>CM076069.1:18785730-19422730 GCA_038088235.1 Zacco platypus
TCCAATTGTAAACGATCTCTAATGGGTAATGTTCCTGATATAACATTAATAGCTAATCACGCAATTAAATATGAATTAATTTAGATCTTTAATTTCTTTGATTTCTCTTAATTTCAATTGTCCTTTCATTCGGGCGTCGGGCCGCTCATGGACTATGCTCAGCTGAAACCACGCCCAACGGTCACAACCTGATCAGTTTAGAATCAAAACAGAGGTATATAGAGTTTACTAAAAAACACAATTATGGAATCGCCAACCTGCTTATTCTCATAAAAATGCCATTCGATTTAGTCACGATACTATAACATGTTAAGTCATAATAGTCAGAAATCTGAAACCTTAATACCGTGCTCATGCTCCGTCTACTACGATTTCAGTATGACCTATCCTGACACCTAGAATTGCGGAAGCCTCGAAAACCACATAAATCTACCGGGATCAAATGATTTCAGACGAATTCAAAATAAATCAAGATGTAACAATTTATTTATCAGGTAAAAATGTTTCAATGCCAATTACATAATTACACAATTATAAACCAATTCAAATACAACAAATACATAACATTAATTACTCAAAAGATTTCTCTAAGAGTATTTAAAAGTTATGCATACACACAGAGATGGTGGATGAAAGTCTTAAAGACATTCACCATCTCTATGCGGGGGTTCTGCTTACAGAATGTCCCAACTTGCTGCTGTGGCTTTTCCCCTAAGTAGCCAGACCAGAACAAAAGAGTTGTAAATATTTATTGCCCCCACACCTGGCTTTGGGGGAGAGGAGGTGGTTTGCTTGAAGAGAACAGAATTCTCCTAAGTTTTCAAACTTTCCCATAATACTAGTGACTGCTGTGAAACTGAGACCATTTTACCAATCGCACTGAGACATTTAAAATGATACCAAACATGAAATTGGAAAATAATAGATTCACAAGATACATAATACATAGTATATATGCATTCTCAGAGAATTTCGGTGATTTGAATCAGGGGGGAGAAGGGAGAGGGGAGAGAGGGGGGGCTGGTCACATAGCTGAGTGAGGACAGTTTGGGCAGGGTGTTGTCCTGTTCCTTTGAAGCCTTCTTTCAAGATGAGTTTTACTGCTTTATTGCAGGATGCTTGATCTGAGCTTTATCTTAGCAGGAAAATCAAATCTTACACAAATAAGAGATTACCTTAGTTAATATGGACATATAAAAATAAAATATACAAATTTAGGAACAGATGTTAAATATAAAGGCAAGAAATATTTGTTTTCTGTGTTTTTATTAGGAGGGGTGTGGAGTGAGGGGCCTCCAACATAAAGTTTTCCTAGGGCTCCCAAATGTCTGGAACCGGCCCTGGGGGTCGGCTACGCCCCTGCCTTCATCTTTAGTTAGGAAATGCAGAGTCCGCGTCCCTCAGGATGTAAGCTACGGACGGGGCCTACGCTGAAGAACTTTATCTTACCATATTTGCTTGCTGATTGTTAATAAATATCATTGTTACATTATCTTGCCTCCCGAATCTTTCTGGTAGAACTGCGATCTCCTGCAACTGTGGCTGTGTTCTTCAAAATTGTCATCGCGGCATGGAAGTTTCTGCCGACAGAAACATCATCGCATTGATGCATGACAATCGCAAGGATTTGTGATTAACATGTTTCAGAAACGAATCCATTTCTGTTGCTGGAAAGTTGATCCTAAAGTGCACCACCGATAATGGGCCCCAACGATTTAAATACTGTTTAATCTGACTGAACTTTTGATTGTTTTGGTTCCCGAACTGCTGGTTCATTTCATCCGAGTTCTACTGTGAATCATTCAAAAGTACTGAATATAGAGTCATTTATTCTGTTATTGGATGTAAGCTCCTAAAATTCAAATCAACTAATTTCCTGATTTGTGGTGAATTCCAAGTCAGTGATATTTTCAGCTGTTTATTTTAGTTAAGTTAAAAAGAATAATAGAATAGTGAACCAGTCAAAGCAAGTGTTGTGCTCACTGCAAGATAAAGGTTTATTTGATTTGTGCTACTGAAAGTAAGAAACCAGACAGCCATTTCATTTGGATGAATAAACTTTGTCATATTTTATATACAATTACAAAAAGGGGTTCTTTTATTTTGTGTTATTTGATCTTCCATATTCCTTATTTTAGTTCTGTAAATAAATATTTGTTGTCAATCAGATATATATTTCCTGAGATTATTTTTATCATAAGGGAGGCACCACTTTAATTATTCATACTGCTTTTGAGTTTAACTGCACTAACCATACTTGACAATTCAGTGTATTTCTCCATCTAAAACCTGGGAAACCAGGCTTGTGCACCAACTGACATCAAAAAGTACCAAAAGAAGTGTTACAGACAGACAGACAGACAGACAGACAGACAGACAGACAGATAGATAGATAGATAGATAGATAGATAGATGTTTTTTTAAATGTACGAAAATGAAATGAAAGACTGGGTCACTTAATTAGTCAAAGTGATCTGACAGTGTAATAAGTGAAAATGGTGCAATCAGAAGCCCCAGTTCAGAGACTGAAGAGCCCATCACGACAGCTGTGGTGCTTTTAATCTCTCAGACAGAGGCAGACATCCACGCATAGGAACTAATGAGTCGGAATTCAGTATCAAAGGGTCATGGAAGGTAAAGCTTTATTCAAGTCTGCCTTTTATGTTTGACTACAGACAGATTCAAAAGTAAACAAGAAGCTCAGATGACTTAAAATGATTGATTTTGTAACTGCACAGCCATCAAGGCCAAATACCCTAAACATATCACACCAGGTTTTCTTTGGACGATATTTGAAGGTTTGGAACAACATACGGGTGAATAAATGATGACAGAATATTCCTTTTTGGGTATCCTTTAAGCAGAACTCACAACTGTGGTAGTCCAAACAATATGATAATTGGTTTTAGGATTACACACTAAAAGCTCTATTGCGTCTATTAGAGCACTGTTATTAGGATGAACTTAAATAGTATGGTGTGTTTGTTATTGTCAATCAAGTCCAGAATGAAGGGAAGACCAAAAACAGCAGCAGTAGACTATGTTACAGGAGGTTTGCAAGCAATAGCAGTCACAGTCAGAGCAAATTATATTCTAAAAACTTTTCTGGTCAGTAATTTTTAATTTATCTTTGCAAAGTGCAAAAGACAAATGAGATTTATTTAAAATGTTAATCACATGTTTTCAGCATGGAGATGTGATGGGGTGAGACAGATAGAGAGAGCGAGAGAGAGAGAGAGTTGAAATTCTGTAGGTGTCTGGCGCTGTCTTGTTTTTCTGAAGGCTTCACATTTCAGAGCATGAAAGTTTCATTGCTCTCACTCAATGCAGTGTTTCTCATGGATTATTTATTAAATGGGGAGTGGCTGTTTATCATACGGTTAATCCGGCTCTGCACAGGTACAGGCTAACGGCTGTCTGCACACTCATCGGCCGTGATAAATCTCTGAGCTCGTGAGCCACTGCAGGAAAGATGCGTCTCATTCGTTTGACTCATGCTAGGAGGCCCGGAGAAGAGACGCAGTAGAGTGCTCTATTTGTTTAGCTAGAACAAGATCTCAAGAAGTGAAGTTGCATAGCGAGCTGTATTTTTAATCCCAAAACACACAGAAAAGGATTGTTCGGTTTCATTTTTTAAACATTTATTTTACATTTGAATTGCGCAGACTTACAGAACATTATACGTAGATTGCAAGAAGGCTACAGCCTGGAGAATATAATAGCAGCTCATATTTTTATACATTATTTGATTATAATGTATGGCATGTAATTACGTTATTCAGAAAGATGACATTTAGGGGTTGTTCACTAAGACTGAACTGTGTATTGAGGTTATAGTGCCATTTATTTGCACATGCTGTCTGCATTCACAAAAAGAATTATGCAAATGAGCTAACTGTAAAATATGCAGTTTACATGGCATAATTGTCTATTTCGCAGCAATTATATTACAGTAACAGTAATTCAGCAATATTAATACTGAAGTCCCGAGGTCATTTTCTTGCTATGATGCAATATCAGACTGCTGGATGATGAGACCGGCCATGTAATAGAGTGCCTTGGTTCTGTACATAATTTGCCGTTCATTTTCCCATGGGAACTTTTAAAAAGTATTTGTTTTGACAATTGTATGCCATGAACCAAACATTACAAAGTATGATTAAAAGCAAGAAGGTTTTTGAAATTTGGTCTAAGGTCACACATCATTTGTTTTGAAACTTATTTTGCTATGCAGTTAAAAAAGTATATTCCATAGGTTTATAGTAAATGAAATTCTTACTAAATCCACATGTCACTGTCCCGTGTCAGATGTGTCAGTGTACAGAGCTAGGAAGGCAACAAGGCACGTCTGAATTCTTTGACCATGGCACATGCTTACTGGTAATTCTTTGTTAAACTGTGAACTATTTCCTTATCTTACTTTTGCTTGTATTGAAATAAAAATGAAAACCATTCTTCCTTTGAATTGCTTTTCAACATATTTAACTCATAATCAAGTAATCAATCCCTTACTTTCATTATAATATTTGGAATGGATCATCATCACATTTGCTGTGTCGTTCTCTTTCCTCCATGTTTTCCTATTCTGTGCAACGTAGCTGTTAATGCAGCTGTATGTCCAAACCTAAATCTGGAGATTAGAGTTTCTTCTCTTCTAAGTTAAGTAACTCTCTGGTATACCCTACATTTCTTCTAATTTCTTCTACTCTCTGAAGATTGTTAGCATGGTAATGAATATGACAATGTCAATGTATTTGGTCTTTGGTCTTGGCTGCTGCTGAACTGATGCTGCTGTAGATTATTGCTGTTGTTGTATACAGGAACTTACAGGAAATACAGGAACTTGCTACTGCCAATACATATGCCGATACGCTGCTGTGAGTTAGACACAGTGTAACTCACAGCAGAAATAACATGTATCAATAACCCATAGCAGATCTATTCAGGTGGAGCTGGGGAAGGTGGAGGGTTTTAGAGGAACTCTGAAGAACGCTACAAACTGCTATAATGAATGTGACCAATCAGCCACATAAATAAGTGTGTGGACCAAAGTGACATGGACCAAACAACTCGTGCCAAGTTGTTAATGTTGTAATTATCCTAAGCTTGGTATAAGGACCCATCAGCCTGCGCCATCTAGAGTTTCAGGTCTGAACTATGCATATATCTAGTTTCTTTGTATATCTCTTTCTTTGCTCTCCCGTCTGATAGCTATCTCATTTCCTTTTATTTCCACCTGAGCTGGTACTCATGTAACAACATATCTAATTATTTGAATCTTTTGTGAAATTTCAATCAAGATGTCTGCTCTGCTTTCAGTCTTTTCCCACATAGGACACTGGGGATATGCGAATGACCCCAAGCTGAAGGTCCACAGACTCCACTCGACTGTAATACGACTTGATACCCGATATAATACTGGGTACATTTTATTTTATTACCTCTGTGTTCTGTTGATAATTCTATTCAAAATACATGTGCTTTCATTCATAGTGACACTTAATGTTACCACTTTTAACAACCAACACCGTTTCATTTTCGGAATGAGGTTTGCTCCTGGCGTTGAGGAGAATAAATACACAATAAATACACTTTACACTGTCAACATTCCTTTTCTTCAGATCTGATCATTTGGAAGAGGTCATTGTCGTAGCTTTTCCGACACTTATTTTGCTAACGCCCCTTGGCAGAACAAATTAGCTACCTGAGATATGTCATCATCGCTACGTTAAGTCCGGAGAGTGTTGTCATAGTGATGCCGCTATGCTGTGCTGATTGGTTGTCATATGTCAACAGTTAATAACAGAAAGGGAGAGAAATCACTGGCTTTCTCTTGTTTTTGTATGATACTGTTAGACATGTAACACTCTAGTAGTTTAAAAGGCTGTTCACACCAAGCTTTGATACACATATGCTTACACAATCACTTAGTCTCTGTCCAGATTGAATTGCCCTTCTTTGGTTTAGTGAAGAATAGTTGAATTGGACTGAGCAAAAAAACACAGGCTGGAAAAAAACAAAAAAAACCCCAGAGAAACACACATCTATAGGTATTTGTTACATGGTTTGTTCTACGCATTAAATAACAAACACTTCTGTATTGTGTATTGTGTATTGTGTTGATGGTCTGTTGCATGCTGACCAGTGCAACAGCTTTAAGTAATGCCTCTAAAAATGTATTTGCGGCTTACAAAGCACACACTTGCAAGATTTTCCAGCAGCACTTGAAACTTGATGGAGTTTTAAAAAAATGTGATTTGACAGCCGCCATATTTCTTGCTTTCTCCACCTCTCACCTGTGGGCATTGATATTCCCTCCATCTCTTCTAAGCCGCAGTATTCCGCCTGCCTCTCAATCTCTCCGCCTGGCAAATATTGATCTAGCAAAATGACTTCTCAAGGTTAGGGTGCTAGTTTGTGTGCTACAGTAGATAAGACGAGGGGCTTGTCATTTGCCGTCTGCACTACTGAAGCCTGCTGTGTCACGGGTGGAAGTCTGAAGTTCGCCAAAATCAGGTGTAACATATTTTCCATCTTGACTTGTTTACTTATGTGGGGTTTCTTTTTATCCTTTTGTCTTGGTTGGATGTTTTTCAGGAAGAGATGCTGCATCTGCACCGCTACTGAATCTTGAATGATTTGTGTTAGCGGAGTGCTGTGTTTTTTTCCCCCTATATCTGCCGCTTTTCTGGCACTCATTTATATGACTAATGGCTTCATATTAACAAGACTCAAAAGCATCAGTATCATCTTTGGCCGCTGTGTTGTATTCATACTTTGCTGCTATAATTAGGACTCACGGTTTTGCATATCAGAGCACACTGCTTATTAAATTAGCAAAGATTTTTTTCCCAGACCACAAAACTGCCAATCACTTCTTCAGGAAAATGGGATATTAATAAAACATTTGTGAAAGTGTCTTCAGAGCAATTATCTTCTATTCACTGTTGAGCCTTGGACCCAAAGCTTTCATAATTTTCATAGATATGATTAACATTTACATTCAAAACAGTTGCCTTGCTCTTGTCCTTTTGTTCATGTTTATTAGTCCATCCATCCATATATTTTTAATCTTCCTCACATGATAGAAATTAAACTCTATTTGTATGTCATAAGACTCAATTTAACATATTCAATGTGACATGCATTATCATAGAAGTTAAATGAACAAAATAAGAAACATTTTAATTATCATTAATTATATATGTGTGTGCATAAATAAATGATAAATTATATATATCCGCACCTGCTTCTCACGTCAATATATTGATCTGCAATAAGCTACAATATTAGCATGCTTTTAGCAATGCCAACCCAATGAGAGCTCAAATGTAACTGTGTAGGTTTCAACTTTGTAGATCATATTAAGCTAGAAGTTGAGCTAAACATTTCAGAAACATGCTGTGAAGCAGCATCTTCTCACAAATTATGCATAGCATAAAAATGTTGTCTGCATTTTGTTCAGGGCTTTTAGTATTTCACGGGTGCATGGACTCTTTTCAATACATCCTTTTATGATTTAAAAGCCTGAGATGAAAAGAATCACTCACACATGGACAAATATGTCGGTGAAACCACAAATGATACAGTGTGTATAAATCTTTTAAGTTTGCTAAGAATTTTTCTTACTATAGAGATACAACCTCATCACTTTATTAATAGTATAGCGGATTTATGATGTCGCTGTGTGTGTAGAAGTGTATAACTTTTGACACAACATGTTTTTAACGTCGCTTGCCCTTGCAGGGTCACTCGTGGCATCCGCACGGTGCTCTAGATCTTATTGACACAGCTGGCAGGAGGGACGGAGAGGGCACTGCCGGTCTGTTCACCTGACAAACAACTCAAGGGCTTGAGAACTCGAAATCCGGTGTGTTCGTGTTGCCTCAGGGACAATGGGCACTACAGTGACCTGTTTATTTTGCTTGACTTTGGAGAATGGGGTGTAAATAGTCAAGCGTTATCCCTGCAACATACTGCAAAGCCTGCAAGAGTGTGAATGTAATGTTTGGCAACAAAGAGAGGAGCAGAATTCAGCTGGTCAAAAAAAAATAAATAAATAAAAAATAAAAATACAGCTGATGTGTTCAGAGCTCATTAGGGGAAATAAGAAACCAGACTTTTTGACTAAAGTTTTGACTAAGCGCACACCAAGAGGATTCCAAAAATCAATAGTCATGTAGAGTTTATCTGAAAACAAACTGTATTATTAATGCTTTCATGGATTTGCTCTGCAGGGGAATGTCAGTTGTTGATCATTATATGTATTTGAGATGGAAGGAACACTAATTTGAAGATGAAGCCTGAGGGCACTGCTCAACACCACAAGACAACACTTCAACTTTCATGACTATCCCCTAAATATACTGGATATAGCGATAATGAAACAGGTCAAATGTTTGTTTGATTGACAGCTAAGAGCTACACTCTATAGTATGAATATTTCATTGTTGATCGATGGACCTATCTATTTGGCATTGGGTATCATGAACTCGCATCATCTGGTTAATGTTCATTTCTACTTACACTTCCATTTAAGGGTTTGTTGTCTGTGAGATGTTTAAATGTTTTTGAAAGAAGTCTCACCACTTATTTTCACCAAGGCTGCATTTTATTTGATAAAAAACAGTAAGAAAGTAAAATTGTGAAATATTATTACAATTTAAAAGAGCTATTTTCTATTTTAATATGTTTTTACATATAATTTATTCCTGTGATGGCAAAGCTGAATTTACAGCATCGTTACTCCAGTCTTCAGAGTCACATGATTCTTCAAACTCATTATGAGGCGATTTGCTGCTTAATGTTTTTGTTAAAGCGTGACACTTAAAAAAAAAGAAGAAAAATCAGGATCTTTTGTTGAATATGAGGTTAATAACAGCAATGATTTTGAAACAGAAGTGTTTTTCATTATAAATGTCACTTTTGATCAATTTAAAGCATCCTTGCTGATCAAGTTTTTATTTCTTTCAAAAAAAAAATCTTACAGACCTCAAACTGTTTAACAGTACAGCAATACATTTTTAACATTTAAAAATGCATAGCTAATGCTAGTGATCAAACATTAAATAACATTCATCTATTTATAAATTTACCATTATTAATAAAAATAGTTCAATGTTAGTTGATAATTAAAGCAATAAACACTAAATGGATAGAGATTTGGTGCAAAAGAGTTTATTTTTAACCAAAAGAATCTCAAAACACCACTGTGATTTTCCTTCAACATGTTAAGATCATTACCGTACCGGTTTCAGAAACAGAATAAAGAAAGATTTTTATATTCTTCAATTTTTCTGCTAAAGAGAAGCAACAAAGTTGATATTGATATGTTTATATTTTTCTCTCAGTTGCTGTGTATTCAGATTACACTCATAAAAAGACTTGAATGTAGCCATTAAATACGAGTATGCAGAATTTCAGGTACATATAATGTACATAATGTAAGTCTCCCTTTTAGAACGTATTTGATATTAAAGGTGAGTGTCTCGTACGCTGTAGTCTACAGATAAATTAGGACACATGGCTGCCAAAGACTAAGACAGTCTCCATACATACTCTATCCCCCGGTTTCACAGACAAGGCTTAAGATGCACACCAGTAATGTTTTTTTTCTAAGGCATGTTTATAAAAGCTACTTGAATGTCCTAATTGAACTAAGGCCTAATCCTGGCATAATCTAAGCCCTGTCTGTGAAACCGGGCCTAAGAGTATATGATGAAGAGCTTCTACTAAAACTTTGTTCCCTGGGATAAAACATTTCGTGAACGATGCCTCCACAAACCTGCAGTTTCACTGATTCATTTCTCTTTAAAGCTTCTTTTATATAAACAAAATATTATGAGATCCAAAGTTTTACAGATTGTTTCTCTTTCAGTTGTTTTCTCTCCATCTTTTCTACTTCAAACAAACAAACAAACAAACAAAACTTTAAACGTGGCACTTAGAAAACATCCACAAGGAATTCTCATTTTTATTTTAGAACAAAATTTACAAAGCCATTCAAACAGTCTGTATTTTATGTAATTATTTCTTTTAAACTCAACTTCAAAAAAATCATGAATATTCAAAATACACTTTGACTTCACTGCTGTCTCTCATTATATACAAATATGTACAGGCAAGGAAATTCAGCGTCTCACAGTCATATGTATCTGTACTGAAAAAAAGAGATCTTCTTATCTGTTTGTATGTATGTAATTGTATAAATGCAACCAGACCTGGTCCAAGCTCGGTTTTTGTGATTGGCTGGTTGGCAGTCTTTAGAACGCTCTGACCGGTTGGCTCAAATAGAGGTCCCATGGCTTGGATCAATGGCTTCTGGGATGGGTCCCCCGGGCACTGCCTGGTAAGAGATGGGCATAGGTGTCTTTACGGGGCTCTGGCGGAAAAGGCCTCCGTTGGGTGCCCGGTGTTTGCAGCGCATGGATGGCGGCAGAGTGGAACTGCTGAGAGGGAGGGGGAGGCTCCGTCCGGGCACGCGGCCGACCCCAGGACCCTCCTGGAGGAACGAAGTCACGGACAGGGCCCCAGGGGGGAAATCTCTCATGGCTTCCTGGGAGCTCTGCTGTGGCCGCATGCTGCCCATGTCCAGGGCAGAGATCTCCAGAGATTGACCTGGCAGCTGCTTGTGCGCCAGATCGTCCTCCATCAGCCCACTCAAACGCTGGTGAACCTGCTCCAGATCCATCTCTTTGTCCTGGGAAAGACAAAAAAACAAAACAAAAAAACAAAAAAACAGAGAATGAGAAAGAGTTTAACGTGAGGGAAAGATGAAAAGGTGGGAGTTGATTTGTGGGGTGGAAGGCGGAAAGAAAATGAGAAATGACAAGCAAAAAGTGGATGGACACTGAAGCAAAAACAGGTGTGAATGAAAAGAACATGGAGGTGCATGCAATCTTTCAGGATAAAGCAGAAGGTGTTTACCAGGGGCTGCAACAATCACATCAGCTCTGATTAATGATACCAATTACACAACGTACTACTGACAGCACGGAATAATCTCATAAAAATAAAATCAAATCCATCTCGTCTCCCACCTGCTCCAGCAAGCGAAAGGTCTGAATGCTAAAACAGCTTCATGTGCGAAGGGTTACGAAATGATCAATGATGCAAATGAGAGTGTGCGCTGGGAAACATGGGCCATAAATTGAATTGCAAACACAAGCCTCAGAGCTTCAATGTTTCGGGCTTATTTCGGAGGAGCCATGAAAGGGGTATTTCTTCATTCTTTGATACGCACCGCCGTGAAATAGCTTCGGTCATGCGCCAGTGATGCCGTGGCGTGCCACTTAATGAAAGAATCAGGCCAACATTAACAGGCTGCTAACTGCTTACATTTTTTCCACACAGTTCTGATAGTCAATTAATTTTCCTGCCATGCATCCTCCGTCATAGAGTGAGGAGGGTGGACTTGATGCTATGGAGCTTTCAGTAAACGCTGATAACCGTTACATCCAGGACAAATGGATCATGGTTCTTTTTCTCTGTTTTGTACAAGTCAGTTCAGTACTGCATCCTTTCCATTTCAATGGGATTGTTCATTCCAAAATGAAAATTCAGTCATCATTTACTCCCCCTCTTGTAATTCCAAACCTGTATGCCTTTCCTCCTCCTCTGGAGGACAAAATAAGTTCAATGGGGTCCAAAATGTTCTTTTTGACTCCAATGACATTTTATTGTATGGACAAAAACACGCTTTAAAATGTATTCTTTTGTGTTCCTCAGAAATAATTGTAAGAAATAAATTCATACAGGTTTAGAACGACATGATATAGAGTAATTGATTTTTCACTTTTGGGTCAACCAGCCTTTAACTCAATTGCAGAGGTCTTCAGGTTCTGTATAGTCTCGTACAGTTTTGTACCATTTATGGGTAATTAGAGGTGTCACATTATGAGACTATGTTTCTGAGTCATAAGATCAATGATGAGATAATTACTGTAGAGCTCATGCAGCTGTACTAGAAAATCTGAATGTGCCTCTAATCAAAAATGCATTAATTTGCCATTAAAATACGCCCAATTTGGGGCACTTACAGCTGTGACAAACAACACAACTGGAGGCCAATATCCTTTTGGATTCCAAATTGCAATATTTTGGGACATCAGTGTGGCCACTGAATGTGATCTGATGGAAGACAAACAGATGATGAATTTGATGAGAATGAGGAGAGGCGCACAGCGGGATTCCTGTTAGTGCTGCTTTGGCAAAGAGATTCCATGAATAAAATAATCAGTCTCTAAACAGAAAGTACTTATTAATCCACACAATATGGATGAAATAATCTCTCTGACTCTGCATGAGTGTCTGTCATCAGTTAGTTCTCTATGTATGAGTGAGTCATAATTACCTCACCACCCACATCAACATATATAACCTCATTGATCTAGAGTCCTAACCCGCTCCAGGAGAACGCTTGTCCTTCCTCTAAATGACTTCACATTCTCAAGCCCTGTTCACCCCACTGACAGGTATCCCTGCTCAGGTCTCGGCTGACCTGTGTAAAAAGCCTGCGTGTCTTCCCAGTCTCTTTCTCTCTCTGGCCAAACGTCCCGTGCGCATCCTGCGGCAGTTGCAATTTCATTATATGCCAATGACCCAGACGCCATCTCCAGAGTGCAGCCCTTAGTGTCCTGTATGAGACCATAGAGAACCTGTGACTGCCTGGACATTGGCATATAATTGCAATAAGAAGACACAGAGAGGGATATAAAACGTAAAATGTGTAAAGTTGGTTATTGTGTGGTTCTTATTGCTTGCCAGAGCTCCAATCATTCCCTTCTTACAGTGTATATCATAAACCAAACAAAACCATACATAAAAGAAACACTCAAATTGTACAGGCATAACGGCAGACTGAACACCTTAAAGCGAGAACAAGGAGTCGGTGAAAGCAATATAGTCTGAAAGCTAGTATAAATTCTTATCTCTTTATGTGCTATCATTTCAAATCCAGTCAAATTTCAAGAAGTTAACAAATGGTCGTCATAATGCAGACATCTGATCGCTATTAATCAACAATGTCAGTAAAATTTAATATTACGTCATCATTCCTGAACTATGATATGTGGTTTATGAGCTGTTGCTCTCACCAACGTGCTTGCCTCGGCTCAAGATATCACCAAAGGGAAAGGAGAGAAGGAGAGGAGACAAGGACGGAAGAGTAACTGCAGAACACTTGAACATAAGTCAATAAGTCACTGGTTTTCTCATTGCACACACTTTAGTTTAGGGATCCAGGTACAACGTTTGTCTAACAATCGAGCTGAAGCAGCAGAAGACGTAGAATTGACCGATATTGCAAATTGGGGATGTTTGAATGCAGAAAATTACTTGGAAACATCATTTTAATGAATAGAACAATGTTAGTAGTTGCCCATAACAAAGAGCTAAGGGGTTCGACAACAAAAGTTATCATATCCAATTAAAGGGATAGTACATACAAAAAAGTACATTTTGTGATTAGTTTCTGTGGTTCCAAGCTTGTATGATTTTCCTCCTTCTATGGAACACAATATAAAATATTTTGAAGGGTGTTTTATCAATTTTAATCCATTATGAAGTCAATGCGACCCCAAACTTTCAAGCTCCAAAATGGACATAAAAGTAACGTGAAATTATTTTTAAACAATACGATGACATAAAATATAAAATAACTTTAATCCTCATTGGTTTTTGCACTTCTTTTAACCAATCAGCATGACATTTGTGGTTGAATTGAATGGATCAATTTCAGTGTTCTTTTTGGAGGTTGAAAGTTTTCGGTTCTATTGACTCACACTATAGAAAACTGGATTTTGAGGCGTAGTTGTAGTAGTATAGATTTACTAATGCGATGTCAGCATCTGAGGCTATCTTCCTGGCAAAAATACAACAGTTGTATAAATACAATAAAAATAAATACCAAATAAAAAAAAAAATTCTAAAACCTTTTCTGGTAAATCTTACTAACCACCTTAAGTCTACTTGCATTAAAAGCGGGACAGTCCAATAAAATATGTTTAATGGAAAGGGGGGTCTTGAAGAACATACATAGAGTTGGGTCTTCGCCTTAAAAATTGTGAGACGTGGGGGCGTTGTGCTAAAAAATGGAGGTAGGTGAATGTGAGCAGACTAAATATTTGGAAAAGTCCAGCAGATGTTACCAGAGAGAAGTCGTATTTTGTTTAAATATTGTCAAAATAAATAAAAAAAAAACAAAAAAACATGTATGGATGAATCGTTCAAAAAAAGATTAACAACATGCATTTAAAAAAAAAATAATAATAATAATAATAAAAATATATGTGAATATATGAGGTGAATTATCATTTCATCCTGACTTTAAAGTTTCCACAGTATCTTTTGTGTTCCATGGAAGAAAATAAGTCTTAAGTCATACAGGTTAGGAACGACATAAGGGTGAGTAAATGATGACTGAGATTTCATATTTGGGTGAACTAACCCTTTAAATAAACAATTATTTCATCTGTTTTGTGCTTTTTTTTTGAGTGACTCCCTCCCCCTTTACCCTTCCCTCTTGCCTTCTCTTTGGCAACACTTCAGCAAATGGGAGGCAGTAATTTCTTGATGATCACACCTATAGCTGGGTGTACTGGAGCTCGACTAAATCGGGGCTTGCATCAGTGGCGTCTGGATCCATAAAGTAGAGTGTGGCAGTGGCTGTACAGTCCTGGGCGCGGTGGGCAGGGGTTGGCCGTAGTTTGGCCGCCTGTGGGGTCACCTCTTTGGGCTGTGCCCGTTGGCAGCGTGGCCCGTTCCACCAAGACTCCAGAGCGGCCACCAGGCAGGCCAGCAGCAGCCCCGCCGCTAGGATGCAGAAGACCCCAGCGAAGCTGTGCAGTCTCAGGGCACGACCCTCCGGCTGAGTCTCCGCATGCTTGTCCAGGTCGCAGCGACCTTTCCGCGGCCACCACTTCTGCTTTAGAATGTCAAGGTCTCCTTTCTCCTGCAGGTCAAGGATCCTGAAGAGAAAGGGAAAGTAACTTGTTATGTGGTTCGCGGCATGAAACTGTCATTTGTTGAAATTGCCTTTGTTGAAATCTTTATTATAAAGAGGACACAGCAAATGAAGCTCTGAACAATATACATATGACGGAAAGTAGATAATGAGGCAAATATTACATTCAGTGGCAAAAGAAAATGACCAAGGAACAAATGATGGAAACATAGTACTTCTGGTTTTCAAATGTTAAAAACGAAGCAATTATCTCTTTAAATAAAATACAAGGTCTCAAATAATGTTAACAATCTTTGCAAAACATTGAAAAAGAATCCCTATAGCAGTGTCAATGAACTTTTAGTCTTCCTATCACAGTCTTATTAATTGGCTTTCTCTTTATTCTTTGACAAGTTTTCTTCCTGGTAAATCATTTCAATGCAGCAGATGTTCAGAAAGCAAATGTATTTGTAAAGAATCCAGAGCAAAAGGTCAATAACTATTGATAGAAAAGAAAATGTCAAAGGTTGAAAAACAGAGTCTGTTAAACAGTAATCGTCCTCGGTATTAATTTAAAATGTGTTTGATTCTAATTCCCCATAACAGACTGGCAGGTGATTGTAGAGGATCTTTCATGAAAATGCATTTTGAGGCCTTGATGTTCCTGATATGTGCATTATTAATTGCCAGAGAGCTTACCTCCCTAAAGCTAATTAGTATGTGAGCGGAGTGTCGGTACGAGCTGAAAATATGAATGCAAATTATAGTCAAACAAATGAAGGGCTGCAGGGTGAGGTGCTTTAAAGCCAGTGGAGAGAAGAAAGGATGGGCGAGAATGAAGATAAATGCAACGAGAAACAGACACTGGTGAATCAACACGATTCATGGGTTCTCCGGCAAGACGGTGTCTGCCAAGGAAAAAAAACTGTAATGTAAATGAGAGAAAGGACAGATGATGAAAGAAAAGGGGAAACAATCCATCATAGTCATGCACTGTGATGTTTGCGAAGCTTTGGAGCTTGATATTGACTTGAAATGATTGAAACGATGGTGTCTATCCTTCAGCTAGTTTAACGACTTGTATCGTTCTTCGTGATTATATTGCACATATACACTCTGAAAGAAAGCGCTCACTTCTGCGAGAAGAGATCTCTGTAGGGGCTGCCGTGCTGCAGAGCCAGGCCATATCCTTTGCTGCTCATGCTGTTTCCTGTGACCACCAGCGTACAATCATCATCTGTCAGAGCTGCATACTCTAACACCGCCATGTCCCACAGGAAGGCGTACGGATCCCGCTTCACCTGAGAGAAACCACACACACTCGCATGGTACAGTGTTTCATTCGCCCATTTATGTCAGAACATCACGACAGATATTTTTGTGGTTTTCATAACAGTAGCGTAAACACAGCCCGAGGTTATGCTGAGACGGAGAGCTTCTCCTTTCAGTCACTCAGTTGTTGTCAGTCAGGTCACAGACATCATTCAAAATGAAAGATGTTTATTTTTCACTGAAAGTCATGAGATGGCTTTGAACTTGTTTTTTCTCTGGAAACTAGCCACCCCCGCTTTCTTTTTCAACAGATTAACACTTGGGAAAATGGCTTTCCCCACCACACTAAATAAAGCTGCACAAGCGTCCGCTTTCCTTTCTGTCTCTTTAAAACACAGACTCTATCGCAGTCACAGTTATGCCACTTTCATATGACAAGTACAAAGGGGAAAAAATGGATGTCAAAGAAGAAATGACAAAGAAGCTATCATCCCCTGGCTCTTCCATATAAACATTACATTTTCCCTATCTCCTTGTAAAGTACTACAGATACCCATCACTGCCTGAAATGATACTTACAATTTGACTTTCAAGTGTACATCTATTAGTAGGATTTGCATCAGAAATCTGTTTAAGCATTGACACCAAATCAATCAAAGGTATACAAGTGTCCAGTCTGGAAAACGTGCATCCGTTAAACAAAGACAATAAGCCCTAATAGACAGGATGACAGTAGGAATAATTTAACATATCATAATTTAATACGAGTAACTTTTTTTTCATTATATGGTCACATTAAAACTCTCTTTGAATTGTGGTTTATCATGGTTTCCACAAACATATAAAGCCGCAAAAACACTGATTTGTATAATTGATACTAATAAAAAATGTTTCATGTGCACCAAATCAGCCAATTAAAATGATATTTGTAGGATCATGTGACACTGAAGACTAGAGTAATGGCTGCTGAAAATTGTCCCTTGGTTGTAGCCTCATTTCCACCATTTAAAATCTTCATGATAGAAAAAAATTATACGAGAAACAAAAATAGTAACACATTAAAACAGTGAAGGCGTGAAATGCGTTGTGTAAGATAACT
Source organism: Zacco platypus (assembly GCA_038088235.1). Taxonomy (NCBI): domain Eukaryota; kingdom Metazoa; phylum Chordata; class Actinopteri; order Cypriniformes; family Xenocyprididae; genus Zacco; species Zacco platypus. The sequence goes on from CM076069.1 coordinate 18,803,043, forward strand.
TTTTTTAAGTCCACAAGGACAAAAGTGGCCATAGTTGAAGAAACACTTGTACAAGTGAACCCGCTGGGCAATTATTGGCAGTTAAACACTTCAGCGCGGATGGCCTGATAATAGCATTATTCAACACTGTCCAAAGTGTGGGGGTGCATGCATACAGACCTCAATTTCTCTGTGTCTTGTCTCACTTCATTGTTCTGTTTAAGAAATCAATTCTGAGCCTACTGAATTGTTAGTTTAAGAGAAGTTAAGAAAAAATACATTCATGGTTTTGATTATGTCTCCTGTGAAAAGCACGACGGTGGATATGTGCTCGCTTGTAACAATAAGACAAGCTGTGAAATTTAAGAGCTGCAAATTTTGGAAGTTTTATCAAAGGGTTTGGATAAAAATGGATATCAAATGTCCTAAAGATTCTCTTGGCATCAGGAACAGTTTATATACAAAGTGACTTTGAAAGTTTTACCAAACAAGCATAAATACATGAATGGATTCGGCAGCATATGAATTGTAATTTTCATGGCTCACGCAAATTGGGGAGATATTACATTGTCTGAGCCATGAATATTTATCTCGATAGTCTAATGCTGTTTTCTCATGTTTTCTGTCAGATTTGTATGCTACATTTCTTTTTCTCTCTTTAATGATGCAAGATGCCAGAACTGTCCTGTTATGAACCTAAACAGAATGGATTTTACTGATTGCTCTTTCTGTGTTCTTTGATACATGCCTTGGATCACAAAGAGCCACTGATAGCAAGCCAGCATCAGGTACTTGGAAGTGCACAGAAAAGCTCTTACCAGCACAGAACTTCAGCACCGCGGACAGCTCTTACCAACCGATTACCAATCGCTCTCCACTCTGTAGGGCTGGTTCTCATTTGAAAGGATTGAGCCTTTCCAGTTTAATAACAGCTTCTCTTATCCTCTGTTTCAGGTGCTGTTTGTGCAGATGTGTATAAAAATGGAACATAAATGTAGGCCTGCAATTTTTACATGGTTATTTGAACTGATTAATTTATCAAATTACTATATTTATTGTTAGGTCTGTTACAGTTAACACTATTTAAACATGGTTATTAGATAGATATACTAAATAAGAAAAATAGGTCAGCCCATTCTGACAGTAAGAGAACCAAATTTGTAAATGTATCTTTTTATTTTATGTCTTTGAACTTAGAAACAACAGGTTTCTTTATCATTTTTTCACAAACAATATTCTCTACAGTTCAAAAGTTTGGTTTCAGTAAGATTTTTTTAATGTTTTTAAAATTTATTTGATCCAAGAGACAGTATAGTGAAATATTATTAGAACTGCCTTCTATTTTAATATATTTTAAAATGTAATTTATTCCTGTGATGACTCACCTGAAATTTCAGCATCATTACTCCAGTCTTCAGTGTCACATGATCCTTCAGAAATCATTCTAATTATGCTGATTTGGTGCTCAAGAAACATCCTTTTGTCAACGAAAACATTTATTGAAAACAGTTTCTGCTTAATATTTTTGTGAAAACTGTGATAAATTTACATACATAAAGTTCAAAAGAACAATTTATTTGAAATAGAAATCTTTTGCAATATTATACATTTCTTTATATTGGCCCTGTACATATGAAAACACATATATGCCTTCATATTAAAGGTTTGTTGGCATCATAAAGTTTGAAAACCCCTGGATTACGCAACATATCTTTACATTATCTAAGCAACAAGACTGTGTGTGCCTGATACCTTGCGGATGCCTTCAGCAGGAGAGGTCACAGAGTTGTCCTGTCCCTGATTTTTATTGATAGTTCTCCACAACTCTGCGAAAGTGCTGTCTTGCTCCAGGGGGTTCGTGCCCTTCACCCTGAAATACTCGAACACAGCAGACTCTCTCACCGTTCCATAGCTCAGCTCTGTCTGCTTGGAAAGGTCTTGAAATGTTCTGAATTGAGAAGAAACGTAATAGGATTTATAAAAGGCACATATTCCTTTGAAATAATAATAAAAAAAACAAACAAAGCAAATTTAGCTAATTAATATGCAGGATACCTAGAATTAATGATGCCTGTGCCAGATGATTAGATTCATTATTTTAGTGTTTAAACAATCTGGAGGTCTATAATATGCCTCAAACAACAACATAAAGAGCTGTGAATGGTACATTTCACAACCTGCCTAAACAGTGTGAAAGGAGCATTAAAAAAAATCACACTCTCGTTGGAACCAAACATCTGAGCACAGAGCGGGGGTGGGCAAACTCGGTCCTGGAGGGCCACCGTCCTGCAGAGTTTAGTTCCAATCCTAATCAAACACACCTGAACCAGCTAATCAATTCATTCAGGATTACTAGAAGGCTACAATCAGGTGAGTTTTATCAGGGCTGGAGCTAAACTCTGCAGGACGGTGGCCCTCCAGGACCGAGTTTGCCCACCCCTGGCATAGAGTATCATATGATGCTTTTCAGCCAATTGAATAACATGAAAGTGTACACATAAAGATAATATCACTTCATTATTTCACTCATACTAGTTCAGAAACTAAATGAAATAAGTTAAATAAATAAATCACAATTAACGGAATATTAATAATATAATATATATAGTGCAAAGAGACGGAATTGAAGTCTAAACAAATAGCGAATCTCTAGGGTTGGTGTTACACACGTGATACTATTAGCTGCTACAGAGGCAGATTATTCCAAAATAGTTTTTTAATTTCATCATTGTCTAGTTTTAGGAAGTTTAGAAAATATATCAGTAGTGTGTCTACTGCCTGCATTCAAAATATGCTAAAAAATCTTCTCTGAAAAAAACACCAAACATTTAATTAAGTGGATTAACACAGGCAACGTGTCCTTCACCTCTCTATGATACCATTCCTCTCGAACGCGTTCATGAATCACAGAGGTGTGAGGTCGAGCTACTGCTACGCTGCATTTCAATTGGGTAATATGGGGGTTAATGAAAGACCCTTATCCAACACTACCATTACAGCTTGAACTGGACCTGTAAATACAATCTAACAGCATGAAAATCTTTGGCTGGTTTACATCTGCAACAATACTCTCGACTCCAGATTACAACAACGAAAGCGCTCTTGACACAATCAATCCCTAATGCAAAAGCAGACTAGGCACAACAACACTTAAACTGTCACTTATAATGAATGAATGCATAAATACAATGTACTCATTAATTATTTGAATTATCTGGGGGAAAATAATACCCCATGACAAAATACAGTTCTAAATGAGTTTACAGCTCACAGCTGCCGCCTTCCATCTGCAACTTCCGATGTCATGCAGTCCATGTGTGATATTTTAGGGGCAGCCGGCTCTTGCCGCTTGTGTAATGACAGTGTGTTGCTTCTCCTTCTGGTTTTAGTGAGGAGTGACATTATATTGAGATAAGCATCTTCCATCACCCTTGACAAGGCTATTTAACAGGACTCACACAATTATTTGCAGATTCAATGAGACAGATTGTTATTCTTGAGAGGATAAAATCAGAACAATTAATCAGTTTAATTATAGTGGTACTGCCACAACTGGAAGAGAAAAAAACAAAACCTAAGGAAATATGTTACGCATGGTGTTATTTCATTGAATTTATAATATAGTCATTTATACTCTATACTGAGCAGCTTCTGTGACGTTCTAGAAAAATACAGTTCTGAAATTGAACATTTCTTTGAGTGGCAGAGCAGTTCATTGTTTTAGATTTCAAAATGTTTCTATCATTTATGAATACATTACCATTCAAAAGTCAGTAGTTCTTTTTTTCTTCTTTTCTTCATTTTTTGGAGGAAATTAATACTTTTATTCAACAAGAACATATTAAATTGATCAAAGAGGACAGTAAAGACATTTACATGTTACAAACGATTTCTATTGTATTCAAATCGTTTTTTTTACTTTCTATTTATCAAATAATTATGAAAAATCACGGTTTTCAACATTGATAATAATAATAAATATTTCTAGAGTACCAAATCAGCATTAGAATGATTTCTGAAGGATCATGTGACATAGAAGACTGAAGTAAGATGCTGAAAACTTTATATAATTATTTATATTTTAAAGAACCCTATTTTAAATAGAAACAATATTTAACAATACTGCTGTTTTACTCTATTTTTTTTCAAACTTTCAACTGTAGTGTACATCATCAAGTCATGAGCAATTATTTTTCATTTCTAGTTTTAACATGTTCCAAAAAAAAAAAAAAAATTGTGTCATGCCAGCTGTTTCAATGAGCTCAGTTTGGTCTCAGAGGTCATTTGACCTCTGATGCACCATGATTATACTGAGATGAGACAATGCATGCTCTTGATACACATTTTGGTGTCAAGGTGATCAAAACATGGACTAATCACAACATTATTAATCACTATATTTAACAAAGTTCTTGTTTTCCAATGGAACTTGCACAAACAGAATGAAATTTATGGTCTGCCTATATGGGGTCTTGGTCTCCATTGTGCTAATATAATGTGAAAAAACTGCTTGTATAAAAGTCCACTTAATGACCACCACATCTGGGTCAAATGACTAGAATGAAAACTGAAAGAACTACTTCTAATGTCATGTCCTTACACGTAACTTTGTTTTTTTACTCGTATGTCCCTGTTGTGTGGGAGGATCTATGTGTGTGCGGATCTTTGTGTTCCTCTCGTTTTCCATGCTTATCAGAGTGTTACAGGTGCGGGCGAGTTGGAGTGGCTCGATGCCTGCACTACAACGGATGTAATTAGAGTGAAGATGTCCGCACTTTGAGTTCGCCTCTTCTGCTCCAGAGACGTTGTTCTGTCTGTACTCTCTTAGCTTTTGTATAACATGCCAACCATATCTAGTACTGTGTGCCTTCAGCTCTTATGCAATACTTTGGGCTTACTTAGCAACACTCCTTATGCGGGCCTGAACTCTCCCTGTATTCAATCATTTTATCCGTTAAAACTCATCTTTGATCACCAAAATTACATATTTAAACGTTTTTTCCAGTGAAAAAAGAAAAATTCTGCCTTCAAAAAAAAGCTTGAATAGAACTCTACACCCTTACTTCATTTAGTAAACACGGATCTATGAATATGCTTCTTAGTCCTGCCTCCACTCACTCGCACAAGCTCAGAGTTAAGCTCGGTCAACTTACTGAGGTAAACACTGCATAATCGTATCGCTTTTTACGTCTGACACATAACAGTAATTAATATGATTAGCCTTTTGCTTGACTATGATAACACACAGCTAATAACGTGTTGCTAATGTTACACAAACAATGTTCACCATCTCAAAGTCAGACTACTGTCTTCTATCAATCAGTATCCTTACAAACGCTTCGAACAACTCAGCATGTCAGTGGAGAAAGGCATATAGTTCATCATAACATTGTGCCAGCAGCCATATCACCCTGTAGCCCAAGACTGGATTCCCACTGAAGCTAAGCAGGGCTGAGCCTGGTTAGTACCTGGATGGGAGACCTCCTGGGAAAACTAGGTTGCTGCTGGAAGAGGTGTTAGTGAGGCCAGCAGCAACTCACCCTGTGGCGCTCACCCTTTGGTCTGTGTGGGTCCTAATGGCCCAGTACAGTGATGGGGACACTACACAGTCAAAAAGCACCGTTCTTCAGATGAGACATTAAACTGAGGTCCTGACTCTCTGTGGTCGTTAAAAATCTAAGCCAAATTTGCCCATTGGCCTCTGTCAGGGATGGCCTCCTAATAATCTCCATATACTGACTGGCTTCATCACTCTGTCTCCTCTCCACCAATCAGCTGGTGTGTGGTGGGCGATCTGGTGCAATATGGCTGCCGTCGCATCATCCAGGTGGATGCAGCACATTGGTGGTGGTTGAGGAGATTCCTCCCTTCCATGTGTAAAGCGCTTTAAGTACTCAGAAAAGCACTATATAAATGTAACAAATTATTATTATTATTATTGTAATATACATAATACACCCACTATATTGCTAAATCTACCTGATTTTTCGTATCAACAAAAAACTATACCAGGATAACCTGGCTTCTCTTGAGACTCCCTTGCTTCAGAGCGGACATAGTTATTGATATGCTAAAGCCTGCCGGCATGTTGACTTGATTGGTTACAAGGTACTTTGTGATGTCAGATACACCAGCGATTTCAAACCGTGTTTTTGAAACTGTTTTCTGTTTGTTATTTTGGCCTGTCCCCCTCCTGAAGTTCTTTTTATTTTCCCCTAACAAAATGAGTTCTGGTTCAAAGTAAATGGCTACATTTGTTGCATTCCATTGCTTGTGGTGAGTGTTTGTGGGAGCAGGAGACGGGACTCCGGGTGAGTCTCTGCCGGGAGTCACTCTTTAATGTTATGTTTTAACGGATATGCAACACTGGAAAAAAAAATAATAATAATGTGGTAAAAAAACATGACCCATGATCCATGTGCTACTATGGACAACACACTTGGCCAAACCACACTTATTGAGAACTGGCATCAAAGAATGAGTAATAAGCTGCTGAAATATGCACAAGATGTGTCTTGTGTCTTGAATGTCTTGCATTCAGAAACAGCTAGGCAGAGTGCAAATGAATAGAACAGAAAGAATGCAGGGGCCTCCAGATGTGTTTTAAATCATTCAACTGTTTGTAACTTCACACACTGTTGTAAAAATGTGCTCATGGTGTGAGATGCGGAAAAAAAAAACACATGGCCAGATGTCCAAAGAGATGGTGAGAGATGTCTATCTGAGACATTTATATAGACCAGCACTGGTTGGGGACACATTATTTTATAATGATGTAATTACACGTTACTACATGTACTTACTACAGTAATAACAGTAAATTATGCATAAATACAAGTAACGAAGCCTAAAGCAAACCCTAACTCTATAGTAAGTAATTGAACTTAATTAATATTACTCAATACATATTTGAGTAAGTACAGTGTAACTGTCACCTTAAAAAAAGTGTAACCTATTTTTTTATCCTCAATCAATTGAATATACTTTTTTATATTTTTAAATGTATATAATATAACTGAAATAAAATGAAATAAATGAATAAAAAATATCTTGAAAATAAGTTGATGAGATAAGATGATTTTATCTAAGCAGATATTGATATGAATGATTCATTGCAATCAATTAGTTGATCAGCACATTACGTCAATGCTGATTAACTGACTGTCAGTCCTAGAAATGTGATGAAATTTTCCAGGGTACCTAGGAGGCAAGTACAAACTACATGCCTCTGAGTTTCTTCTAGCAGGTCTCTACAGGACAAATCAATAGTTTGGCTCTAAAAAGGTTTTATTATCTGTGATGGGGAAAAGAATTAGGATGAGAGCCATTAACTTGTTTTTGTTTTGTATGAGAATGTTCTAGATGGCCTACATCCAACAAAGCATGGAAAATTTGTGCTGTTTTAAACTCCATGCAGGTTTAATTATCTGTTTTGAAGCAAAAATAAATAAACAAATAAAAATAAAAAGAATGAAAAGTGAAATCCAATTAATCCGCATCATTAATCATGCAAATTAAAAGGGTGACTAAATACTCACAAAATAGTTTACAAATAAAATGCAAAATAGAAGACATACATTTTAAACACAAAATTCCCCTTTTTTATGTATTTATTAAATTAGCAGCCACTCAAAGAGCCAATCAGCAGCCATTCCACCAGCCAATCACAGCCCAGTGACAGAGTGAAGCCGAGCATTTGGGGACCTCAGGACTGAACACAACATTTGTCAAGCCTGAATCCCCTTTTACATCTAAGTCTGGTGAGAGATATGAAAGACTCCCAGTGGACTCCCAGTGTGCTAACCATACCGTATCATGCACCAGCAGGGCTGCCTGATTTTAATAACAGTTACAAACAAGGTGATTAGCACAACCATAGCAGCTGTGGATGCTGCCACTGAGAGACGGAGGAAATAATCCCCCAGAGCCTCAACACACACTGAAGAGGTGAATGAGAAATGTGACAGCAGCAAACTCTCCATTAATGCTCCAAAGCAGCACCTTTGGGCAATATTGCCAGTGAACTAAAAGGTCCGGCAGGAGTATAAAGTCAGAATTCAGAAGGACAGAACGCAATAAGCTTCTCCCACCTTGGATTTTCAGCTAGGCTGAGAGGGCCAAATTCAATGAGCAGGCAGATAACATTTACAGAGGCAGGAGAAAACTATTTGCACATCAGGTATAGGGCATTACCAGTTCAAATAAGACTACTCTTATAGTCAAATAAGAGGGAGGTTTTAAAGCAGAAAGAGCATTTATTTCCGCTCTGAAAACGCAATTATCCTTCTGTAGTGAGGGGAAAAAAATCCCCGCAGCTCTTTTGTGTCACATTGTTTGTGCTATCTGACAGTTGTACACTGCGTTGATGTACAGTATAAACATTTTTTATTTGCATTAAAGTAAAAAACTTCCTGTGAGTTTATAAAAACATGAATGTGAATTCTCTGAATTGAGAGTAGCCTGGAAAAACAAACAAACACGCAAAACACACAAAAGGAGAAGAAAAGGTTCTGGCATCTACAGAAACAGAGGATAAAAAAGAAAGAAAAAGAAAAAGAAAAGAGAAAGGATTTTAATATGAGACGACCTTTCATGAAATTTATGGAGAATATCAGAAACTGAGTTCCCTGCTGGGAAGTGAAGGGCCAAAGTGATCTCTAAGAGGCAGCCGGCATGCTGAGATTTCAGATTTAATTTGAAGAAATAGGATGCATTTAGAAGACTCAGAGTATTACTTCTTGCAATTTTAGACCTACTTCCTCAATACCTCAAAAACAAATTTACTGTCAGATAGGGATCTGAATCAAAGCACAAAAATATTATGGTATAATAATACAACTTTTGTCTAATTTTTTGCCCAGATTTACAGTCTGGATGAATCGACGCTATAACTGCCAAAAGTCAGAGCCAAAATCACGCAATGTATCACGGACCGTCCAAAAGGATATCATATTTTCAGTTGTCATGCTTCTCCTAGCAACAAGGTACTTGCTTCTGTGTGAGTTAGTTTGCTCAGAATGACTTCAATGTCTGGTAGTGTATGATGACCAGTTTTACCTCTGTAACCATTTACAAAGGCTGCAAGTGAATGCTGCAAGTATTTTAAAATCTATTCAGATTTTAAAAGCTGTGCGTAATGTATTCCAGCCTTTAGTCAGAACTTTAAATGGCCATTGATAGAGAAGCATATCATTAAAAAGTTCTGCAACGTACTTTTGAACAAGATACTTAGGAATTCATCTGCAAAAATGCTGTATCATTTTCACATAAAAGTAGGCATACATAAATACAGTTTAATGTTATACACAGGGTATTATACACCTGAAAGATTACACAAGATAAGTGATTCATATTCAGAATGTTCTCCTAGATGTAAAACAGAGGTAGGTACATTATTGCATATGTTTTGGACTTGTTTGGAACTTGAAACATCTTGGAGAAAGACAATACAAACTATTGACAAGATAATTAGTGTTAAGCTCTCATTTGATCCAAGATTTATGTTACTGATGAATTAGTCTTCCATCTTGATAAAAGGAAGAATTTACGTTTTGTTTAGATGGCTCTGATAGCAGCAAAGAAATGTATAGCTATGCAACGGAAATCAGAAGAACCACCCAGGCGTGTTGTATGGCTTAGAGAACTTGTCCAATGTTCCTGTTGAAAAAAATGTTTAATCTGACAAAAAAAAAAAAAAATCAAGAGAGATAGGGGTGGGAGGGTGGTCAGAAAAGATTGTTAACTTGTATACTGAATTAATTCTGTAAATTATTCATGTGACAATACTAAATATATTGACAAAAAAGAGAAACATATCATTTTCCGTACAGCATTTGACTAAATCGCTCATGTCACCCAGCTAAAACTTGACCCCTTGTCTATATCACTGAACCTCACTGCGATTTTATCTCATTTCATCCTCCATTATGTTCCTTGCTGTTTCTTTTTGTCAGTGACTCAGCACTGCAGCCATGTAATAAGATTCATTCACCCATCACCCTTTTTTTCAATACCTGAAACGAATGAAGTTGCCTAAAGGCTGACAGAAACTATAAGCGAAAGGGACACAGCTTTTTTTTTGTACAGTTTATATAAACACAGGCAGTATGAAGATACACACACAATCTTTTTCTCTCTCCCACATCAACAAGAAGACATTTTCTCCCCCTGTCAACCCAGCGTTGAACTTTGCTGAAACAGCACAGTGCATTGTGAGTCATTTACATAAGGTAAACACTGACCGACAGACTAATCGACTAATTTTCTGGATGACTAGTCAACTAGTTAAAATGAGCGGCCTGATTTGATCTAATCTGATGCTAATGAAGGCCAATCCAGTGACGTGATATCCTAACTGGCTACGTTTAGAGATGTGACAGCTCTAATAAAGCTCTATGACACACCATGTGGTCAACAGCGTGATGAGCGGGAGTTATCAAGCCTGCATATGGACAAGCATCTGTAGATGTGTGGAGTTCTGGCACTGAGATTCAGAGCTGGAGTTAGCTTACCGAATAGCATTGTCCATGCGGGACACGGTGAGGTATGCTGCCAGGTTGGCTGTGTAGGATGAACAGACAATAAGGGTGAATAGCCACCAGCTTCCCATTGCAATCCTGAGAGCCATTGAACTCATGAAGGATTCACCACCTGCAAACACGAGGAACATGAAAAAACATTCTTCCGGTTGAATCATTCAACGATACACAAAAAACACAAAGAATCACCACAAAACAGAGTCAATGGAGAAGGATGCTTTTTTTTTTGACAGCCTAACTGGTTCATACTAAACCTTGACCCCTTGTCTATATCACTGAACCCTACTGTGATTTTATCTCATTTCAGCCTTCCATTATTTTTCTTCCTGCTGCTTTTTGGCAGTGACACAGCACCACATCCATGTTATAAGATTCATTCTCCTATCGCCCGTTTTCTCAGAAAAGCTCAACACCTTATAAGCCTGTGCTGAAATGTCAACAAAATATTCCTCTCCAGCACATACAGCTTTGGAAATGTCATCACTGACACAGAGATGGTGAGAATAAAACGGGAAGGGAAAAGGTCTGGAGCTATCATGCTCAATGGAGCTCGTTAGGGTCTATAAGTTTTCTTTTTTGTCTCGGAGCCAAATTATCTGAGATCTGAGATGTCCTTTTAGGCCTAAAAGGATATCCACAGAGTCTGTAATTGGTAAGGTCAAGGGTTAAGTGGGCATCTATACTCATTACAGGGTTGAGAGTGCACTATGAAGAAAAAAAAACTCTCCCAAGTAAAGAAGTGCTAGTGCTTTTATGTGGCTAGACATGTTTTTCATGCTCACCAAGGCTGCTTTTATTTGATATAAAATACAGCAAAATAATATATTTTGAACAATATTTACAATTTAAAACAACCATTTTATATTAATATACTTTAAAATATAATTTATTACTATGATGGCATAGCTGAATTTTCAGCATCATTACTCCAGTCTTTAGTATCGCTTGACCCTTCAGAAATCATTCTAATATGCTGATTTTGTTCGGAAACATTTCTTATTATTGTAAATGTTGAAAACAGTTTTGCTGCTTAATATTTTTGTGGAAATCATGATATATTTTTTTCAGGATTCTTTAATGAAAGCATTTAAATGTCTTTAGCATCACTTTGGATCAATTTAATGCATCATACTGAAAAAACAGAATTCATTTGTTAAAAAAAAAAAAAAGATAAAATAAAATAAATAAAATACTGACCCCAAACTAGATTAGTAATTTAAAGAGGACTAATGGTGCACAAAAATAGAAAAGAAACCGTTTAAACAAAAATGATAATTATGTCATCATTTTCTCACCCTCATACCGTTCCAAACCTGTACGATTTCTTCCTTTTTTTCCCTTCTTTTTCTTCTCCCACCCACAACTTTCATTTTTTGTACTGCTGCCACCCACAAAAGCTTGCAGGTAAACATATACATAGATTTTTTTCAGTAGGTCCATGAATTTCCATGAAAAAGTTTCAAGTTACGTGTTGCCTAGCCACAACCTACACATCCCAGCACAAATAATAAACCATTTGTTATTAAAGTCTCTACATTCACAAACCACTGTTAATTTTAACAGCAAAGCAAAGATAAGCTACTGCATGTGTGATTTGTCATGGCACAAACCGTGCAAAGGGTGCTCCCTTTACAATCACTAAAAAGCTGTCACTCATTTACTTAATTGTGATCTCACAAAGTTCTTTTTAAATCAATGAAGCTGTCTACATTGCAAAATGAATCATTATTTTCATTGCATCTACACTTTGTTTGTTATAATAAAATGATTTGCGAGTATGCAGAGCACCACATGGTTTTGACGGGTGAGTGGATTGAGTGGAACTTAAACACCTCTGATTGGTCATTGCATTCAAGAAATCAACAGTTATGTGATATTACTATGAAGAAAACTAATCTTACACCAGTAGTTATGGGCAGATTTTCCCTTTAAAATCAATGCGAAGCAGCAGCAGAAAAAGGCTAAGCTCAGCCTATGCTTGTGCCTGTAAATTGTTTTTTATTTGATTTTAGTTGCTCTTGCTGCTTTTGTGCAATAGATGAATAACAATTTCTTTGTTTATAGAAGTGTCTAATTTACAGGAGGCCCGCAAATGATCTTATTCTCTCGCAACCCGCACACACGAGTGTCTTATCGCCCACGTCCGCACTATATGGCTGTCCTTCATAAGTGACAGTAAATGTTTTTTTAAGAAGGTGACACAAATACGAGCTTATTGTCATAATCACTTGCCATGTGCGTTTCATTATCAAATGATGGGTCCAGGGATTATAATTACAAATTGGCAAAACAGCTGTTGAAAAAAAACGGTAAATGTCATTTAACAGCTGTCGTCAATTGCGTACAACTTGGTCTAAGTTGCTGGTGTTGACAAGATACAGAGAGTATGCAGAAGAGAAAAGTGCAACCATTTTTTGAAACCTCAACAAACACACTCCCTTTATTGGTATCTTTAGACGCATGCAGCTCTCAATAGCGAGTTGCAGAATTCCTATTGAATAATAAACTTTGTCAAACAGTCAAAATGTGTGACTCTAGGGATTGTCTCTGGTGGTGTAAGTTCTACTTAGACATTTGAACAATTATATATTCTGCTGAAAAGACATTTTCCTTATATATAAAATATATACATATATATAAATTATTAAAATATTAAATCGCTGTTCTAGCTGTGCTCATGCAGACTAGAATGTCAGCAAGTGATTGCACCATCCAGGTGAGGTGACTATTCAGCAATTACTCATCCCTCATGTTCATGTGACGTGACCCAGCTCACCTTGCTGTACAAAGGCTCCGTAGACGATCCAGATGGCACTTTGGAAGGACGTCGTGACAGAAGCAGGCTGGTGGGGCCCAGGAGGATTCTGGGAACGGACAGACTGGACGCGTCGGAGCAGAAAGACCATGACACCCACCACAGGAATGGCAGCAGCAATGCAGGCCCACACTGCCAGGTCAAACGGTGCCAGCAAGGAGAAGATGTTGAGTCTCTCTTCTGTTTTAGTCATTAGGATCCCCACAGAATAATCCAGATAGCGTTTACTGAAGTCCACCACGTTCTCTCGTTCCGGAGTGATGGTGATGGCTGAAATAGCCACATCTGCCCTCTAAAAAAATGCATGTTAAATACGTCTGAGATAACAATAAAAAGTGAAGTCTGGCTGTATAAATTACAAGAAAGTGAATTTGAAATTGAAATGCAATGCCTTCACAACTATTAACACTGACTGATATAAAAATGCAGTTGTGCATAACACAAAAACAAAACAAAACACTATAACACTATATATGAATTTAACACAAAACTTCTTTATGTATGTGAATCTCACCTTTCCAATTAGCTCTCCAATCATTCCGTTCCAAGACCCATTGGCCTGAGGAGATCCATATTTCCCATCAGCCACCTGATACATTTCATACTTAAAGCCCAGAATTTTGGCCAGGGCATCCAGAACATCTATGGAAAACCCCTTATATCTTTTGGGCTGACCTAGAATGTTTTCTGCCACCATTATGAAGGGTTCCTCCTGAAGACAACAGAGAAAATTAGAGCTAAATTTGAATCACTTATTTAATTATTTTTTATTGGTAACCTGATTTAGAACTAAATTAAGCAGATATGAGAGGACACAAATGCTTGAACTACTTGCTTGTTCACATTTACTACTGTTCAAAAGTTTGGGGTTGGTAAAATTTTGTACTTTTTTTTTATTTAAGTATTTTTAAATTCTATTTTAATATATTTTTATTCCTGTAATGCAAAGTTACTTTTCAGCATCATTACTTTAGTCTTCAGTGTCAAATGATCCTAGAGAAATCATTCAAATATGCTGTTTTGGTTGTTCTCTTTATTATGTTGTGTTGTTATTATGTTGTCTTTAGTATTTTTGTGTTTTGCAGGATTCTTTGGTGCATAGAAAGTTCAAAAGAACAGCATTTATTTGAAACAGAAATCTTGTGTAGCATTGCAAATGTATTTTGATGAATTTTATGTATTCTTGCTGAAAAGTATTAATTTCTTTCTTTAAAAAAACAAGATAATTAAAAAATCGTACTAACCCCAAACTTTTGTACAGTCTCACACTTTGTGTTTGATCTTATTCTCAATATATACAAGAGGATTCATTTGAAGACGTTTTTGAAATGATGGCATTTCCGAGTCTTATTTTCCCACAACTCACATATATCTCTCACAGGATCTTGACAGTAATGGACAGGCCTAAAAGATGACATTGCCATTATTTGGCGTTAGTGTCAGACAGATTTAGATTGAATCTTATCATTTATTCATTTGAAGAGGAAGCAGAGAAGAGTCTGATTAATATGTTTGGGCATATTTCTGCAAATAAAAGATTTAATATTGATTGTGGACCTTATTTCTGTGGTGAATCCGTCTGTTCAGGTCGTAACTTGAGGTCAGATTGCCTCTCTGTCACATTCAAAGCATCGGCTGACATGACATTTTCACCAGTGACAGCTGGGACCCTTTGGTCTCGGGTTAATCTAAATGAAGTGTTTCAACTGACCTGTTACACTGTGGCCGGGGAAGCGTGCAAAGCCTCATCAGACAGAAATTACCTCTCTAAATTCACCTGGGCAATTTGCAGTAAGGCATATCGCCACCAAACAAGATTGACTGTTTGTGAAACAGGCCCTGTGCACTCAAATACAGATGGTTGAAATATCTGAGGCTGAAGCTAGTGAACTGTAATAGTATTTAGAGAGAGCACAACAGCGATAGGCTGGAGAATAAATAAAGAGTAAACACCAAAGGAATCCCTGGCGAAAACCATCAAGAGTCTGCATGACTAAAGTACTGATCTCTGATGAGAGACAAAACAAAAACCACACAGCACAACCATGTAGAAACACATACTGTTTATGATAACCATAAAAATGATATGTTGCAGCAACACATTTCCTAACTTGAGCTCTCAAATCAATTCTGATTTCGATTAAATTTAATTCGGTCATATTTCAAAATTGCATTTCTTGTTATTATAACAAAGTGTGAAATTATTATAAAATGATAAACTCCATAAAAGTTTGTTAGACTTTTTGAACGATTCATTAAAAGGTTTAGATCATAAGTATCATGTGTTTATGAATAGAACTACAATTGGTGCACTATATGTTTTTGATCATCTAAAAAGAACTTCGAGAATTTAAAAGAGTTATTTGTTCATGAACTGGACTACTCCGTTCCTGGTGTATGTTACTGCACGCAGCCTGTGATGGCAACTCAGGAAAAAAGATGTGTTTTCTTTCATGATACACTGTTATTTTATCTGTGATGACACTCTAAAATGATACTGGAACGTTTTTCTGCATTTCACATCATTTAAACAAGTAGGACATGTTCTTGGAAAAACATTTCATGTTATTTCTAGAATAACATTCTTCTATCCAATCATTACCTGCAGGGAACTGACTAAAGCCATCACTATCCTTGCTGGCCATGGATTGACTGTTCTATTTAAGGGTCAGATTTAAGCTTAGGAATGGGGTTAGTGGCTTAAACAGCATTCTTTCATTAATAATCCATTTTAGGGGGAGGGGAAATTATTGCTTGACAGGAATTGTTGCTCCAGGAATTGTCCTACTTACTGTATGAAAATCATGTCATGCTTTTTATTTTACAGTGATTGCACAGTAACGTGACATCAGTAAGACATTGATTGGACCTAATCAGATGCACTGAAATACGCACCAGTAAGGTCACTACTTTCAGAGTAACTCCCTGCATGCCATGCTCGGCCCGGTTCTCCCTCAGACTGCCGTTTAGCCCACGATCAGAGTCCCATGTCGCCAGCTGGAAAACAGGAAGAGGTTGTGATTGAGCTTTGATCATGGTTTGAGATGGCAGAAATGATTGCAAAGAAAAGGGAGATGGAGAGCGAGAGAAAAAGAGCAGGTAGGAGGAATAGGACAGCTGCTGAAAGCCAGGGATGACCTTACCTGACCTGAGTTATTGTCCTCAAACACTAATTTGTCTATGATAGACCCCTCACCATTGAGCAGAAATCAGCAGCTTTTTCAGGATTCATCTCAGGGGTTTGGCTATTTGTGCTTTTGTTACACGTCCAGGTGAAAATGGTCATGAAAGTGTCTGAGGTGGTCACCAAGGCAACAGCTGTCACATTTTCCTCTTCTCTTTTAAAACCAATATGGAACACAGACCCAAGTGCGCGCACACACACACACACGCACACACACACACACAAACTCCTCTTTGTCGATATGCTTTCACAGGCTCTTGATTAGTGCCAATATCAACACAGAAAACACAAAGCAGAAAACAATACAAAAAGAACAACATTTCTTAACTTCTTCAAGTTAAAAAGGCATTGAAGCTGAACTGTGATGCTGCTGAAAACAAAATCAACATCAATAACAATAAAAATCTTAATATGAAATGTAAATGTACTGTAATATTCCTGAAGGATTTATGAATGCTTAAAATAATAGTGGTAAAGTTTTAGGTTTTTGTTGTTGAAATTCACATCATCTAGTTTTAAGTCATAAAGTATGCAAACAGATATCAAAATTAAAAAAGGAAGCTTTGTAGGTATTATTGTTAACATGAGTCATCACATTAGCAGCATATTAGCCAGTTCCTGAGCCAGTGTAAAAATGACAAAAGGAATATTGCTTATATTCTCCCCCCACGAGCAATGACAGCGCTTCTGTAAAACACAGTGCCTCACTTCAAGATATAAGCCGTGATGCATCTATCTTTAACGTCAGAGCCATTCATCATAATTCCAATATCCCGCCAGATCTGTTCCTCCGCTGTGATTGATTCAGCAGACCACTGCACCAACATTTTGAAAAGAAGAAACTCTGACCCTGAAATCATGCTTGTCTCTAGCCTGGCCAGCGTTTGACCCCACGGTCCTTTGTGAGTGACAGGATGACAGAGACTTATAGCACTTGCCCTAATGACACGTGTCATATGTCTTCATTGTTGCGCCCAATACACAATCTCTCTCAAAATAATAGCCGCTACCTCATCCGTAATAGCATATTCAGTTCAGAAAGCTTTAAGTGCAAGAAGAATAGAGAAATAAAGAATGAAAGAGAAACAATGACATGATAACTTGTAGGATTTTAAATCACGCAATGTTTATTTTACTAATTTTAGAATTTTCTCTTTGTTTAGCGCATTAAAAGTATCTCTTACTGCAGGTTACACCCGTAGGTCGTGATAAGAGACAAGTGTCTTCATAAGAGATTCATTTGAATCATTTACTCAAGTTATTTGTTCAGGAACACACCAGCAGTATATCTTTACAAGTGAGCCATTGAATCACTCACTCAAGCAATTAATTAAAACACACTGAATCATTCAGGAATGAAACCAGGGACTGTCTTTATGGGTAAGTTCTTTGGCTCATTCATTCAAGTGATTCATTGAAAAATGATAATTCATGGAATGAAACAAGTTCATGTCTTTATAGGCAAGTTATTTAATCATTCATAAAAACTTTCAGGAAAGAAACGACACTGTGTGTTGCTATGAGACGAGCAACGTAAAGCTGAACTTTTTTTTGGATCTTTTTTTCATTGACATAGAAAAAATAGATAAAGTAACTGGTGATATTGTGTCTAAAATCTAAGTTTCTTAATGTTAACTTCTTGTTTATTGAACTGCTGTGTAAAAGCAATATCATTTTCACAATAGTGAGGCTGGTCTCACTGGCCTCATCTTTGCCAATTTGGCTCTGCGGTATGAGATTATCACAGTTTTCTTTTTTTTTAAATTGAATATATTTTGCCATACTATGTTGAGATTGATTTGTGAATAGTGTGGTTTAATCAAGTGTTGCAGTCTTACTTTGGACTGAAGCTGAATCTGAATTACAGTTGTTCAGCTCCCTTCAGAGAGCTGTAAGGATGAGATTTCTTCTGTCATACATACTTCAGTAAGCTAAAAGAATTCCTCCATCTTCTCTCTCTGCCCTTGTTGACAGGGGGTTTTCTTCTTCATTTCCTATATGCCCCCCCCCCCCAATTTTCTCTTTTAGCTTTTGCCTGTGCTGTTAAATAGTTAATCATGTGGGTTTGGTGTTGACAGAGATAAGAGAGCAATGTGGCTTGTCCACTGGAGATGTTCTGTCAGTGAACACTTAAAAGCTAGATCTATCACAACAGCACAAAGGAGGTCTCTATCATCTGCAAGTGTGTATAGAATCACACTTACTAAAATTCAGTGTCATGTCCCTCTTAAAGGGACAGTTACCCCCAAAATGAACTTTGTCATTATTTACTCACCCTCATGTTGTTCGAACCCTACATGACATGACATGAAACACATAAGAAGAAATCGCTTTAGAATTATGGCTAAAATAGAAATGACATAAAGCTAAGAAAACCGAATAACCGAAAAAATGAATAAGTCTAATTTTTAAGTCAACAATTCCTTTAACCATAGCAGTGAATATTCATAACAGATGTGTATTGTCACAATACCCAGCATTTACTTTGACAGAAAGCACATTAACAGTAACAAAATCCCTCTTACTCCAAAATGAATGAAGCATCCTGTTTACAGACACCAAGCTGAAAGCCGGGCTTCAGTAGTCCTTTTTTCAGCATTTACATAATACATTTCTGACTGTCTTTTGTGTCGGCCGCTTTGTAATGGCAGACACTGAACTGGTTTGTGCTGTTTTCTAGCCTCTTGTTGTTTTCATCTCTTGTTCATGATATTAGTGCTACAAGTCAACCAGAATCTCGCTTGTGAAGACATGAACATTTTGTCAAGACTAAAAGTCTGTGCGGCAGAAGTTTACAGCTTTTATAGTTTGTGACTTGGAGAGCTGATGTCTCTACTTGAGAGCATGTACTGTAGGGGAAAAAAGCAGAGGAACAAAGAGCCAGAGAGAGAGGATTACGTACAAATGATACCGTACAGTAGGATACAGTGTGCGAGACAGAGTCGTGCAGAGCGATGGAGAGAGTGAGAGAGAGGCTTTTAAGGTGCAAAGATGAAGCTGAAAGTTCTTTTTGGATGAAGCTGTTGAATTTTTATGATTCTGTAAGCTGTTGTTTCTGTGATTGGTAAGTGAAAGAGAGAGAGCAGGATGTCTTTTGGCCTCTTTATTGAGTCTGTGAGAGAAACTCATTACCATTCATCAAATCAAATGAGACTCTCACTCTCATAAGTGATAAATTCACCTCTTCTCTGCATCATCACACTATCAAAATACACAGAAAAAAATATCTGTCACAAATGAGCTGTTTTTTATTCAACTCACTGAGCCAATTCAAACAGATTTTGGTAGATATATCACAATTTGAAATATTTAAATTGTTACAATTCTTGACTATTTACTCCATGAGATCTATTTTAAACTGAAACTGTATCAGCAGCTTTTTCGCCATATAGAGATAAAGAACTAAAACTATGTTACTACTATCAACTATACAAGCCTGATGACAAGAAAAACTGACTATAGGCAACTTCAAACCATCTACAGTGGACATAGGTTTACAGAATCTCTTGCAAAATTTCTAAAATTGTTTATCATTTTATCATGCCTTTAAATAGCTTGAATGCAGCTCACGCACAAGCTCAGCGATCCTGGCTTCTCTTGAGACTGCTTCAGAGCCGTCATAGTTAATGATACGCTAAAGCCCGCCAGCACGCTGACGCGATTGGTTAGAAACTGTTTTCAGATCACTGCAGTTTTAAAATAGAAAATACTCAGCGGTGGTGTTGACTGACTTATGAATTTGCACATGATTTATCTTAAAGCATATTAAAAACACCACCTAGACATATAAACAACATTAAAAACTTGATTGTCACCACAGGGGGACTTAATATTTTTGTGTGAACTGCGATACATTGATCAACAGAAATGTGTTTATTTGAAATACAAATCTTTTGTAACATTTGTAATCAATTTAATGCATCCTTGATGAAAAAAAAGTATTAATTCTTACAAATAATTTAAAATAAAATAATCTTACTGACCTCAAACTTTTGAACAGTAGTGTACGTCTGAAATGGATTTCATTAGCGCAGGACGGACAAAGGATGTCAAATCTGATTGACCGAGGAAATACATATATGTATAACCTATTGTTGAATAAGGTATAACCTATTATTATATAAGCTTGAATCTATTATAAAAGGTTTATCAAGACCATCCATTAGTCTCTATTTCAGTTAAAAGCCTGTGAATTAATCTGCATTACATGTGCCATTTCAGGAATGCTATGAACAGTTTATCTAAAGCTTTTAAATATGGTTTTGTTGAGCTGTACTCCTGTCAGTAAATGATGAACAGACTGGACAATAGAAGAAGAAAAAAAAACAGGTGGGAAGGACATTGAACAGACACAGTCAAAAAAGAGAGATAAATAATGACTATTCTGCATATATGGTGTTGCTGCATATTACGTGTTAAAGAGCATTTCAGGCTTTTTCTCAAATTAAGACACGAGTGTCCTCTGAGACTCCTGAGGTCAGCTGTACACCTCTTGTCATACGATGCTCACAGAGGTGGACAGAGACTCATTAAAGCTCTTTTTTTTTCTCCCAGATTCACCTGCAACCTCAGGTCAACCTATTGCCATGGGAACTTCTCAGGCAATTGTGCAGAGGACACCCACGGTTGGCTCGGCCAGACTCAAACACAATACGCCGTGTTGTTCAAGAGACCCAATTTTAGCCTGATGTCACTCACAAAGATCAGGCGTGAGATCATGTGTGTTGCTTTCACTTTGGCCTTTTCTTTTAGCAGCGTGTGCAGGACAAAGTGACAGTGTCCGCCTAGTCTGACTTGCTATTTGTTTCGTCTTCTTGTTTATTAAAATGATTAAGTTGCTGAATTAATCTAGTTCACTAAAAATGTCCTGCCTCTCACTGTCAATCTGAATAATGCATCAGAACTGAATTAATCCATCTCATATTATTGCAAATATGACATCACTAAACTATTAATTCAGATTTATTAAGTCAGTGGCACGCCAAGTTCTTCAACCTTTCAGAGGATTCTCTCCTCAGCACCTGCTACCCACATAGAGGTGTTGGGCTAAACTGCTCTGAGCATAACTGGGAGCGGATCCATCTTGTGTAAGATGCTCGGCTTCCCATTCTGGATTACACTGTATGAGACAATTTAATGAAAAGAGAAGATTAAAAGAAAGTGAGCAGGGGAGACACAGATGGAACTGGTGAGAATGAGAGAGAGAGAGAGAGAGAATAGCATCTCCATCTTCATTATAGAGGTAAATTCCTCTCGACATCTGGCTGAAAAATAACCTCCTCATTCCAAATATCCAGTATACTAGACACATTTCTTTATCTACACATTTTCTTTTAGTCTATATCATGTGTTGGGTTGTCAGGCCAACTTTTCAGGGTGTCTGCACAGCTCAGTTCATATTGATTGGTCATTTGTGGGAAGATGTGTTTTTCTTTGGTCGGCTTGGAAATCAGAAATACAGCACTGTTTTTTAATGATCTCATATTATTTCTGAAATTTCTTTTTACATCATTAAATATAGTGTTACTGTTGCGAAATGTTTCAATAATTATAATTTTCAGCAATTTTAAGTGTAAATTTGATGTCAAGTGTATTGCATGTATATATAGACTGCGAGTTGCATTTTGTAGTAACATGCCCATATGTTAATATGAATTAAAAAAAAATAAATGAGGCGTAGAAAGGAGAGAGTGGAAAGATTAAACATATGGAAGAGTATCATGTGATGTGCAGAGTGCCTCTATACGGCTTCAGAGAGCCTTGAGGAGGCGACATCCTTTTAAGAAGAGATCAGAGCAGAAGATGCATATTCATGCTGATGGGCAGCAGGAGATGTGTGTGGTTATTAGCTGTCAGTGTAACAGTAGGGGTGCTACATTGTGTGTGTGTGTGTGTTTATAAGAAGTCATTAGCTCTCTGTGTTACTTGCCAGAAGGAATGGTCGCGTTCAACTCACTCACTAATGCCCAGGCAACAAGATTGAGATTGTTTGGTGTGCGATAGACCCGGCAGCCCTGCTAATGACCACAGCCGCACATGTCGCAAAAGCACTTCCACTGCCCTGCGACCATGTGCGTATGAGTGCTTGCGCTTCGGAGAGATGAAAGAGAACTAGAGACAGACAGAGAGAGAAAGAAGCGATAGACTCATCAGCTCTGATGGCTACATTTGGATGTGTGTGTAGTTGTGAGATTTAATGAACTCTGAGCTATTTGTCTGTGTGTGCTAAAGTATCTTGGGCATATTCCATATCAGTGTCTTCAGTTCCAAAACAGGACCAATCATTCTGTCTCTCTTGTTCTCAGTCCATCTGTCTGTCTCGTGCATCTTGCGTACAGTCCACTTATTTTCTCTGATCAAATACTTATGTCTGGATTTGTGTTTTTTTTTTTTTTTTTGTCGGGAGGGGGGGGGGGGTGATAGCTAATGATCCCAGACTACACTACACCAGAAAGGTGCTCTGTCCTTACCCAGACATATTTGACTTTTTTAAGGAAGAATTTGTCTGTTTTTTTTTTTTTCATCTCTATGCACACGTTCAGTGTTTTGGTGGGTTACATACAGACAAAAATCTCTAAAGACCATTCACAAATAATAACAAATAGCTGTGAATATTGAAAAAAAGTAATTACCATAAATAAAGTATCAACATTCATTTTCATCAACACAAATTTACCATCAACAGTCCCACCCTATCATATCTTCTTGAAATAGACCGATGGTTCTAATATAGAAGCAAATGGTTCAAACAATGTTTCCAGAACTGAACCCAAACTGAGCGCCCAACAAAAACAGTGATAACTGCAAATGCAATAACTTTTAAATAAAGCCATTTAGATAAATAGGAATGGTAATGAATAGCTTTGCTCCAGTTATATTTGACCACTTTGTTGCCATGGAACAGTGAAACATTTAACTGTGAATTCTATAAAAATTAAATAAATAAAATAAATAATTACAATGCATGTACCAAAGAGAAAATGTGCAAGAGTATCAGTTGTTTGTGTGCATTTCCGGAGTGATCATATGGAATAAATAAAAGGCAAGGGTAAATGAAGCTCATAAATAAGTCGAAAAGAATAGCAACAACAAAATCTTACAGCATAAATTTCTGCCAAAAATGGTGCAAAATCCTATGTATGTCTATCCAGCTATCTGTAATATCACACCTCTGAAATAGGTCTCCAGAGGGGGGTTTAAAAATAAAGGACAGTATCCAGCATACCATATAGTGCGCCAGCGGTGGTTCTATGTCATTTTAACTGTTGTGCTATTTGGGGGGCACTTACTGTATTTTATGCCTTAAACGTCCCATGCGCTAGTATAAAACAGCCATTTTCTGAACAAGGCAACAACCAAGATGAGAAAGCTTTGGAAAATCACTGCATTACAGGCCGGTTTTCACATTACATGCCAAATGGTGCTGTTAAAATAGTCTGAATTTATGTCATTCATTATTTATTACTTCCACAAGATTCCCACTCACCCGCTTTACATCTTTTCCAAATGTCTCACTGTAACTGGTCCCCAAAACCTCAAACTGGACATGAGAGTTCGCTCCATTGCTTCGGAAGTCCATTAAACCAGTGAGCCCAGATATCCGTCCCTGAAGAGAACGACAAATAAGACTTCTGTTCAGAAAGAAATTCATCATTCAATCCAGACCGGTTTTACTGAACACTATTGAACTTTACTTGGCTGAACTGAAGATAACTGAACCAGATCGAATTAAGTGTAAGTGAGATTAATTGTAAAGTGACTTTAGACCTTTTGGATGGTGTCCAGCATGGACCAGCCTCCGTTCCAGGGCTTGGTAGACTTCCTCATGCAGTTCAGACTGGCCATGCTGTGCCACTTCCTGTCCTCTAACTTCCGGTAGAAGGCATTGGCCAGCATCAGCACACTGTCATACAGGTAAAGACTAGACACCTAGAGACACATACACCAAACAAATGTGATTACATTTGTATTTTTGTTTTTTGCATGCACATCTCACACCAGTTACACTTAATAACCAGAAAATGCATAAGATTATGAACATCTTAAAGGGATAGTTCTCCCCCCAAAACAATTCTGTCATCATTCGCTCACCCTCATGTATACATTTTTTCACACTCCAGTCCAGTAGGCAGCAGATACAAAGCTACTTGAAGGTAAGCCTGCAACCTTAGCTGAAAAAAGCACAATGCCTGCTAACGCTGTTGTATGGAGGGAAGGACACAAGATGCCATTTTTTTTAAAGGTTGTCAATGAAGTAGAGGCTTCACTATGCTGAATAAACCACTTTTGCGAGGAAATAGCTTATCATTTAAAGAATCAACAGCCTATTGGCTAATTTTAAACATGTTTGCGCTTAAAAATTCATTTGGTATTGATTTATTTTTAGAGTTTACACCGAAAAAAATGCTAAAGATGTCACAGACAATTGCATGACAGGTATGATTCAGTTTACAGCACTTCTCATTCATTTCTATGGTATACTCAAACAGTGAGTGACCATCGCACAACAATTCAATGACGTCAAGGCTGTGATGTGATTGGTTATCAAGGCACAAGTGATCCAAATTAGCCATCAGGCTTTCTCCAATGGTAGAACCATGGACCCTTTGGAGCGGACACAGCAATTTTACTATACAACTGCTTAACTTTCAGGTTATTTTTCATCAAATCCAATCCAATACATATTAAATTTTTCTCCTACTGAGTTCTGTAAAAGATAAGTAGTCATACAGGTTGGGAAAAACATAAGGATAAGTAAATGATAACAGAGGTTACATTTTAGGGTGAATTTTCCTATGTTCTTATGTCTTGTGTGGATATCCGTTTAGCAATTTCAAAATATCATGTAAGCATGGCATTTATAATGATAGTTATCAATGTTTTGTTGTATGTCAATGCACTCAGTCCCTAATAAGGGTGCCTACATGCTAGAGTTTATGTCAGAGATCATTGTAAATCCATTGACTTCAAGGGGAATGGTGCATTATAAAGGGATTGTGAAAGTGAAGTACGTCATCATGCAACTAAAGATACAAGCATCAATTGACCAATAAGAAGTCCTGTTATATTTTCGGAGATCCAGTTCAGATTTCTGCAATGTTGCAGATTGACTGCTGTTTTCATACCCTCAAAACCATTCTTGTGCATTGCTTACTGTCAAACACTGTCAGTTTCTCCAGTGTGTAGGCAGCCTTAATCTTAAAACATTTAAAAATGTAGCTGAATAGGGCTGAACGATCAGACTATATACTAAAATTGTGAAAGACAGATTGGATGTGCGAATGTGTCTGCTGACTCTCTCTTTGAGACAGAGCAAGAGGAAAAGAAAGAGCGCTGCAGGAGATTTTTGCATGACTCTGCTACTGCAGAGAGCAGCTGTCATGCTGAGAGACACCTGGAGAGAGAAAAGACACCCTTAACGGCAGCGCTGTTATCGTCAAGGAGACGAGAGTATGGGGGCCGCACGGCCAAACTCAATGCCCCCTCAGACATGTGATCCTGACAAAACAACGCACTTATGAGCAGATCAATGCGTAGAGAGAGGAAATAAAGGTGTGACAGAGAGGAAAGAGTGTAAGTGGGGGGTACTGGGAGAAATGAAAAAAAAAATGTAATTTTACAAGTCCAAGCCTTGATTTTTTTTCTCATTCAAGAACATGCGTCACAATAGAAAAGGAAATAGCAATTCCCTTTTTAATGCTAACTTCAAAGACCTTGGGCCAGTTGCCATATGTAACTGAAAAATGTTAAATTTAAAATTTTCATGTGTGAATTTGGCTAAAACTACAATACAATAATATTAAGTTTTGTAAATACAAAGCAGTTAATACTTTCACTATGTTCATGTTGAGGTATTTATGTTGACGTTCATTACAGTAGTTTTATTCTATAAGAGTTACATTTTGTCTACACTCTTAGAAATAAAGGTTTCAAAAGGGTCTTTTTACAGTGATACCACAAAAAAAAAAAAACATTTTTGGTTCCCAGAAGAACCTTTTTAGTGAACAGTTTGTTTTTTCTTAGTGTGAAGAACATTTTAAAAATCTAAAGAAACTTTTTTTCGGTAGCACTTTATTTTACAGTCCTGTTCCCCATGTACATACAGTGTATTTATTATAGTAATTGCAATAACTGGGTAATAACTAGGTATTACCCCTGAACCTACCCATAAATCTAAACCTAACCAATGTAGTTACCTTATATTACCCAGTACTTTCTTACATAAGTATACTGTAAGTACACTGTAAGTGCACGTACTGAAAAATAAAGTGCAACCTTTTTTTCTACTGTAAAGAACCTTTTGTGTAATGGAAAGGTTCCATGGATGTTAAAGGCTCTTCATGGAACCTCAGATGCCAATAAAGAATCTTTATTTTTAAGAGTGTAGGCAGAGGCTAAAGTCATATATACGTAATGATATGGACACATTAAAATCAAATTAAAATTTGTTTCGTTTTACAGCAGATGCAATGAAGTCATATACCAGTAAGCCAAAATCAAAGTGATCTCAAATGCATTTTTAGCACTTAATTCAGTGAAGCATATCTGTATACACACATATAGCTGCAGGCGTACAGCTGTGACTGTGTTTTATTTCAGTTTACTGCACGGTCAACTTACCACCAATGGTTTACTAAAATCTTAAGTGCCATATGTGGTATAAAGAAATGGAGAGTAATCCTTATTTGCTCTGCTGAAGCTGGCAACCCTATCCACAACCCTTCTCCCTCGTACTGCATTCAGTTTCATCTGGGTTTGCAGCTGAGGTACGATCTGTTCGCTCATGTAGAGTTATGTGAATGCAGAATATGTTAATGTGCCGGTGACAGAGGGTCACATGGTTTTGATCGCAGATACTCCTCGTTTGTCCCCGTGGTGAAGAGATTTCCAAAGGCCCTGCCAGCTGTCTGATTAGTCAAGCGTATACTTGACATGGATTTAAGGGCTCGAAAGCCCTGTGAGACTGTAGAATTATGAGTCAAAGCCAGCAAGTGTGAAAAATGTTATCTGTTTTAATAGCCTACTACTGATATAAAGTGAAGACTCAGACAGTTACTAAGTAACAAATGACATGAATTGGTGACTTAACTTCTCGGTGTGCTTCTGTGTGACTGAGAGCAAGCTGGTATGATTCTTAACTCTGTTGAATGACTTGTTTTAAAACCAGCATTGTTTCTCACTGAGAATTGCTGATACCACAATTGCATGTGGTACCGCAATGAAAAGTGACTTCCTCTCCGCTATCAAAGAGATCTATAAGAAAGCTATCTGTAAGCATTTACATTCATTTCAATGTTGTAATGTAATTTAATCAATGCAACTGTTTCATGTGATGGCAAAGCTGAATTTTCAGCATCATTACTCCAGTCTTCAGTGTCACATGATCCTTCAGAAATCATTCTAATATGCTGATTTGATGTTCGTGATCATTTCTTACTATTATCAATGTTGAAAAAAGTTGTGCTACTTAATATTTTGGAGGAAAGCTATTTTCCAAACTAGTTTTCCATTTACCATTTTGAATTGTATTGGCATCCCCTACTCTAAATCGACTCCCCACACTCCATTTTGCACATTTATAACATTTCTTAGCACTGTATTTCCTTGTTTTGTCCAAATACCTTGTCACAAAAAACAAACAAACTAACATCCATAACAAAACAAAAGACACTACATGATCGAATGGCGTCAGTCAATGTGTTACTAAATGTCTAGTTGTAATAATTTTAAGTATGGAACAATTTCAATGACACCAGCTTTGAATCTGAATAAATAAAACAAAACAACAAAATTAAGACATCAATTAGATGGATAAAAACACGGCCCCCACAGAGCTTTTATTCAGCGTTGCGTGAACTGTCAGCATGGAGCGTGGAGACCAGTGGCCCGAGGGCTTGGAATCACAATGCTGCAACCTCTTGAGTTAATTAAAACAGCCATTCTACCACGGCAAAGATTCAATCTCTTATTGTTTTCAACCTGGACTGTATGGTTAGCACTAATGGAGGTGTCCTATCGGCTCCTAACATCTCGCATATCGCCTCCTCTTTTCTGTAAAGGACTTGTTTGTCCTTTTGTGGCGCTTCTTCGGTATTAACTGGTATGTAACCCTCTTTCTTCATGAATTATTGAGACACTGAGCCCCAGAGAAAAGACACATAATTTGCCATCTGCTCTAAAAAAGAGAAAATGGATTCTAAGACCCAAACAAGGTTTTCATAGAGCCAGAAACAGATACAGTGTTTTAATGTTGCGTAAGTGGGAAGTGAATGTTTTCACAATTACAGTGTATCGTCTGTGACTTAACAAGATAATATTTGTTAACGGGTAAAAGCATCAGGGCACAGGCGGCTGATCTGAATCAGTCGTGCACAACCTTGTTTTGAATTAAGGTTCTATAGAAATTACACATTACAACCAAGAAAATTAACATGACAGTTACTGCAGTCATTATGCAGCATCAGAGATACTTGTAAACTGCAAATGCAAAGCTGTAATAAAATGACAATTACAGATAAATTTAGACTTGAGCTACTGGAGTAAATCAATGCACTGAACTCCTTTGCTTCAATAAAGCAGCTCCCAAGTATCTCAAATGCACTATGAATACAATATAACCTTTCGCAAAAGGCCACAGATTTGAAATTTCTTGTTGTAAATCATGCTGCTTTCAGCAGCTCAAAGCAAAAAAAGTTAATTTTTGTTGAGAATAGCCTTGCAGCCAGAACTTTTGGTCAACTCTGATAGAGAGAGACTGCGGTTTGTTTAGTTTTTATGTGCCGTTAAGGTTCCGGGTTTATCTTAAATAGATTACACTACGAAAATAGGCCATCTGAAGCTGAGACTGCATTGAACATGACCTTGACCTGTAAATATTTATAATGAATGTGTATGAATTCCCTGCGCTCTTGAAAAGATACGCACCTCTAGAGACTGCAGGTAACCTTCCTGTGGGTCGCAAAGCAGCGAGGAGATACGATGATTGTTCCTCATGCAGCGGATGTTGGTGTCCCTCCACAGGGGGAAGATCTGCCGGATCACTGTCATCCGGCCCAGAGCGCTGTGAACAAGCTCCATGATCTCTGTGTCACTAACCTCCTACACTCAAGAGAGAGAGAGAGACATACAAACACACACATTCACATTGTTATAGTGTGAAGACTGGCATATTAAAACCTACTGCCAGACAAAAAAAAGCCACCAAACAAACATATTAAACCTCTGGCTGAAGTACTGTCCCTGTAAATAGAAAACACTGCTTTGGTCCAAAAGCATTAAATATCCCCACTGAAAAAATGAGTAAACTTAAAATTTTTTTTTTTAAAAATATAAAAACTGAGCAAGTGCTACAAGTGCCTAAAACCTCTGTAAAACTCTGTAAAGACTGGTTTATTTTTTTCTTCATTAAATAAATAAAAAAATTATACTTCATACACTTGATGACATAGTACAGTTAATGGTTATAGAGAAAACCTGGACAATAATGCCCAAAATGACTGAAGATCACACACAACCAGTCATTCCAAACGCAACAAACTTGCGCAGAAATGTGGAAATGTGCGCCTCGTTGCTAGGACACTTGTGACAAATGAAAACAATGGGTGTTTTAAAATCGCCTCAAAATCTCAAAACACTGCGTTGCGTCTGAAATCAAATACTTTTCTACTTTATAGTATGTGAAAAACAGTACACCAGCAGAGTAGTATGTCCGAATCTGTAGTATTCAAAAAACAGCAGGTGAAAAGTACTCGGATGACCTACTACTTCAGGGGGGATTCTGAAATGTGCTTTCGATGGACACTTTACTATCCCATATGGCCACCGGAGACGATTTATGAATGGTGAAGCAACAGAGAAGCAACAAAACTGACAGTCACACAACAGTAAAAACGTGGTGAATGTAGTACATCCATATAGAACACACCTTTTTAAGGAGGTTCAAATTCAAATGTAGTACCTACTCAGTGTGCGACAGCATGCAATGTTCGATGCAGTGATCGAGGCTAAAAAACAATGGAGTCTGTGCTTATCATACACAATGCAATTTTCTGTGAAACCTGTTGACTTTGACTGAACCAAATCTGCAGACCGGCTCAGACTTCCAGCAACTAGTGTCAATCAGGGCAAAAGCTGTGTAGTGTAGCCTTTAGAGTGTGCAAACATGCTAAAGTGTGCAGACTGAATAGCCATTTAAGGAGGCTTGAAGTGGCCAGCTTAGCAGGAAGTGTGTGATATTAATGCAGTGATTGAAATGTGAATATTTTTTCTGTTGAAAAAATAAAATAAAATAAAATAAAAACAGCTTACATTGCTTTGCTGGTCTCAACCTAGTCAGGCTGGTCTTTTGGCTGCTTTTAGAGAGGTTTTGCAGCTGGTCAGGCTGGGAGGCTTGCTGTCCGTCCAGCTACAGCAAGGCCATATAAAACAGCCAAGACCAGTAAACCAGTTAAGGCTGGTTTAAGCAGTTTTCTTCAACAGTGCTGGCAATGAATTTGGACCTTGATGTCGAGATAGCATGACTTGTGGTCACAAAAACAATAACAACAAAAAAGCAGTATGGGAATGTACACAAAAATATATAGATCAGAAAGCAATAAATAAATCATATATTGATGTTAATAAAGAAATACATTTCAGTAATATATGTCTGCTGAAACAGAAAAAACACAGCCGAGGAAAAAAACAAGGAAATGCTTAAATGCACAAAATGTGAAACATAAATACATAAATCTCTCGCTGGTCAGAGTAGCAGAAGGGGGTATTCAATTCAATTCACTTTTATTTGTGAAGCGCTTTTCAAAATACATATTGTTTCATAAAGTATTAGCATCAAAACATATCGATCAAAAGTCAGAAGTGCCTCAGACTTACCAAGAAACAAAAACGAGAAAATAAAAACCTGTCTGTTGAAAATGCATATAGCATATAGTTAATTTAGTCTGAGTGCAATTCATAAAATCACACTGGAATAGCTTAAGCCTCAGGGAGTTAAGAATTAAACCTATTCCCACAACAGGAATGTGGCGTACAACATATGAAGGAAAAATAATGACAGCAATGATGGATTGGTCCCTCTGAGAATACACTGCACCGAAGCCAAAACACTTCTGAAGATCTGCAATGTATAATAAGCAAACGGAAACTGAACCATTTCAGTTAATATTACAATAATTGTACTCCAGTTTAGTGAAATATCTGAAGTTTTCTCTGCAAAATTCCCATGGCCTTGCTCTTCTGATGTTGCACCAATGAAGAAAAAAATAAAACGCTGTGCAGAAGACAGATGCAAAATGTCTTAGAAAATATCTTCTTTTGATTGTATTCTAGTGATTAAGAAATAATTGCAGTGTTCGGGTCAACCGCTACAGAATTACTGTTGCTATAGATTTAGAACCGGTGAACGCAATTTACAGGTTTCACAGAAAGAGAATGATCAGTCGCTGTTGGAATACTTTGATGGTTGCGGCACAAAAGAGATCAACAGGAGAGACATAGTAAACTCAAGACATGAGGAAAAAAAAAGTCTTAATTTTTGTAAAGATTTCTGACCCTAGAAAAATTCTGCAATGACATTTTGAAACACTTATGATATAACGAAGCCTCGTTTACTGAAATCACGCGACTTTGGCAGTTGATACGCTCTCCGAACCACTGATTCGAGACGAAAAATTCATAAAGCTTCGAAGCTTCACGAAGCAGTGTTTTGAAATCACCGACACTAGATATTGTTATAAAGTAAGTAATAAATAAAGTCGTTACTGTGTTTTTTTTGGCTCACAAAAAGTATTCTCGTCGCTTCATAACATCAAGGTCGAACCACTGTAGTCACATGAACTTTTTTAAATATGTCTTTAGTACCCTTTTGAAAGTGTAAATTAACTTGCTGTCAATGGAGGCCTCACTGAGCCATCAGATTTTATCAAAAATATCTTAATTTGTGTTCCAAAGATGAACAAAGGTCTAACTTCAATGATCAAATTTTCTTTTTTGGGTGAACTAACCCTTTAAATGCCTCAGTTTGCTTTCATGTTATTATAAGACCATATATAGAATCAAACTGTTCTGCATGACATATAGAGAGAGGTTTTATTGAGCAAGAAAGCAAGATTATAGGGAACATTGGTTCATAATTGAATTTATGCATGTTTCTTTACCTGAGACCCAGCATGCGTGTCGAGCTGTGGCAGTGTGATAATCTTTGGTTATCTAGAGTCCTACACGCATCACACATCTATTATGAATGCACTATCATCAGAGAGTATGTTTAAACAATAATACATACTGACCCCATTTGCTAATGGCAGTGTATCTTACATATCTTGCATATAGAATTATGGTATGGCCAGTGAATTGCGCATGTCAAAAGATCCCATTACAAAAACTCCTCATACCGTACAAAATGGTTCTGCACCACAGGGGGGTTAAATAGTGTCTCTGTTCTCTAGGAAACAACCCAGGAAATATAAATTAGCTTTTGACTCACTGACCTTTATAAATGCAGTACGTTTGGGTCTTACAGTGACTTTGATCTTACAAAATATCTTTCGGTAATCTTGGCAGCAGTTTAACAGTTGGCGTTTGGACAAAAAAGGTACAGTAGTCGGATAAAATGCAAAGATCACAGTGCTGAGATGACTCATAGAGTGGAATTCTGGGAGTTCACAAGTAACCTCCAAACACATTAATCAAAACAGCCCAGCCCAACATATAAATGATCTCTGATACGAGTCCCAGGTGAAAGTATTAATTATTCATGACTATAAAATTTTTTACTGATCAACTGATCAAGGTGACATTAAGCAGAGTCAGGACTTCTGATGTCACTGTCTGTAATTAAATCACCGCAGATGTCTGAATCCCTAAACATGCTGCATGAAATCTGTCATTTAATTAAACTTCAAGTGTTTGTGACAGTAAGCGAATGTTCTGACTTCCACTAAAGGTCAGAGCCCCCTGAACATAGCTGAAGACACATCTGTGCGTGAGCTTGGGCTTAATGAAACAATGTCACAATGACATTATGGGAAATCAGAGTCAAAATTCCCCCCTCAATAGTTCAGCTGAGCTATTTCCAGTAAAACTGTTTATTTAGCATCCTTTTAATGTTAGTTTTTGTACATGCCTCCCAGGAATCATTTGTATGAAACATGACTTTGTGTTCCAAACACTAATAAACCAAGTCTAGTTTAAAATGAATGAACTATATCTGCCATGAGTCATGACCTTGATGAATGGAAACCGTAGAGGATTCATTTGTGTTCACAATTATTGTGTTGACCTTCATGTCTGGTTTGTTTTGAGGCACAAGCAAATCAATTCAGGATAAGGAACAAACAGAAACTTCACAGTGATTTGACTCAGTGAACATCTAAACCTCTCATTCAAACATCAAGGTAATGAATCAGGTATTGCTTTGTTTTACCATTTCTAGGTTTAACGTGACTGTCCCTTAATTTGAACATTCCTGAATAACCTGGATATACATTACTATGCAAATGAGCAAATATTAAACAAGGAGAGCTGAAAATAGGATTAGGATTGGAGATGCATATATATATATATATTTTTTAAAGCACTACAGTAAAAGAGTGGTATATCATTTATGTAAATTTACTTTTCCTTTCTAGTTACTATATTACAAGTGCATATACTGTACATGATCAGTCATCAAACTTGGTGGTAAAATTATTACTGTTTATCAGTGGGGCACAGAATAATTTTAAGAGAAGTGCACTCATATAGTGAGAAAATAAACTTTTCTAAAATACCCCCCCCATCTTGTGCATACTTGCACAGATTGAAGTGGAGCGTGGCAGCATGTTTTGAATACTCGTTATAGATTAAGTTGGCAGATCATATGATTTAATGTCTCATATGCCTGAAGCAAGTTTATTCAGCCTGATTCATGGTCATATACCAGAAGAGACATGGCCCAAAAAGAATGTGGGCAGCCCCTGAACAACAGGTCTTCTTATTTAAGCTATACCTTTCAAAAGCCATGTTTCTTGGTGACACTTCTTCATAGGAATAGTTCACCAAAAACTAAACATTATTTGGTCACTATTGTGTTGTTCCAAACCTGTATGACTTTCGTTGCTACAGTGAAAAACAAAAGGAGATGTTTAGCAGAATGTCTAAGCTTCTCTTTTCAGACAGAGATGTAAAAATAAAAACCCAGCATGACTCTGGTACTCCCAGAGAACCAAACTAAAAGCAAAGTTTTCTTTCTCTCTCTCACTTTGTCTGTACAAAGACACTGTCTGATTACTTTTCATTTTATTACATAGAAATTTCAGTTGGTGTCAACACCTCAAAT
Organism: Zacco platypus; assembly: GCA_038088235.1. Classification (NCBI taxonomy): domain Eukaryota; kingdom Metazoa; phylum Chordata; class Actinopteri; order Cypriniformes; family Xenocyprididae; genus Zacco; species Zacco platypus. The sequence continues at coordinate 18,837,875 of CM076069.1, forward strand.
AAAATGAGAGCTTTAATGCCATCCACTGCACTCTGCTCCTATTGGGCCAGACTTTTTGTGCTCAGCTCTTACTGGCTTATAGGGCCAAACTCTCATGAGATCTTCATTCCATCCAGCTCTCAGTCAACAAAGTGAGGGAGAGAGAGAGAGAGAGAGAGAGAGAGAGAGAGAGGAATAAGGAGAGCAAAACTGTGCCTCGGAGTCGTGCCAGTGCAATAATCCACTGTCAGCTTTGCTCTAGCATGGTGACAGCATATTACATACTGAATGAGAGATGTGCCACATATCAAACACTGCAAGTTGAAATTGGATATGACGACAGCAGACTGAATTTGGGCTGTTTTCCGGATTTGACTGCCAACAGTTTTGAGGTTGATGTCTCTTTTCTGAAACAGATAAGAATGAGTTATGAAACTCATTATGAATATGTGCTTACCTCATTGGCGTACACCCAGTGACTATCTTTGGATGCTAGATTCGTTTCCACTGCCTGCAGAAAACAAAAACACAAAAGAATGCAAAATATTACTGAGATGAAAATAAACAGCTATCTTCTTTGGATACCAAAATTATAAGCTCAGACATGGCGTAAAGAGAGCCAGGGACACTCTTTAAAAAAAAGTACTTTCAAACTTCCAATAAACCTTGCTAAATGTGCTTTATTTTCAACTTTTCGGAACACGTTCTGTGCACTTCCCATAAATTAGAATTTCTGCTACCTGTAAAGATCTAAAAAACAAGCTTTACTTTTAATGTTTTGAATCTTTGTGAAAAAGCAGTCAAAAGTTCATTTCTCACTTATATGTGCACACATAATAGTCATAATAACTCATTAAATAAAAAGAAACTTAAAAGGAATTAGTGAATAGTTTAAGTTGCTAATTAATACAGTGCAAATCACACTGCGGTTTGAGGGTGACTGTCAGTCACAATTCTTTGCTGGTACCAAAATAGAGGACAGAGCAGTACAATTGGCGTGGATGGAAACTATTTACATTACACAGCCTTAGAATGGCTCAATCTTAAAGGGATAGTTCATCCACAAATGACAATTCTGTCATTATTTACTTGCCCTGCATGCATTTCTATCTTCTGCGGAACACAAAAGACAGTATTTTTACCCAAGAAGTTAATGTTACCACCGAGTTTCATTGTATGGGCAAAAAAGACATTTCTCAGAATATCTTCTTTTATATTCCAACATGAGGAGGAGTAAATCATTTTCATTTTTGAGAATTTTACATTTTTGGGTGAACTATACCTTTATGTTACAGTGACAGTACATGGTACAAAATTCCTCAGAAATGCAATCCTGTGGGAAGAAACGCAATGAAGTCACAACCTGTCAGTGAAATAGAATAGAGATTGTTGGATATCTGGTTGTGAATCTTGACAGTGTACACAGTGGAATATCTGTGTGAGATAGGAACACCTGCAGGGGACAGTCTGGCTTTCATGTTTAGGGAATATATTGGAATAACTGCAGGCAGTAATGAAGCGATAAGGCCCCATTGCAGGAGACTGATCAAAAATGTTCCTTATCAAACATCCTGACCAGGTTCAAAATATGTGTATTCTACACAGAACGAGATAGTGGTAGTGTATTTCTATGTCAGTCACAGAGACATTAAATGCAAAAAAGTAATTTTCCTGCTCAAGTTGCATTTCTGAGTGCACATTGGATGCCGGAAAAGATTAAAAAACAGCTAGGGGCTGGAAGGCCGCTTACATGGGCGCTTCAAAACAATGAAAAGTGTCTTGGGGTTCTTTATATCAACTTGAAAATATTGATCCAAATTCTTCTACTGAATTGCCCAATAGATCAGATCAAGAAGTGTCTCCGTGACGAAGAAAAGTGAGTCTCCCAGGCTTATTCAACCGAAGCTCCTGAACTCAGGAAGAAGATCCCTTTTGATCCCTTCATTCTTCATCTCAACATTCAAAGAAACTTCATTCTTTTTGTACTGTGACATCTTCTACTGCAAAACTGTGACATTATTAAGCAGAGGTTGGGATCACTTCCTTCAGCACCACAGCTGCATACCATGAATCAAAGAGAGAACATACAGTAGGACATGATCCAACTTTAATTGAAATGGAAAAAGTGAGGCAAACTAGGGTATAAACATGATTCCACAGCAGATTTAGAATAATACAATTGTGTTTTTATTTAGCTTCATTAAGAAGCATGTAAACAAACAAATATAACATTACTGCTTTTTGAAATTAGAGACAGCATCAACACAGGAAAGTCAATCAAAACTTAATAACTGCTAATGTACTAGACTACTTTGCGGAGTTGCTAATAAGAACAATTGATTTTATAATTTGACAATTTATTCGTTCACAGTGAGAAGTATTTAAAGCTGTGCTTATAAACTGTTTGCTCTTGGTAGATAACTACGTTAAAGGTGCAATAAGCGATTTAAAAAAAAAAAAACGCTGTTGAAAAGTGGATTGGGCCAAGCATCAAAACACACTTAGCCAATCAGCATTAAGAGGCGTATATACGCATATATATATATATATACGCTATATGGGGGAGGAGAGAGAGCTCAGTGCATAAGACAGACATTAGCAGAACGATGACAGAAAAAGAGAGATGGCAGAAAATGCCACATACAAAAGAGTTAAAGGTCAAGGGAAAATAACTTTAAAAAGAAGGGTTATGATTAGGCAAGAGGTACGACCCACGTTAATATTGGAGAAGATTTGCAGTGCAGACCTTAAGGAGTGAGAGGGTCTGAAAAGGGACGCCAAGGGATGATTTATTTCTTCTAGACACGCAAGATACCAGTTACACAGTCTTAAGTACTTTTTCCAACAGATGCTCAGCCAGAAATGTACACTGAGGTCAGACGGAAGCTTTCCAACCGACTCGCAAAAGTGACTAATTTCGAGGTAACAACCAATATGTGGTCAAGCAGGACATGCGAGCCATATATGAGTTTGACAATACATTTTTATTGAAGACTGGGAAATTAAAACTGCATGTCTCCAAAGCAGCTACTTTCTTCAAGATCACACTGGGGAGCATATAGCTGAAGACCTGGAGGATGCACATATGAACTGGAAATTTGACAAAAAGCGACTGGTTGTTATAACGACCGACAGTGGCAGCAATGTTATAAAAGTGGTGGAACTTTTGAAGTAGCAGAGAATGCAGAGTTTTGGTCACTAACTTCATCTGGCCATTGGTGAGTACTATGTTTGTATTTGATTCAGTAAACATAGTTTTGAACTTGTGAAGCAAATCATGCTCAGTAAAATAGCAGGAATAGATGCTTACAGTTGTATGTTTAATCAGCATAAGAAAATATATTTGAAATATTAAAGCAAAATTTAAACATGCAGTCATTTCATCACACACTTCCATATTAAACAGTGGTGATAATCTGCATATTTAAATAAAAAGAAAATGATTAAAGATATTTTTCAATACAATAATTTTTCAATCTCTCACTTACATATCTTTGTTGTGTGACTACTTTGTTAAATTAGACATGCAATATATAAATGGAAATATGCAACTGCTGTAATTGTTGTTAGCTACTATAATCACAAACTATATTTGTGATTGCTATTCATTTCATACCTCCAATACCTCCAATGTGTGGTTAATATTTTAATTTATTTCTTCAGTTTTTCGTTTTTGTTGCGTTTCTCTTTTGTTTGTGATATATTAGAAGCTACTGTAAACCAGAGTCAAAATCCTTTTATGTATTTATGCATAATAAACTTGATTCTGACAGGGCATGGCATGGATGACAAACGCATCACCCGGGCCATTTCTCTGTGTAAGAAAGATGTCAGCAGCATCTCCAACAACTGCAGAAAAAGAAGAGAGCTCACTGAAGTCCAGATTCAGCTGGGTCTGCCAGCTCACCAGCTCATCACTGAGACAGTCACATGCTGAAGATCATGGCAGCAAATGATTGAGAGGTTCCTGGAGCAGGAGGGAGCCGTCACAAAGGCATCTTGTTCATACATGGCAGGGCACTGAGGTCCTGGAGTCACTCCAGAAGGATCTGAAACCCCTTCAGGACTTCACAGATGCTCTGTCAGGTGAGGAGTAGCATCTCACCTATTCATATGTCAGACCTGTACTACACCTTTTCAAAACAAGTCTCCTGGCACATGAAGAGGGCAACAGAGAGCTGTGCAAATAAATCAAGACCTGCATTGTTAATTACCTTAATGCAAGGTATGCTGAACAGCAACAGGTCACCTGTTGGACAAGGCCTTTAAGTTTAGGTTTAGCTTGGATTTAGGGATGTAGAATATGGTCATGCAGAATAAGGCATTAATATGTTCTTTATAAGTACTAATAAAAAGCCAATATGAAAGCTAATAACCAACTAGTTAAAAGTGAGAACTGTTCCCCACACTAAAGTGTTACTACAGAATCTCTGCTGTCCGATCATGGCAGCTGTCAGCCTGACCTAGATGTGCTCACTGTGCCTACGCCTACAAACCAAGTAGCAATAATGCCACCAACAGCAAAGAAGTCATTGTCACTGGCAAGCAGAGCACAGCAGCCATAATCAGAACAGCACTGACATGGAGTGAGACAACTGAATCTGAACTTTCAAGCTACTTGCAGTCAGTTAATGTAGAGAGTGACACTGATCGTCTCAAATAGTGGAACGAACATGAAACACTGAGTAAACTGCCAAAGAAGTATCTTTTGGTATAGCTACCAGTTCTCCTTCTAAAAGGGTTTCCTGTTGCAGTGGTAACATTGTAACCTGCCACAGGGCATCCCCATACCCTGAAGCTGTTGATAAGCTGTAGTTTTCCTTGCACAAAACCTGAAAGACACACACACACACACACACACACACACACACACACACATATATACATATATATATATATATATATATATATATATATATATATATATGTATATATATTACTATAACATACTTGGTAACACTTTATTTCAGGGTCCTTTAACTAGTTGCTTATTAGCATGCATATTACTAGAATATTGGCTATTTATTAGTACTTAATAAGCACATATTAATGCCTTATTTTGCATGACCTTATTCTACATTCTTAATCCCAATACCCAATAAACTTGACAACTACCTTATTAACTATTGATAAACTGTAGCATCTGGACTGGATCATTGATGATCAATTCATTTTTAGGTTTTAACCTTCTGAACTGCATAGTTAAATCACAGCTGGCTCCGGCCCGTCCTGACCCTCATGGTGCTATTGACACATTTGTGGGCATGTGCCGATGCTAAACAGATCTCTAACTCAAAGTCTCTCTGACTTCAAAAAGATCGAAATCAACTCAGATCAAATTCTCCCCACACCAGCTCAGAGCTTGTGAGGCAAGAGGACCACCGATACACACCCACGCACACACATAGAGACATTCATTAAAATATGAATATTCCCAAGTGTATGCATGTCTCCATATTACCCAAGCTTAGTTACATCTGTTAGCTGTGTTAGTTTTTCTCTAAATGTTCATATTCAATTGTGAGAATGTGTCTATGCTTTAAAAACTCCTAAACCCATGCTTCTTGGATTCAAACTAATCCTCCACGCATGTTCTAACTAAACATTGGTGTTATATCATGATAATATGCATTATTCTATTTTTTGGAGGAAAAAGGAATCAGTTTGGACCCCTCATAAATCATGCAAATTAGGTCATAAAAAGAGACAAAAGAAAGTTCTCCTGCTAAAAGTCCATGCTTGCCATTGGTCAGCACACCCAAAATATGTGTGCCCAGAGTTATCTTTATAACAGCTAAACCCGAGTTCATCTGTGCTCATTCAGGAGACATTCTCCTTTTATTTTCCGGCATTTTGCGAACAGTTAAATCCGTTTTGAAACTCCCGCTGAAGATTCGACTTCAGGAAGAGACCAATCGAAGCTCCGGCTCCACGCACTGAAGTTTGAACGGCATTCACCACAGCACCAAAGTACTAATGCAAGTATCTGAACTAATTTTCGATGCGCTTTAATTTGATTGTCTGAAGTGATTTCGTTGCTGGCTCTCAAAAGGTTTAACTGTTTGTAATCTTGCTTTCTTTGATCAACCTCTTTTCTTTCTTTACTTTAGTTATTATATTGTATGCGCTGCTTAGATTTAGTTGTATATATTTGTATATTCATATATTAACCACATTGTATTCACGCTTGATTGTCTCTGATTGAAACTCATACCTGAACCAAGTCCCTTTAACGCTTTGAGTTCGCTAGCTATATGCTTCTTATGCAAGAAGTTGCCCTTGGTGGGGACCTAAATTATCATATTTTACTTTCACTTATTGATGACATCATACCCTCGGAAGGCAGGCACAGTAGATTTTGCCATTGCCTGTGCTGCATAGCGTGTACGTGAATGTGGGGGCGGAGGCATCAAGATAGGGGTGTGATTCATGATTTCAAATATCAACAGCGTTTACCAGAAATCGTTTACTGCATCTTTAACAAAATGTCATAAACTCCATTAGCAGTTAAAATTTTCTCAGATGGAATGCAGACAAACTTCTTTCGCAAATCAACTTTTTGTGTATTTTATTTAATTTTTTCATATTTTATTATGTAAATGTAAAAATCACATGTAAATTTCACAAGTAAATGTAAAAAAACAATAGTTATTATTTCTTTTATGTCATTTGCATTTCATCAGCTATTAAAACGTGCAGAATTGATCAATAACACTACAAGTACAATAATATTAATAGTATTAATATTAACAGTATTAATCTAGTCCAACATTATTACAGACTTATTCTACTAAACAGTCTCTCTTAGTCAATTTATGTTGTCAGCAAACTAAAATCAATATGATTGTATACAACTTTTAAAAATCTTACTGTTTGGTGAAAGAGACAGGACTACCTAACAACATGAAAGACAAAAATAATAATTCAGGATCTATCAAGCAACATACGGATCCCTTTCCAGACATTTCTAAAAGACTGATAAATCATGACCGTTCGTCTGGCTCTATATGTTGTGAAATTGTTAGTTGAAAGCAGCAGCATTTCTTTGAGTTCTTGAGCACTGATTGCAGTGTCCCGGCTCCAGCTGTGGTGGACCTTGAACGAGACCAGCAGCAGCACTTTCTATGAGCAGTGATTTTCAGTAAAATCACCTTTAGCTTTCCTTCTATCATTTCATCACACATGCATCATACAAGAGTACTCTTAAAATGTTAAAAAATTCTACTGGATTGATGCATGGCCATGATAAAGAAAACACAGAGGAAATGTGCTGCCATGATCTGCACATTACTATTTAACATGTAGCTCAGCCAGCGTAGTCTTGCCAAGATCATGGGTTTGATTGCTAAAACTGCATCAATGCATCTTATAAATGCATAAAAACAACAATAAAATATTCAATATTCTGTCATTATTGGGCCGGAGGCAAAGGAGTGATTGATATTAAGCGTCACCTGCATGCTGCACCGGTCTTGTATATGACGGAGGAACTTCGGAAGTATAAAAAGAGGAGCGACGACAACGAAGGACAAGAGAAGACAAGGCCTGGACTACTTTACGTTGTGTTTTGTCATGTGTTTGCGGCAGTCGTCCGAGAGTTGCTGCTTTTACTTTCGTTTTGAGTTTAATTTAAGATTATAAAAGTGTGCTAAACATTCGCCGGTTCCCGCCTCTTTCTTCCCTGAACTACTATGTATGTGTCAAGCAGGACGAGGCTTAAAGCAGTGAGAACAGTGTGAGGCCGATGGTGTGATTGATGATCAGCGCCATCACCACGCCACGACGACAGTGAAAGACCAGAGAGGACCAGGCTTGGACTACTTGTGTTAATGTTATGTGTGTGCGGCAGTCGTCTGTGAGGGGCTGCCACTTTTAATTTTGTTTTTGTGTGAAATGTTCACGGTTCCCGTCTCCTTCTTCCCTGAACACTAGCCTTGTTACATACACAGGCACAGATTAGACTCCAGCACTCCCAGCATGCAACGGCTGGCCCTCTGAACCTGTTTGACTCAATAATATGCACCCGCTGCACAGGTGGGCGAACCTGGCACACCAATGCCCGATGAGGACTGAGCTGAGGTTTGAGCTTTGCATCAAAATGTGAATGTGTGTGTGTGTGAAAGTGAGAGTGAATAAAGATATGTGGCAAAGGGAAAGTAAACATGTTCTTGGTGAGTGGAAGCACGTATATATTGCTCTCAGATGGCAATAACAAAACATTTCAAAACACCTCCATAATTCAATTCTCCCTGGCAAAGAAGCATAAAAGAATAAATGCATCAGCTCAAGTGGATGTTCACTTTGAAATGAAATACAGTTTGCTATCTGCAGTGTCTCTCTCCTGATTCACATAACCTACCTGTTTCTGAAAAGAAAGAAAGTTTCAGTTCTACATTGGATTTCACCTGTTTTTCTTTGCCGTGTCTTTGTTTTCATATCACTGCAGCTTGCAAAAAGGTGCAAATATTGTGTGCTGCTTTTAAAAATCTGAACAAACACTAAAAAGAACAAATAAGACCTAAACATGTCAGTTGCACCGGCGATGTTCTCCCTCTGCTGTTTCATAATTAAGTTGCTAAAGTTTAGAAATAAACAGCTTGTGAAAAAGGCTGTGCCCTAGAAAGATGCTCTGCTAAGATCATTTCTCACTTTTTCAGACGTACATTTAAAAAGGCATAAACAAGCGCAGAAAGAAGTCGTCTTGGGAAAATCAGTGGAATTCCAGACAGGAAAATCTCATGGTCAAACCGAGAAGGAACAGGACTAATGTAAGTTTCATGTCTAAACTTGCATTCACTCAGGGTCAACAGCTTTACACAAGAGAAATGCTCCACTCGATACAGGCTTCATCTCAAAAGAAGGCTTATGGCTTGAACAAATATAATCCAGGGACGCAAAATGAGAAGAAGAATTTTTTTCATTACTTCTCACCCAGCAAAACATGTATGAGGTGAAATTAGAGCACTAGGGATGGAACGCAGCTCATTTGGGATGAGATATTGCTCCACATAGTGAGACTCTCAGTGATTGGTCAATGGGGAGCTACACTGAGATCTGATTGGCCCCTTCATTGGATTTCTAGAAAGAAATGCACATGTGTACAAACACATGTCTTCTTTATTGGTGTGAGAACAAGGTGAACGCATTAACATCAGTTCCCCCGCGACTGCCCCGTGATTCAAAAATATTTGTCTTTGGAAAAGATTGCACAACTGAAATAAAATCAATATGCACTACTCACAAAAGCGTATTTGCCAATTTTTGGCCAGGAGGAATGCTTGTGCCGGTCATGTTCACCTCAGAGATGCATGGTAACAAACAAAGCAAAACACAATGGGTGTCAATATTCTTTAGGTCTGTCAATAACACTTGAATTGGAGCCACTTCCTGTGTTGCCAACTCGCACGTACTGCCCTGTGGGTTTGTTTATGTATCTACATGCATTTCATACGCATGACAGCATTCTGACAAAAGCAAAAGTTCACTGGCAAACCACCAATAATCCTTGGAGACAAACACAGAGAAAGTGCAAGCTTTTCCATTACTGACAGACCAAGTAAATTGCTTTCCATGCTAATAGTCGCAGTTTCACTTTTTCATTAAATTAAACTAGGCAATAAACAAAACACGAAGACACTATAAATGTACACAATAGAATTAAAATAAGAACATTGTCTAATTTGCGTCTCTTTTTAATGACTACAGGGTGCTCCATTAAGGCAAACATTTGAATAATGTGTTTTTTATTCTTCAGGGAAGGAAGAGTTGATGAAAGGAGGAACCACAAGCAGTTACCTTGTGTCATGGCATGAAATATCACTGCAAGAGAAAAACAAATAAACGAAAATCTGCTGAGAAATGATACGACACTTGTACTGTTTAAACATATGTAGGAGAGATGGGAGGAGAGCTAAGAGAGATGGAAACAGCCCTGTTGATTTGTGGGAATGGACGTACTAAAGAAAGACTGTCAAATGGATTTGATCAAGAGGATTGAACCACTAACTAGGTTATAAACAGTCCGTCTGGGCATCTCGCCCTTTTACCTTTGGGATCTACCCTCATCCATAATTCTGTTCTGTACTCTTTTAAGTCTATCACATACTCTAACAGTCTGAATGATCTCTTCTAAACAGTCATAAACATGCACTCTCTCTCTCCTGTCTTTCCTCCCTCCCTGTCTACACATCAATATGTGCAACAAACAATCAGCTGAAAGCCAATGAGAATTGATTCCCTGACACTGAGATTTGTGGGAGAGCAGGAAGTCTTTGATAGTCCAGGATTGAATTCGGACTCTTGAATCAAACACCTACTGATTGCTGTCAATCCGCAACAGCATAAACAACAGCAAAACAGACAGGCATCCACGTTATATGAGTCATGCATAACCTGTTGACCATCATGAAAAACAAAAGGACAACTCAATTTGGAAATCAATTCTCCCCTAGGGATGTGCAAAACTACATATCTGCAAAATCAACTCGTAGAACACAAAATATAATCATTTGAAACAATCCCTCTATTGTTTTTTGTCCATACAATGATTGTCAATGGCAAACAAACAACACTGAAGCTCACTGACTTTTATCATATGCAATTAAAAAAATCTTCTTATATGAGTACAGCATATTGTATATATTTATATTTATAGTAAAGTCTATGTATCTAGACCTATTTATATTGTGTGAGAAAAAACAAGACATTATGGAAAATTAAATAAACAGCTTTTATTTTTATACTGCACTAAACAAAAATCAATCTCATCTGAAAAATAAATGTTATAAATAAAGAAATTTAAAATGCTGTTTTAGAACGTTGTATTCATTGATAAATACTGATTTATGGTTTCCACAAATTTATTAAGCAGCACAATGTTTTCAACATTAATAATAAGAAATCTTTCTTGAGCAGCAAATCACCAATTTTCAATTGAGCTTCATGAGCAAAACTGTGCCAAAGCATTAATATATTACATATAAATAATAAAACAAACAAACAGAACATATACTTTATGTATAGATCATGTCGTATATAGCATAGAAATAAATAAATCCATCTAAGTAAATGAATAAATAAATCGGGTCTCTCAAGAGAGTTAACCATCTCCAATATTGTGAATGGCTATCACATATTTTGCAGCTAGTGCAGCTGTGCTATCATCTTCACCAAGTATGAAGGTCATTTTCTCAGTATCACTAATACTTCACAGCATTCAACTGAATACTTGACAGAATTCAATGAATGAGGAATCAAAGTTTCAAATCTGGGGTGAAATGTTCCTCTTACAATGTGATATCTAGTACAGATGAGTAGAAAGTGTTTCTCATGTGACACTGAAGACTGGAGTAATGGCAGCTGAAAATTCAGCTTTACCTATCAAAGGAATAAATTACATTATTTAATTCAATTGTATTAATATATTTCACAATATTTATGTTTGTACTGTAATAAACTGTACTGCATGTACTGTTTATAAATGAGTGTAGCTCTGGTGAGCATAAAAGACTTAAAAATCTTCCGAACCCCAAACTTTTGAACAGCACTGGATCTTTTTTTTTAACCCACAATTATAATAATGTTAGAAGTGTAAACCTAAAAAAAAATCAGTTCAATTCAAATTCATTTGTACAGCACTCTATGCAAAGCAGTTTTACATCTAACTTTTTCACTCTGACTAATCCCATACCCTCTCCTTCTTCCTCATTTTTCTCTCTCAAGGTACTCACATTCACAGTGTTGTTTCAGCTCTGTCTAATTCTAAGCTGGACCTTGTTAAGTTAGATAACCTGTTGCTATGGTAACTCTGATCTAGGCTTGTCTACCAGAGAGGGTGTTTAATTTAAGATGGAAGGCTTTAGACAGCAACAGGTATTCATGAGACTGAAAACGAGCAATCCATAGGGCTTACTATCCATCTAACACATGAATTAAGAATGTGAGATCAACGTTTTCAATGCTTCACAAAGAAAAACAGACATCCTCAGGGAACGGTGAGGAGACATATTCCTTTATTTTATTTTTTTAATCATGTAATGTGTTGACATGTTTGGATTATTATTATTATTTTTTTTGCCCCTGGATATCAAAATTTGCATACATGAACAAATATAAGATACTACTGGGCGCTCGACCTCACGGTCAGACGTTAACAAGATCCATGAATCTGGCACATGCAAATACAAAACATCCTTCTACTTAGAAGGCTTTCATTGGGTATTTTATCACACACAAACCCTGCATTAACTCTGATGCCTGTTGCTGTGACAGATACTTGGCCTCCCTCCTTCACTGCATCTCCATATGTGCACTGCACTGATTATTATGGCGTGGAATGCTGATGTATACAATCTGTAACAAACCAACTACCCAACCTCCATTACGTATTACAAATCCCGAGTTAAAAGGGACAAACTCCAAAACTATAATCCAAAGTACTTTTTCATCCTTATGTAATGCCATTAACTATCTGACTTTGTCACACTGGACTGTCTATTTCTGGCTTAACAACACAAATTTATATAAAAGTTGTAAAAAACTTAAAAAAAAAAAAGTTAAAATACTTTTGATAGGCCATGCTTTAAATGAATAAACATACATCTGTTGTTGCTGTAGTTGCACAGAAAATTGATGTGCTGCACTCAACAGCTTTACACAAGAGAAATGCTCCACTCGAAACATGCTTCATCTCAGTTGAAAATCATATGTGCTGTCATGTGTCATGTATCAGTCATGTGCTGAACTCATTGCCCCTCTTTCTCCTTCCACTTTTATGCCCAGTCTTATCTAAAGCAGCGGTTCTCAACCTAAGATTAATTTAATTTAGGGTTAAATAATTAACCCCAAATTAAGTTATTTTTATTTTATTAAAAATGTTCATTGAATTATTAATAACATAAATTGAATTATTACAAATAAATATAAAAAATACACTATATACAAAATGGACAATATATTTATGTACAGGTAATGTTATATTCAAGTGAATGTGAATAAGAGGTATAGTATGCTATACCTATATATATATGTGTGTGTGTGTGTGTGTAGGTGTGTGTGTGTGTGTGTGTGTGTGTGTAAAAATAGTGTTGTGTATTGCGCATGTTTTTATTGCCAAGTTTATCTGTTTATGAGGTAGATGGCCTGAGGCAAGAACATTTTTTTTTTGCGTGGCTGTTCTGGTGCTCAGTGCTCTGTAGTTTCGTCCAGACGGCAGCAGTTCAAAGAGGAAGTGGCCTAAGTGCGAGGGGTCCAGAGTGATTTTGCCAGCCCTTTTACTCACTTTGGATGAGTACAGTTCTTGGAGAGTGGGAAGGAGTGTACCGATGATTCTCCCAGCAGTCCGGACAATTCGCTGTAGTTCAGAGGTCTGATTTAGTAGCAGAGCCAAACCAGACAGTTAAAGAAGTGCAGAGGACAGACTTTATGACTGCACAGTATAACTGCAGAAGCAGCTTCTCTGGCAAGTTGAATGTCCTCAGCTCGTGAAGGAAACTACCTCTGATGGGCCTAATGAGTACCTCATTTCAGGTCCTGAGAGATGGTAGTGCCTAAGATCCTGAAAGACTCCACTGTTGCCACAGAACTGTTCATTATGGTAAGAGGGGGAAGGGTGGTCTACAATCATCTCCACTGTTTTGAGCATGCTCAGCTCCAGGTTGTAATGACTGTGCAGTAGAAGTGCAGTCGTTGGTGTAGAGGGAGAAGAGCAGTGATGAGGAGCACCTGCTGATGGTGCAGATGTTGGATGTGAATTTTTACCAGTCTCACAAGCTAGAAGTCAGAAAGCTTGTCATCCACTGACAGATGGAGCCGGTACCAGTCTTTCAAATGACTTCATGACCACAGACATTAAAGGGTCATGAAACCCTAAAACACATTTTTGTGTTAACAAATATGTACAGGTTGCAAGTCAATGAAAACAAGGGAAAAGTGGTTATTTTTTCGTATTCTTCCGGTTTAAAAAGCAAGAAGTATATGCGTTAATTTGTTAGTCGTGATTGGCTGCCATGGCTGGAGCATATGATTCTATGTCATCCATTTCTCTGTATTATTCATGAGAATAGTCTCATTTAATCCCATCACTGCACAGTATTACGCATGAGATTGCATTTCAGAAGAGAATTCATATGTGACAAGACCGGTTCGGTGTTGTTCGTTCACCTCTGCCAGTTCAGCTTTGCGTTTGGACACATGTATTGTAAGTGTGTTTCCTTAGTACAGTAGCACAAAATGTTTCCTGAAACAATATTTATTTTTTTACAACATGCAGAGTCTGCATTAGAGTGGTTTGCGTACGTAATGGTGCAATGAGTTGAACAAAACTTACAACATGGGTCACAGTTCACGAAGCAAGTGTGTTTCATGTTTTTACCAACATATATTTTACATACTCTCTTGATCCAAACATGAACCTATATACACATATTTCATCATGTCTTTAAATGAAATATGTGCAAATAAGGACATTGATACATCGATACGCCTGATCATGAACGCAATGACATAAGGGATTATTCCGATACAGAAGACAATAATGTAGACCAAAAATTCAAAAAAGAATGGCCAAAAAATAATATGCCATTAATCTTTATTCGTCCAACTCTGTAGTTTTTCTTCTCTCATATCGCTCATATTTTAATAATCATTCGTCGGAATAATGCGTGTGTTGTAGGATTTGGTTTTATTGGTTGTTTTCACCCTCTACACTCCCACTTTTACACAGCTTTATACTCTGATTTCTTTGAGTTATGAATGACCAAGCAAAAACAGGGGGGTTTCAGTCCCGTGATTTTTGGGTTTCTTTGGGATGGGGATGATGGTGGAGCATTTGAGGCAGAAAGGGATTTCACAGAGCTCCAGTGATCTTTGTGAACATAAGGGCCAGCTGGTCAGCACAGGATTTCAGGCTGGTGAAACAGCATCTGGGCCTGGTGCTTTCCAGGATATTCAACAACAGAACGAAAAAAAAATTATGCTATTGCGTCTATTAGGGGGACAAAATTGCATTTCCAATCAGAATGGAGCCTGGTTGTTAAAGGGAATTTTAGAAAAGTAAAAGAACATGGTGACAAGGATGGAAGATATCAATTAATTTAGATCACTTTATAAAAATGTGCAAAGTGCAAAAAAGTCCAATGGCCAGTTGCATAAACGGTTTAGACTAGTCTTATAAGCTAATAATCTAATTGATCATAACTTTGAGTAAGTTACTTAAACAGGTAGGTTGGTCTAATTTAAAGTCAAAATGTAAGGCTGATTACAAACTGCTAGTTGGGCAAACTAGTTCTTAAGACTTAACATAGAGACTTTACTTACCAAGTTTATACAACTGGCCCCAGGAACATTATTAAGGAAATAACAAAGTTCATTTTGATTTCATGCTTTTTGCCACAAGACCAAATCCCTTTTCAAGGCTGCAAAGATCCTTTACAGGGAGAAATCAGACACAAAAAGAGCAATGTTTTGTAAACATGAGCCTGAGCTGCTTGACAGTTACTGCAGGACTAACAGCAGTCAAAAACCTCAGGCTCTAAGTTTCCCTCTCAAGCCCCGTCTCTGTCTGTCAGCCCAAGCCTAGAGACTTGCATATAAATATATGAGTCGGAAAACTTTATTTCACTAGTGTACATGACCAAGCAATAAAGGTAGAATAATTACTCAGGCATCAGTCAGTTCACAGCTGTTAGATACTCAAGGGAAAGTGTTTCATAAAACAGCATACATTACAGCAGCACTCAAGCAATAAAAAGGAACACCTGATAATGTACATAAATAACAGTAAATTAAACCCAAATCCTTACACAGATGGAGGCGTTTCCCCTTAAAGAGGACACCAGCTGTCAAACTTTAAGAAAGGTGAGAAAGCACTTAACCTTGAGAGAGTGTTTATGTATAAATTATGCAAAGGCTAATATTACAAACACAACTGATTCTATTCCCACAAGCAAGTTAACATGCAAGTGTGAGATATTTTTGTTTTACACAATGGCATTCTATTTGCTTTTGGCCACTTAGCAATTGACCCCAGATCCATGAGACATCTGCCTATAAATCAACACACTATTAGGTATGTGCAAAACTATGTATTGGAGGTTTGCACTCCCGCAGGACTACCAAGAGATCCACATGACTCGGCGCATCAAAGGCCCTTTTGTTTGATTGGATAACAAGTAGACGAGGGAGACACATACCCGTTTACACCTGTCGCTTTTGTCCACTTTCATCCACTTCTGTCCTGATGGTTTTGAGGGAGGGTCTATGGTTGGGTAAATGTATGGGCTTTTTCATCAGATCTGCAGCAATGTGTGGACAGCAGTGCCAGGCCAGCAGCCTCAGACCTGAAGTTACGATAGTTTATCCTGCCCCAACGTAACCCTACCTTTCACTATGACTAAAAGCTCTACCTTAATGAATGCCCAACCCCTCTCCCCCCCACTAAACCCACCACTAATGATGCTAAAAGCTCCACCCCAGCACCGGAGAGAGACTGCTGGCCTGGCACTGCTGTCCTCATATTGCTGTGAAGGCTCTGCGAATCTGATAAA
The DNA here is from genome assembly GCA_038088235.1 of Zacco platypus. Lineage (NCBI taxonomy): Eukaryota > Metazoa > Chordata > Actinopteri > Cypriniformes > Xenocyprididae > Zacco > Zacco platypus. Next base: position 18,854,398 of record CM076069.1, read on the forward strand.
AAAGCCCATACATATACCTGAAATAAGCTCATGCAATTTACATACAAACACGAAACGAAAGGAGACGACAGAAAACATACAAAGAGTAGCAGATTTCATTTCTGCTCTGGCAGCCGCAAGACCACACCAAACGCAGTGAGTACGTGTTAGAAATCAGGAATGGTGAGAGAACATTGTGCTTAGTAGGCGGTCTTTTGTGGCTGTTCAAACACATTCATGAGTGTCAACACCATGAAAGCATTGGTCGAATGCATTTTCAACTACGTCTAGGAAGTGGTCGAAAGTGGACAAGCTCAAAACATGAGTGTGGATGAGGGAGGGAATATATTTATGTGTGCAAGAAACGGGAAAAAAAGACTGCTCCAAATTATAGATATCTAAAGACAATATAAACATTACATTACATTGCATTTTATGTATTTAAGGAACATAACGTAATTTGTTTTATTCCTCTACAATTTATCGGCACAGGGTTAGATTCTCTCTATGTTGTTTGATTGTAGGAGGCAGCAAGGGAAAGCTTTTTGCCTGCTGTGACAAATGCAACAAGGTGAGGTCTGAAGCATTGTGCATGTGGGGAAAATGGAAAAAATAGCCAAAGGCACTGGAGCAAGACAGAGTCTTATGGGAGAGGAACTGAAAATTCTCTACCTATGGGACAAAACATGAAAGTTGCAGGTAGAAGCGAGCAAGAGTCTTGCGAGAAAACTAAAAAAAAATCCATCCAGCGAGGACCTCTACTGTGTATTTTATAAATTGACTAGTCTATTAAAGGGATAGTTCACTCAAAAATGAAAATTCTCTCATCATTTACTCACCTCCATGCCATCCCCAATGTATATGACTTTCCTTCTTCAGACAAACAAAGATTTGTAGGAAAATAATCCGTCCCTGAGCCCATATAATGCCACTGAATGGGTGCTGCACGTTTGACACTTAAAAAACCAAACACAATGATCGCGACGATAATCCATACGACCCCAGTGAATAAATCAATGTCTTCTGAGGGCAAACTATAAGAGCATATAAGAAAAGTATTAATATTTTTAACTCGTTGTGACACGTGTTGAAAGTGCATTGTAGAGCTTGAGCGAAAAGTGGTGGTCCACCATGCTTCCATTTTACTTGTTCACAAAGCACTTACATCACATATCACAACGTCCCTCTCATGATTGCTTGTATGACAGAAGACCAGAAGCAATGATTTGTCTCGTTATATACGTAAATTAAAGAAAAAGTTGCTACTTTGCAGATATGGTGTGGGAGTGGCATAGGTTGGTTGTCACCAGAAGCGAATAAGTTTGACATGGAGAGCGCTAAATCTCAAACCTCTGGGGAGTCACCCATTTTAAAGATGACAGTCACAGAACTCATAATAAAAGGAGAATTCACAATTGGCTTGGCTTTTCAGAGATGGCGAGAACTGAGGAATTTGAAATGTTGTAAAAGTGATGCAGAAATGGACTTTTTACTACTCAACAGGTGAGTAATGCATTATATTGAACAGATAAATTACCATATGTTGCTCTCTAACAGAGTTCATTGTAGAACATTATCTACTGGAAAGGGTTATTTCGTTATGGGTGTTGTAGCGCTGTGCTGGAATTTATTTTCAAGGAAGTAGCTACAGTAATGTCTTCAGCTAGTCATCTTGAGATCCTTTCCATCTAAACTGGTTATATCTCTATCTATATATATATACTTCTATTTTTAACCAATATACTGCCAAAGGTTACATACAGTAGTGTAATGTAATGAATCATAATGACATGAGGGGGTTGTGGGGGTGTCATGTTTGTGCTCATCATACATCAGAATGAGAAAGAATTGCTATTTTCTGACACTCAAAAAAGAAAAAAAAAGAAAAAAAAAGAATTTAAGCCACTCTCTGCAAGACCCACTGAGGATCACATCCGAGAGTTAATGTATATCATATAATGGCCCTATTGGCTGCCTGCTCAAAATGATAAAAACATTTTTTAAGTATTATTTGGTCTAGGTGAAATCAGTAATCACGGATTTCAATATTATAATATAGTGGAAAAATACAAAATACAAATAATTCTGAAGATAAATATCAAAATAAGTGTGGTTGATTATACCTCTTTAAAAATGTCATCATAACAGTTTCAATCACATCCTTTAAAATGAACAGAACTACATAAGTTTAAATTGTGGAAAGCTTTAAGCTGCACAGCTGCAGTAGATGTACCTATACTTATTGCAATGCCTCAAAAAATAATTTGTTTATCAGTCACTTTAGGATACAGGGACCAATGACCATGGCAACACATGGTCAACACAACCATTTATTTCACTCAGATCATCAATTAGTAATCATAGTGAGCAGTACACTATAAATTCTAACTTGAATCAGTACATGAATAAAATCGCATTTTCTCAAAAGTAAGATAATGGAGAATAGAGTATCCACATCACAATTTTTCTTAAATGATCTTTGCTCACACAGAAACTTTTACTGGTGGTTAGTTCTGAATGATACATTAAAATGCACAAAGTAGCCAGTGAACTCTAAACCTCTGAGTGCCATCGCAAAATCCAAATAGACAGCGGGCGCGTGAAGCTAATTTGAAGAGGCGGGAACAGTTTTCTGTATAATTTCACAAGCTCGCTCTATCTCCTTGGCTTCAAGGTAATAACAGACTTCAGAGAGAAGAATAAAAACAAAATAAAAACAGTGGTTTTAAAAATTGCTTAAATAGATACTCTTGACTGCCCAATTTGTGGCTAGAAAAATTGGAGCCAGCTGTTTGTGGTGAATAAAGAAAGCTTTTTATTATTGTGATTGCAAGCTAAACTGAACAAGAGAGCCAAAATCTCCCAATGGGTGGGATAGATATTTATACCAACACTTCACATCAGTTAGAAATGCTTTTTGAATGTCAAACGAACAGTTTTGTAAAGATATCAGATATCTTATTTAGACTTTGAAAGGCTGGAAAAATAAAAAATAAAATAAAACTATTGTTGTTTTTCAGTTTTTCTACATGACCCCCCCCATAATATTAGTGAACAAAAGGATATATCAAACTTCAAGTTTGAAGTCAGCGACTTCAAGCAATAATTATCAAAGAAACACCACAGAGTCCATTCACACTCTCGTGGATATCAACTAAAGTAAAAACATTATTGTTTAGGATATCATGTCATGAGAGGATTGAGAGGGCTTGATTTTGTATGAAAGTTGGGTTAAAAATGATCCATTGTCAGTACCATCCAAGCCATCCAACTTTGTCACATATGTATTTGCATCTTCAGCTGAATCTAATCCATAATCAGGAGCGAACAAAATGGCATGGTTGTGGTGAAACAGATGTCACATTAAATCAGTGGCGGAGAAAAACCTAGGGTATGACATGATTCCTTCTGGCCATATAACAACGACATTCCCAAGTAATCATATCTGAACAAAATGTGGACAAAAATGCACCATACTGAAAGAATGGACATGCACAGACTAAACAATAATGCGAAATCAATGCAAATTCTGAAACAGCCCTACACCGTCTACACTGTGTCCTAACTAGACACAACATGACACATGAGAAAATGCATCTTTTCCATGTTAATCAAAGGGTTTTTTTACTAACCAGCTTCAACGCGAACAGATACAAAATACAAACAGTTTCTATTTCTGTGGCGTTGGGCTGGATTAATTTACAAAGTATGACAATGACAATCTCATAGATTAAATATGCATTATTTAAAATAATTATGTAAAAATAATTTAATGTGAGTTAGAATATAATTTTTCGTGACCTTTTTAGACAGCATACTGAAAGCAACAAGAGATATAATTCACCTCATATCTTGAGAATAAATGAAAGGAAACAATCAACTGTCAATTAACTGTCAAGTCAAGGTGAACAAATGTGTATTCTACCATAAAAAATGGTTTCAATCACTCAGTATGTATTTTTAATCATGTTAAAATGCTTATGAATTTGATTATGATAATGTACTTATCCGTTTTGTTACAAATGCAAAGTGAAAGTGAAAGTCGTGACGTATTGTCAAGTATGGTAACCCATACTCGAAATTGTTGCTCTGCATTTACCCCATCCAAGTGCACACACACAGCAGTGAGCAGTGAACAAGTGCACAGACACACACACAGTGAACACACACCCGGAGCAGTGGGCAGCTATTGCTACAGCGCCCAGGGAGCAATTAGGGGTTAGGTGCCTTGCTAAAGGGCACCTTAGTCATGGTATCGAAGGTGGAGAGAATGCTGTTTATTCACAATCCCCACCTTCAATTCCTGCCGGCGTGGGAATCGAACCAGCAACCTTCAGGTTACAAGCCCAACTCCCTCACAATTAGGCCACGACTACCCCCACGACTACCCAGTGCGCTTGCAGAGAGTCCGCCCACAAGCTCCTCTGATTGGCTGTGGTTTTTGATTGAATTTGTTGTGTCTCCAGTCTAGTGATTTGGACAGATGAATTGCTTGCCGCTGGAAATCTTATCGCATCGTGTCTGGTTAGGACACGGCGTTGGGCAGTTTAAATTTCAAAGCTGCAATTTCTGCCAACTCAAGCAGCAGAATTAAATAGCAGCATTAACTAGCTGTTCTCTTGTTTTGTCTATGGCAACTGCCATACTCTGCCATATGTAATGCCTGCGTTAAATGCAGGCATGTGTTGTGTAGTCTGCGCACTCCATAAGTAAGAAGAATTGAACATGAGCTCTAGCTATTCTGTATGTAGCTCTCTGCCCACCTGCTGTGAAAACTTATTAAATCACCTGTTTCTCAATCAATAAACACCCTCTAAACCACAGCCTGAGACTACATATTGCTTCAAAATAGGAATCTGAGCTTTAAAATGCTGTTTTGTTAGACAGACCCATTCAAGCCTTCTCAAAGAAGACACTCTGGTTGGTTTATATGCGGTAAAGTTTTGTCTATAGACAGACACGTATGGTGGTGAATATGCTGTACTTTCTTTCCACCATATATATTCCACCAAATATATTTCACATATATGCAGCAAAAGTATGCTGTATGTTGTAAACAGCGCAGCTCAAGCAAATATATATTTTCAAATGAAAAATTTATTGCGCTTAAACCTTCAAATGCCAAAGTACACAATAAAACATACATCAAGGGGCAAGAAAAAACATGCAACCCGCAAAGGACTGAACAGCCTCTAAATCCGCTTAGCATTCCAAACACCAAAATCAGCCAGGTTCACTGCATTACTGCCACTGAAACTAGAGACCTACTGAGACCGTTTTCCCATGAGCTTCCGTTCAGTTACTGTAAATTATTTTGGATGGAAAGTGTCATCTAAATGGGAAGTTACTAAACAACCTTGGCTCATCCATTAGCATTATGCATCGCATGCACTGTGTAAATGGCACACATCAATGCTAGATGAAGTTGATTATCTGTGTTTACATACATGACATGCTGGAGAGTGATGGTAAAAAGAAGACAACATCATGATCAAAGCCTGTATTTTCCAATCACTCCTGCCTCCATTAGTTTGATGAATGAGGCGAATCCACCTCCCAGACAGGGCCAAAGTCCTGAAAAATGATGCAATTACATGTCTTTGAATAGAGGGGGAGAGTGAGAAAGAGGGAGAAAGAATAAGAGAGAGAGGATGTGTCATTGTGGATACTTCCCAAAGAAATGAGAATGGAACATTCACTCGTTTTCTTTCTCTATTAAACGCCTCTGTGTTGTAATCTGTCACATGATTGTACCGGGGAACTGACCTGTACGGAGCTGTTACCACAATAGAACAACAAATTATTCTCACTCTCAGGAGTCGAAAAAATATCTTCCTTTAGATGCAGATGTAGCTTTATTTAACTTGTTCAGAAGTGACCCCCGTTTTTTTTGCAATGCATATAAAACAATGTTTCATTTAACTTTTAATTATATGGAATAAGCTAATATTCTCTTTATTTAAATAAAAACAGATTTGCTGGGCTGAAGCGCCTGCTCGAGAACAGCTCACTTCAGACGCAGGCGAGCTGACTACAATGAATACTCTTTCTTTGAGGTAAGACTTGCTGAATGTTCTTGTTCTTGACATTTATTTGAGTGCTTGCATGAATACAGCATCATTTGTCTGAAAATGTGCTTCAGGGATTAAGTAAAAATTCACTGCATTTTCTCTTTCTACATGTTTCGTTTTTGATACGATGGGTGTTTTGACTGCGACTTTATGTGAAGTTTAATGCGTCACTATTGGATGATAGAGCTTCACTAGTTTTTAAGTACATTCAGGCATGCAATTGAGTTTGAGTGCGCATGTACTGTGTGTGTGTGTGTGTGTGTGTGTGTGTGTGTGTTTGTATGTATGAGAACAGTAACTCTTTCAATTTCACAGTTGGAAGTGATGGTCCTATTGTGCCACTCAAAAGAACAGCAAACATACACTGGTTTCCTTTTAGTGACAAGAAAACAAAAAGGTTTTACTAGCAGTACACAAGACAGCTCTTCTTGATAATATTCACAAATATATCCTGCAGGTTTAGCAGTTTTGCTGTGGTTTCAATGAAAATGACATCACACCAATGCTGATGATGGCCTCAATTATTATTGTAATTAGTAATAATGCTGAAAAAGCTGGTATTGAAAAGAAATTTCAATATTCAGATGGACACTGAAATCCTTCTTGGTTTGGTATGCGTTTGCTTTTACTGAATAACAGTAATGGAATGTAATAGAATGGATTGAACTAAACAAGCATAGAGCAGTATTTTCATTGCAGTGCAAACCATGCCTTCGTGTGCTATTCATAAAAATATGAACAAATTGCTACATTTCACCTATGAACTTACACAAAGCTAAAGTTTTACCAGAACAAAACTGAAATTTAGCACTGAACCTGAAGTTTTAAAGACCTTGGTGTAATTTATAATTCACAATTTTTGCTGAATCAAAGCAAAACACACATTCTTTTACTTACGGCATATCATCAAAATATCTACGATTTTATTCTATTAACTGTCTATAGAAACCAAGGTCCAAGGTCTTTGTACAGCAACATGTTTCTGCACCTTATGTTCTTGCTCACCTGATGGGGCTAACAACGTGAAGGTCATGGGTTCAGTTCCCAGGGTACGAACATACTGAAAAAATGTGTACCTTGAAATGCATTTGCGTCATTTTGGATAAAAAAAAGCTGCCAAAAATGCTGAAACATTGTGTTAAATAACAGAAAACATCTCAATGTATCCTCTTCTGCACCGATTTAATTTTGTGGTTGTGCTCCACACCTCATCCAGAACTATTGTTTAGGATTCAGACCCTTCGTTTCTACCATGCATTAATTAAAGAACAGAGGCCAGAGGCCACCCCTATTAAATAGTCTACAGTAGACTGGGCCTTCTGTGTGGCAGCTCGCTCATTGTTTGACAGGACTTGTTTTGGATGGCTTGCTGTGGAATCGTGGAAACTACGACCCACGTCCTGCCCTCATGCTAGACCAGCCCTCGGGATCTCATGCCTTATTGTGCTGCCATTAGTCTGCAGATACAGGTATCTCTCTCAGCGCTGCCCTCAGCGTGTGCCAATACGATTCTTTGCTAATGATGCTTTTTATTCCACCTCGTTTCTGCTCCAGAGCACCCGCAGGTTCACCGCCGATTAATTAGTCCTGTCAATCCACCCCCTTCCCACCATAAACACTACCTTTTTTCATCCTAGCTATGTGCACGTTCATGCCTGCCTTCACCCCTGATTACAATATTTCTTCCTGTGCAAATGATATTCTTGTTGCAAGTATCGTACAAATAAAATCAAAGTGAACTGGAATGGATTGATTTAATTGAGTAACCAGCAGCTAACAAGCAACACTACTGCACATAAGCAAGCGCATAGTAATATTAGCTAACAAATTACAGCAATTTGCCTCAGAATGGATTCATGTACATATTGATCTGACAGCTGCCTTTGTCTAAAATCCTTGGTAAAATATTTATTCTGATTCTTTTCCAGGATAGCATTTGAAGGAAAATGCCACATTTACATACACAAAGCACTTCAGATCTCTTAGCTCTCTGGCTCCAGGGAAGCTGATCTTGACTGGAATTTTATATCTCATCTCAGTCGGAAACAGACTGTGCCGCAATGGTAATGACTTTACATATGGGTTAATTACATCACTCTTTCTCTTTACTTATAAATCTACATATTGCTTTAAACAAAGGAACAGACATCTGAATATGTCTACTTGTATAGCATGTCCAACACACATCTTCTTACTGAAATATTCATATGATGGTGTTGTCAATGTATAGTCTGTTGGCTTTCACAGAAAACTTCTTGCTATTTACCATTATTCAATTAAAAATCAATGCTGACATCAAATGAAATATATCATTTTTGTTCTGAGAAGCAGATTGAAAGAGAAATTCAAGTTTTTCTATTTTTCTGTTTCTGTTGTATACATGGCCAAGTTTAGAGGTCAGTGTAAAATAGTTTTCTGATTGCTCCCATTAAGTTTGTCAGTGTGTTCCTTCAGCCATGGTGGTACAAAAGAAAGAAAGACACACACATACAGAAGAATGAAAGACGCAAAGAATAGAGCTATAGGACAGTCTGGGAAATGACACACATTCCTCATGTCTAATCAATTCATGTCAGACCACAGGTCTGGAGGTCTCAAACCATCCTACACTAGAGACACAAATGAGATTTACCAGAAGTGCACCAACAATGTGCTGCCAGCTCTCATTGAGTGTATTAAAAAGCCTCTCTCTTTCTCTGTCTCTCTTTCTCTCTCTCTCTCGATCAAGCACAATTATACTAAAGAGCAATGACAGCTTTTATGGATCAGCTTTTCACTAGGGTTGTTGATCGTTCGAGTTGCACAGAGACATGTCGTATGAACCAGCGTGTTCTTTCTTGAAGATTCTCCATTTTGCATTGAATTTTAATTCGATATATGCATAGAATTGATTTAAGATTTGATTCTAAACTTGTTTTTGAATTTTATTTAATGCATTGTCCTTGAAGCCCACCTCATATGTAAGAAAATCTGTGCCCCCAATCAGTTGATAAAACTCACAGGTGTAGCTGAACTTAAATTAAAGTTTTGTTTGCTACATTTGTCTCCCGTTGCAAGGCTGTGCACTCTCTAAACTGTTCGGGTGGCCAGGGCAACACCTTGAACTCTCCATCTTATTCCTCAAACCATTCCTGTACAATGAGTGCTGTGTGGCAGGGTGCATTACTGACTGAAACAGCCCACTTCCACCAGGCAACACCACTGGCATGAAGGGGTGTATCTGGTCTGCAACAATGTTTAGGTAGTTGGCACATGTCAAATTTATGTCCACATGAATGGCCGGACCCTTCATGAGCATCACACTCCCTCCACCGACTTGTCGTCCCACAGTGCATACTGGTGCAATGCTTTCCTCTGGTAAACGGCACACACATACATGATCACCCACGTGATGTAATTGAAAACAGGACTCCTTAGGTGCCCATTGAAGGTGCTTTCGACAGTGGGTCACCATAGGCACTCTGACTGGCATAGGCAGTAGAGTATGATGCACTGTGTGTTGTGACATTTACAGTATCTCCCAGTATCTCATACAGAGATACTCTGACACTGTCACCTCTTCATAACAATTTGGCCCTTGTCAAAGTCGCTCAGATCTTTATTCCTGCCCATTTCCCCTGCATCCAATACATTGTTCGCTTATCATCTAATCTACCCAGACCGATTCAGCATGAAAATGTTTGCACGCAAAGTGTTATGCACAAATATATTTGTATGCATAAATTTATAATTATGAGACCAAATGTGTTTTGAGAAAACACTAAACATTATTCATTTATATGATGACAAACAGTAAACAAACACTTTAAGATTAAGTAGTAGTTCACCACAGTTAAACAATCAACCTGTAAATCAGGTATACATACTGCCTGATTTAGCATGTCTGAAATAGTCAGTATTAAATCTCTAGTTGGTATATCATGCTGAATCAGGCTATGAATAAACACACTGAAGGCTAGTTGCAAATTTACTCCTACGGAATAAGATATTCAGGATTAAATTAAATAATAAAATTTAATTAAGAGTAAGAGCAATTTGACTTTTTTTGCACTTAAACTTTTAGATTATGCCTCTAAATAACAAGAAAAATTACAGGATTCCACCGAGTTTCATTGCAATTTACTGAAATGAATTCTCGGGAAACAATTTATTTCTGAAGGGCTCTTAAATGTCCCCTGACGTTAAGCACTAACATAAGTAATAATCATCCATCACGTCGACGAGCTGCCAGATGTAACCTTTGCTGATTTTAATCTAACATCCTGCCACTTTCCATAACAATTTCTTCCCCTTAGAGAAAGGTGTAAAACATTTCAAACTCAGGCTGTAAGTTAGTTAGCTGTTACAGTGCTTGTTGATTGACAGTTTGAATGAAAACACTGTCACAAGAGACAGTTTTGTAATGAAGAGTGTGAACCCTGTACTCATGCGTTTGATTAATTGGGTACCCAATTGCCTTCAGTGGTGTATTCTAAGACATCTTGTATGAGTTCAGAAAGAGCTTCCTGAGAGGTTGAGAGCCTCTTAAAGACTTTTATCATGTTCATGATTAAACTTGACCTAGCTGTGACTCAACACCTTAAGATTTGCTGACTCACCCGTGCACCACATAAAAGACGTTCCCTTTAGATTCTTCTAACAAGAGCTTCTGACACAACAGAGTGGAAACCTGCACCACGCAATCACTTCCTTTCTTAATCATGCAGGCGTTCTGTGAGCACACACCATGTAACTCCTTGAATAGGCCTAGAAATACAGTGTGAACGTTCAGCGCAGCAGTAGACCCCTATCCGTATAGGTTAACAGTAATGCTAAGCACACCAGAGTGCTGTCAGAGCTTTAGCGATGATGCTGAGAGCAGCAGAGATTTCAAAGTGATTCTGAAAGCTTCTCAAGTGTGTGAGGCAGCCTACGGGTCAGGTTTTTCACCGTCACACTTTAGAACTATCACCTAACCACAGGAAACGGAGAATAGACAAGGAACTCTGTCTTTGATGTTCTTATTGGGGTAAGAGAGAAATCAAGAGCAAGGGGGAAGAGTGATTAAAAAAATGCAGGAAGAAACAAAGGAAGAAGATAGACAGAGAGAACTGACGAGAAGGCAGGTAGCGGTAGAAGAGATGGAGAGAAACAGTGAGAAAGTGAAGAAGTAATTCTCAGAGATGAATGAGGATAAGGACAGTGATAGATAACACGCTGACAGGCTTAATTTGTTGCTGCGGTGGGGGGTCAGGGGCTCTGAAATGCAGGTTGTGCGTTTGTGTGCAACATTTGTCCGAAATATATGCTTGGCAGCCAAGAACCAGTCTAATTCTATTTTCAAAAGACTGCTAAAGTCAACAGATTTTACTAATAGACCTACCAATCTCTGCAAAAATAAAATAATGTTGCTGCCATCTTTGTAAAATCAGTTTTACACCCCTGTAAATCTCAGGTGAAAATTGTCATTTTGACCCCTCTCTACAAAATACTGGATTACTCAGTAAATACACATCTGCGACTGTGACTGTGATTTAATATTATTTTGGCTTTTATCACTATTTATGGTTGTTTTTCTACAGAAAAAAATATTAACAAAATCAAAAATTTGGTTAATTTGGTTTAAGATAAAAATTCAATATAAATAAAATATGTTACCAAAAAGTATTGTTTTTGTTTAGTACATTTGGTATGAATTTAAAGTAAGAAGTATATGTATTTGTAAATTAACACCAAGCACTAAAAGAATTGTTAATGGAATCTTTAACCTGAAATTAAAGTGGAATCTGAATCAGAACTAGAACTGTTAATGTTTCCCATCCCTAGTCCAAGCATATGTGAAAAGGTCACAGTGAAGACCAAATTTTTACAGTGTTGACCGTGAAATCCCAAAGCGTTTAGCTGAATATACAAGGCATCTGTCAGGGTCTAGATGGATGCAGTCATCAGTCTGTAAGTGATGGCTTTTGTTTTAGAACTATGACGAGTACAGTTCAGGGTATGGGCGGTAATGTCAGCTATAATCACTACTAGCAACACCAAACCACTCAGAGCAGCAAAATATAGATAGCTATGATACAACCACTTTCAAACATATCACCTGCTTGATTTTAAACAATACAGAAATGTCACTGCATATAAACAAACTGCCAAGCTATGTTATGCAAAGCCTTGTCTATGAAATGGGAATGACGCACTCTTGTTTTTGAGTAGTGTTGCAGCAGAATGCAGAATTAAATCAGCACAGATGTCATCTCGTAGTGAAGCGAAAAAAAATCAACAATGAAAAATATCATTAGGTTTCCTGAATACCCAGCTGAATAGTCATGGTCCAGTAAATTGTGATCTGAAATTTTATTTCAGTTGGTTTGCGTATGTTTTCATTAACAACACACACACACCGCACAAACGCGCGCACACATACAGAGGCAGAGAAATTATGAAAATATGAGTTTAGAGGAATATTACTTTCATTTAAGCGATTTTATTTCCAGCCTCATTATGGCATCAACAAAGTATGAAATTTAGTTTGTGAATATTATTTCTGCTGAGACTTCCTTACCACTTGATGCAGAAGAATTTGCATGTTTAGATAAACAACATAATAAAATGAAAAGCTCCCATCCCAGGAGTCCCCTAATACTCCTGACAAAAACAATGACTTGCAGACTAAAACAATTGATGAGCCTGAGACTCATTGGCATTCTGTGAACGTTTAACAGGTCTTACCCCAACCTCTCTTTGTAAAATCAGCATGTCAGGAGTGTTCATTGGCAATTTAATAATTAAACCTTTAAAATACAACTGGATGTGGGTAATTATCTACGGAGTCTCATTAGGGCCGCTTTTGACGGATATGAAGAGGGTAGGTGTGTATGTGTACCTGCTCATGTTCTGCAGACAGGGGAGGGTAAGGCACTCGTGTCATAATGAGAACAAAATGATATGCTAGGTGTCTAATTGTGTTGTCCACAATTATCTTTATGTCTGGTAGTACAGATAATGACTTCATAAGAGACACATATCCCAACACAACTTTACAACAGTTGACTTTCAAAATGAGTTATAAGAAATGTGAACTAATCATGCCATGATGCAAGGGTGTTATGAGAGGTTGCCGAGGTGTTTTTATGGATGTTTGGGTCGTCCCTAGGCCAAAATCAAAAGAGCCAACCCAAGGTCTCATATTCTAGTCCCTACATACTACATGTCTTATACGAGTCATTGCTTAGAAAAGCACAACAGTTTAAAAGCACAACAGACATACAAGGTTCTGTTATGACACTCTAGATGGCGCAGGCTAATAGGACCTTTAACTCAACCTACTTGTAATCATATCATTATCTATAGGCCATAGCAGATTGGTTCCTGCTCTATCAGTAGCTGATGAGCTTGCATGCTCAACATCCAAATACATGGGTTGTAGATCTATTTCCGCTAAGACCAAACATGCCAAACACTCCAAGAGTTGTAATGACAGAACTCCACAAAATTGCATGATTAGAAGTAGGGCTGTTCAATTAATTGCATTTTAGTTTAGATTTTGACTTCCGCTGATTATTAAAACATTTTTTTTTAAAAGTGCAATAAGTTCTTAATATACCTGCTGCTGTCTGTCATTAATGTTAATCAAACAACAAGAGAAAAAGACCAAATTTCTCACTGCTCTTGACTGACTGAACTTTGTAGCTTTAATAATAATCAAAGTTTAATTCCTTCAGCGAAGACTGTACTGTTTTAAATTACATTTGATTACTTTATTCAATTTCTGTGTAGGTTATTATCTGAATAATATACTGTTAGAAAGGCTTGTATGAAACACCTAAAATATTGTTTATTTTTTTCATCTTTTTCTATTGTGTTTGTCCTATTATTGTAATTGTGTATTGCTTTTTAATATTAGTATTATTATTGTATTATTGTTTATGTTGCATCCACCAGCTGGAGTGCCCATGATCTCCACCAGAGGGCACTGCTCCCAACTTCCTTGCTTTCCCATCATGAACTTCAATTCTCATAACCTATTGCATGGACTCGTTATTGTTTGATCAATTCCACCTGTGTCTCATTATCTGGTTAAACTCTGCCTATATAAGCCCTGTATTTTTCACTCATTCTTTGCAAAGTCTTGTATGTTGAATGTTACACTGTAATTCTGAGCCCTGGTTTCCTGTGTCTTAGTTTTGATCGTCTGCCTATTGTCCTGGATTTTCCTTTGAGTTTGCCATTATTTTCTGCCCTGCCCATGCTGTTTTGACCAATTTGCCTGTTTTATGAATTACAAATCTGGATTGCCCAATAAAGCTGTTTGGATCCTCAACCTGTCTGTCAGAGCAATTCATAACATGTTACATGTCTTCAACAATTGTTTGAGGACATACTTCACATACATTAGTTAGCCTAGTATTAGTTTTTTCTTTGGTATTGGGAATTGTGAAAATCACTGGTATCTAAAATGTTGGTAACACTTTACAATAAGGTTCTTTAGTTAAACATTACTTAATACATTAACTAACATGTACCATACATTTGTTACTGTATTTACTAATCTTCATTAATGTTAATTAATGAAAATTGTTGTTCATTGTTTGTTCATGTCAGTTCACAGTGCATTAACTAATGTTAACAAGTTTTTAATAATGTATTAGTAAATGTTGAAATTAACATTAACAAAGATTAATAAATGCTGTATAAGTGCAGTTCATTATTAGTTCATGTTAACTAATGGTAACTAATGAACCTTATTGTAAAGTGTTACCAAAATGTTGATATCATAGCAGTCTTATTTCCAGCAAAATATACTAAAAAAAAAAAAAAACGTATATCATGATTAAGATTTAGGCCATATTGTCCACTCTGAATCAGGTTAAATAATTAAAAGATTACAACACTGACGAACATACAGAAATCATCATTATGATTATTGTCATTATCGAACAGCCCTAATTTAAAGCATCATTTACATAGATAGCACAAATGGCCCAGCATGAGTCAAAATTGAATACTTGATATACAATTGAATACAAACTAGAAATCCGCCAGCACTCTCTGAAATTGCTCACATTGTCAAAAACACAAGATGTAGGTATCTAATGCAGTTTAGCTGTGGACCCTGTTCAGCAGCACAAAAGAAATACAATTTAATTGCCCTTGGGGCCACCAGAAGCCTTTGTTTTGAATTAAAATCTCAATCAGACACATATTTTTCTGCATTTTTCATCTAGTTGCCAGCTCATTACAGTTATAACCTCCACCAAGCTTTACTAGTGTGAGATCTAAAAACATGGAAGGTGCTGATTCACCATCCATTTAGCAGCTTATACTACGTACCACAACAGGGAGACTTCAGACTGAGCCAGAGTCATCTGGCTAATGTGCTTGTGGCTCTCGGGAATGAATAGATTTTTCGAGATCAGACGCATCTCTTGCTGTATTTTTTTATATGGTCATTCTTGGATAGTTTGTGCCTGGGCTCAGTACCATGTGTCCACATGCACGAGTGGATGGCTATTAAATGACAGACTATGTACTGGATGGATGTACCTTGTATCCATGGCTATTTTCTACCTCTTTCTGCAAGTCCTGACATGCCGACATGCCCGGCTTAATGCACAGCGGTGGTAATGGCTGTGTGAATTGCATAGAGAGCCATGGAAGAATCAGAGCATGGAGAACCTCCCTAAAACACTGATAGCAGCTCTCTGAACCCAGCTGTTTATCTGACTGTGTCTCAGAGCAGCAAATCACCATGGAAATACACATATATACAAGACTTCCTCAAACAGACAAGGTTATTCAGATAAGAGTGAATGACTGCCCATAGGGCTTAGAGCAAGAGAAACATGGCATGGTAAACTCATTCCCTCAACTACTCAGAGTTCAATTTAGACTTCTTAGACTATTGCAGAGATCTCCCAGGATGTATCGCTGCTCTAAAGAACTCTATCTCTCAGCTGTCATACTGCTAACCAGCAGAAGAACCTGCTGTCCAAACTGGCCCCAGGTTCAATCTCAACACACACATGTTGGTTCCACTATATTAGTGAGGATGTCTCATAGCCACAATGATTTTTATATGGAGGTGATGATATTTGCTAACACTAACCCTTGCACAAACCTGTTGATATCATTAGATTTAAAGCAAAAGATGATTTATCTGATAAGTGACACTTTCCAATTGAGAACAACAAGGCAAAGTCTGCTGTCATTTTCATTTAAAACTATTTATACACTACTTCTCAAAAGTTTGGGGGTAGGTAAATATAATTAGAATTTAAAATATCAGTTTTGCATTTTAGTATGTTTTAAACTGTAATTTATTACTGTAATGGCAAAGCGGAATTTTCAGCAGTCTTAAGTGTTACGTGATCCTTTAGCAGGTTTTCTAATGATGCGAAAGTCTTTAATGTCAGTTTTGATCAATTTAATGCATCCTTGCTGAGTAATTTCTTTCAGAAAAAATCTTACTCACCCCAAACTTTTGAACGGTAGAGGAACTACAAACCTTTTTGCAAACTTTAAGATGACTTGATTTGTGCAAAACAGAATGACTTTTCACTTTAACCAATGCAATAATTTTTCATCTAACAACACACAGATACTAAGATTTTTTTTAACGGTTTTATTACCAAAAGCATAGCCAAGCAAACCCAAACATATATACACAAATCTTCAGAAGAGACACTCTCAGTACACATTTGTAATTTGCTAGGCTAAGGATTTGTGAGAGCTGTAAAAGTAACCAGCACTGCAGCTTATGATTCACGAGCAGCCCAAAGTATGAACAATGAATTATAAATAACATTTATTTTCAATACATCCTCCATTTTTTATCGATATCTATCACAATAGATATGCAGCAAACCTATGGTTTGATCAAAGCTTATGTGTAATAATACATAAAGTAAGAACACATTTAACATTTAAAAATGCTCTAAGGGACACTGGAGTGCTCACTTTACATAAATAGAAATGAGTGATATATACAATTCTCATGTTCACTAGGTAGCTGTCAGATAAAATGAGCAGTTTTCAGCCCTCTCATAACTTTTACAATAAGAAATTTAAACAAACAGGTGTATATAGAAAGGCGAAATTGTCCTTGTTAAGGCTCCAGAAATTCGGGACTGGGGAACTCTTTATTTTGATAGCCCGCTTTAGACATTCTACAAACTACAAGTATCTTTGCAACTACATGTCAACTTCCAGTCATTGGAGTATTAGTAGACTGCTAATGCTTTATTTTGATGCTACCTCAAAAGACATTCTACGGACTGTAAGTATCTTTGCAACTACATGTCAACTTATTTTGCTAATACTCTAATGAGAGTAACTGTAGTAGTTACAAAGTTATATCTAATGTGAACTATGGAAATAAAGTGTAACCTGGGACTGTAATAGCTGGTGGGTCACTTGGTTGCAGTCTCTTGCTTGAGGGCCCTACGGCAGTGACCACAGCAGAGTGAGGGATTTAGATATGAACAACCCCCTGACACTCAGTTGTAATCCCTCACACATCGCTATCAGGATTTAAACCAACAACCTTCTAAATGCGACCACAGTCGCTGCTTTCTCAAATAGCTCCCACTAATTTAAACACGATTCTCTCCTCCTTCAATAGTAAAGTGTTCCAATCATTTTGCTGAGACTACAGCTAAACAGAATGCAATGCACAGGATGAGCCACTTTAGTTATTTTCCAGCCCATTTGGCACAACAGTCCATGTGCCTCTCCAGCAAAAGCTTCATTCAAAAAATACCTTATTAGTAGACAACAAACAACACTTTGCTATAGACCGCACAAACACTCAGGGCCCCATTTTAACTATCTAAGCGCATGGTCTGAAGCGCATGGCGCAGATGTCTGAATCCTCTTTTGCTAGTTTCACAACGGAAAAAATTGTTGGTGCGCCAGGCGCATGGTCCAAACAGGTTGTACCTCGTCTCTTAATGAGTCATGGGTGTGCTTTGGGCATAACAATAAACCAATGAGAGTCTCATCTCTCATTCCCTTTAAAAGCCATTTGTGCCTGCAGCATGGTGGATTCGCTATTTACATGGTGGAATTTGCCCATGCAAAGACTGAATGCTTCTCCAGAGAGGAATCCTTTTATTTTAATATTTAAAAATGTCTGTGTGACAAATTACATTTGTTAACATTTACAGCAGTTCATTGTTTGTTCATGTTAGTTCACAGTGCATTAACTAATGTTAACAAGATTTTAATAATATTTTAGTAAATGTTGAAATTAACAAAGATTAATAAATGCTGTATAAGTGCAGTTCATTATTAGTTCATGTTAACTGATGTAGTTAATTAATGTTAACTAATGAACCTTATTGTAAAGTGTTACCTTTAGCCTAATATAAGTTATAATATTTGAAATATATAGACATTGCTGCATAACAGCATCAATGCATCTTCCCACCTATATGCGCACCGCTTCTGAACCTACCTGGTGTATGAAGACCTGGGCAGTGCGAGGACTGAGCAGCAGGATGGCCCGTCTGAGTGTGTCCCGGTAGCGGTTCAGCTCCTCCATTCTCATCGTGCTGAACAGGGTAGAAAAGACCTTTGTCACATTCCTGTCAACCTGCTGTAGAGACACATCCAAACCCATCCGAGATGCCTGGTCCAGAAATCCACGCATGCCCCGCACATCTGAAACAGAGCGTGAGAAAAAGCAAAAGATGGTGGTTAAAAACCAAGACTCATGTACAGAGAGCTAAAAACAGTAATAAAGATGAAGAGTGAGATGAAAATAGATTAAATACAGACTGAACATTTGATTTACGACCAAAGGTTTCCACACTGAATAATTTCAGACCTAATTGTAAATTTACTTTAGAGAAATTATGCAGAAAGGGATAGTAAGATCTGTAAAAATATCAAATTTTGCTCTATAGAAGAAAGACGGTCATCTGGGTTTAGAATAACATGAGAGTGAGTGAATGATGACAGATTTATTTATTTATTTTCTCCATCAAGTAACTTTTGAAACGAAATTCCCTGTTCCTTGCTCTGGAGATTTAAGGAATATAGGAGAAAAAAAATCCTGTTTTCTTGCCCTTTTGCACATCACGGATGTCAAGTCACATTGTGCTCAGTCTACTGAAGTGGCTTTTAGATGGCTTAATTGTCCGGCAGTGAGCTTTCAAACCATCTACTCGCAGAATTGGGCAGAAGAACTGTCCTCTAAGAGGGTCAAAATGTGAGAATGAGGCTTCAAGGTCTAATTAGAGCTATATAGACCAATCATAAAAATGCAAAAATACTTCAACTTAACAGTGTACATTTATGGTCTTCACTTCGAGCTGTAATTACATTCATAGCATGACATTGAGGCAGTCAAAATGTTGTGAAGAGCTTTAACTTGTCTGGCATCTTCTACACTTTCCCTTTCGTCTTTTATTCACTGCTTGAAAAAAAGAAAAAGAAAAAGAAGAAACAGAATACTTTCAAGAACCTGTCAACGTAAGGAAGCAAAACAGATGGATAAAAAGCATTAAGAGGAGCAGAAAATGTTTAGCCCATCCTCAAATTTCAGGGTGTTGACAGCTGATTTGTCTCCCATGCAAACAAATCTGAAACAGTCTTGTTGTCTAAGCTATCGCGTGGCGAAACAACACCTGACCAAAATTATCATAGAAAAAGTCCACACAAATGTCTTCTAAAATTATTGATATTACCATTAACAACATGATAAAGGCTGACAATGAAATTTGACTTATGAAACAACAGGAGTACAACTGCTCAGCGAACCATATTTATAATATTCTGGGTTATGTTTTCTTTTATCCTGTGTTATTTTGTTTGTTCATATTTTTTAAGGGGAAGGGGATGTCATACAGACCTTCTGTAACATGTATATCAGTCTGTTTTGTGATTTTCCTTTGCCTTCATTGGTTCTGTGTTTCTTTGATTTCATTGGTTCCTGTGATTGACCTCATTATTAGATCAGTCGTGTCAGCTGTGTATGATTAATTAGTCCTGTTCGCTCCCTGTGTTTCCTGTATATAAGGCTTCAGTTTCTGTCTTGTCCTTGTCTAGCGTGAACGTTGTTTCCCTGGTGTTGCATGTATGATTATTCTCTGTGTTCCAAGTAAAGAATCATATATTCCAAGACTTGCTTGTCATGCACTCCTTCCCTGGACAGCAACTATGTCACCTTCCTGTTGACGTCCGTCTAATTTTACTAGCATATCAAGTGACACGAATTTGTGGCAAAGAACACAATTGACAGGATGTGTTTGACATCAACAATGAAAAGAAATAAAAGATAATTTTCTCTTCCATCTTGATATTTACAGTATTTTTTTATGAAGTGGATAATTTTAATTATCAACATTGATATGATCAGTTGAATTTGTTTTTATTGCCGCACAACAGAGTTGTGAGCCATTTTTGGATTGCAAAGTTGACAACTGCTGTTGTAAAAAGTGATGTTGTTAAATTCTGACACATGGTTATGACGTTTTTTCCATTTCTGTTTCTCTCATTTAATCGCAACTTTTTTAATTTCCTATTTCTGCACCGTATGATAATTTTGTTTGTTAATAATTATCAAACGTATCATCAGATGTTATCAAACTCTGAAATTACCTGTCCTTTCTTCCATATTTGAAATCAAGTTTATCTTTTGCTTAAAGCATAAATTTATTCTGACAGACACGGTCCAGTTTTCATGGTTATATTGCAAAACAGGAAAGCTAATCAGACATCAAGAAATATCAAACACCATATTATTGTGCACGCATGTGTGAGTGTGTACTTGATATACATGGTCATAACTCTCTTGATCACAACCCTCTGTGCACTGTGGTGCACTACAAGCTACAAATTGTTTCCATGACAACTGACCACCAAAACAACCCCTTCAAAACAGATTACATGTGGTGTGCTCTCAAAACAACAACTAATAAGAAAGTCTAATCATTTGAGCACTTGAGCAAAAAAGTACTAAATACACTAATGAAAACCCTTTCAGCATTATTGGCAATAATCTTAGTAAGCTAGTATTATTTTTTGCATTTAAATTGTTATTATTCTCAATCCAAAAGCCTGCAGGTCATCTTGATGTATATTAGCATTTAAATACATGCAAAGAGGACAACGAAAACATGAAAAATATAAACGAAAAAATAAAAGATTATATAAAATATAATAATAATAATAATAATACTAACTAGGATTAAGTATAATGCATTTTCAAACAATATTATGGCATTATTATTGTTATTGTTTAAAATGTATTATAAAACACAACATTTTCTTTCATGATGCAAGACCATGTAACATTTAGAAAATGGATTCATGAACGGATGAATTAAGATCTCCTCAGTCAACAGAGACAAAGTGTAATGAAGCATGTGTTAGTTAGTGTTATTAAAAAAAAAAAAAAATTATATATATATATACACTCACCTAAAGGAGTATTAGGAACACCATACTAATACTGTGTTTGACCCCCTTTCGCCTTCAGAACTGCCTTAATTCTACGTGCCATTGATTCAACAAGGTGCTGAAAGCATTCTTTAGAAATGTTGGTCCATATTGATAGGATAGCATCTTGCAGTTGATGGAGATTTGTGGGATGCACATCCAGGGCACGAAGCTCCCGTTCCACCACATCCCAAAGATGCTCTTATGCTCTTAGGCATTTAAACGATGCCCAATTGGCACTAAAGGGCCTAAAGTGTGCCAAGAAAACATCTCCCACACCATTACACCACCACCACCAGCCTGCACAGTGGTAACAAGGCATGATAGATCCATGTTCTCATTCTGTTTACGCCAAATTCTGACTCTACCATCTGAGTGTCTCAACAGAAATCGAAACTCATCAGACCAGGCAACATTTTTCCAGTCATCAATTGTCCAATTTTCGTGAGCTCATGCAAATTGTAGCCTCTTTTTCCTATTTATAGTGGAGATAAGTGGTACCCGGTGGGGTCCGCCTCAAGGTTATGCGTGTTGTGGCTTCACAAATGCTTTGCTGCATACCTCGGTTGAAACGAGTGGTTATTTCAGTCAAAGTTGCTCTTCTATCAGCTTGAATCAGTCGGCCCATTCTCCTCTGACCTCTACATGTCTCAACAAGACATTTTTGCCCACAGGACTGCTGGATACTGGATGTTTTTCCCTTTTCACACCATTCTTTGTAAACCCTAGAAATGGTTGTGCCTGAAAATCCCAGTAACTGAGCAGATTGTGAAATACTCAGACCGGCCCGTCTGGCACCAACAACCATGCCACCCTCAAAATTGCTTAAATCACCTTTCTTTCCCATTCTGACATTCAGTTTTTGAGTTCAGGAGATTGTCCTGACCAGGACCACACCCCTAAATGCATTGAAGCAACTGCCAAGTGATTGGTTGATTAGATAATTGCATTAATGAGAAATTGAACAGGTGTTCCTAATAATCCTTTAGGTGAGTGTATATATATAAGATTCTCTGACAGTTGAAAAGTTGAAAACAGAAAAAGGTAAGAGAAATTTGACAAATTGTGAGGATTCTTGAGCAGCTCCATGAAAAGAGGTCAATTTAACCTACAGGTGATTGATTTAGTGCACTAGCAGTGCTTCAGTAGACTTTCAGTGAGCAAAGAGTATTCACAATCATTTCCAACAGCTGTCATTTTTGTAGAAGAGTTAGAAATAAAACTGACAGTTTAAGAGCAGGACTAAAGCACGTTTCTTACATTAACAGAGCACAATGAAGAACATAACATAGATTTAGCCATGGTGTTATTGGCAAGAAGTCCAGGTAATGGAAAGTCACTTCCACCTGCTACAGGCTAATGAATTATCTTCAGCAAATACATCGGGATGAACTGAACTTGAAGCTTTTTGTACATTTTGTTAGATTTTGCTGTATTTGGCTGAGCAGTCTTTTTGGGTGGCTCGCCAATGTATTAGATTTCTCTAATACATAAAATGAGTAAGCTTGACCAGAGTTCTTGTGGGGAGAAGAGTTTATTGAAGGCAGTAGTGTAGCACAGTTCTTCAGCAGCTATGTCAGCGTGTCAGCCTTCAAAATAACTTAACCCAAAGTTCTGTCTGTGAGACAGAACTTTATACATGAAGACAAAAGGGCTACAAACAATAGATAACTGTTAGGACCTCCTACAGGAGGTTGATCTACCTTGCAATCTACTCTGCCTTTGTTATTCAGTTTCTGTAGGCCATTTGGTTGACACCTATACAGACTCAGACTGTTGATTGCATCAAGGACAGAGTTGATTGTGTCTGAGGCACAGTCACAATTTAAATGCATCTAACTAAAGATGATGAAAATTCACATAATCTTTCAATTTGGATACATGAACATGAACATATTCAATCAATTTCAATGATTAAACAATCTAATCAACATAACATTTGCAAGAAATCGTTATTTTATCAATCTAAACAGATTTGAAATTCATTTATGCATTTTTTTTTTTAAAGTGGCTGATAATAAGTTAATACACGTGTCACTATCTATACACATTTAGACTCATGC
Organism: Zacco platypus; assembly: GCA_038088235.1. NCBI lineage: Eukaryota > Metazoa > Chordata > Actinopteri > Cypriniformes > Xenocyprididae > Zacco > Zacco platypus. The sequence continues at coordinate 18,877,931 of CM076069.1, forward strand.
TTTATACTCAACCACACTCAAAATTATAAGAAAAATATTTTTTAACCCAAATGCTGGGTTCAGCCTTTTGGGTCATTTTATTGGGTTATTTTTAATATTTTTTACCTGGGTGCTTGGTAGTTTTTTTGTAACTCAGCTGCTGGGTCATTTTTATAGTCAATACAAATGTCGAACCCCCTCACATACCTACCCAGCGCTAGGTCAATGTAACCCAGGTTAGTCTGAGCCAAAACGGTTGAAACCGGATAAATTCATCAAAGGTCATTTTGTGTTCTGTTCTGAGAGGAAAATTCCTGAAAGAAAATTAAGGTTTGTATACATTTTATTCCTATCAAATTATAACTGTACAAATAGGACATTGTCTGTAGTCTCACAATTTACCTTTTTTTTAAAAAAATTTATTTATTTTTAAACATGCAAGTCAAAGCTAATGTCTGCTTGGAAAGCTAGCCTAGCATACACCGGATCTGAACTCGGAGCGAACAATGCCACTCTGGAAGTTTCACGATCTTGTGCAAGATCTTGTGTCAAAATGAAATTGTTTCTAAAATCGACAGATGTGTGGTCTTGCGGTCCAGTCGAATGATCTAGTGTGTGCATTCAGAGGATTATATTTATATAAAAATCGGTTAAAACTGTCATTATTACTGTGGTCTCCCACAATTTTAAAACCGGTTAAGACGTAAAGTATGTCCTCCATGCCCTCCACTGACAACAACAGGAGCACTATATATATATATATATATATATATATATATATAAGACGATATATATAAGTCCCGCCTTTGAAATAAAAGAGCCAATCGGCAATTAGTAATTGGCAAACCGCAGTTGTGGTTAGAAGCTCTGGTTGCTATAGAAACAGTCAATGTTCTCAGACGCTTAGGACCATGTATGAGCTTTGGCTGATCCAGCCTGAAAAATTTTGTTTTTTTGGTCACGATTTGAACATTTATAAACATAACTTATGAGACAGTTGTTGTGAGATTTCATTGATTTAAAATATGAAATTTATGTATAAGCTTGGTGAACAGCTTTGGAGAATTTGAAGTTTCCCCTGAAATAGCTGCCCGAGAGACATTTCAAAGATGGTCACAGAGTGAAATGACTTAACTTAAATGACTAAACTTAAATGGACTTTTGTCGTGCAGTAGAGAGCGAGAAGTGGAGGCGCAGAACAACTCTTTATGTCGGTTTGAAATAAACAGCTATGGAAATATAGATATTAAAGTTAAAGCTCCAATCTCCTCTAGGGCGACCACCTGGACAGTCCCGAAATTGGGAGCTTTTTCCCGCAAGACATAAGTAGTGTCCCGTATTTCTGTTATGTCTGAATTATTATTTTTTCATCCCTGAAATTATAATATCAAAGTAAGAAATATAATAAAAACATTTAAAAATCCATGTGTAGCCGTCATGCTCTAGCTGTAAAAATCACGCAATCGTAGAGTGAGATTTTCCTGCTGATGAGAACTGAGTGGACAGTGAAAAAGAATAAGTGCGGGCCTCATCAAAGTTAGTAAACACAGCTACACCAGCAAGGATCTCACATACTGGATAAGAACCTCAAGAGCTGTTCAAAGCTGCCCAAATTGATGATTTAAAGCATGTAATCATCCATCCTGATGGAAAACATTATGACAACATGCGCCACCCACGGAAATGGTCAAGCACCTACAGAAAAACACAAGAAACTCTCCATTAGGGATGGTACAATTCACCGATTCGCATTGGTGCAACGGCATAAAAGTAACCGATTATTGATTTAAAAAGTGTGCATCAGATACAAGTTGGTATCTGGTAACATATTTGCATCAGTAAAAAATGATTTATTTATATATATTGTTAGTAGATGTGCTATATTTTATTATTTAGAAAGTGAACAATAATTTGTGATCAATATTTTCTATGTAGATTGATCTCTACTCTCTAAACTGTTTCTCAAGCAGGTTCTCTCATCACCACTGCTGCTATGTGAACATGACGTATCACAACAGCGTGTCCTGAGAGTCACATAGATTAATAGATTAACATGGCACAACAATGTTTTTGAAAGGGCCATGTGTTAGATTTCAGAAGGCACTTAAGTTGATTTATGATTTGCTGTCTGTCTGAACCAAAGAAATAAAAGTGAACTATCAGGGCCCTATGATTTCTGCGATGCAAAAAACACAGAATTTACTGTATAACACGGAATGTCACCGAATTTGTCAAATTTTGGATGAATAAAACAAAAGTAGGTGGGTACACTCAAATCACCATCAAATCGCGATCTGGACTGGTGTCTGAGAATATTAAACCACACAAAGACTATTTGAATATTAGGCCCAAATGTGCAAATATGTTTAACACACATACTGAAGCACGCGTGACGCTCGCAGGGTTTTTTCCAGTGTCTTCATCTGACTATATGGATGACAAGAGTAAATAAACTTCATCTCCAGAGCTACTCTGAGAGTCACTTCATGAGCATTTTACCTTTCAGTTGAGAAAAACTATTGTTATTTCATATACACAGTGACTTTGGTATGACTAACAAGTGACCTATCAATATTACCAACCAGCAAACACACCACACAATGCAGAGATTAGTTTGAGAATCCCGTTGTAATTCAATTATCACAGCTGTAGCTACAAACTGAAGAGAGAATTTAGTCTCTTGAGGATACGGCCTCAGATATATATAAATAAAAGCTGTAGAAAGAAAGAGCTGAGAGAAATCTGTTGAGAAATAAATTGGATTTGCTTAAAGAGTGTAATTATATATCTAAAGGCATATACAAGCTGCCATCTCACTGAGTAAGACACGGGTGAAAGAGGTGTGCAGGGAATCAATGGAGCTCTAACAAAGAACGGTTCGATGTTCCCCTGTTCCTTCATTTGTAATAAAAGGATTGGGTGGAAAAATAAAATACAAGGCTTGTGGATTTTTGGGTTTAGTTCTTTAAAGCAGCATGATGATGTGTAACAAATCTATAGCCACATCATGATGTAATCAGCAAGATCTTGAATACAACACAACTATCTCATCAAGAACTACAGTCTGATGAAAGCAATATCTTACTAAGCTAAATTAATGTAGAGCTCTATCACATTATATTCAACAGAATATTACAGAGGAAAAATATAATTCATTTTAAACATCAAAGGAAAAAAATCACAACAAAGACTGTGTAGTAGACCTAAATAACTTCAGCATTTCATAATAACCATACAATAGTTCAGTATTTTATAAATGCATTACATTGTGACACTGAACTACAGGATGCTTGATCTTTGCATTAAAGGTCATCGACCACAACATTTCAAAAGTTGTGTTTAATTGGTTCTGCATATGGTTAGGAGTTATGAAACCTCAGTTGCTAGGAGATTGTAAAATCATTTCACCTTTTTATGATTCTGTTTGTGTCTCAATCCGCCAGCCTGCTGTACAGCGATCCGGAGGCCGGAGTGTGAGTATTACTCATGAAAGCCATGGGGAGCGCTCGTCCTGGAAAGACTTGAAATACTTATGTCCTAATAAATGAGCGAGGCTTTGGTTGACACACTGATGATTGGGTCCACGTGACAGCACTGTAGAATCTACACAGTCCTGGACATGGTTGCTCATTTAACAGTCTGGGACATGAACTGTCCAGAGACATACCCTGAATGTAAAGCTTCTGAGTATCTCTTTTCATCTCACTTAGAGATGGGTTCTCCTTGTCTTGCGAAGGAAGCCAATTGAAAAAGGTTCATCATATATATAATAACATACATTATATACACACACACACACACACACACACACACACACATATATATATATATATATATATATATATATATAAATATATTGCATATAAAAGCATATGCAAATATGTATGCCTAGCAACAACTTGTCACTTGGGCCACTCTAGGTCATCTTATGGTCGTCTCATTTTAGCTTTTCAGCTCAAAAAAAAAGAAAAAGAAAAAAAAAGAAAATATTTTGTGCCATCTATGGACAAAGAAAAAAATGGCCCCAGGGGGCATCTTACCCTATATGCAGTAAATGCTTAAGTAGTTATTGATTATTTTCAGTTCAAGAGAAGTATTTCAACATTTACATATTGAAAACTATTAAAACTCTAAGACAAAAGTCATCATCAGATAGACAACAGATTGTGTGTGCAAGCAAAAGAGCAAATGAAATCACTTCTTAGAACAGGTGGTGCTGTAGATGAAAGATGCTGTCAGTTCTACACTAGTGAATCAAGCAAAAGGACACATTACTCAGCGGCACGCTAAAAAAAAAAAAAAAGGACACTCGTAAACTCTGGGACTGCTCAGCTAAAACCTAAACATCAATTAAACTGAGAACTCACATACATAATCAACTTTCACAGGCCTGGGGGCCAGCTTACTGTTGATTATAAATTACATAACACAAAAAGAACTCAGCATTAAGACGTTTTATAGACTCACTTTATGGAGACTGGACGTACACAAAAATACTGTAAATAGGGGATAAAACAGCTCAAGAGAGAATCAGTTGCCAAGAAACTGGCAGTCCCACTGTAATAGTCTAAAGCGGCTTTTCCACCATCGGGCCAAAACGTTCTCATTGCTTAACCATTCCATTCCATTGTCAATCGGGCCCAGCCAGTATGGATGTGTGATCATTTTCCTGTGAGTGTGATTTCTGTCTGCTCTTTAGAATGTAATAAAAATGCACCAGTCGATGCCTTGGTAATGCAACAGTTTACAGAGATGTAAATCGGGACCATGTTATGGAAGATGACCAGATATTTCTTTTAATTTCATTAACTTGTGCCAACTTCACTGAAATAGTGCAGTAGGCAAGCTACAGAGAAATTGGTAGCCAGACAACAGACAAGCAACCAATCTTGAACGGTGACATAACTACATGCATTCTACCAGCATGGTTCAGCGGAGTTAGCCAACCTTGCTGAGAATTCAGGGCCGGCAGCGGCTTGTAATCATGCTGTGCCGAACCAAGCTCAACTGGAAAAAGAACTGAAAAGTTCCATTACCACTCTTGGAACGGTTTGGCTCGACAGTGGAAGAGCAGCTAAAAATCTCACAGAAGTTGATTGAGGCCAAAAAAAACATCTATTTAAAAAAAAAATGTTTTATTAGATCATAAAAATTATTCACTTAGTACAGCATAAACAGATAGATTAGTGAAACCAATTACAAGGTTACTACAGAAGTGTCTTGCATTTTTAACAATGAGAAAATGTTATCTTCAAACACTATGAAAGCCTTTCAGACAGCAATCCTTGAAGGCTGTTTACTTGTCCTTCTAAAAATAATAGCATGAAAAGTAGTTGGCTAGAATAACTGAGTGAATAAATGCAAATAATGAGATGAGCTTCTGCAATGTTATTTAAACAGACATAATTAGTGGTAAAAAAAGAAAAAAAAGAGAGATCAAATTAGCAGTAAAAGAGATTCCACAACTTTAAAGAAGCTGGCACACACACACTCACACTCATATATATATATATATATGGGCAGTAATATTAACATTAGAAAATATCTATTGATATATCAGCTCCTGGTTTATGCTGTAGTTCAAGTGGAAGAGCAAAAGCTGCCACCAGTAACATAGTTTAATAAACATCTATTATTTATTTATTTATTCTTCAATTAATCAAAAAATCTAACTATGTTAATCTTCCTGGTTAATCTATTGTTTATTTTCTGAATAATCCTTTGGTAAATTTACAAATATTTAATAACCATAAATAATCTATGTTTTACCAAATGATGCTATGAAATAAAGATTTATTTAAAGGTTTATATAAAGGTTTATTTAGTGGTTCCTAATTAGGAAAGGTGTTTACTATTGCTACATTCACAGTCACTTTTGGGGATTTTAAGCAGCAAGTGCTGACAAGTGTGAATCCTGAAATGTTTTGTTTATTCAGGAGATTAAAGTATCTGCTTGAATATGCTCAAGTATGATCAAACAGCTAAAATCAAAACCGCAATCTAACAAACCATAGCAGTTATCACAGCGACAGTATCAAACAGTTTTACAATGATTTGACATCAACAACGATGGACAATGATTGACAGCACAATGATGGACAGTGCATAGTCCAATCGATGCACAAGTTCATCTGCTAGATATTTTAAATAACTAACAACATTGTTAGATGCTTTGTAACCAGTTGCAGAGAGTACGTTTGAGCCGCGCATCTCACAGCCTCACACCCATGGCAGCTCGTAAAAACAGAATGCTGTGTGAACACAGCTATATTAAGTGCAAAATATGGAACTGACAACTGGGTTCTAGTGCTGTATAAAAAAACATTCTCTAAAAGAGTCCAAATACTTAAACTGCCACCTCGTTGTTTTGAGGTAGGAGAGCCCCGGAAAATTTTCTTTTCAGATGCTCCTTCATATAAGCTGCTGTAGTTTTAAAGAGGGTGCAAAGCACCTTTTTATTTGGTCTCTGTTTAAAAAATTCACACAGTTTAAATCGGACTTGATGTTTTTAATAAAGGCTGATTTTCAACATTCCCGAGAGCCTGAGCTGAAGCATTCCATGCAAATCGACTAATTTAGACGTGTCGTTTCAGCCATTGAGGAGGATGTTTACAAAGTGCTTAAAAAGGAGAAATGATAGTAAGAGAGTGAGAAATACCTAGTTCCTCAACTCAGATCGAGCCCAATAGGGATATTTCACCCAAAAATGGAAATCATCCCATGGTTTACTCACTCTCAAGCCATCCTAGGTGTATATTACTATCTTCTTTCAGATGAACACAATAGGAGATAAATTACAACAAACAACCATCCAGGCTCTTCCAAGCTATAATGGTAGTTAATGGAGAGATTTTGAAGCCCAAGAAAATGCATTCATCCATCACAAGAATAATCCATGCGGCTCCAGGAGTTTAATAAAGGCCTTCTGAAGCAAAGTAATGGCTTCAAAAAAAAAATATCCATATTTAAAAGTTTATTATTTACTATAATAACTAGCTTCCAGCAGACAGCCGTACGCATAAATTTGCAGCAGAAGAGTAACCTCTGACCTGACGCCTGGTGCAACGACGAACGTGGAAGCGCAGAGGATAGAGCAAAACAAAACACTGGTCATGAATTAGAAGACTAAAACAAGAAATTTTCAAGAGAAATGTCGATGGATTTCGAATTAAGAGAAGATGAGCTCGAGTTAGGTTTTAATGCGAAGCAGGAATCAGTGAGAATTGTATACAGATCCACAAATTAACTTTATATGGAGCCAATTTGCATGCAAACACTACATATCTGACATCTAACACTCAAAAACAGTTGAGCCACTTTTCTGGTATTTCATCCACCTGAATAGGAGTAACGGACAGCCGCAGCCTGTGATTTTCAATTTGTACTGCCAGTGTCCCTGCACCAGTGAGACAGAACTGACGAGAGCAGATCTGAGACTGACATCTTGGGTGAATGATTTTTCACGCAGATTCATAATGTAAGACGCACTCCTCCTCAAATGTCACTGCGTTTTTACATTTACAGGTCTAAAACCAGACTGAATGTATCTATTTTAAATATGTGATGTGCTGTGAACATTAATATGAATATTTTATAAATTATTAGCATAAATTATAGTTTTGTTGAAAAGTTTAAAGCCAAAGATGTAGATTTGGGTATGGGGGGTAGGGACATGTCCCAACAAAAAAAAGGTGCGAGACAAGTGAATAATCTATGCCTATTTTTTTCAAGCCATCACAGTTTTCAGAGGTTATAATAGAAGCTTTGAGCGTTATGTTTGCATCCGTATAATGAAAGCATAGATCTTGAGAATCACTTCAATGATTCAATGTTGCCCACATTGTCTAAAACCCCATGGAAACAATGCAGAAAAACTTTGCAAGTAATTATTTCATTTGTATAAAAGTGGGCAAATATAGACAGAATAAATGACAGACAGATAGCTAGAACGACAGATGGACAGACAGACAAATAGATGTCCCTATACCAACCTATGCCCTTGCCAAGAAGCCTGTTATCAGTGTGTCTAGTGTATTATATCCAGAGTGACTGTCCTCCAGGAGGGTGCCATGTTCAGTGCTAAGAGCTCTGCACCACGATCAATCATGTTTTATGTCTTGATTGGGGCTTTTCATCTGACCTCTGCGATACGGTTTGAAGGATGTTACCTGCTTCAGGGTGCAGGGTTGTCCGACTCATCTCAGCCCACTGTCTGAACCTGCCTGAAGCCGAATTCAGTAGCAGTTATAGCCTTAGCATAAATGCTGAGCTATTTAAAAATATATATATATATATCTCAGTCATGTTGACCACAAGGGAGCTCTGCTTTGACTAGGGATCAAAATGCCCCATAGTGGTTGTGAGTTGCTTTTCATCCAGACCTTTGAATCTGTGATGGCATCCTGTTAGCAAAGCCAACCAGCCAACCCCAAAGGAAGGAGAGAGCTATGGGCTACAGAGATAATGGGGATTTATGAAGATTGGATGGGAACAAAAGGAGATTTAGCCTGCATTGCTGGTTATAGTTCACACAAAAATGAAAATTCTGTCGTCATGAATTTTTCCATGCAATAACAATGAATAAAATCGAAGATTTCAAGCTACAAAAACCACCATTAAAGTAGTCCATCTCACTATATTCCAAGTCTTATAAAGCAATTTGACAGCTTTGTGTGAGGAGCTGAGCTGGACAATGACATCAGTTTTGAGCAGAACTGCTTTATAGTTTAAATGAACTAATTTAATAATTGATATCTTTACAATGGAACTGAATCAACAATGAACTGACTTCACCAAACAATGACACTGCTGTACAGCCGGAATGAACTCTGTTTGCATCATTGAATCATTTTCCTGTTATCACTGTAAAGCTGCTTTGAAACAATCTGTATTGTATAAAGTCACTTGGAATAAACCACAATTTAAGTTGTTTTTCACTGAAAATGTTCCCTTCCAGCGAGCTGTTATACACCAATCACTGAGTCTGTGAGCTGAATTAGAGAATCAGATCAGACCAAGAACAAATCATTCAGAAAGTTTTTGTGAATTAGATCAACCATTTCAATGAAAAGACTCAAAGGACTGATTCATTCACAAATCAAACGCTGATATTTTTCTCATGAAGCTATAGGGTGGATGTCATGTAAAATTTTCGGTTTGATTCTCAAACAATCATATAGCATCAGAAGACGTACCGGTATAATAACCAGCAGTTGTATTTTGACAGCTTTGTGTGAGGAGCTGAGCTGGACAATGACCTCAGTTTTGAGCAGAACTGCTTTATAGTTTTATCTCCACATGTCACTTTACTTATTTATTTCTTGTAGTGTTGTCGTTGATATTGTTATGTTTTATATTGTTATTGTATTGTTGTTGTATTGTTATGTTACCTGTAACGAGGGTCTGAGAGTAACGCAATTTCAATTCTCTGTATGTATGTGCAGTATATATGGCAGAATTGACAATAAAGCTGACTTTGACTTGACTTTGACTATTTAAATTATGGTTTTATGGTGCAAATATTGTATACATATATAAATAAAAGTATATATATATAATATAAGTATATAAATAATTTAATTTCTTCTAAATTTCTCTCTCTTTTTTTTCCTTTGATTTGTTTTGTTTTTGTTTGTTTGCATTGTACATGAAAAATCTCACAAATGTGTGGAAAACAAAATGTAAGGGTGAACTATCCCTTTAAAAGACAAGGTAAATAAACCAAAGAATTCTTTGTTAAAATTCATAATTTCAGAGCCTGGAGCACTGCAGGGGAGACTGGTACAGTTTAAGTGTAAATTGGTGTCAGTAGTAAGTACAAATAATTATTATGAGGAAGCTTTATGCTTGACCTTCCCCGACAAGACTTAATTTATTGTGTTCTTTTCAGGAAACAATATACTCCACAAAGGACCTGGCACTGAACAACCAACTTACAGTTAAAGCTGCAGAACTAAAAACCTTATTAATGTAAATTGCAAATACTGTAGAAATTCTTGTCAGCAGATTCTGCAAACACTAAAACCCATAAATACATTTTACTGTCAAATAGGACTGGAAACAGAGAAGAATAATCATCAGCAAATGTGTTTTGAGCCTGGTATTATCTAAAGGGCAAGTTAGGATTCAGGCACAAAACCAGGGTTGAGACTTAGAAGTGTTGTAAAACAGGGTAGGCTGTATCACCCTCAGTTTACCCATCCAGAAATGAGCTAGATGGGTGAAATCATGTTCATATATGTCTACCATCCTCCTGAAGTGACACTCTTAGGGATGTTTTCAATGTTTATTTGCTGGTTTGAATTAAAATGTTTCCTATTTGTTTATCATGTACACTAAAGTTTGGGGTATGTACGTTTTTTAAGAGTTTTTGAAAACAGTTTCTTACGGTGACCAAGAATACAGTTGCACTGTTAAGGAAAATAGTATAGAGCAATTCTCAGTCGCGGGCTGGTTTACAATTTGAGAGAGGTCAGATTAAAAGTAATATTTAATCATAAAGAGGTCTGGCATAGAGACAAATCTGGATTGAGAGCCAAACTCGATTCCCATACAGCTGAACATCACTAGCTCGGTGAAGGAATCAGAAGGCTGTCCAAGTCCATGTTTTATAAACCTTGAAAGTTTTATGGCTTTCAAAACACTACAATGCTGAAGCTAGTTAACAACTGACAGTCTGCCTTTTAGTCTGCCAGAGTCCACCTGCTCACATCAAATTTTAACTTCAGAGCTGATGTCTTTGTACTATGAAGGCATTGCTCATGGACAGCATAATTCTTTGCTTTGAACAGTCCTCTGAAATTGCTGCGCCCCAAAATATCATGATGGATTGCGAAGTCCAGCTCATGTGTCACTGAACAACTGTCTCCCTTCATGTCAGTGTGACCCCTGCCCTCCTATCATTAACCTCCAGCCAGGCTCCCAACTAGAGATGGGTGCCACAAAGGTTCACAATCACTCACCGTACTCGCTGTCATAGAAAACAATGAACTTGTGCCAGCGCAGTTCAGAGACGAGCGTGATCATGACATCATTTAGGCGCACAGGAGGGCGTGCGGCCAGCGTGTAGCGCTCTCCGTCCGGGCTGGGATTGAGCTGGCACTCAGCACGGGGTGTGCCATCTCCGTTCCTCTGAATGAACAGGTGAGGAATGTGCATGGCGTCCGTAAGAGATTGTAGCGCGTTGGCTGCAGCACATCCCGTTGACGACACCAATGCCAGTATCCCCTGATTCATGAGCTCACAGGCTAGAGATTGAAAGAGAGAGAGAGAGAAAAAAAAAAACAGGATTAGAGCATCCAGGAGTCATAGGCCCTACTTTGCAACAGTTAAGTACATTGACCATTATGGAACTTATGGTCCATTGTCATCAACCAGTGGCAATTAATGCAATAATGTCAGGGTGATCCCGTAGAGAACAGGTGGGATAATGTGTCCAGATTTCACAGGGCAAATGTAATTCTCTTCAGTGTATTGCCATATGCTGCTAATTTATTGCCTCTGTTGAACATCAGTGTAGCAATTTCTCAAGGAAACCTAGTTAAAGTGGACATAAATAATTTATGACATATGACATTTTGTAGATGTTGCCATCTGAGAGCCTGCGGCTAGGAAACATACGCTTTATACATATAGTCCCCCTTGTTTTGTTTTTTTACAATGATAAAAAGTGGATTTCTAATCCAAGGCTGTTCCAGAGTGCATGTCTGATAATGTGCCTATTTAAAAAGGGCATTGTGGCATAGAAAAATGGTAGTAATATTCCCAGCTTTGTACACTAGAGTATTGTTTCCCCTACTGTATGTGACTACAGCACAAAACCATTACATTTATGCACAAGTGCATCTTGGGAAGGAGGTTTAATATATGTCACAGAACATTTGAATTCATTTTTCATTTAGAAGATTATTTCCCATTCTTTCCTCATATTTACACAAATCAAAAGTAGTTAGAGTACTTTGTCGTATTTATTTGTATTCATTGTAATACATATTTTATCACAGATCCCAAAAAGGGGGACTGTAAATTAATTTTGTCTAGTGACAGCACAGAAAGTTTTACAACTGCAGGAGTTGGAAAATCAATTATTAATAAAGCCAAAAAAGCATTCAAAATGCACAGAGCCCACAGTACAGAGAGCGGCTAATGGAGGTGGAATTATTCTCCAAGTGTGAAATAAAACCCGTTTCTGTAACGTTCACATATATAACTGTTTGTCCACTTGTCCCCAGAGAGGCTGTGTGCCAGTTTCATTAAAGCAAAGCCTGGATTCAGATTGGCTGATCGCAAAGGTTTTAAAGAACAGTTCTTTAAAGACGTAGGCAGATCAATGCATTACAAATCCCAAAGAAAATTAGAGGAAACACAATGATTTTTTTTTTTTCCAGCAAAGAAACTAATTACTTTTTTTCTAAGAAGCTGAGTAAATAATTTTGCACAAAGCTACCAGAGAAAATACTCAGTAAACATCTGAACAAACACAATTTACATTGTTATTCCACTGAATGGATTCACCTTAACTGAACACAAAATACTCACTTACAGTTCCATAATAGGCTTTACATATAGGCTGCTGAACATAAAACCAAATCCTTTTCAACATAAAATTTCTCCCAAACGTTCCTTAAGATAAAAAATAAGCCTTTAGAAATGGCAACTTGTATGAACAACTGTAAAACTGTACATGGTACAGAAAAGACACGCTGTGCAAGTTATGAAAATCTTTATTTATGGTAGAAAAATACATAGCAGAGAAGAAACCCGTAAATTAGAGCTGCACAATTAATCGTATAAAGATCATGGTCTCGATTCAAGCACCCATGTTATCTTATTTTATTAATGACAACGATTCGCCCGCGTCTTTAAAAACTTTGACAAAATCATACCGGAGCATTCAAATATGTGTTTGTGTTGCCAGAGAGCAGTTTTAAACCACACATTAGTTATTTATGTGTTACAAATATACAAACTATCACAGAAGTACTGAGATCAGTGTTTATATCCTAACGTTGTCTACGAAAGCGATCAAAATAGCGCAAATCACCTTTTGAAACTCACTTGGCGGATCGATTAACGACTGTTAAAAAAATTTATTTGTCATTGAATCATTCATTCAAAAGATTCATAATGAAACAAGCATTTATTAATGAGTCAACGAATTCATTCAAAACCATTTTTTAAATAATTCATTCAAACATTTTCCAGCAATTTTATATTTTGTCAGGATCTCTAGTAAATTACGTATTATTTTGTTTGGCTGTATATTCGTGGAGAGAATTGTGGGAGAATCATGACCTCTATTTGAAACCTCTTTGATTCTCATTTTAATCATGCAGCTCTAATATAAAACAATCCACAGATCTTGTACAAAGCTAATATTAAATGACTTTTGTTTAGTTGAAGACCTGAACATGACACATCCTGTACTTTTACACATTTATCTAAGTTGACATTGAAAAACATGTCTTGGAAAAAGTAATATGACTCAGATCTTACCGATAAATGTGTCCGTTCATGCATTATGATCCCAGTGTATAATAGAGATATGGAGAAATATAGGTGTGAAAAGCCTGATAGACAAAACAGTTTTCTGATTCACATCAGTGAACTACATTTCCTTGGATAAATCCAGAGAGAAAAGATGAAAAGACTGATAGGGTTAGAAAGAAAAAGAAAAAAGGTCTGTCTAGAGCAAAAGAAAACTTCTGCCTCCTATTTAATGCTGTCAAAATAGAGCTGATAGACAATGAAGAAACAGTCGCAACTCCATTATTCAACCAGAAACCCTCCCCAAAGAGAAACGTCCACAACCTGCAGGGCACAGCAAAACACACCACGGGAAACCTATAAGTCATGTGAGAATGGTCATTAAACCATTTGATGTGGAAATTCGCACCGGCAGGCGCTCTTCGCAGGTCCAAGAATTCTACATCTATACATTCTTACACCATGGCGATGACAACCGCAAAACAAAGGGATAGTTCACCTAAAAATGAAACATCTGTAATCATTTACTCACCCTCGTGTCATTCCAAGCCTGTCTGACTTTCTTTCTTCTGTGAAACATTAAAGAAAAGATTTTGAAGAATGTTTTAATCCAAGACTCAATATTTGCAATATATCTCATTTTGTATTCCACAGAAGAAAGAGATTTGGAACAACATAAGGGAGAGCAAATGATGATAGAAGATTCAGATTCCCTATCAACATTCAGCAGATACTTTTCAGGCAATCAGAGAAGGGAGACAGAACAACACAAATGCACATCACTACAGCGAGAGTAGAATTCGATTATAATTTAGCGTAATAATAACACTGCCTCTCTCGCTTCTAAATCCACACATAGCTTCTTATGCAGATTATGGCATATTATAGTCTAATACTCAATTATAGAGTAATGGTTTATGTACAGGGTGAACGGCACCATTCTTTGTAATCCCTGATTTTAGGATTTGAATCTTATGCGTCTCTGCATCGTTGATATAATGCATTTAAAAATGTATTTGTCATGCAGATTAGAGACTTTTATCACCAAACAGGATTAAAAAAATTATCTCAAGGAATATATGGGAGAAAGCAGGAATTATTCACGATCATGCATTAGCACACGGTCAAATGAAATTAATTAATCCACAGTTCACAGCACACCTCCAGAGTCTTCGTGTCATTGATTTGAAATGCCCCTGTGTCGTAACGTTTATGATACGGCAATAGAGATGGTTGATGGGTGATTCTCTTACCAGAAATTACATAAGTCGTGCTGCCAGGATGATTTCACACTAACTGACAGATGTTTTCATTGGTCTTTGTGAGCAGAGAAACAGACGCTAAAGGTGTTGTGGATGGGTTTCCACCCAGCAGGGTGCTGTTTGTGGTTTGATAAGGAAACTGTGGCCTTTACACACAGTCTATAGCTGGAGCTTCAAGACTTCGTGATTTGTGTGTGTGTGTATTCAGCATGTGTGGGAGTGTGTGTATGAACAGTATGTGTGTAAGGTGGCATGTCCACTGGATAAGCTTAAAAGATTACCAGACCACAAACATCAACCCCTACAAAATCCTATAATCCTATTGGAATTGGCATCATCAAAGTCATTCAGTGCCCTGTACTGTATTAGAAGGAAAATGATCCTCCATCTGTATAAAATGCTAATTATAAAATGCTGACCTGGGTAAACGTGTTTTAAAAAAAACAAGATGCAATGCCTCTTGAGACGCGTTTTTTTAAGACTTCTTGTAACTTCAGCGGCACATTTTTAGAAGAAAAAATGCGAGAGGTGAGCAAAACAGTCAAACATGTCCGTCTAGAGCATGTTTACATGGAATAACAATGGAAAAGTGAGTAAAACATAAGCAAATATAGAGTAACTTACATTTTTATACACATTATTCTCTGTTTGGCACAGGCAGCGCATATAGTTCCAAACAAAGCTACAGCGAAATGCTGCAACACTGATCAACACACAGTAGTGGTGATTTTTTCATTTGATTTTTGAAAAAAACGAGTGAATCACTTGATGACTAATTCATAAAAGCGTCATTTGTTTATTTCCTGAATGAATCAGCCTTTTTGAACAAAAATGCTGCATGAAAAATTCAATGACTCACTCATAAAAACCAATTTGTTCCATTCCTTAACAAATCGGTGTTTTTGAACGAGACGGTTGACTGAATAATTCAATGATTCACTTGTGAAAACAGTCACTTACTGGGATAAGAATCTAATTTGCAGAGAGAGTTTTTACAGGTTTTTTTTTTTTTTTTTTTGGAACACTCAAACACATACAAGCAAAGTGAAACAAACAGTGAAGCTTCCTGGCGCTCTTAGAACATAGGGAACAGCCCTATGTTCTACAACAAAACAAATTGTTGGGTTTTTTATACAAATTTGGTTTGCTTCCTATGCTCAAAGATACTATATAGAAGATATGATATACTACTGTGCTGAAAGAACCTGACTTCATTTTATTGTAATCATAAAGAATGTCAAACATTTAGCTCCATATGAATTATTATTATTATTATTTTACCAGTAATTCATAGGACAGTTTTTCTGTTTCCCCCCTGTAAATTGGCTGTGATCTTCCACAGGTTTTGACCTGAATTCCCATTTACTTCAATGGATGAATGGAAGCAAAACTCTTTTCTGTACAATAAAGGATAAGGATGAAAAGAAGGTGCAAGTGGGGACGATACAGACAGAGAAAGGAAGAGCTAATTCACTGCATTATTCGCCGTCATCCACACCCCACACATCTTTCTCACCACTCCTCTTCATACTAAAACCCAGAGCCAACAGGGAGATACAGGATGAAAAGAGAGCCTCTGTCGAGCAGACAGCCCGGCACTAAGTCCTTCCTGACTTTGTCAGAGTGAGTTATTCATATTGTCCTGGCCTGTCCTGTGTCCTTCATTAATACATAATGTGTAGCACTTGCAATTATGTTCAAAAAAGCTATTTCAGGTTTGATGCTCTGAATTACAACAGGCCGTGAAGCAGCCTTGAAAATATGAGGCTCTTGTCTCTGAAATTTTACATTAAAATGAGTTATTGACATTTTACCTTGCCAGATGGCAGTGTCTTTTCATTTTCAGTAAATAGAAATGCAGTACACCCTGGATTGAGCTTCAAATAATGAAAAACATTCCTTTTCACAGCAATAACACATTAAAAGTTTATTTTTAAAGTTTACTTCTTTTACTTCTGTAGAAAAGAATATCCTAAGAAAAAACGCTTCAATACTTCAGATCTCAAAGTACTGTTCTGGGACGAGAACCTGAAGAATTGAATGAGACACTTAAGCGAGATTCTTAATCCACCAGACTCCTCTGAAATGTCCCAGTACACCTTACAGTGGAAGTAACAGGACAGCAACCTAATCTCTTCCACTTGAGTTCTGCCCTCTAGAAATCAATGATGGTATAGAAGCTAGTGAGTCCCAGAAGAACAAAGTACAACAGCGTTTCATAGGCGGCTAAACAACATTGGGTGTCCTTGTGAAAACTACAGAATTACAAAAACATCATTCCACAGGCACTATGGTTTTATTGCAAATCAGAATATAATACATCAGATATTTTTATGCTGGTCCAGGTTGGTTAATGCTGATGGACCAGGCACAGAAATGTAGGAAGGGCTCTTTGGGGATGTACTTTGGCCAAAGACGTCTTGCTTGTTATTAAGTTAGTTGCATGCAGTGCACGCAGGCAAAACATAATATATGCTTGTGAAAAGTTATGTTTATTTCTATTATGTGAAATGACCTTATGTAGATCCGAATCAACCAACCAAACTTATGAGATGATACCCATCCAATCTTTTGACCTTTATCATACAGCTTTGTAGACATTTCTCCATTGTGGCAGGCAGTCAAATCAGATAATCTAATTTTAAAGTCAACATGAAATAGCATTTACAACCTGTTCCATTTCCATAATGTGACATATTCCTCAGTGAAACAAGATGCTCATAAAGACAAACAAATAAAGAGAATAGAGTGAATTTTGAATTCAGGTTGACTTTCACAGCAGCAGTGACTGGTGAGGCCTGGTCTACAGAAGGTGTCCATCTACACTTGTGTTTGTTTTGAGTTTGTGTGTCTATTTTATGAATAAATCACCACACTGTGGCCGATTATTTTGCACAGTTGGAATGATAATTGCTCTTCTGCTAACAGAAGCCTATACTGTGATGGACCAGTTCTTTAAACAGGGAGACACAGCCTCTGTGAAAGTCCCTCCAGAGTCTTAATATGTCACTGTTCCATGTTAAATCCACATCCAGATTACAAACATTTTTCATATTCCAACAGCCTTTCACTTCCTTCAGAAATTCATGTGACTTACCAACTATTTGTTTAAAAATTCTCTCTGAAGTTTGATTACTCACTCTCCCTATGTGCTGCTCAATGTTGATGTAAGATGGACTGTCGTTATCCGCCATGTAAGAATTGACCTTTTTACCTATATGTTCTTTGACCTTCAACAAATTCAAATTTAACTCAATAGTTGCTAAACAAGTATAATTTAACCACGCTTGACAACTTTGGTCTCAATAGCCAAAATTTGAAAATGATGATATTGAAACACCATGTAAGTTAATACGAATGTAAACCCCGTTAGTTAATTTTAGGATCTTCTTGGCACAGATCTTTAAAGCTCAGCTGATCAAAGACTTCCCACGGCTGGCTTCTGTTCTCTCAGCGGTAACTGTGGCGAAGAAGCTAGTACACACTTTCTGCTTTAGAGTGTGGGTGACTGGTCACTTGGCGTCATAGAGAGGGACGTTATTGAAAAGACCTTAGGGGACAATCCTGACTGGATTTATTGTGCTGCTAATTTTTTTTTTTTAAGACGCACTGTGTTTTGGAAAATAAAAATAAGAAAAGAACGATTCTGAGGTGCATTTCTGCTTAAAACGCTAGAGTTTCATCATCACTAAGCTGATTCAATGAGACTTGTTTAATAAAGTCAAAAGACAGACACAATAAATAAGAGAAAAGCGAAAGCAGAGATTAAGAAAAAAAAACAGACTTCAAAGAAGAAATAATGAAGACAGAAATGATGCAGACTCAAACAGAAACAAGGCCTGTTGATGAAAGGTACAGAAAAAAAAAGTTTTGAATGATCAATACATATATTTCGGTCTGATTGTAGTTGGATAGAAGAAAAGACTGAAAAGATGAATACAGCTGTGTTTGATTTAAAGTCACTAAAGGCTTCAGTAAACAGTAGCGCTGGAGAACAGATAAGCACTGTCATCTCTGAAATCAATGTCTGAAGACTGTGACATTACAAGAAGCATCAATAAATTTTGTCTTGGGGGACCTCAGTTTAGACTCACACAAACACTCTGCTCACTTACACATAGATGGGCCTGTGGATTACAGAAAAGATGTCGTTACATGACAAATGTCATGGGATTGTGTTTGCTGAGTTTATACAAACATCATAATGTAGAAACGCTGAAGACAAAAACATTAGATATAAGCTTTGGTGACGCATGACATGATGGAGAGAGAGAAAGAAAGAAAGGGGCAAAAACGACATAGCAGATGGTTGTCGAAATTTCAATCTGTAGTATCTTCGGGGCCATATGTTCCACAAAGTGCCCAAAATGTGCCTTCAGTTTGAATTCATGTGACATTTAAGTCTGAAGGCTGATGTGATGACGTTTGCTCTTGAGATCTGGAGAGGATTCTTACTCTCTTTTAAATGCATGGAATATTGAAAAAAGAGCACAGGTGTCACTCTTTCTTTCTCTCGCTCCCTCTCATCAGGTATATCTTCTCTCCTCTCTCTCTCATCTTTGGTCTGACATTAACTTTCAAGGGATGTAGTCTATAGTAGAAAGACAGCTAGTCAAATGTCACTGAGAGTGTTTGATGGACAATTCATCTCCATTTAAATCATTGTTGCACCTGTCTTAAAGGGACGGCACGCCAGAACCTGTTCTATACAATTCTGTCATTGTTTACTCACCTGCATTTTTTCCCATGGAACTACAAATCAACAGTTCATAAGATCGAACAAAACATTAAAGTTTTCTAAAGGCATACGTTAACTTTTTAAAACTAATTTCATTTGTAATTCACTGAAAATGACATTTGTGATTAGACACATGAGAACCAATGACATTTGATGAGGTTGTGATGTTCATCAAATGCTACAGCAGATGGTATGTTTTCACTAAATGACGGCTAAAATTTCATAAAGTCTTTTCCTCATGCAAAGCAAACATATGGCTTAAGTAGGCTAAGAATACAGAGCACTAATCATATGAACTACTTTTATGGTGCTTTTTTGGATTTAGACAGATGTTGCTCTCTCAAACCCTCTAGCTGCAGCCTGTCATCAGTGAGACCTTTTTGCAAGAATGAATGGGAATCCATATCGTTTTAAAAAGCCACTGACATCCCCCCAAAAAGTTATCTTTCAAAGACTGCTCAGAGGGTGTTTACAGCAAAAATGGCAACAGCAGTAAGCTGCAAATAATCTTCAGTAATCGCCAATTCATTCCTGCTAGATCATTTACATGGACTTGTGAAATTGAACCCACCATAATGAACGTCTGCCAAGCAACTCCCAAGATAAATCAGGAGGCATGCCAGTATTTTAAAAGAATAAATAAACAATGGCATATTCTAATATATCTTCTTTCACGCCTCCAGAGATGTCAAGTGAGTTCAACTAACATAGAGCGTCACGTAAACTGCAGCAGTCACACAAAAACCGTCTACGTTTAAATGTCAAAATTTTTCTTGATGTTGTCTTGTTTTCGAGACATCTAAAACATCATAAATATTTAAACATCCTTAAAACAAGATAAATTTACTTAAGAAGCACATTTCTGTAAAATATCAAGACATGTTTTCTTGAATTACTGTAAGATTGTTTATCTTACCCTTGTGGCATAGCCCTCACGTAGATGTAGACTTTATACAAGAAGAAGAAAAAAAAAACATTGCCAATGGAGTACGAAAAATAAACTTAAATCAAGATCAAAAACAAGTCTTAGTATCTTTAGCAAAATAGAGATATTTCGATATTACTACTGGGGAAAAATACTGATTAATGATTAATGTTTTATATAGTTTTGGGATTGTTTAGGATAAGGAAACAAACTCTACTTGAAAGTGTCCCACAATGCATCAGGACACACAAGTTTCCCACACTCAAAAATGTCCTTGTTCAATGAACTTAATTAAATTAAGGAAAACTTTTCAAAATAGTTTAGGTCGGTACAACAAGAAAGAATAAAACAAGTTCATTTAAACAAAAAATGTTTTGTTAAACCAACTTAATTCATTTTTTAAAAGTTCATGAGTCATACCAAAGTCACTTTCAGGGACAGTTTGTTTACTCAGGCATTCAAAACCATGCCCTATCTATTTGAATGGAGGAATCTTGAAATCTCAAAAACTTCTTGGCGAACTCACAACTAAATAACATATTTCAAATCAGCAACAAAAAAATCTGACATTAACTATCCCATGAATGTTGTTTCTTATGAACAAGTAGTGTTAAAAAAACCTTATTTTTCAGGCTAGACCAGCCAATGCGAATGTACAGTCCTAATCGCAAATCCCAAGTTTCAATGGGAACCCGGATCTTCTGATGGCAGCTGCAGGGACGCAATGACTTTACCAATCAGCGATTGGCCCCTTTACTCAGAAGGCGGAACGTATTCCACCAAATTGCATGTTGCAATCTATCCCATTCATAAGTAATAGGAGTGGTGAACCGTCTTTCTATAGCAATAGTCTTTGGTCATACTAACTAGCAATATTGCATACTAGTATGCTATTGACAATTTTGTTTATTATTATATCCAATATATAGGATGAGCAAGTAAGAAGAGACTGGTATCAGTTCTGGCAATGACCACAGCAGACTGTATGAAGCTACAGACATCATAGTCATTATATAACTACCACTCTTCAGCACAATGGTAACCACAAAACTAAATAACACAACAGAAACTCTACAGCTTAACTGAACATTAAAAAATAATGTAAAAAATAAGACTTTTTTTTTTTGAGTACACCTTCTCTGGCTCTCAAATATAAGTATTGCACAAGACTGATTCCAGTTGACGTTATGGGCTTCAAACTCCCAAAAAACAACCTCACTCTGCTGGACAAACACACCATCTGACATTTAGGCCTGGAGGAAGCAGGAGGCTGAGCTTGAAATTATTCATTTTGAGTTTTCCGTCAGATCCAAAAACTAAGGAACATAATGTGCTACTTCTGTTCTGTGTGCAGGCAAGACCCAGCATGTTTCTTCTTTTCTTTTGTCTCTCTGTTTTTAATCTTGCTAGGCAAATTTACAGAACAAAAACAATTTCACTTAATCTTGATTCATCATTTTATAGTCTTTGATCAATATATTCTCTCTGTGTATTGTGATGCCATCTGAAAGGCATCTAAAAGGTCTCTTGACAAGCCATAGCCAGCAGATTCGGGAAAATCATTATCATGTGCGCTTGATTGGCTGATTATTAAGCAGAGTTTAAGAAACAGCTCCCTGCTGAGGTATGTCTCTCTGTGCGTCATACTGTCGGGTTTTCTCATAAATTTCAAGACATCTTGACGCATTCATTTGCATTCAATAGAGCTTCTACGGAAGCATATAAAATCTGAAATAACATTGCACAGATCATTTTTCAGTCTTTTCCTCATTTAAACAAAACTTTAAAATAATGTATACTCACGAGATGAAGGATCAAATCATATCAGTAGCCTAAAAGCAGTATTATTTTTACATGTTGAGATCATATGACCAGTCAAATACTTGAACTGAATTCTAATCATTTTACTCATTCATTACTGCACCACGGAAAAGGCTGTAGGCTACACGCAGAATAACAAAAACACGACACAAGGTTGGATCTCTTTAGTACATCAAATTAATATTGTGACTAAAACTCCAATGTTCTTGCCAAAATAGGGACTGAAGATTTGATTTTTATTTTTTTTTTCATTTCCTGTAGATCGGACTCACTGTACCCTCAGTGTAACTTATAAAACATTAATAAGTTTTGATGCGTTTATTTATTTCCACCCTCCAAGGCCTTAATGGACTTTGTAATAGCGATGGCTGGGCTGATGCCCATTAGTACCAGGGCTTAATGTTTGCTCACAGAAGCATGTGGGCCGCATTTAAAGTCTGGCAGGATGTGAGCATTGGCTTGACTTTGCTTGGCTAACGGCAGGTACACACATTTGATGCTAATGAATCTCTCTCCCTGCATTTTAGCATGTCTGTTCTCCTTAGAGGGCAATGAGGCTTAAAGCTACAGAACACAGCATCTGGGTAATATGCTTTTTAGTGTAAGGCTGTTTGCGCATTCATTTATGAAAGGATTATGAGCCATTTTTAACATTAGCAGAACATGCGAAAGCATCTGTTTTCAGGTTGCAGCTAAGATGTGAGCAAGAACATTTTAACAATACCGTGCACATTTTCAGCTGTACTGACCCTTTTAAACATACAAAAAATTGAATTACACAGCTTTTATCAAATGATCCGTCTGATAAAACAGTGGTAGAAGGAGTTATTGTCCTATAATCATCCAAAAAAGTATAATGAGACAACCTGAGAAATTCAGTAAAATATAGAAACCAATTGTAAGTATAGTAGAGTATAATGAAGTGATCTTAAAGGGTTAGTTCACCCCAAAATGAAAAATCTGTCATTAATTACTCACCCTCATGTCATTCCACACCTGTAAGAGTTTCATTTATCTTCACAAAACAAATGAAGATCTTTTTGATGACAGAATGGTGTCAGATTTCCTTCCATAGACTGCCTTTATAAATACCACTTTGACGCTTAAAAAACTTCATAAAAAGATCGGAAAACTAATCCATATGAATCGAGTTTTCTGAAGAGAATCGATCGCTTGTTATGATGAACATATTTAGTTTAAAAATTGACCAGCGAATATAAACAGACGCTCAACATAACCGGAATAACACAGAAGAAATGAAAGCTCTAGCGCAAGTTCTGTCGGGAAGACTCAAATGTTATGTCACAACTAATCTAGACCTAACCAATCATCATCCAACACTCATAGTATATAAGATCGGTACTCACACATGTCTGAGTTCGCAGATGCCGACGTGAAACTTAACCTCCATCCTCCCCTACCACCACCAGGATGGTCCCTGTCCATACCCCCTGGGGGTCGGCTACGCCCCTGCCTTCATCTTCAGGCAGTAAATGCAGAGTCCGCAACCCTCAGGATCTAAGCTACGGACGGGGCCTACGCCAAAGAACTTTATCTTACAATGTTTGCTTTCTGATTGTTAATACATTTCATTGCAAGTTAATTTACCTCCCGAGTCTTTCTGGCAGAACAAACCTCTTCCAGAAGCTCAAACGTGCTGCGTAACACACGAGAATGAACCTCATTGGTTACACAGCACTTTTGAGGGTCAGGAAGAGGTTTGTTCTTCTGTGTTATTCAGGTTATATTTGAAGAGTCTCATATTTCCAGTCTAATTGTAGCCAATATGCTATGCTATAGAGCAGGGGTGTCCAATCCTGGAGGGGCACTGTCCTGCAAAGTTTTGCTCCAACCCAAATGAAACACACCTGAACCAGCTAATCACGGTCTTACTAGGCATAGTAGAAATTTCTAGGCAGGTGTGTTGAGGAAAGCTGGAGCTAAACTCTGCAGGACAGAGTTTGAAGTTGTTGTCTTTGGGTACATGAGCACTGAACGGCCGCTGGCGGCCTGGAGCTCTCGTCTCCGAAAACATCTAAAGAAATTGTAAAATAGGGATGATTAAATATGAATCACAACTGAGGTCTAAACAACTACATTCTCACCTAAAAAACTCTTAAAACTACAGTTCGACAAGTGTAGTATTTCTAAAGAATACGGTGGATTTACAGTCACTTCAAGCGGAGTAATAGGTAGAAGTGTTGTTATCACTCACAGCTATCAGCCAATCAGATTCGAGAACCAGAAAGAACTGTAATAATATATATATATATATATATATATATATATATATATATTTACCCACATACACACACACACACACACACATACATGTATAAAAAAAAACTTCTGAAGGTCTGGAAGAACCTCTGGCTATTATTAATATAATGACACTGACAAAAATTCTTCAGAGTTGGAACCTAATATGATCAGTATTCCTTGTGCTTTGATCCGTACCATGAATATTTAAGCATGTGTATGTTGATGATTCTTATTTGCATTAATGGGAATATTTCAAAAGGTCCATGTCTTATCGCACTTTGCAAAGTTTAATTTTAGAAAACCTCCCACAGATCTGCGTCAGGTACTTTTATTACTCCGCAAAAAGTCAAATTTGACCATTAACGTGGCAGTAAGCAGCACTTAGGGACGGCTAATTAAAGAGCGGAAACCTGATGAGTATAATTAGCTCATATGTTTCCCTCGACAGATGCGCTGGGGACATTAATGCGTTACTAAAATCTCTCTTGGATGCACGCTCACCACTGATTATGCTGATATTGTCACAAACAAATGCAGGCTGCATTTAAATGTACATTAAAGAGGACTGTGCCAATCATCATATAACGGGAGCAAGCTAGGATCAAATGTCAGATTAACACTATATTTCATTCATTAAAAAACAAAACATTACATTTAATATAAATTAAACAAGAATATAATGCCTAGAGAAATGAGGGACAACACTACTAATGCCCTTAGTCTAGATTTGCTAATTGCAACTACTTGCAACAAATTTCACAAATATTCAAACTTTTCAGTAATGAGCAAGAAAAAGAAAATTATAGCAATATAGTTTCATTAAGAGAGTTGCAACATTTGCGCTTTTGTTTCTTTTCTCTTGAGCATTGTGAACAACAGAGATGCAGAGAGGCAGAGGGAGAGAGAGAGAGAGAGAGAGAGAGAGAGAGAGAGAGAGAGAGAGAGAGATCGATCTGCTTCATTCTACAGGACAGGTGTCTCTTTACTGTGCTGTTGCACTTACCAGTGATCCTAATGCGGAACTGTTGACTTGGTGGGCAACATCTAAAATTAGAAGGAGAACTGATGCTGATTCAGGCCACGCTCAGAGCCCAGGCTGTTTCATTAAAGAGATGGGTATGCCCTATAGGTCACATCCTCAGACAGGATCTGTCACGAAAAACCCCTGAGTCAATGCCTCCGTCCTCGCTTACACATGCTGCTCCAGGGATGCAGAGAGTTTTAATGATCAGTGGAAATACTAGTGGTGAGCTAGCATCAGATTTGAAATAAACTTGTGTTTTGTAATTAGCTTAAATATGAACATTTTTGAACCATTCTTTTCAGTTTCCTCACAATGTATGGTAGAGCATGACGCTAGCAACACCATGGTATGATTAAAAGTGTCTGTTCTGCTTTAGAACAATGTGTTCAATCAAACTAAAGTAAATCGAACTGAACAACTTAACTGAACCAAATCAAATTGAACCAAATTCCTCGTTTCCTCGCTTGTACGTCCTTCAGACAGTGACCCGAAAACCGATCAAACTCAGCCATCTTGAAGGGTCTCTCACTTCTCTAATTGCACCGCAAGGAGGCGAGAAACGATGAGTGAGGAAGGCTCCTGAGGAGTCATAAAGAAAGATACACAAGCGTATCCTTCCCTCGCATCCTAAGGGAGTGGAGCAAGGACGTGAAGACAGGAACTGAAACGACTGAAGTAAATCAAACTGAACTGAATCGACTCAACTTAAACTACACTGAATTGTACTGAACAAAACCAAACCGAATCAACATGAACTGATCCAAATCAACCTGGGGTGCATTTCCCATACAACAACATAACTAGCTGCTTCACTACCATAGTATGATGCATTGTTGAATGAAAAATTTAAAATTAAAAGTTTCCCAAGACTATATTGTCACAAATTTGTTGTTCAACTTTGTTGGTTAATGATGTCATGCAGGTAGAGTAATAACGTCTTTTAATTAATCCATTTGGGATCGAATTAGTGCCCGTTTTTTTTTTTTTTTTTTTTTAATAAATTACAGACACGACATCTGAGGACTTATTCTAATTTTTTTCTGTTGCTCTAGTACTTAAGGCTCCTTCTTAAGTACTAGAGCATGTACATATGTGCACTCTTCAAAAACAGCACTTTAAATCTCTTGACAAACTAAAAGACGTAAATCTAATCTGTATATATTTGAAACAAAGATAAACAATAGATTGCACTGAATGCCAGCTTGCTTATTTTGGTCAAAATAATGATTTATTAAGTCCACGTCATGCAAACAAGAAACTTCTAACCACAGGTCGAGAGCTGAAGTTCCAACCGCACAACTTTGTGATGTTGTTTGCACATGTTCGTTGGAACTATGGTTTTGGGAAATGCAAACTGATTGAACTAGATCAGTTTGCATTTCCCTGATAATGCCAGAACTTGTGACCATAGTTTGCTTATGATGCTTTTGGGAAACAAAACCCTGAACTGTACTGTACTGAACTGAACCAACCAGAATGGAAACAAATCAAATTTAACAAATGAACTTAACCAAATTTACCAAAACTGAACTGAATTGACTCTACAAGAACTATAATAAACTGAGCTGAATCAACTCAGCTTGAATTGCACTGAACTGAAGTGTTCTGAACCAAATCAAACTGAACAGACTTGAATAACTGAACCAGACCAAATCAAGTTAAACTTAACCGAGCTCAATAAACAACTTAAATAGCACTGAACTGAATGGAACTGAATCAAATCAAACTGAATAAAACTGTATAACTGAAAAGTCTCAAACCAAATCATACTGAACCAAATCAAATCAAATTGAACTGAACTGTACTGAACTGACTCAACTTGAATAGGACTGAAGTGTAATGAACTGAAATTAAAATTTGTTAAGACAGGTAATCACTGCCTTTCACAACACAAAATGGTAAATTACTCAAAAGTTATGAAAAATTGGAGTAAAGACCTTCTGTGCCAATATTAATAAATACTGACTGCCTAATGGTTAAAGATAAGGGCTGCTGGTTTGAATCGGGTTGAGATGAGACATTCTTTCTGCTCTGACACTCTTGAGCAAGACACATAACCTGACTTGGCTCCTGCAGAACTGTTCCTGTAATTAAATTGGTGTCTAACATGTCACATGGGATAAAAGTGTCTGCTAAATGACTAGGCATCAGACAATGACACACTAATGGCGAAGCATGTCTGCCTTGTCACTGGAGGGTCTATATAGCATCTCCTTGAAGACCACAGAGAAGATTACAGGAAAGAAATGCTCTGCAAGGTTGATGCCCACAGTCAAGTACATTGCTTTAAAAACATGCAAAACCTTTGAATATAATTTGAATATTAGCCAAAAGCTTTTTTGAGTTCTTTGTGAAAACAACAATCTGCCACAGTCAGCACATCTGAAATAATCCATCTGTGTGAAAGAGTAAAACTACACAGCCACGGGCAGTCCGAACGATTCTCTCCAAATCATGCTTCCGTTTAAACTCATCCTGTGGTCACACAGTAAGCTCTCTGTACAAAACAGCTCAACTCAGCAAGATACCGGTATTTCTAAACACAGCGGATGAAGACAAATGTTTGCAGGCACCATAAGGTGTCTGCTCTTCCCTTTTTTATTTTTCTCTCTTTTTTTTCTTCTTTCTTTCTTTTTTGGTCAATCTTAATGCAGCCCAGTGTGATAAATTATCAAGCGCCATGAAACTGAATCAAACGCCATCTTCTAATACGCTTGTTCACGGCACTTCAGAAAACAGTTGGAGATTTATGCTATTGAATGGATGCGGTCAGCCTTGGCATAAAAGGCCAGTGGGGGAGATCACATGCAGGACGGGAGGAAGGGAATGGGCAAAATGAAATTACACCAAATAACGTGTTACGGAGGGGAATGCATAAGCAGCTCCACAATCCCCAACGGCAAAGCATAAGTCGTTAAAACCAGAAGCCGAGCTCGAGGAGAATGGGCTACAATTACTCTCAGAGAATAACACTGTCCAAATCAATCATTGCCAAAACGCAGACAGGTGTCAGGGAGAATGAGGCACGGTCCGATCGGACACACGCTCCGACGCTCCAGTCACCTGAGAGTTTTGTCATAACAAACCCCCCCAACCCCACTCTTAATTGGGAAATGATTAACGAGCTCGTGGGAGACGTGTCCTTGAACGTGCCAGGAAAAGCAGACGACAGAATCAGTCTTCCAAGAACTGTTCCAAAAGCTCATGTTTATACAGATTTCAGGACTCGAGAGTTTCTGTCTATCATGTTCTGCAAATCTGCCTGAATGGGTCAAAATTGTTGAAATGGATGAACTAATTATATAGTAAACAACTCAACCACTCGGATATGAGCACTTTCAGACACATCACAACCTAACTTCAAAATGATTAGTCACTGAGTGAGCCGGTTTTAACAACCACTCAGCTCAAGTAAAGGTGCACCGTCATGTCAGCATCATCCATTACACTTACTGAGAATTTGGTCGGAATAAAGGTGTTTGAATTACTTTTGCAGCCCAAAAGTTTGAATTGTTTTGAAGCAATGGAACATTGGCTTAAAAACTCAAATACTGAAACTACATGCCATACTATAGACCAGTAATTCTTAATGTGTGGTCCGTGGACCACTAGTGGTCCGCCATCGCCCTCTAGTGGTCCGCAAAAAGATGACCTAAACTAGGCAAGCTCTTAACCCGCACCGGATAGCGGGCGGGGGGTTGACGTCAGTGTGTTTTAATAACGAAAAAATGGATCATATCATTGAATTTGTGTTTGAATAATTAGTTTTTGACTTGAAACAGTTGCATATTAAACTTAAATTTAGTTTATCCTTCCATTTTGTTGTATTTGGGGGGCGTGTTAGAGTGGAATTCTGTTAGGTGGACCTCAGAAAAAAAAAAAAAAAAAAGTGGTCCTTGGGCTGAAAAAGTTTGAGAAACACTGCTATAGACCATTTTAGTGGTGATGTCACAATTACGTCACGGCGCTAGCTGGAGGCAAAACAAATTTAAAACTGGAGGCAGCCAATACAAACCAACAGAGAGTTGTGGTTACATAAGGAGCTCAAAATGTCATCTTGTTGTGTTGTTGGGTGCCAGAATTAACAGAGTACAGGCTCCAATTTGAATTTTTAATCGCATACCTGCTGGCACTGCAAGACAAAAAGACGATGACAGTTGTGGTTAAATGCAATAAAATGAGCAGACTGGACAGAAACGATCATCAGAACGTTTGCAGCGCAAACTTCATATCATTTCAGGTTAAATAAACTATTGTCTTTTGTTGGTATGGTTTAGTGCCTAAAGATTTCTCATGCATGCCTACCTAATCAGAAATAATTTTCTCACCCTAAGCTAATTTTTTAAGCACATGAGTTAGCTAACTTCTTTAGTCACACTACAATAGATTTACATGCCCTCAGTTTTTCTTTACTATACATGTTCGGTTTTCTCTATCAGGTAGGTGTATGTCAGGTCACTCAACTGGAGGTAATCCTGTCAGATGGTCCATCCACTGAGTGAGTGTTTACAGGTTGGCCAATCTGGCTCCATCCGTTTAAGTTCACTTTTTCAAATAACAATCGCAGTCCCAGACAGTGATTGACCTTACATATTCAGATAAAATCGGATTTTCTCCAAAAACCAGCTAACAAAACTTGCTAGATAGCATTAGTGAAGCGGTCAGGGAAATCGTTCTGCCTCAACCTAACCTCCACCAACAAAACAAATCGCAATGTTTACTAACCGAAACGGGCTCTATTGTAACCAAAGAAATACCGGTAATCATCATGTGTGTGTGATTGCAGAATGCTTTTAATTATTTATTTTTCAAAATGCTATGTCTAAAGTGAATCGAGTCTCTTAGCCTTGGGCTTATGGGGAAACAACGTCACTTTCAAATCTTATAGATGTCTTCTATTTGTGTAGTTTTCACCCAAGCAAGATTTTTAGTATAACATTATTAATTCCATGTTACTGACTTTATGAATTTTGAGTGAGACATAATGAGAAATAATTTGCATAAGAAACATACAAGCGAGATGTGCATAAAATCTGAACACACTTTAATTTAGGGTCCAATTCTCACTATTAACTACGACTTTTGCCTCAATAAACTCCTTATTACTGCTTATTACATTACTAATAATTAGTAAGGTAGTTGTTAAGTCGAGGTATTGGCTAGGATTAAGGGATGTAAAATATGCAGAATAAGGCATTAATACTGTATGTGCTTTATACTGTAAGTACTAATAAACAACCAATCCTACTAATATGCATGCTAATAAGCAACCAGTTTAAAGTTAGAATCTGACCCTAAACTAAAGTGTTACCAATAATTTCCTGAATATGTGCTCATTTAGGACCAGTAATAAAGAGCCTTTATACTCAGCATGGCAGATCAGTGCAGAAGCTACATAAGCAGAGGATGAAAAGGTCATGGTTATAATCATTATTTGTGCCCTTCATCTACTCAGTCTTAACTGCATGTCTCGACTTCATGCCCCATAACTCCAGTTTATGGACCAGCCGTTCCAGTTCTGGTTTAAAAATGAAATGAAGACATCCTCACATTCCTGTCCAATCTTATAAAGTGGTTCTAATGGACATCAACATTATGACTTTAATATTAGATAGTAAAATGGCATGGTAAAATATAAAATAAGGAAAATCAAGGCTTTATAACCCATCTGTGCATAATTTGTTCAGTTTTATTTTTGGAGGTCTCAGACAAGCAGATGCACGGAAAATTCATGTCTACTCATGCATGTAGAGGTTTTCTTTAAAAATATATTTTAAAATCTAATTCATTCCTGTAATGGCAAAGCTGTTACGAGTCGTTATAAAATGCTGATTTGTTGCTCGAGAAACATTTCTTATTATTATCGTTGGATACATGATACATTTTTGTCATAATTCTTTAATGAATAGAACGTTTAAAAGAATCAGTAGTTTTGTAAAATAATAAAAATCTTTATACTTTTTTTGGCGAAAAAAAGAAGAAGAAAACATACTGACCCTAAACTTTTGAACAGTAGTGTATAATATGATACAAAAAATATCCAAATATCCAAAGCAAGAGTTTTGTAATGAATTAACAATCTGAAAGAATGAACACGGCACTGTAATACAACTAAATTTAAAAAAAAAAAAAAGAAACTTTACTTGGTGTATACATCTTTATATATTTGACAGAAACAACAACATAATAATGAACTGCATCATTTATCCAATATTATAAACAAATGTTCAGTTCATTTCACGAACAGATTCAATAGAATTATTCAGACTTCAAAATAATACATGTGAAAGCAACAGCACAGTTGAGCAGGATATGTTTGATTATTGCTCGCTCAGATATATGCTGTTATGACTTTAAAAATGTACTGTAGATGTAACGTACTGTCATGCTATACTGCTACTTGCTGGAAAAAGTAGCGTGTTACTGCAGAACCTTCACATTTTAAAAGCAGCATCAGATAACTACAGAACTCCATTAACCCAGAAATATCAGTTCATGGGCCCTACATAGTTAGAACACCTGCCTCAGACACAATGGCAGCAGGTAAAACAGGATGATGCCATTTCACCTGAGAATCCAACTGACAAATTTTGGATCATGACCGCCCTTTGACTGCCATAATCCATAAATAGCGTATTTAATGCACCACGGGCCTGGAACAGCACTGATATGACACATACAGGAGTGTAAATCAGAGATTCACAGTTCACTGCCTCAAACTCACTCAAACAGTCATGTCATCAGGCTTATTCGTGCAGAAGATCTGGACCTCAGATTACAGGAGGACCGTATCTGTGATTTGCTGAGGAATGAGCCAAGCGTGAATGTGATAAGGGCATATGGATGAGTGAAAGTATGAAGCTATTTACTAAAGAAAGACTCTGGCCTTACACGGCCCTAACACCCAGGCAGCGCTTCGGTTCCAATCAGCGGTCATCCAGGATCCCTGGTCACTTTAAATAGCCATGAAGTGTCTACAATCTTCTCCATCTCTCCCGAGATCTTCTCGTAAATCTCAGATACAAAATAATTTGTTCTTTTATGAAGTAAATTCTTTGATATAAACCAAGAATAAAAATGTCACAAACCAGAATATTTCACATAC
This sequence comes from Zacco platypus, assembly GCA_038088235.1. NCBI lineage: Eukaryota > Metazoa > Chordata > Actinopteri > Cypriniformes > Xenocyprididae > Zacco > Zacco platypus. The sequence goes on from CM076069.1 coordinate 18,910,532, forward strand.
TGAAATTGTATTTGGTGAGTCATTTCTTGCAAACTCAGTTGAAATAACTTAATGTGCTTAAAATAGCATGAGGAAATAATGTGGGCCATGAATGATATTATTGGTCGGACCAACTGAATATCCTTGACCGATGGATCCGTGTTTTGAGTCTGCGTGAGACATCTCATTTGTGAACAAACAGGGACATCTTATTCATGAATGAACTGAAGAAACAAGGCGTGAAGATCTGCTGACTGACAAGAGGCCATGGTGTTAACAAATCTAGTTAAATAAGGAGAGAAAATGGGCTGCAAGAATAGTGTGTAAAAATAACTTTTGACTGCACACAACTGACATGAAATAAGGATGTTATTTGAAACTCATAATCCATTTTTTAGAACTATTGTTGTCTTTTTCTAAAGCTTGATAAAAGTTCTAGCGTCTAGACCAATCAGACACACAATTATTTGTTATATAAGAAAAGCAAAAAACAAAGCAGGTTCTGAGAAGTCTGTTTTCCATTGATCATTAACAGCTTTTACTCCCCTGCTGACACTATCCAGGTAAACCCAGTAAACCTCAGGAGAAATTCCATTTTAGGGAAGGTGGCCACATGCAACAGCACTGCCCATAGGAAAGACACATAAGACCCATACAAAATGACTTATTTCCAACTCAAAACCAAATCTTTATAAACATGCATTTCACTGTTTTATGCATGCTTTATGATGGAACTATTAGATAATGCAACCTTATTGGTATCATGCTTCATATCAAAATAATCCTCATTTAACTCTCTTCCCATAACACCTCCTCAGTAAATAATAGCAACTGACTGAATATTAATTCTGTTACATTAAGTTAATTTTTGAACTGATCCAATTATTTATAATTATAATGAGTTATAATTAATTATTAATATTTCCCTTGAGCTAATTTGCAACAACGTAAAGACCAGATGTTGTGTATTAGTGTAATAAGTGTTTAAGTGTGCATTTTTACAAATGTAAAGTAATAGTAAAATATGTGCGTGCACATACTGACGACTGTGGCACCAGATGTCGGCGCTTGTTCGAGTCCCGGCTCATGGACCTGTCCAGATAAAACCAGAGTGCGCTTTAAAACCGAAAAAAAAAACAACCCCAAAACAAACATATCCATTAACACGTATGGCACCACTCATCCAACACATCTATAGACCCACATTCTCACTCAGTTTAGAAAATAACACACCAGAGCTAAACAGCTCCAACCTCAAGATGTCAAAGTAGTATTCCTATAAATAGCTGATTCAACAATAATGAGCAAAAAGAGCAGAGAAGAAATGGATAGGTCAAAAATAAGTCATCAGATACATCTGTTTATTGTTGTGTAGTCGTATTGAAAAATGACATGCTTCCCCAGCGCACATCAAGATACTACTGCTGAGACTAAGAAAGCACAAAGATGTTTATATATGCAACATGGTTGTTTTCCGTGATCAATTAGTGCCTAATGCTGTTTGCTGTAGCAGCGAACTTGTCACTTGGCCACTTTGACAAGGCCTTACGTGGATAAGTGTGTGTGGGAGAGATTGACAGGAATTCAATGTAAAGAACAAACATTTAGCCATACATTTTCGTTTTACACACGGTAAATTAACGAGACTACTCACTTTCTCACCAGTGGATTGATGGGGTAGTTGGAGCAGGTGTTTTAGAGTTTAAAGCAAAGAGTGCTGTTCAACTTGAGTCAGCTAAAAAGAGAATGACCCACCCAACCCCGTAAAAATGATTTCACTGACTTGGCTAAATCCTTCATGAATTTTCTCTCTCTCTCTCTCTCTCTCTCTCTCTCTCACACTCTCCATTCTTTTGGTTCCCACTCTTGACTTTCTGTGCTGAAATTGCTGATATAGTCAATAGTGATATAGACATAGATATGACGCAGAGAATGTAAAACAGATTTGCTTCACTGTATCCACCTGTTCCCACTAGGTACTGCCGAACACTTTCATCCCAGTTTTTTTCAATTAGGTAGTGAAACTGTGGCAACGCTACTAACTCTGCTATATTTTTCAGTGTCAGTTGTTTTCAAAACGCTTTAGCTTTTCTAGTAACAAAAGACATTTAACAACAAGACGCACACTTTCTCTGTGTCTCTCTCTCTCACACACACACACAGAGAAAGAGAGAGAACTGTTCAATGAACCAGTTTGTCTGGTTAAAAATGATTAAACTATTCACTGGTTCATAGGAAGAGCTTTGAAGTTCATTTACTGAATCGATTAGTTTAGAGAGTTTGTTAATAAATGATTCAACGACACACTGAGTACCTGTAAATCACTTCCTGTGCTACATTTATATCTTTTAGTAGTGAAATATTTAGCAAAATTGTGCAGTTTTCAATCCTTTAATCTAAACCTTCCATTTGAGAAGCATTACAGCCTTTTTACATGAAGACATTTAAGTATTTTTTCACGCTGTTTCCCTAGTAAGGACTGTTGTACTCCCACAATGTAAATGATTTCAGTTTTTTCTATCATTCTGGAGATATTTGGTTCCTACATTGTAGGCACAACCTGACCGACACACACACTTTCCCTGTGGGATTCCATGAGCTGGTCCTAATCACTGAGGTTTCTGCAATAACAGTAGGCCAGGTATACACACACACACACAAAATAATAAATAAATAAATAAATAAATAAATAAATAAAATAAACAAGCCACCTTTGTAGGTCAGCTTTGTCCAAAAACAGTCAGTATAGTCTCTGTTCATCAGCTCTGGCTAACAGACCAAATATCAAAACATCCTGTATTCTACATTTCTAGTTGTCATTTCATACAATTCCCTATAGTAGGAAGTTTACTTGCTTCTTTATCGAAGTCTTTTATTCCTCATAAGACTAATGCAGAGATAAAACTGAGTACAAAATGACTATTATTCGTTTTGCATTATCAAACAGGAGAAATGCCAATTTAGAAGAACTGCACCACTGATGTAAACCTAAATATCCATTTCTATCCAAAAGAGAACTATAATTGTAAAAATGTTATACAAACATGTAAGTTGCATACAGCTTTTCAAATAACTTCTATATATATTTCTTCATACTTTTAAACGGTCATGAAACCCCATAACACATATTTTGAGATGTGAACACATGTACAGGCTTGGGCATCGCTGAGAATACTAAAAGCATTGATAAATTTTACCAACAAGTGGAAATTGGTTATTTTTGCATTTTTGCGTTCTTCCGGGTTGAAAAGCAAAGTTGAAGCAATGTCACAGAATGTGAGGTAGAAGCGAGCCTTCGACTGGCAGCAGGCACAAATCTACGTCAGGCGGCCCTGAACGCCTCTCTGCATTATTCATGAGAAAGAGCTTGTTCAATCCAATGCCGGAATATGCATGAGATCGCATTTCAGCAAAGAATTCAAGAAACATGCCGAGCCGCATGAGAGCGGTTTCTGTGAAAAAGGCAGCGATGAGTTTAACAACGCTTACCACATTGATCACATGGATCAGATACAGGCGAGAGCTAGTGTATGGAAAGCCATTTTGACTTATATTCATTCTCAGGGTATGAATTCTTGATATCAACAAATCAATTTTCACTAGTTAAAATGCTAATTTTTGATATCAGGAATTACATTTCCACTAGTAACAGTGTTAATTCCTGATATCAACAATTCATTTCTTGATATCAAGAATTGTAGTTTATACTAGTGGAAATATAATTCTTGATATCAAAAATTGCCGTTGTTACTAGTGGAAATCTAATTCCTGATATCAAGAATTAACATTTTAACTAGTGAAAATGTAATTGTTGATATCACAAGTTCATATCCTAAAAATGAATAAAAGTCAAAACGGCTTGCCATAGCGTAACTCTAGTGTTCAAAACATGGACCAGCACCATGTATGTGCACATATTTAATCACGTCATCAAATGAAATACATGTGCAAATCAGGACACTGATACAGCCGTACATCTGATCATGAACGCGATGACACAAGATATTATTCTGATACACAGAAGACGGAGATTAATAACGTAGATGAAGATTCAAAGAAGAATGGGCAAAAAAGTAACTATGACTTTATCCTTTCTGTGTTAAACTGACGTGTGTCGTTTGCTCAGAGACTGTAGTGCTTCTTCATGTACTGAAAATGTTCATTAGACTTTTTAGATGTTCTTCTATATTTCTCCCTCATTTTGGCAGTTTGTTGTTATATAGGTTTATATTTTTAAAATGCTGTTTCTTTTTCTTTCTGTGGTCATAATTAAATTTTCATGTGTCTGTATAATGAGCGTGATGCAGGTCTGTGTTTTATTGGTTGTTTTCTCCCCTCTCTACATTCCCACTTTTCCAAAGCTTTACATGCCCATTTCTTGAGTCTTTTTCCAACTCTGAGGTGTGAACGACTACGCTAAAACAGGGGGGTTTCATGAGAGTTTAACAAAATGCTTCTCTTTAAAATTCATTTCTCCAGTGAACTAACAAGCTGTGGACACTGAATGACTTGCCTGAAGTAAATATTATGTTACATATGGTACGTTTCAGTATCTTTCAACACACCTTCAGATGTTCATTCATCTTTATTCTTTCACATTATTGTTTATTCGTTCACTTGGGCTCAGTGCTGCCGATCTGTCATGCTACAGAGAGTCAAAACAGCCTATATTGTTTGAATTTCGTATTAAAGTGGACAGAATTTTAAAGATGTGACTTTGTTATTGAAAGTAACAAAGCAGAGCTTATTGTGATTATTGGAGGAGGTTAATAAGCTACAATGCTGCATTCGTTGTGTACACATGACTACTGAACGTGCCTGCTATTATGTTCACTCAATCCTGATATTCATTGAAAAAGTAAGCTAGCTAACATGATTCTTTAAATACATTTTTATATTAAGAAGTGCACTATTGTTCAAAAAGTTTGGGGTTGGCATTTGTTACTCTCTTATGCTCACCAAAGCTGCATTTATTTGGTCAAAAATAAGTAAAAACAGCAATGTTGTGAAATTTTATGACAATTTAAAATAACTGTTTTATATTTAATATCTTTTAAAATGTCATTTATTCCTGTGATGGCAAAGCTGAATTGTCAGCATGTGCTGGTATATATAAAATATGTGTAAAAGTGTGCTTACCTCAAACGTTTGAACAGTATAGTGTATGATACTAGGATTAAGTCTCTTCTGGGACTATAGAGTTGACGACCTCTTCACTTTTCCTTAAACAATTTTTAACTTTTACATAACACTCATCTAATCAACATATCAACAGCACACAGACAAAGTGCAGAGTAAAATACATTAACAAAGCTGCCAGTCAGTGAAACAGTGCTATATGCAAATATGACAAAAGCTCATGAATAGTCACGGCGAGAGGAAAACAGGTGTTTGTAAGGCAGCGATTAAAAGATATGGGCTTTAAACCTGTCCAAAACATAATAAGAACCTCCAAAAGCCAAACAAACGAATCACTATCCAACTCTGAGTGACTGACACTTCATCTTTGTAATAACCTTGGGCCGAGACAACAGCACAATGGAAAAGTGCCAGCTTTTATTGGATTTTCTGAACTGCAAAGCCCTGCAGTGAGCACCGGCCCAATTGTACAGGAACTTCTTGTTTTCTTTTTCCCCCTCCATTCTTCTGACATTTTTCACTCCTCTGGCCAAAAGTCAAATTCTCTCTTTTCTTTCTCCTTCTCTCTGTATAATACACTTGTTCCACTGGAAACGTAAGTTTCACTATGAGGCATCCATTGTAGTGAATCATTTGTTGATGTGAGGCATTTTCCAGTTGCTGGTTGCCAGGTTTGCATTTAGTATGAATAACGAATCAAAACGTCAAGAGTAGCAGTTTAAAAAATTAGCAGAGGAAAACATTATTTGCATTAACAAAGAACAGAAAGCTCATTTTGAATGCTATTACAAAGGAAAACACCAGTCAAATTGTCACAGAATGTCACTCTTGAACTTTTCGGGTAAAATGTATTACTGCCTAAAGCAACCATCAAACATTTACCACATGCAGTACTAGCACAAAGATTTATTATAGTGAGCACGACAAGCACTTCAACCAATCTCTGGTCATTTCATTCATCAATTTTCAGTGGCAGATCTGTTCAGCAAGCACTAAAAGCTTAAAGTTTCTTTGTTCTATAGAGGACAGAAGATTCACTTTTGATGTGTCTGCAGCGATTGGAACTCAGAGCATCAGTCCTCATATGTCTCATCTCTAAAGACTCCATTACTTTCTGTCTGACGCAATGATGTCTTTAGCTATGTAACCGGTTAACATTATTGTCAGCACTCCACTGAGAACAATGCCTGGCCATTTAAAACCCGGTTAAACCAAGAGGTCAAGACGTGACTGATTAGCATGTTCCGGTTAGCCCCTGCTGGTAGATATCGTACTACACCATCTGGGCCTAAAAAGCATGTTTCTCCTTTGGCAGTCATTCAGAAGCAGTAAATACAGTAGATCAAGCATTTGGCCGGTCCAAAGCTGAGTAGTCTAACATTTTTTGCAAGTAATGAACAAATGAGATATTATACAATATAATAAATTGATGAGAGTTCATTATCAAAGATGGTAACCAGGCAACTGTCCATGAATGGGGATGTTAACGAATAGCTTTTCTCTTTGTATTAGTGACCTCCTTGATTATAACTGATCGATAGTGATCCAACACAACATTCACTTCATTTTTTCTGAGATCACCAGGCATCATATGTGACTTTTTTTTATGAGACCTTAAAAGTCACAAAGCTCAATAATCATTCACAGAATCAAGATTGAATAAGTTCCGAAAGTGAGTGCAGAGAGAAGGTTTTCTTTTTTTTTCCTTAGGATCTGTAAAAGGCAGAGGTTTTCATTCCTTCATTCAATTTTTGCAACAACATGGTCATTTTCAGCCAACCTTAAAGGTCAGGTCAGGCAATGAACCAATGGTTCAGATGAAAGGTCATTGATAAAAACTAAATACACACTTTTCGGCAACATAAATAAATATTACTGGATCTCTGCCCTGAAGAAAGTCATGCTTATTTCAACAACTGCGGCTATTTTCAGAATATATAACACAGGAAAAAAGGCTCATACATAAAAGTTGAAATTTAAAAGTGAACTTTGATTATTTTATTCTGTTTTTCAGATATTGCCTTTTTTTTTTTCTCTCAAGAATAACTTTTGAGCCGCTGTCTATGTAGACATGAAAGTTATTTCTCTTAAGACAAAACCGCTCGTCCGAGGACATTTTGAATTTGATTTTCAAAGGCAGGAAACAAACCTTCTTAGGAGATGGATGGATAATTCCATTCAACTATCCGCTGGGGACCGACGGACAGAGAGACAGAGAGACAGACCCTGCTGAATTCTCTGTATGTGACCCCAGGACTTCAGTGATGGATGTCACCTGCCTCAGACCTCCTTCTTCACTCCACAGGCCCACATTACTCTTCTTTTCAGATAGAGAGTGGCAGAGAGAGCTTATGTCACAATGAATGCTGGGAAATAAGTTTTCCTGGGCCCAAACATATTATGTGTCTGCAAACTCATAGGCCTTATTCATCTCAAGGTTAGAGCCGTGACTTCTAGCACTCAGTCTTCAGCAAAAGAGGGATGAGCGAATAAGAGAGAGAGAAGGAACGAAAGGGCGAGTGAAGAAAAGTGTTGTTTTTAAGAGCGTCTCTGTCAGAAAATGCACATTATGTGCTGTCACATCCATCAGTTTGTGCGGTCCAGGCAGATGGAGCTAGATGAACACAAATGAGAGGATGCTGAAACAAACCAGATAGCACATCAAACATCATTCATGGTAGAATCAGGCCCTGAAACGAATTGTATTGAATAAAATCCACTTTATATTTGACCCATTTGTGCAAGCCATTATGTAAAATATCCACGACATACTGGCTTTAACTTGTTCAAAGTGTAAACGGGTGTATGGATGTCTTAGACTGTTAAGGCGAATATTTAATGCCACAGGGAAGAAAAGAAAATTTCAAAGTGCATTGTCTCATGAAAATATGCCAAAGTCAAAATTCATCACAAAATCGGGGGAAAAAAACATATATATATATATATATATATATATTAGGGCTGTCAATGAATTACAATTTTTACACACAAAATGGTGTGAATCATCGCACACTTATAGTGAAATGAAGCATGCACCATTGTTTAACATGTTCATTTGATTACATGGTCATCATTTGCTATATGTAGCAAAGTAAACCATGAGATTGAAGGATGATTCTCACAAAAATATATTTTTTATTTTTTGCAAGCTTTTATCAGGGTAAATTAAGGTGTCTTTCCAAAAAAAGGACACTTGGGGACACCAAATCACCAATTGATATGTTAAATTTATGTACACCAAAGCAAAAAAAACTTCAGAATTCACAATGTAAAATAGTGTGTACATAAAACTTTTCAGAATTCAAAGTGTATAGTATGTGAGCTTGTTTACATTTTAGACATGTCAAGTTGCAATACCGAATAGGACCACATGGAGATGCAAAACAATCAAACAAACAAAAAAACAAATTAAAACATTATGATTATGTATGGAAACAACATGAATGCGTCTGTGCATAAATACAAAGTGTGATCAGTATGTTGAGAGAACACACACGGTTTGTTCAATATGACGGACCCACGCATGTTTATTGTACGACTCCTGTACGTCACCACAATCGTCTTTACCTTGATTGCAATCTTCCTCCATCAAAACTTTATCAGCGAGACGCTGGTTTGCTTTATCCAGATGAAAAACTGGTGGAATGTTTTAATGTTACGTTCAGCCTGTATTTTTATACATCGCGATGCGTGAGGGCTCGTGCCCTTCAGAAACAATCACAGAATGTGACAGAGCTCGTGTTTTAAAGCGAAACCCACACTGGAATGAATAATTCATTGGAAAAGTAATGCGAGCCTCTATTCTCTCTGCCATCTCTGATGTAATCAGCCTGGTTTTATTTACATTAGTACCATTTTGGACTGATTGTTTGAATGAATTTGCTTATTGGATCATTAGACTGAGAATTTTCCCGGAGTTTAGCGGCTTAAAATGATCTGATTACAAACATAGAAGTGAAATCAGGTTTAGAATAGAAATTTTCACCTAACAGGGTTACAGGTGCTTGCACCATTGTAGATGCTGTGTGATAATCTCCCGATCATCTAACTGTGTGACGTTACGCTATTGATGCAATTTCATACGCTTCAGTAATTCATTTGCGTTATTTGTGTTAAATTAAATTATTTTAATGCATTAAGGATTCTGAATTAATTGCATGGGGTTAATGTGCTAACGTTGTCAGTCCTGTATTAATGGATATATATATATGGATTTATCTGAGCAAGGTAATGTGAGCAAATTAAATAATCTATTAAGAAAGGCTCAGTTAAAGTCATGAACCTTCTGTGAAATTGTTACAATTAATGTATATGAAATATGTATATGAAATTCTTCACATTATGCCACTGGAACTTATATATCAGAATTTTAAATTTTCCTTTTTGTGGTAGGTGATTTGCTACAAATATTTAAGGGAAGGCAATAAAGCAAAATACAGTTTCATGGTCATTTACAAATAATTATGGCCAGTAAATTTTACTGCTACTAATAATTAAAAAATTATAACAAATTATATTTTTGGACCTTGAGTCCTATCAAAATGTATAAACACTTTACAATTTAAATTAAAAGCAAAAAAAATTTCATTTTAGGGTGCAATGTGACCCAGACAGATTCTTGACAGGATTCGTGAGATTCACCCTTAAAGGCACGAAGCAAAACATTCACAGTATGCATGTAGAGCATCACCTGAGCCTTTGTTCGCCCTCCACACACACAAACACACACACACACACACAGCCTCACAGTCATTGCTTTACCGTTAGGAATATCCACAGTATGCATGTAGAGCGTCACACCAGTGCTGTCAGACGAATCACAGCTGTGCAGCGACGTATGTCCCTGTGCGTGTGTGAGTGGGAACGTGCGTGATGTTTATAACAACTCCCAAACAGAGCACAGATGTATTCCTAATGGCAAAGCAATGGCTGTGAGGCCGTGCGCGTATGTGTGGAGGGCGAATAAAGGCTCGGGTCCATCACTTTAACATCAGTTTATTAAAAGAATCCAGTGGTAATTCCACACATACAATCTCTTACTTTTGCTTAAACACTCATTGGTCATTCTTTTCCTCGCTTTTTCTGAAACCCACACTCACAGAAGGGTGAAGTCCAGGGACAAGGTCATAGACAGAGAAAATATTTGAAAAAGATATTCAACATCTTTTCAGTCTGTTCAGCAGTGACATTGACGTTCATCTTTCTGGTCTTTTTAAAAATGTGAGGTTCATAAGAATGTAAAAAAAAAAAAAAATCTAAACAAAAAGGCTGACATGTCTCTTTGAAATAAAACTTTTTTTCTTTTTTTTACCAAAAAAGAAAAGAAAAGTTGAGTCTTAATTGAGGTGCAGCAGTGTAATAGTGCTGGGTTATCGCACTCCGACTTAATTAAGTTCAAAGAGAGAGGTTACCTATTCTAAACGGGAATACGTTTTTTAATTCAGAGGGTGCATAGTAATGGAATGGTCTGTCTGTTTCACCTTTTCAGCAACAAGGCAAATGAAACCTTTTCAAACATTTATTTAATGAATCCGAGTTTTAATTGAGTAATACCTGACCAAATTATAAGCATAGCCATTAATGCCACCAATACAATTAGAGGTCTGTAAATTATGTAATCATAAAAAACGCTGGTTGCAGAGTTGGTAGTTCTGACCCGGGGTCATGATTCCTTCAGCGTGCCATTATGAAGATCACCAATTATTACATGTAACAATTAGTGAAGAAGTCATGCAAGGAAAAATGCTAACAATTCATTTCATTTGAAATTAACATGACCCATGGCAACTGGAAGTTAATTTTGCAAGTTTATGAAGGCTACGGAGCAATAATCTGATTAAACTTTTCTTTTAAGCAAATAATTATGAAAGAGAAAATTACAATTGACTTCTCATATTGTGTCTACAGGAACTGTGCGAGAAAGCAGATGAGTTTATAATGTCAGCTGCAGTGCCAGCTACACTTAAAAAAAAAAAAAAACTCTCAATCAGTATTTTTCTCTAAAAAATAAATACATTAATAATGTTAATGTATAAGAATAAATTATATTTAATTTTTTTTTTATTAAGTTTTGTAGCATTTTTCTTTCCTCGCTGGCAATTTTCTTGTTTAAAGAAATAACATCGGATTAAAATTCAAAAAATATTTGCCAGAAATAGAAAAAACTATTTGCCAAACTTAATCTAATATATATTTTCGAAAACACCTTTATTATCTCAAGTTGACCTTTAAAGTATTTACTTTGTTCAAGAGTGTTTAAAAGAGAAAGATTCCAAAAAAGTGCAGAAAGGACTTTCTTACGTTTATGAGTCTATGGATGATGGGACTACCTTAGCAACTGAAGCGACAGCCTCACAGCAGCCAGACACCCACAGGGGTTTTAGGGAGGACAGCACTTGCCCTGAGTGAAATGTGAACCAGCAAACATCTCATTCATGATTCAGGCTTCCTGCTCTCTGAACCACTGCTTTGGAGATGTCAAAAAACTCTGATTGTGTCCCCAAACTCCTCTAGCTGTCTCTGAGACGGCAGGTGATAGACGGAGCTTTTGCCAAACATACAAAAAAATGTATTTTTAATGGCTTTGCTAGTGTCATAAAGCTATGGAACGGTCCAAATCATAAGATAAATTGGCTAGTCCAGAAGCATCTAATATGTGGTAGCAAAGCAGAAATAAGAACATCAAATAGACAGATCAATCAGAGGATTTGTGCTCAGACTCAGAGAGGAAAAGGCTTCTCCCTCAGGCGAGCTGTTTGATGGAGGGAGCAGTTTAAGGAAAAATAGGCAGAGCGGCAGCATTGATGAAGGTAAGGATGCTGGACGGATGATGGAGGTTTTGTGTCATCAAAGAGTACGCAAAATTATCTACATTCCATTCATTGGAATTCATTTGAATCTAATAAGAGCAAAATTCAAAGGAACTGGAAAGGACAAGGGGTGTATGAATATAGAAAATAAAGTTGTGGTTGTTTATTATTATTAATACCGTTGTGGGTAGAATGGCGTAATTATGACTAAACTATTACCTCTGTGACTCTTGCCTTCTCGCTCGGCATAACAACTTGATTTTGATGTTGACAACTTTGATGGCAATTAGATTAGCGTGTCTTTTTCCAACAATTATGCCCAGAGCCCAAAATTAACATTCACCAAATGCAAGTAAAATTTGCATAAAAAGAGTTGACCCAACCTTTGCAGCTATAACAGCTTCAACTCTTCTGGGAAGGCTTTCCACAAGGTTTAGGTGTTTATGGGACCATTTTGGCCATTCTTCTAGAAGCGCATTTGTGCAGTCAGGCACTGATGTTGGGTGAGAAGGCCTGGCTTGCAGTCATCCCAAAGGTGATCTATCAGGTTGAGGCCAGTCAAGTTCCTCCACACCAAACTCGCTCATCCATGTCATTATGGACCTTGCTTTGTGCACTGGTGCGCAGTCATGTTGGAACAGGAAGGGGCGATACCTAAACTGTTCCCAAAAAAGTTGGGAGCATGAAATTGTCCAAAATGTCTTGATGTGCTGAAGTATTAAGAATTTCACTGGAACTAAGGGGTCAAGCCCAACCCCTGAAAAACAACCGTACACCATAATCCCCCCTTCACCAGACTTTACACTTGGCACAATTCAGTCGGACAAGTACCATTCTCCTGGCAACCGCCAAACCGAGACTCTTCCATCGGATTGCCAGACAGAGAAGCCTGATTAGTCACTCCAGAGAACACGTCTCCACGGCTCTAAAGACCACTGCATCTGACGCTTTGCATTGCACTTGGTGATGTAAGGCTTGGATGCAGATGCTCAGCCATGGAAACCCATTCCATGAAGCTCTCTACTCACTGTTCTTGAGGTAATTTGAAGGACACACGAAGTTTGGAGGTCTGTAGCTATCGATTCTACAGAAAGTTGGCAACTTCTGCGCACTGTCTGTCTCAGCATGCGCTGATCCCGCTCTGAGATTTTTACGTGGCCAACCACTTCGTGGCTTAGTTGCTGTTGTTGCCAATAGCTTCCACTTATACATAAATAAACTGAGTTACTGGGTTATGACATGTGTGAACGCAGCTTAAGCTCATTGTTTTGCTTCAGGAGGAACTGTGAAAGGTGGCTGCTGTTTGTTTGCAGCACTTGTTGACTATCTGTCCACAACTCTGCATAGACTCATGAAACACGCTGATGACGTGTCATGTCTGTGCAAGCAGAATGTGCAGAGGTGTGGAAATACATGGGTTTGCAGGCAGGTAGAACATCCTATCATTGCATTCAGACCTGTGAGGAATTAGAAAGAAACCACCTGGCCACGGGGGGCGCCTTCTAGTTTGCATGTGTGTAAAGTACTGTAAATCATGCCATTTTTTGCCAACGACATTCATACCACATGATAGAACGCATTCTGAGCAACTTTGCCTTGTTTGTTAAATATTGGAGATCATTTCAAAAACCTTCTTTCACAAACTAGTCTTAGGCTTTTGCCTATACCTTGATAACTTTTAATAAGCTTTAAAACACATATTTTCTCAGAAAAGTTGGCTGTAAATTGTCTTTTCCATCTATGATCTAGGTGGTTACAACCTTTTTCTGCATGTGCTTAAAGGCTTTAAAGTGCTTGAACCCCGTTAACTGCTGCTTGCAGCTATATTTTTTAAATGTAATTGAATGTGGAGGTTTCATCCATTAAAAAAATCTCTGCAGTGCAGCAGCCATTTCTCAGGCTTTAGCAGCTCAAATTAGTCTTAAGCAATTAAGAATGGAAAAAGCAAAGGTCCTAGTGATGACATCCAGTTAAGCTGAATTAAACAGCAATGTGAAACAGCGGTAACATCATTACAACGGCTCTCTCAGCAGGTCAGTGGTTAAGGCTGACTTAAAGAGATCCAACACATTCCTAGAAGCCTCATTACAGAGGATAAATATGTGAAAGCAATTCACATGATCTGCAAGCCGTACTTCACTGGAAATCTACAGTGGATACTTGTACTAATGATTTTAATATAGCAAAGATCATTGTGCTTCACTTGTTTATTGGATGGTATTGTTTTTTCAATCAGTGTATTTTTTTAATACTGACTTCTCTATTCAGTGTTTAATTGGTGAGCTCTAAGATGGTTGGGTCTTTGTAATAAATAGCCAATAAATAATATGTGCATGGATTAGCATAAACTGAGAGCCAGCTCCCATACACAATGAAGGGTCGACATCTTTGATACCCAAACTGATGTCATGCTGGTCTGAGGAAATCATTTGCTCCACAAAATTGCATAGTTTGATTATTACCTTAGTAAGAATATTACCTTTTGAGTCACCAGTCACTTGACTCAGTTAATGCTATTGTAATATCTGACTGAGTATGGTTGAACTTGAACTTTTCACTGGACAGACGAGTTGACAGCAGTTCTGGCAGGTTTATTTCCAGGTCAGCTGATCAGTGGGACTGATGAGTAACAGAAGGAAGGTTACTGAGGTCTCTGTCCTGTTTTGTCACTGTGGTACCCTCCAGCAAGTCACTTCATCTCGCATTATATCAAGAGGATTGCGGTTTGTCTAGTTCGGACAAAATTTCAATTTCAATTTTAGATATTTTCAAGGAGTTGAAGGCTGATAAAGCCTGGGATTTATAAACATCATTCAAAGCTACTGACCAAGCAACTGACTTTCATTTTGCTAGGCTCAAGCTCTTTAAAAATGCAGGGACATACTCAGTATGAATTTGAATACATAGCCTGCAGGATTGCCATGTTTATTTCTAAACGTTATGCTGATTATATTTACATTCATTGCAGACACTTACTTACCAAAGTGACCTACAAGAAAGTGGATATATTGTGTACATTTCAATTACAGGAATAGGTCCCATGCACAGACATTTTAAAGGGCAGCGGCCCACACCAAAAGGACAACACATGCGCAACTTGGGTTTCCCTGTTTTATGGGTACTTTCCATAGACATATGGAAAATACGCATATACTGTAAAAACTGTATATTCTAATCCCCCTACTCTAACCTTACCCCCAAACCTACCCATTACAGAAAACTTTCTGCATTTTTAAATGAATAAAAAAACACTGTTTAGTGTTTTTGAAAGCCATTTGATTTAAAAGGACGCAGGAAGTGAATAAACTAAATATACAAGAACACACACACACACACACACAAATACATTTCTATGATGAGGTTAAGTTAGAAACTATTAATCAAGACGGACAAATATGTGATTATTCTTTTAAAACACTAGATTTGTGCATTATTATCATTTTACAGTATCCAGTTTTTTTTCACGTGGCCATTAAGATAGTCAGCGCACGTCTTGTTTAGTCTGTGAATGAGAACCAGCAATCAACTTTGAGAGTGATTCGAGGTTTCCTGTGATTGTGATTACTGTCTAAGAACAATTACACCGCCTCTGTGCATTAAAACTTATGGGAAAACATACTTTTTCGCGATATGGCCCTTAAAATGCTCCTCGGTAAGAAAATTACAGTTTCCGTATATAGGATCCAAGAGGGGAAAGTGGCTGCCACTCAACAAAACTTCCCAGTACAACTAAGTAAAATGGTTGAATTTACAAAGTGTCTGTACTACCAAGACTGATACTGTGGTAATATCAGAACTGAATGATTCATTATTGGTTCTGCTTCTGATTAAGCATCATGGTGGCACAAGGTGAAGTTTACACTGAGGATGGTTAGTTCCCTCTGACTTGCCTAGTTTAATTTTGTGGATCTATTTAATAAGTCACTATCAGCAGCCAGAAGTGAATGTGTGACCCAACTACATGTATGCTTTTCCAATGATAAATGACAGCTTCATGTCATAATGTGAAATACAGTTGACAGCAAGTGATTCACCATCACCATTCCAACAGAATGATAAAACAGGAAACTGCTTCTCTATTCTCTCTCTCCGCAAATGCATTAGAATATAAATAATGAAGCATTTTAATTCTAAACTTCAAATGTGTGTACGTGCGTGCTTATGTTAATGTGGGTAATATGAAGAAGAATGTTGTGGGCAAGACTGTTAGTATGACAAATGTTGCACATGTGTCCCTGTTAATGAGTGCTGTGCACTTGTGTGTGTGTGTGTGTGTGTGTGTGTGTGTGTGTAGCTAGCAATGATTTCCTGCTGTGGGCGGTTCAGGATTAAAGGTGGATTAATGTAGTTTAGTAGCTTTAATCTGCCTCAAACCCTCCTGTGTTTGTCCACAAAGCTACAAGGCACTAAATTCATGACCACAATTATTGTATCCGTATGAAACTCAACTATGACAAACAGAACAGCAATAAAATACATTATCTCGGTGAAATATGAAGTGGCAATGACTGTTTTTCATGTAAAAAGTGTCAGAGTTTGTTACTGAATTTTGAGCTTTTTATTATATGCTGTACAAGCCTGATCATTTTTAAATGTTGAAATATAACACTGTTGAGTACTGAATACCAAATCAACATAGTGCTGCCAAACCACAGCTGAAACAGCCACACCAGGAAAAAAAATTAATTCAATAGCTCAAGGCAGTTTACAGCCTCTTGAGGAACTTCATCAAGGGATTTCTGAAGGGATTTTCATATTGTCTACAGTGAACTAATGAACCAGAAGGCTACTGGATAGAAAGCCAGTGCTACACTTACATTTTCATTTAGTCATTTAGCAGATGCTTTTATCCCAAACGACTTAAAAATGAGGAACTTCACAAGCAATTTATCATAAAAGAGCCAACAACAGGCCTACTTGTAATACCACAACTGCAAGTATTAAGAGTTGGTATGGAAGACAGTGGAAAAAAAAGAAAAGAAAAGCTAAAACAAAAACAGAATTTTGTTTTATTATGAAGTGCCATTGTTTATGGCTGAGGAACAGAACGTGATGGATCAGGACTATTTCTTAAGAACTAGTTTGGCTTTTGCCTTTAAATGTTTTTTTCAAGTTACACTGTATTTTCCATTTGTGAAAATAAAGAATTAAAATGAAACCCAAACAAGGCTTTTGTCTTCCGTTTGGTTTTCTCTGTGGATAATCCTCCGGGTAGAGGGGTTTCAGATAATGATATTGAAGGGGCTTTTGCCTCAGATTCAGCCTGCATAATTAAACAGAGCCGGACAGAGGAGAGCTGCGTGCAAATCCAGAGTGTACAGCCCCACAAAGTGCAGAAAGGAGAAGCCAAAGGGATTTTTTTATTGTCTTGAAGAGAAAAGGGAGAAATTAGCAGTTACATACAACTTTTATTTTCCTCCATCAATTTTACCTTCATCTCTGCTTCTTGTTTTCCTTCTCCAAGTCCAAATTTCATCAGCACCAAGATCCAGTGCACACAAAGACTCAATTCACAGAAAACGCCTCATAAAAATGCCCAGCAGGAAGCTGACTACTGACAGCCAATGCTCAAACAACAGACAATTAATCTTTCTCCTCCCTTTAATCTGGCTCGCTTTCAAATGGTCAATTCTTTATTTATTGTTTCAAACATTGCATTACTCACATTCCTTAATTTTTGTCATCTTCTGTTCCCCTCTCATCCTGCTCTTATGTGATGGTGGAGTATGATAATAATAATAATTATTATTATTATTATTAACCTTTTGCAATCTATATCATGTAAGGGCCAAGTTTGGTAACAGCTTGCGCCAGTGTAAACCCTCATTTGGCGTTAAAAAAGACTCCGGATTTTTTGTAAGACACAAAATCCTTTTGCAAAAGTAAGGAGTTTCCTTTCAGACACAACATTTATGGAAGGAGAGAATTTAAATATACAAGAGAAAGACATTATTCGAACATATCGTTTGCCAAGCCACCTTGTAAATGATTTGACTGCGTCTGTGTTCTTTAATTTGTGCATCAACAGTTGATCATACATAAATCCTGCCACTCCCATTGGTGCATTCGTGGAATTGCGCTCTCATGCTAATTTGCCCCGTTTAGTAAATCTGGCGCTTAGTTCCTAAATGAATGTACTGCTATTGTTATTTTCATTATAATTATTAAAAATATTATTTCCTATTCACAGCCAATTAAGCTATTACAAATCATTGTTAATAATGACATTAAAGTAATATGAATTATTAATAATAATAGTGAATTTATGCCATAAATGATTACCTATAAAATAATTTAGAAACTACAAATCTTATTAAAAGCAAAAGTTAAACATAATAATAATAATGTTGCTGTTCTCCATGCTGGCATCTGTCATTAGATTCTACCACAAGGCATATGTACAAACATAATTTAAGTGCATGCATGACCTTTGATATCAACAACAAAAGATTATTATCTGTGACCACATCTATACCAGGGCTCCAGACTAACATTTGAGAGCAGTGGCACTGGCACCTGATTTAATGGCGCTGTTTATTTTTTTAAATCATAAAGGTAATTTAATCATATTCCTATTAATAAGTGCAGTTACTAATACATGTTTATTCATTGGAAATTTGACTGTAAAGCACTGAGCTTGAATTGAGATGCAGATAAAATTAGGTTAATAACAGAAACGTGCAAAAACATGTTTTTAGGGAAACATGTAAACTCTTATTAAATATGCCGTACTGAATTGACTGACAGCTTCAGTGATTATTAAAAGAGCGCTCGTGCTTTCTGTGTAATTCAGTCACAATTTGAAGAAGTTTTTGTTTTTCATGAGACTTTTCCTACTTTTCCATATATTAGGAAGTCAGTAAGTGCTCCTCTGCCGCCATCTAGCGGTAATTTTGTGTCTTTAAAAAAAAGTTTTGCTTGCCTAGAAATGTTAGTTTTCCTTCATCGTTAAACTTTTACTTTTACAAATCATCACATTCAAAATAAAGTCCTTGAAAAGTTCTTGAATTTCACTCTCAAAGTTTGAAATAAACCCTGAAATTAATAATGTAAATGCATTCAAGTATTTCTGCCACAATACCGTAGTTTCAGTAAGCATTACTACATTAAATCCATGGTGATTTGTAGACTGGTGAGCCTTAACTTGTTCGTATCACAGTTCACAAAAAAGTTTCTTTTTTTTGTGGTTGTATTAATTTAAACAGCGTCACGTGATCGAGATCGGCGCTCTCTGCTCAGTGCTGATAAACGGTCCACGCTGCACAGCTCAAACTAGTACCGCCTTTTTCTCTTTCGTTTCGTTTGCTGTTTGATGTTTCTCATAAGAAAAAAAAATGTCAGCTCTTATCAGCTGTGCAATGTGGTGGTGGCATCAGTGCAACCTCTAACAAAATTTAGTCTTACTGGCAGAAAAAAAAGTTGCAAAATGCGACCGTTTACTCGCAATCTGGAGCCCTATACAAACCAGCATATTATCATTGGGAAATGAGCCAGCCAAAACTATACAAACCCATTGAATTACGTATTGAATATTACGTAAGATAGAACAAGTACACTCTTCAAGCAAACATTTTTTTTAAAAAACGATGTTGCATTTTAAAATTACATAATAATAAATCTACTGTTCAAAATGTAGACAAAAAGTATTTAGACACTCTTTGGTTGTCAATATGAACTAAAAAACCTGTGGTTACTCAGCTGGGGCATTCACTAAAAATCACAATGAGACCTGTTTGTTATGTAACGTGTTGCCAGGAAAGCACAAAGACGAGGGTGTAACATAAACAAAGTCTCTTTAATGAAGATCCAGGTAAGTATAACACAGAACAGGCCTTGCTGCAAACGAGAACGGATGAGGACTGAGGGAGAACACAGGGAATATATACAGGTGGCAAACAAAGGGAGAAACAAGGTAATTGACAAGACACAGCTGATGATGATGAACTAATGAGGGTAACCAAGGTAACTAAGGAGGAGAGGGAAAAACCAAACCAAGAGCACATGTGACAAAATGACAAACAGGCAGACAGATAAACAGACTCCTGACACTGTTCATGATTAGCTCTAAAAATAAATGTTAACATCTTTGGTTTTCGGATGCATCTCTATTGGGTGTCACTTTATCTAATGAACACCTACTTGCAATGAAAAACAGGCTTTTAATTCCAAATATTACAAATTTAACTGCAAACACAAGTGCGGTCACCGGGAACATGACTGCGAACAGACAGAGGGGGACCCCTCCACCCCGGAACATGTTCACGACGGACCGAGGGGGGCTTCCTATGCTTTGGAACGGCCCTGACAGTCTCATTGCTGATTCAGCCAGAAGCTCACATCGCTTAACAAAACAGCAATTCTGCCCCACAGAGCCGCAGCGTTCACACTCTCCAGGGAAGTCAACCAACGAATGCTCAGCTTATTGGCTTACTTATGGCCGTCTCTGCATATTAAACTTCTCCTAGAAGGAACAGGTCATGCTACATCTAACCCTGACTGCTTAATCTCCACAGTGCCACATTCATTTTCAAGCAATGAATTCAGCACTTCTAATGCCACTGAAATTGAACACGTGGAGCCAGGCTCCTGAGCTGTGGTTGTGGAGGTGGGAGGAGAGAGAAATAATTAGCCTGCCAGCAGTCAACTAAGCTAAGTCAGGGTGTAGCACTCCAAGCCTTGAAGTTCGTAAACTGCTATCTGAGTTGTACAGCGAGGGTGAAAATGTCACAGTGTGTGAATGTGTGTGTATTAGAGCAGAACGAGATAGAAAGGGAAACTAACTGAGAGAGGACATCAATAACGCATGTAAAGGTCTACTTTGACTGTACTAATGCAAAAATTCCCACCTGTTGATCTGCTACTCTCTTTATCTCTAGGTACAATTTACCTTTGACCTGAAAGCAGCTCTCCACCGGCCTCCTCGCTTCAAACGAACACAAAGCAGGAGCGTTCATCACTTCTTAATCATGCCCTCTTTTTTTCCATTTAATTTTCACGACATCCCTACCAGAGAAAAACCCTTGCAGGAAGCCTGAAGCTAAACCAGCTCAACCAGAAACGCTGTCAAAGATAGAGAGATCTGGATTTGTTTACAATCTGAGAGGAGTAAGACCCAGACAGAAAGATTTATGAATAAATTAATCACTTAAACTGTATAAGCTTATTTAGAATGTAAATAAGATGAATAAAATTAACAAGACTTATCCCAAATGTCTTAAGCCACTCAATGATAGACAAAACAACACATGATCACAAACTTTGGATTAGCAATACTTTGCTAAAGCTTTCACCATTACTCTTGTTCAGCATAGTATTTTTTTCCCCACGTTGTTGCCTATTGATATTCTTTACTTTCTTTCCATTTTCTTTGGTTTCCTGTTGTTAGCTGGCAGACAAATTGTCTAAAAGCACACCAATTTTAGCAACCAAACAACCTAAAGCTATTTCCTACAACACACTAATACATTTTCTGATGTAGCCTTTCAAGACGATTCATTTGACTGGCAAAGATCGAAGGAATAAATAATACATAATATATTGCTTACACAACAAGCTAAGATCACTCAATTCTTATAGTTTTTTTGTGCTTATAATAATAATAATGCTAATAACAATAATATTACAGCTAATATAATCATTAATATTATTATTCATCCACCAAACTGCTTGTTTTAGGGTTCTGGGAGTGCTGGAGCCTATTATTAGCTTATGACAAAAATTTTGTACACATAAGCTACGATTGTGAAAAGTTGGTATAGAGGTTGCAACCTGAAAGAAGTCTGTCATGACTTCTTCATTCTTCTGTTACTCACTGTCAGTGTTCATAGAAGATCTGGAGCGTCATGCCAGTCGTGAGACCACAGCACAGACCATGCATGTACTAAAGGTCAGTCTTTGAAATGTCTTACTTAAGTTTCTCACATGTCTTTGTTACATGTTTCTAGGCATACTTCTATCTCACAAACCTGTGTCCTCTTATCCTTTGTGCCAATACTGCTCTGCACCACCTTCAATCCTCCTCAAAGAGTGTGCAAGGTGCAAGACAAAGTGTCTTCTTCTGTGGAATATAATAGAAGATATTTTGAGAAATGCTTTGTTAACATTTTTCGTCGAACTATCCCTTTTTAAAAAAAGAACATAATATATTATAAACTGAGATTATAGTGCTGAAATTGAATGGGGTGTATTGTCCTAACAGATTACATATAATAGTTTAAATTGAACAATTCATTACTGTTTTATCCTAGAATGCATCATAGCTCTTTAGGCTGTATGTATTTGCATTCCTGTATTGTTTGCTTTTTCCACAGTAGCTAAAACACTTCAGTATGACCTTCTGAAAGGGTCAGCAGAGTAGTCCACAGAGGGAGTGTGAAATCACAAACAGTACTGATAAAAAGTGTTGATTTTGACCTCTTCTTGTCTAATACAGAGAGGTTCTGCAGTGTTGCTAGGTAACATGTTAGGTGACCATTTTTAGCAATGCCAAAACGCTGTAGAGGTGTAAACTTGAGACACCCTGCATGCTCCGAATGTTCCTAAAAAGCTACGTTGAAGTCAAAATGAGGACCAAACAGCATACATGTAAATTCAGGGGTGTGAGGATCTGTGCTTTTCCATCCAAACAATAAAGCCATTCATTTAAAAGCCGCTGATGACCTTTCTGGTGTCTGCCGGGTTGGTCAGCCAATGATAATTACAGCATATGCCAGAGATAACCTTACATCACCTTTAACAGAGCAGGAGGGGGAGGGAACAGATCATGAGCAAAGAAAATAATGGGGAAAATTGCAATATGATGGCCGAAGGAAAGTTAAATGATTGACAAAATTTTAATTGATTAAATGATTAAAAGAACCAACCACCTGGCTATGTTGCTCTTGAATGTGTATGCACATTTTGTCTAACTCCAAACTTAGAAAACATACTAAGTAAGTGAATTCTAATATATTAATTAAATTTATTATAATGTATTATAAATATAATTTAAAATGATGAATTAAAAACTATTAAAGCTATATATTTTTGTGTCAAATGGGGATCAGATTTTATTGGTAATTTGAAACAAAAATGTATGGCCCACCCCTAGCCTAAGTAAATAAAAAGAAAAAAAAATTCATTTCAACATTTGTAAATATCTAGTTCATTGGTGAGGGTGCAAGCTTATAGGTCCTTTATATGCATAAGCAATCACATCATTACCACATGGCACAATGTGAAAGCTGATTGGCCTCTGCTGATCCTGCAGCCAATGAGATTGCGTGCTCAACATTTAAATAGTCTGGTTTAGTGTTTGCTGTAAGCTAGTCCAGCAGTGTGCTCTCTGAGTTCCTCTGATACCCTCCACCTGCTGTGGGATTTATGTCTGTCTATTTATGCAGCAGCAGCAGGCTATCTTACATGCTCACAGCAGTGTGTTTTTGTATCTATTAGCAGTATCAAGTCCATACTTGCTCTACAGCAGCAGCAGTGTAGCAGATCTAGTCTGCCACCATAAATATATTAACATTCCCATATTCAATAACAATGTAAAAATATTTCGAGAGTGATGAATGAATTATAAATATAATCAAAAATAAATTATAACTTCAAAAGTAGTATGTGTGGCAAACAGGAGGGAAAAAGAGTAAATATCCACACACTTATAATAAAATCATTTTTATTTAACCGCTCAACTCTTCATTAGACAAGAACTCCTAATATTAGCTGATGAAGACCCGAGAGATCAGTATGCTCCAGTTATTGAATAAAATTAAGAGTTCTTACATCAGTGCATGGATACTGATGAGAAGGAACAGCAGCAGAATGAGTAAATGTTTTGGAAACATTCCCATTGTCTTGCTTCCACTCTGTGCTAATGTGCTAACAGGTCTGTCCCACGACCCCATCACTCACAGCCGGGGACTAAGGTGACACTGACACTAGAAACAACAACTACAACAACACACAAACATACTTTTTAGATTTGGCCTTTAATATTATCATAATTCCAGCTCATTATGCATATTATTTGCATACATGAGCAATTTAGATCAGACACAAATAGATGACAACATTTGGCAGATTTGCCCTAGTCTTTAACGCTATGCAAATATGACTCATGATTTGTAGTACTCAAATTTTATCATTTTTAAGGATGTAAATACACTGATTATGATGTGAAAGGAGTTTTTAAAAATGAGCTTCATAAAAAATTCAAACATATTTGGAATGATTTCCATCTCTCTCAATCCCCAGACATGCTCTGACTGAATCTATGTATTGCTCACTTAGTCTCAGATATTCATGTTGTAGCTAATTAGGAAATTAAAATTCTGGGCCAAAACAGAAATTTCTGGATGCATTTGGCTGAAAATTGAAACAGAAAATAATAATTATTTATTTTAAATAAATTGTATAATTGTATATATTAAACTTTTCAATTAAATTCAATACTTTTACTGAATTACTGAATACTGAATTTTTTATTTTATATATATATATATATATATATATATATATATATATATATATATATATATATATATATATATATATATATATATATTTACATTTATACATTTTGTTTGGTCCCCATGAGGAAACGAGCTTATAAATCATACAGAAGTATCTTTTTTGAAAATCTAAAATAGCAGAACAGTGCTATTGCTTCTGTGATGGGTAGTATAGGGGGACAGAATGTACAGTATAAAAACCATTACGCCTATGGAATGTCCCCATAAAAAATGAAAACACAACGTGTGTGTGTGTGCGTGTGTGTGTGTGCTGCCTGATTAAATTGTTGTTCACTTTGCTTGCTCAAGTGGTGTGGACATTTACATGTGTGGTCCTATAGATTGGCAGAAAATACACGTACAGAGAAATGTTATATATATATTTTAAATGTTAAATATATTTTTAAATGTTATAAATATATATTTTAACATAAAACGCAATGCCACCACACTCTGGGAATACATCTTTTATATAGGGTTCACAAACTCATTCTTATTGTCATCAGTTTATGTATGGAAACTTAAGAGTGCCCTCTTGTCTGCATGAGAGCCATTCTCTCTTATCTCTCTGTCTCACAAGGGAATTTCTGTACCACCGATAAATTCAATTCACAGTCTGACAGGGGAACAATGACACGGCCATTCCTTGGTCCGTTATACAGACAGTACCTTTTGTGGTTTTGAATTTATGAAATGGCACAGTTAGAAATCACGTACAAACACATGCAGGAAATAGGAGAACAGCACAAGGAAGAATAAGGTGCCCTTTGAAGTACAAATAATGATATATATATATATATATATATATATATATATATATATATATATATATAGTGGGTACGGAAAGTATTCAGACCCCCTTAAATTTTTCACCCTTTGTTATATTGCAGCCATTTTCTAAAATCATTTAAGTTCATTTTTTTTCCTCATTAATGTACACACAACACCCCATATTGACAGAAAAACACACAATTCTTGACATTTTTGCAGATTAATTAAAAAAGAAAAACTGGTCCAAAGTATTAAGACCCTTTGCTCAGTATTTAATAGAAGCACCCTTTTGATCTAATACAGCCATGAGTCTTTTTGGGAAAGATGCAACAAGTTTTTCACAAATGGATTTGGGGATCCTCTGCCATTCCTCCTTGCAGATCCTCTCCAGTTCTGTCAGGTTGGATGGTAAACGTTGGTGGACAGCCATTTTTAGGTCTCTCCAGAGATGCTCAATTGGGTTTAAGTCAGGGCTCTGGCTGGGTCACTCAAGAACAGTCACTGTGAAGCCACTCCTTCGTTATTTTAGCTGTGTGCTTAGGGTCATTGTCTTGTTGGAAGGTAAACCTTCGGCCCAGTCTGAGGTCATTAGCACTCTGGAGAAGGTTTTTGTCCAGGATATCCCTGTACTTAGCCGCATTCATCTTTCCCTCGATTGCAACCAGTCGTCCTGTCCCTGCAGCTGAAAATACCCCCACAGCATGATGCTGCCACCACCATGCTTCACTGTTGGGACTGTATTGGACAAGTGATGAGCAGTGCCTAGTTTTCTCCACACATACCGCTTAGAATTAAGGCCAAAAAGTTCTATCTTGGTCTCATCAGACCAGAGCATCTTATTTCTCACCATCTTGGAGTCCTTCAGGTGTTTCTTAGGAAACTCCATGCGGGCTTTCATGTGTCTTGCACTGAGGAGAGGCTTCCGTCGGGCCACTCTGCCATAAATACTTTTCTGAATACTTTCCGTACCCACTGTATATACATATATAATTTGTACATCAAAAGGCACCTTATTCTTCCTTGTGCTGTTCTTCTCCTATTTGCTGCATGTGTTTGTACGTGATTTCTAACTGTGCCATTTCATAAATTCAAAACCATATATTCGTTTTATATATACGTTTGTGTGTTTGCTATTTACAATTTTTTTACAACATTTTTATGACCACATTTAACTTTTTATTTTTTTGATCATTCGGATAGTTCAACCAATTTATTTTAATAATAATAAATACGACTTATGTACAAATGCTGAATATTTCATTAAATAATATGTGTATCTATGGGGAAATGTCTACCGCAGACCATTTAAACATGTTATGTGAAACCAACGAGCTCCATTTAACTCTGACTCTCAGACCTCAACATCCCTGAACAGTTTAGATAGGGCGTCCAGTGAAGTGCAACAGAACACGGTTTAGTTCAGTCCATGAAGCTTGGGTACAAAAGAAACTGCAGATGATAAAAGGGCTGAGACAGTTATCTGAAAGAGACTGATATTCACCTGACATATAGAGAAGTGCATAATTATTCACCTGAAGAGTAAACTTTACATTTTTTAGCTAATTTTGAGCTAATCCCTTTTATAAAACAACTTTTAACACATTAAAATAATTGCAAAATATATATTTTAGAAAAATATACTTAAAGTGAAAGTGTAATGTATGACTAATGTGTTAAAAGACAATTTTAAACATTTTTAAATATAGTATTATTGTATTGTGATTCAAGTCTAAATAATATGTTTAATAAGTTGTACACACACAAATCCATAATAAATACGCAGTTCATTCAGAAAATGGAACATGTAATTTTTATTTGTGTATAAAGGGTCAGTATGGTACAAAAAATTGTATATTGCTTGTTTGCTCATATTGCTTGTTTGTTTTGAAGGCACTCATAATAAATGTTTTAGTGTAGTTATATAAATGTTTTAGTGTAAATAAAGTACACTTTAAAATCACTAATCAAGCATGTAATTAGTCCCTGCACAGGCATATACTTAAAGTGTATTCCAATTTAGCACATAAAAGTACACTAAATACCTTATTACAATTTAATTACAACTAAAATATACTTAGTACAAAATTAGTTGTTCCAAAATACCACACTTTAATTATTTAACTAATAAGTTAACTAATCATTAAAATACATCAAGTATACTGATAATTAGTCTGGCTGCAAGTATACTTGTCTTTTCTTTCTTTTTTTTTAAACCAGGGTTTTAATAGGCATTATGCACTTTTCTTTTTTCTTGTTTTTGAGTAGCCTGGGTTAACCTCAGTGAGATAAGGAGACTAAACAAATTTGGGTAGTTTTTTAAATGGGGAAAAAGTTTCCTTATACCTCTAAATTGTGATATGTCTCATGGTTTAATTTTTGTTTAGCAGACAAGGAGCACCAAGTTTAAATCCCAGCCTAATATAATGCTTCATTTAAATTAAACTTAATTATACAGGTATAAATACTAGGAATATAAATACAAATACTTTGAAGTAAGATTTCCAAGAAAATGCACTTGGCTCAAAATCAGAGACGACACGTTTGAATGAGCACAGCACTTCTGGGTATTTCCCCTGTGAAAATGTAAAAAAATAAGCATTAT
This sequence comes from Zacco platypus, assembly GCA_038088235.1. Taxonomy (NCBI): domain Eukaryota; kingdom Metazoa; phylum Chordata; class Actinopteri; order Cypriniformes; family Xenocyprididae; genus Zacco; species Zacco platypus. Next base: position 18,938,326 of record CM076069.1, read on the forward strand.
ACTTGTAAAGAAGACATTACCTAAGCTTGAGTTTTTAAAAATAGCTTCAGTGGCTAGATGTGCCATCATGCACTAACAAAAAAGAAGTACTGTTCAAAACAAAATGCCTATTCTAGCACTAATGTGATTATTTTCTGCATATAATCCCTGCAGGCTCACAGGATATATGATTTGTGTCTTCTTCTTCTTTTTTTTTTTTTTTTTTTTTTTTTTTTTTTTTAAGTAAAGCCTCTTGTTCCATCAGCCCCAGTTTTACAACTAACTCTGAGAGTTCAAAAAGGGATTTGGATGCTCCACTCGGACAACTAAATCAATCTACACAAAATCAAGCATGACAGAATCCGAAAGAGGAGGAGATGATGGAAGAAGAGGCCGGGGAGCGCTTGGAACACTTAGCAGTATGTGAAGCACAATGAAATCACATGACATGTCTGCTGAGAATGGGGCTCCTTAAGGTCAAAGCACAGGTGAAAACAATCAATTTGTTTCCATCACAGATAAATGGCCTTTGAGTAGCTTGTGCACTGCTGTATGCCACCGTTTCTATTGATGTATTTGCTAATGGCTAAATGGCTGGTGGCTTTAAACCAGAAAGAATGATTTCTGGTTCAAGTCCCGGACAAGATTCCCTCCCTCTGACATTTGTGCCCTAAAGTGAGTTACTTTAAACCATTTTTTGTGCTGTAGGGGGTGTATTGTCTCTAATACCATAATGTAAATTATATATGTAAAAAGACATGCATTCACAGTTCAAAGCTCTGTATACACTACAGCGTCTGTTTAGACTAGGATAAAATGTAATATTCTTCTGGTCCCCTACTATATAATGCAAGCAGGATTTTATGCAGAAAAAGAAAAATTCAGTAACATCATGAGGGTTACAAAGAGACACATAGAGCCTCCTTAGATTTTAGAGGTAAATAAATACATATTTTAATTTGACTTAATAAATAAAAACAAATTTTTACACTATAATATTATACTTTTTAATATTTAACCACACAATTAATCCAAAGCAAAAGTGCTACTGAACTCTTTTCTATCTATGACCGTGTATATATATATATATATATATATATATATATATATATACACACACACTCACACACACACACACACACACACCGATCAGGCATAACATCATGACCAATGACAGGTGAAGTGAATAACACTGATTATCTCTTCATCACGGCGCCTGTTAGTGGGTGGGATATTTATTAGGCAGCAAGTGAACATTTTGTCCTCAAAGTTGATGTGGTAGAAGCAGGAAATATGGGCAAGTGTAAAGATTTGAGTGAGTTTGACAAGGGCCAATGATGGCAAGACAACTGGGTCAGAGCATCTCCAAAACCGCAGTGGGGTGTTCCCGGCCTGCAGTGGTCAGTATTTATCAAAAATGGTCCAAGGAAGGAACAGTGGTGAACTGGCGATAGGGTGATGGGCGGCCAAGGCTCATTGATGCACGTGGGGAGCGAAGGCTGGCCCGTGTGGTCCGATCCAACAGATGAGCTACCGTAGCTCAAATTGTTAAATAAATAAACAAGAAGTTAATGCTGGTTCTGATAGAAAGATGTCAGAACACACAGTGCATCACAATTTGTTGCGTATGGGGCTGCATAGCCGCAGACCAGTCAGGGTGTCCATGCTGACCCCTGTTCACCGCCGAAAGCACCAACAGTGGGCACGTGAGCATCAGAAGTGGACCACGGAGCAATGGAAGAAGATGGCCTGGTCTGATGAATCACGTTTTCTTTTACACCACGTGGATGGCTGGGTGCGTGTGCGTCGCTTACCTGGGGAACACATGGCACCAGGATACATTATGGGAAGAAGGCAAGCTGGCAGAGGCAGTGTGATGCTTTGGGCAATGTTCTGCTGGGAAACCTTGAGTCCTGCCATCCATGTGGATGTTACTTTGACACGTTCTTACCTAAGCATTGTTGCAGACCATGTACACTCTTTCATGAAAATGTTATTCCCTGGTGGTTGTGGCCTCTTTCAGCAGGATAATGTGCCCTGCCACAAAGCAAAAATGGTTCAGGAATGGTTTGTGGAGCATAACAACAAGCTTGAGGTGTTGACTTGGCCTTCAAATTCCCCAGATCTCAATCCAATCGAGCATCTGTGGGATGTGCTGAACAAACAAGTACGATCCATGGAGGCCCCCCCCCTCGCAACTTACAGGACTTAAAGGATTAAAGGATCTGCTGCAAACATCTTGGCGCCAGATACCAAAGCATACCTTCAGGGGTCTAGTGGAGTCCGTACCACGACGGGTCAGGGCTGTTTTGGCAGCAAAAGTGAGACCAACACAATATTAGGAGGGTGGTCATATCATATTCTAATATATACACATGCATATATATATATATATATATATATATATATATATATATATATATATACACACACACGCACACATATGTGTGTGAGTGTGTATGTGTCCTGTTTATTCTTTTCTTCTCTGATCATTCTCCTTGATATTTTCCACCTGCAGATAATGTGTTTTTTCGTGCCCTTTTCTAAAGCACAGACCACAGCAGAACGGTAAGCCTCAAAGAGCTGCAGTCCAAAATAGGCACACACACACACACACACACACTTTAAGCTGCCCTCTTGCTGTCTAGTGATTGATAAAGCTTGTTGGTTTGATTAGTGTGTCTCACAGATTAATTAGCGATGAATGGAAATGAACTGTGAAAAATTGCATCGTTGTTTGCAGAGGAAGGAGGAAGCAGCGTGGGTGGCAGCAATGGATCTGATGCGCCGGTGAAGGATGAAACCTCCATGTTTAAACCGATTTTAAACTTCCGGTGCTCACAGTAATGGGCTGTATGGAGATTCTCCAAGTCAAGGCAAATTAAAGATCAGCATTTGTTCAGCCATTTCAGCACTGGGAATTCTTAGAGGTCAGAACAAGAGCACTAAAATGGCACAATGAACTCTAAAAGGAAGATAACTGTCAATGAAATGTTAATCACTGCATTGCGGTTTCAATCGGCAGGTTAATTGCACTGTTGTTAAATTATATTCCAATAAGCACATGGCTGTAAAACATTTCCTCCTGTTTTCATTCCATTATGGCCATTAATTCACAGCAGCTCAGAGCAGCCAAAGCCGTAGGTTTGCTTTAAATAAATCAAACTATGCAGATGCACTGTTTTAGTCCACACAGTCAAACTGCCTGTTACAGATGATCAGTCTTTTGTGTTTATAAGCACGGAAGTCTAACACCCTCCAAACTGCCAAATGCGGGTGGATTTTAGCAGTGGCGTGTAACACAGTCACTCCTACTAGCCACCTTGGCGGGTTGAAATTTATAGCTATATAATATATAAATATTTTGTCAAAAATATCAATTTTCCGATACATAATGATATTGAAATCTATCTAAAATATTGCCAATATTAATTTTATCTAATCTTTCTCGCTTTCTGACAGCGAGTTGACACAAACCTGCCTCCTTAACTCATTTCATTTGCTCCAGATGAATATTGTTGCTGTTACAGGGCATGAATGTAGGCATGAAATTGTGTGTATTGGGCATAACTCCCACCTCAGTACTAACAGTACAGTTGATCTGTGTGTCAGGACTTAAAGTGACAGCACCTTAATATATCTGCTGCCAAATTATGAGATAATATTAAAAAATATCTAAAGTATATGCCGGTTTTTCCTTATGGTATTAATGTCAAAATTGTGGCCAGTGAAAATGCTGAGAGCCTAGTAAATTTGGAAAGCCACTAGCCACATTGGCTGGTGAGCAAAAAAGGTAATGTCAAGCCCAGATGTCTCAGGTGCACATGCAATCTGTAGTGATCTGTGCCAGAGCAAATGTGTCTAGCAGTTGATTTGGGACAGACAGTGTTCAGATGAGACGCGGAGAAGCATGTGCAGGGGTGACATTGCCATCCTAAATCGCCTATGACCAGGTCCAGCACTGACTAGAGAAAAGAATAAAAGTGATTCTAAAGATTTTAAAGACTTGTTAGAGGGCGATTCAGAGTAAAATGTATTCATTTAATTTATGAATAAAAACATGACACAGAAAAATGCAATACTTATATATTTACAAAAGTTTGGGACCAGTTTTTTGGAAATTAATTTTAGCCAGCAAGCACTTTTCAAAATGATCAAAAGGGACAGTAAAACCGTTTACATTGTTACAAAACATTTCTATTTTAAAATGTTCTTTTGAATCTTCCACTGATCGAATAATCCTGAAAAAAAAAAAAATCACTGTCAACATTCCTTAGAAATGTTTCTTGAGCATCAACTCAGCATTGAATTTTCTGACGGATCGGGTGACACTGAAGACTGGAGTAAATTAGCTCTACCATCAGAGGAATAAAATACATTTTTAAAATTATTTTAAATTGTAATAATATTTCACAACTACGGTCACAACTACTATTTTTGATCAAATGCAATTTGTTATAGAGTATTCTTAATAAAAGAGAATTCTTCCATTAAAAAAAAATCTAAATTTTGAGTACTTGTATATTTAATGTTAAGAATTGTGCAGTGGTAGACAAATATTCACTCCTCATATACCAAATACACACTATTCGTCCTAGGGTTAATCCTGCTCATCCCCAGGGTCAGCTTTCTCCATTTGTCATGGTCGCATTTAGACTCAAAATTTATTAAACAAATTGATTTTGTGACTACTATGTTTTGAAGTTCATTCAGGTATGTCAAGATAATTGTGTCTTTTAATTGCTTCTTGTCAAGACTTAATTCTCTGCTTTGCATATTAGCTTGAGTAAATGTTAGCTCCACTGTTTTACCTAGTCAGGACATTTGTTTTTTAACAGTAACCAACCTTTTTTTTTTTTTTTTTACTTTTCTAACAGCTGTCTTAAGATGATATAATCTGAACTATGCACTCAATGTTTATCAAACCCTTAAGGACTCAAAAGAACAACTTTGATTCCTCATCCAAGTTAAATACCTGCCCCCCAAAAAATCTAAACATGGTGCCATACATGTCTGATAAATGTTTCTGACATTTAAGAGCAACAAAATGGTCATGAATCATTTTTATTGAGCTTAAAACCAAGTTTTAATGTCTATAGGAGAAAAAAAAACAGACAGTCTCAGTGTGACAAAGTGAAAGAAATATGGCCACAAAACACTAATAATAATACTCAAAGCATTCACTCTATAATGCTGTGTGGGACAACCGTTCATCAGCTCTCACAGTTTGAGTCTCGGTTATGCTGGCATGAAGTCACAGCATAATGAAATAATTTAGCACGCAATAAATCTCTTTAGGACAGTGGTCACTAATTAACCAAAATAAACCAGATTAACTCATGCCTGATCTGGAAAGGAGCCAGTTTAATTCTCTACATCAGTGTCCAGTGACCAAGCGGTTTTCACTCATTTCAGTTGTACAGCAGTGACGTGACTGAAGACGGACCTGAATGTGTCTCCAGGTGTACGAGTAAATCATTCAGATGACAATCTATTCTGGACTGTTATTAGAGAACCCCGAAACCAGGAGTCAAGGGTGGCAGATTAGATCAGATAGAAAACAAAATAGCAGAGCTGTTCAAAGGGAAGACACTGTCCAGCTGAGTAAATGAGGCCACGTGGCCAATATAAGTCAAAGTAAAATGCATTATTTGGCTTCTATTCAATAATTTCTCTTTGCTTGACTTATCATGCCTAGCTACAATCCACACCAGGAACAAAAGGGTCAAGGGTCAAGACTGGCTGTTATCATGGCCCAGTTCTCCCCTGCTGGTACATGTTGTAATTACACTAATTTAGAAACACAAAAAGCCTCTTTCTTCACTGACAGCCGTTCAAAAGGTACTATACTTTTCAGAAAAAAATAAAAAATTTCTGTAAGAAACAAATTATTAATATTTTACAGTCAATGTTTTAGATTGCAGCAGCAACTTGCAATGTTTATGGCCTTTAATGGTTTGCTTTGAAAGCTCACCAATTATCATTTCAATTAGTGATATTTACTATATTACATATAATTACTTATATAAACATTTACATGCAGTAATAATTCAAATATTTTTATTTGTATATTTATATTTATTTATATTTAGCAGAGTAAAAAAAGAAGTTCAGAAACAGAAGAAACACTGAACTGACTTCAGTAATTAACAAGCTTAAACTAAATTAAATTAAATTAAACAAGCTAGATTACTGTACACCATTTCCAGTCAGTGATCATTGAACTATTTTTAAATTCTTCTTCCTCTTCTTCTTATTGTTATTATTAATAATAACATTGTGAGTTGAACCCAAAATATTCTTTTTCCAAAGCAGAAAGAAAGTGATACAGATTTGGAAAAACATGAGGGTAAACAAACGATAACAGACTTTTTTCTTTGTAGTTCTTAGCAGAACTATCCCTTTACATTTCACAACTTTTTAATTCAAATTGAATCTTTAAGAGCACTGTGGGTCCGAGACAGTTTTGGCATCAATGTACTACAAATAATGCATGTATTGGTTGAATCTGAATCCATTTCTGTGAGAGATTGCCACATACTGGAGAGACTGGCACATTAGTTGCACTTCACAACTCTTGGAAAGATTTCTTGAGATTTTTCAGTCTTGGGTGGGAAAAAAAAACAGTTCACAACCCATGGATGTGTGGCACTGAGACAAACTCTTCTTTGAAAGTGTTACATTATGTGAAATGTTCACAGTTGCCAAATGTCTGGATTGTCGGGAAGACTAAAACACACCCTGCCAGCTCTGCATTGCTGTAGTGTCCCTCTTTGCTAATGGAAAGCACACCAGGCAAATGAGATCACGGCTTCCTGCAAATGAGGTGTGCAGTAGAGAACAAGAGTCTGCTTTAAAGAGCACCGCACAAACAAGAATAACACACACACACGCTACCAATACATACCACTGCAATCACGCTCACACACACACACACACCATTTTCAGGTAGACAGGGCTGTAGGGTCTTCGGTAAGTGTAAACAATGCTTTTAATTAAAGTTTCAGCACGAGTGGCCCCACTAGTCTTCCCTGACCAACACACCTTGTGCTTTTCATCTCTGTCTGTTTACTTCAGGCTTGATATGTATTTGTGTATTTTCTTTTCAGATAAAAGACACAGTTCAGTGCTGCTGTTGAAATGCAGTGCTGTGTGCATGCTACAATTTTGGCTTGTGACCAGGCAAACCAAAGAGAGAACACGCACACATACACACCACAGAAGTAACAGCTGCTGAAACCACCTCTGTGACAAGGATTTGCAAATTATCTCATGATCGCTGATCACACTGCGAAGACTAAGAGGAGAAAAGAATAAGGGACATATTTGGAGATTTCACTGTCTTGTTGCCAATATTATGTATGAAGCAGATTTGCTATTTGTAGCAATGCAGATATCAGGAGAGTGGCAGTGGTGTTGATGGTTTTAAAAACATGATGCTTTTCAGATAGCAATAGTTTGTAAAAAACAAGTCTGTAAAAAACTCAGTATAAAGATTTGAAATATGAAGTTTTTCGGAATCGAAGGTATTTTACCAATTAAGTAACAGAAGCATTAACAAATTCTATGCTAAGTTCAAATGTACAGTTAATGTAATATAACTTAGCAACAGATCTATTTTGGCGTATATTTGACGAAGAAAATTGGGTTATCAAAAACAAATAAAATGTAGGGCGGGGACTTGATTCTATCCACTGATTGTTGAATTGAGGCAGATGTGAATGTGAGCTTGCAGTCGTAAGAAAAGAGCAGGGTTTATGACAAAACAAATGTCCGGCATAAAAAATCAGAAAAGAAGCTTGATGTTTTACCAGACGATTGACACCATGTCTACACCGCAACAGCTTAAAGCTGTCTACACTATATAACAGGGAATACACAGTCGTGCCACACCCAGTGTAGACAGCATCACTTCTTATAATGGCTTCCATTTGCTTTTGTTGCGTCATGTCGCGCAGCTCGTGTCTTGTGTAGACACAGTGTGAGCTATGACATGAGCTCAAACAAATTACAAAAGAACTGAATTAAACAAATGCATGGATATAAGTTTACATTATAGTTTACAATAAAAAAAATATTTTAAAGAAAATAAGTTGTGTGTCCCATATTTTCTGTCAGCAGAAATGATGCCTGATTCATGAATAAAAAATTCTTTTGAGTCGATTATTTTCAATTAATCAGTTAAATGGGTTAACAAAATGATCTGAATCTTTGGACGACTAAGCAGTTAATCATTTCTGCAGTTTCTCTAAACAGAAAATAGATATTTTGGTGTCTTAAGACCTGGGTAGTTAATTTTCCATGTTCCGCTTCATCTCGCGCACAGTTGAGCACGCAAGGCTTTCAATGTATACTCCTTTGGCCATTAGCGCAGAAAGACGTGTCCTTGATCGACATGATCAAGTCCCTTGTACATGCATTAATGTAGCCGCACCATTCGTACGGACACAATAGTTGGGCTGCACGTGGACAGTGTGCACGGACGCCGGCAGACCCTGCTGATGATGAAAATTACGGTCATGGAACATGGAAGACCGAAGTATACTTTGGGCTTCAGGCATTACAAGATTTGAAACCCTCTAAATACAGATAACAGAAAGAGAGCTGGATACAGAAGAGATTTAACTGCAATCAACTGGAATCAAACCTGCAGACGTATCCGGATGTTTGCCAGCGATAAATATGGTCATAATTAATTTGAACACCTGCAAGATTGTGAATGACTCCGTACTGCAAGTAATAACATTCTCCGACCAAAAGACATCAAAACATACATGAAAACAATCATGTAAATGTAATATAAATACAGTAAACATTTTTTTTCTGTAGAGTAGTTGATAGCTTACCTAGCAACACTTGCCCAACACTGCTTCACAAAACAAATTTTATTGTCAATGTGTCATCATTGCCTACATAAATGACATGCACTCTCAGGAATATAAACACATAAAGGCTAATGACTCATTCTCTCTCTACACAGTTTACCTGTAATATTGTGGGCTCCAGCATTAACTTAGTCACGACCAGATTACAAAAGGTAAAAATTATTATGTCATTTATCAGAAAACAACAGCATACACTAGTCTATTGCCAAAGAAGCAAAATAAACAACCTCATTTGCTCTAAACCAGAATCACTTGCTGGCAACAGCTTTACCGCCACTTAGTGTTGAATGTGCATTTAAAATTTAGAGATATTAGTTAGGGATTGGCTAATTCTATGCATTATAAGGAGATCATGTTGATCAAACACATCAAATGTGTTAGCATGTAAATGTATAAAATGGGAGATCATAATATCACTCGCTCAGCGATCTCGAATTTCTCAATCCAGGTGCATAACAGTCATTTTTAATGCATTTTTAATATAAAAAAAGCACTGTCAGCCATTTTGTGGGTTTGTGAAAGTCATGCTTGTAGAAACACGCAAAGTGAACTGCATGTGTCACAAAGAACAAATGCATCATCTCAGAGGGGTTTTAGAGTTTTCAAAGGAGCTGAATGAATAAATGGCAGATGGGGAGAGAGCATTCATTTGGCATAACGCAGATTCACACCAGCTTCACATAGAAAGAAAGAGAGGGAGAAATGAACAGACATTAAAGGAACAGATATATGGTCGGAGATAAATCTGAAGTAGAGAGCGAGAGGAGCGAGATGAGTTGTCGAGTGGGTGGCTGTGGTCAATTACACGCTCAACGTACTAAAACAAAATGGCTCCATCTGAGCAGCGTTACGGCAGACAGTGCTCGGGTGGGCTGAAGATCTTTAATGAATGACTTCTCATGCACGGATGTGAAGAGAAGAACCTCACGTGTTCACGTACACCCAGAGGAGTTCTGTGATTGTACTGACAGAGGAAACGAAGTGTGTGTGTGTCAAAAGGCAGTCTGGGATTGATCCGTGACTATGTATGTTAATGTTTAAAAGAGAATACTGTCCTCCGGGTTGGTTGCATTAAAAAACTGAAAGTAATTTTCTACATGCTGTAATGCTGTTACACTAATATCAGAATATGAGAAATCCTTGCCCCCTAATTTTCAGGGCTGATTTGCCATTAAGTTCAAACAGCTTTCAGCATACACGAGTAAACAAATCCAAACTACAGTTAAAAAAAAAAAAGCAAAAAGTAAAAGATACAGCAATGCACATCAAACTTCTACCAGTTCCTATGCAACCAAATCAACTGCACAGCTTTACAGACAATTATCCAAACTACTAATATAATTAAAATGATTTAATCTATAAATCAAAATCCATATAAAATGGATTTAGATGGATGGAACGCAATGATGGTCATACAGTATTTTTTTATTTTATTTATTTAACGCAATTATAAAAACTTGAACCAGAGAATCAACGTTTTGAATTTAAATGAACCATCCAAACAAACAGATTCAAGACAATGAATCATTCTACTTTTGATAAAATGGATATATAAGAGAATTCAATGGACTTGAATGGACTGAGTGTATTTGTGCAAGAGAGTAACAGGAAAAAAGTGGAAAGCTATTTTCTCTTTGACAGTGTTTTCATGTGAAACAGCCCCAGCACCTGGTGGAATGTCAGCTTTAACGCTACAGTCTCTGACACTTTGGCCCTTTTGACCCATGGCGTGTTGCTGCCAGCAGTTTTCTGACACTCTGGACAGGCTACAGCCAGAAGATAGGTCACAGAACATCACTGAGATTGCATTTTTATTTTTAGGGATGGTGAAGACCTTGCTTCACATACTCACATACACCAACACCTTCATGTCTGAGGTTAAGAGAGATGAGATTGTCAGAACCAGAGCAGACACACAAGGGTTGTGCTCATGGGAACAAAGAATCAAATCTGGTCCACGCCTGCATGTCCTGATCCGATCACCTCTCTATTTATAAAAAAAAAAAAACATTCTCATTGGAAAAATATGCCTGTGGTGGGATTTTTGCTGATTGATATTACATTGCATCTTGCATGTTTTGTACGCCCATATACTGTTCTAATTAATACCAGGGTATAAAAACAGCGTCTTACCACTTCACATTGTCAGTTCTTTCGCCATCCTCCCTCCTCCATTACAGTATGTATTTTTATCTATGTGATAAGGGGGCAATCAGAGCTTGTGTAGAATATCCTCTCCGAGCCCCTATATGTCAAATCTATTTACCACGTATGCTAAAATAAGTTGAGCACACAAACTCGTGAAAAGGTTAATGCTGTATCGTGTTTAAAAATAACAAACTATCTCCACTAAACTTTAAACATACCTGATTAATGACAAACACATTTGCTCATGGAACCACGCGATATTAGCTGCTTCTACAAGTCTTTGAGCTCTTTTATCGTGACTCGTTTTTCACTGGACTGTTTCGTAAGGGTAGCAGGTGAGTTATTGAGCAAGTCTGACACTATGGAGCAGTGTTTTAAGTGTTTTAAGGTCATAATATAGTATTGTGCATAGAACTGCATGAAAAATTATTAATCGACAGCCAAATAAACCAAAACTGCTTTTTAAAAATGATATATTATTTTAAATTTTGTAAAATTGTTTAAAGTAACACACTAAAATTGGACAGAAAATATACCAATATTAAATATAAATATGTTATTCTTTATTCAGTTCAATGCAACAGAATCAGATTTATTTTTTTTGACCAATTATACAAATAATGTATTGTCCTAAAGCTATTATTATCAGAGCTTGTGAGCGTATCATCAAACATGCTATTTTTGCCCAATAATTTTCGGAGGCAGAAATTTCGATGCATTTTTATTTATTTATATGAAAAAATAAAAAGGGGGGGGGGGGTATTATCCTAATGTAAGAAAAGGCAGTCTATTTTATTCCTTCTTGTCAATTTGCTGTTTTTTGCTATGCAGTGTATTACTAGAGGCATAAGGAATCAGTGTCATCCATCAGGGACTTTATACATGAGTGCGTTTACACCGATATCCATCTCTCACACATATACTACAACTCATAATGACAGATTAAAACACAACACATGCATTCGTCTGTTTCTGTCACACTCAGATTCTGCCCCAGGCTTTCATTGAGGCCTGAAGCTGTATTTATGTAGAGTATGTTGTTAAAATGACAAAAATATCATGGATTTGACATTTTAACGTCTTAGCTGACAGACCCTCAGTGCCATATGAAAGGTAGAAAAACATACAAGACCCATGCTATGTGACACAATGAGCTGGTCACACAAGCATAGCATTATGCATCATGTAATTCTCACTTCAGAATCTTCATGTGTAATGGAATTTTCAACAAGAAAGAAAGAAAGAAAGAAAGAAAGAAATTTCATGAAGCTGACTTTGGATGGATTCATAGAAATGCATGAAGAAAATTAGGCTTGATCTTATCAAATAATTAACTCTGATAGGTTTGGTGCTCTAATATACACAACATCCATTTGACAGGTTGTTCTGATTAATATCTTGTCTTATCAAAGAGGTGAGTTGCTGTCGCTTTTGGTGTAATGAAATATTTATCATAATACGTTTTATACAACTGAACACACTTTCTGATCGCATTGAGCAGAAAGTACCACAAACATTAATTCCATCTAATTATCTATCCAAAAACGTACTTACAAAGTTAGGCAGCAAGCTATAAATGCTCACTTTAAAGGTACAATTTTTATATTAAAATATCCAAAAACCACTTGCACGGTGTTATATATTTCGTTCAGCTGTGTACTTACATTATTCTTATTGTTTTCAAGAATTACAAGAATTTTAAATAGTGCCCGTCCCTCTCGTCACTTGCCTGTCAATGACATAATATCTACGTTTGTGCTGCACAGTAACCATGGCAACAGACACAGACAGCTGCGTAATGTCTAGTGACGCACTGCTGTTGTTTCGTTCAAACATTATTGACTACGGCAAGCAAAATCTGGGACATAAGGAGAAATAAAATGAGGATCAATATGGGCGTGGCGTTTCCGAGATGGCGAGAGCTTTGCGACAAACTTTAACTTGATAGAGACGTATCAGTATGATAATCTAATGTTGATCCATCTTACTGTTAAGTCTCATACAGCCAACAAACTAATACTAAACATTACAACTTTCAACACACTCAAATGCAGTTTAGTATGATTGTGTAACGTTAGAAACAGCGCAGCGTTACCTCACAGTTTTAATTCGTCAAATAAACTGACCTGTAAGAGTATTATTTCAGCACTTAAGAGTAGTTTGGTAGATCCCCTGGGACTCGCGTGTGCCACTGATATCTGTCTCCCATTAGCAATCGCATCCGCGATTCTCGGCTAGGCCCTGCTTCACACCACAGTCATGTTAAAAAACATTCACTCATCCATAAACATTGTTTCCCCAAAAACATTATTAGATCCATCGGCATGACGACAAGTTCCATGATTCCACATTCACTTCGTCATCAATCTACGCCTTTGTTATTATTTTGAAGAGTTTAGCGACCCCTAGCGGATGAAAAAACTACATAGCGCACCTTTAAATAATCATTAAGTGACTAACTTCAAATTTCGACTTTATCCGGTAACTATCTATTAAGGTTGACTTTTAGTAACTATTTTTTTTTTTTCAGATAGCTAGCTATACATTTACAGAAGCTTTAGTGTAGAGATTTGCTGTGTCCAAATTTACCTACTTATTTTCCGCCCTAAAAGTAGAAGAGTAGGCAAACTTTGGAACATACATACATCATAATTGCATCTTTTGCCACTGCCCTGTCAATCTGTCACATTCAATTTAATTTCCTACCATACTGAAAGGAAAAATTGGAGCACGTTGATCTGTTAGTCGTGGAATACTCATTTCAACATACAGTACTACAATTTTGGACACACTAATTCTATTTTCGAACACTATTTAGGATGGATAGTATGCAAATTGGGACGCAGGATAATTCTAATTTCAAATACAGTTTAGGACAGCAACTGTGAAGGGCTTAAACCTACAATGTTTCGAGAATGCTGTGGCACATGAAGAATGCTAAATGTTGTGGCTGCTGTTGTGTTTGTGGAAGGGACATTGAAATGATCTGATCTGGTCTGAATTTCCACAAAGCGAATTTCTCTTTCAGCTGAGATGCATTGAGGCCTACAAAATGGAAAACGATGTCTCTTCATCTCTTCTCTTTTCCAGTAAAGCCATAGATACCGCCTAGACTAATTTAGATTGCACAGAAGACAATAAAAGATAGTTTGGAATTCAGTATTAAAGTAACCATTTTGGATGATATATATTTTGAGGCTCTGCAGAAAAAAAAAAAAAATTGCATTTACTAAAAAAGCACATCAAGTATTCTGGTCATGCAGCAAACTGCTCCCAAGGTTAAAAGCCATGTAAAGACTCCTGACCCAGAGTAGAACTTGAGAAGCCAAGACCAGTCCAAGTACACATTTATCATCTGGAGTGGTCTAGAGGTCAAGGGTTAAGAATAAAAACTGCAGGAAAGGAGTTAAAGGTCAAGATGAAAGTATTAATAATTTAGACCCTGGCAAACCACCTTCTGAGTGATTTGTATAAAAGGCTGTAATCTGTTAAATAAACCACAGGTTTCTCCTTATACAATACAGACATAAATATTTTCCCTCACCTTGAAAACACTTTTTTTTATTTTGTTATGAATCCTCTCATTAGGCTTGTAAAGAAATCAATTACAGAGCAATGGTGTACGTTCTCCTCGAGTCTGGATCAGTAGACATTGTTCTTATATATCAGCAATGGGAGTGTCATTTCTTTGCAGACCTGGCCCTGGCTGACACTAATCATTTTCAATTAGAACATATAAGCCTCCTTGTTGTCATATTTAATTCATATCTATATCAGCTCCTTGCCATTGAGCTTCGGTTGGTATGCATACTAACTGATCACAGGACCACCTGCAAATGAGTGTCAGAATTACAAGTATCGACAAGCTACCAAAGTGTAGTGTGTCAGACTTGATTGATGTAAACACAGTGTGCACTCAATCATAGTAGAAGGGTTCACTCCCTGCACGCATGTGTGCAAAGTGCTTTACTGTCTTCCTTTGCATATAAATGAGCCACCTGTGCCATAGCAAATAAATAGCAGGAGTATTATGTAATGCTGTCTTACCTGAATAACAGTTATCATCAAGAGGAGTAAGCATGAAAAACAGAAAGAAAAGATGAGCACCTGTGAGTTAAAATCTCATATATATATATATATATATATATATATACACACACATACAAACGCTCACACATGCTGCATTTATTGATGAAAAATACAATGTAAACAGTAATATTGTGAAATATTATTACAGTGTATAACATTTGAATATATGTTAAAATATTATTTATTCCTGCAATGACAAAGCTGACTTTTCAGCATCATTACTCCTGTCTTAAGTGTCACATGATCCTTCAGAAATCATTCTAATACGCTGATTTCAAGCTCAAGACACATTTCTTATATTATCAAATGTTGAAAACCGTTTCATAATTTTGTGAAGAAGGTGGATTTGGTGGTGCAAGTCACAACAGTGGTTTTTCTATATGAAAGAAAAAAAAAATGTTCACAAAAATTCTGCAAATCACAACAGCTAAAGACATCTAAAGTTAAAATCTGTTAGTCAAAATAAACCTCTAAACAAAACTCAAAACAAAGTTAAATGGTATAATTTTGTATGATGTGAAATATGTATGCTGGTAGGTCAGAATTTCAAAGCCGTTACATTTAGTGTGCTGTCAAAGCAAGCCATCCAGTGTACTTAAATAATTGAATGAAAACAACACATACAACTTGCAGTGGTTGCCAAGTACATTTCATTCTAAATTTAACACTAGGTGGGTTACTGTACTGTATCACTAACACCTCTTGGTTACTTGATAGCTCAATCAACATGTAAATTAATTAAAGATATAGTTCACACTCACAAAAAAAAAAAAAAAAAATCTATCATAATTGGTGGTGCCCTACATATACATTCAGAAAACATACTGTCAAGCCTACTGTGCATAAACTATCCAAATCTAACACCTCAAGAGGGGATGCCTTGCTGATGAGACTACTTCATTTACTTCGGAAAATTCCAGAGAAATGCCCCATTAACACTTCATCAGACGCATAATCACAGGGGGTTGTGCTATCTTATCAGTGTGATTCATCAGAGGATCCCATCATTCACACTCCAGCTGGGACGTACCGTTCGTGACCTGATCACAATCATGCCAGATTAATGCCAAAAGACTAAAAAAGAGTAGTTGCAGAGTGTTTTAATAATGCGTATCTGCTCAAACTTAATAAAGGATGACTGATTCAATGTATGAGGGAAGTTAGTAGAATGCAAGATTTCGGAAGAGTGAATTTGGTCAGTTTACTTTAAAATAACAATGGGTTTGTTTATACACCTAGGGCCAGATGTACTAACAGATTCCGCCAGCGCAAACTCTCTTTCGGCATTAAAAAACTACTGTCAGGATTTACTAGACATGCAGTAAAAAACTTGCGCTGAAAAGGCTTGGACAGGGTTATTTTTGCAGCTGACCTTATTGCTTATGCATTTATTTATGGGAGGAGAGTATTTAAATTAAACATTTAAGGTTAGTTGGTAGTTTGGTAGTTTTCTTGCGCTGCACTAAAGCATCTATGCAATTCAGGTGATGCTGCAAAAGTTTAGTGCTGAACACTTTATGTGGCACAATTCAAGATTTTGAGGATAAGCTCTGAGTGCGTTGGGGATCTGGCATACGGTTCTTTACTGAGATGTTACAAACACCTGAATTGGATCATTAAAATGCTCAAAGATCGCATATACTCTTGATGTATATAAGACATTTCTCCATCATTTGATGAGTAACTGCAGCCATATTCAATAGCTGATGTACACAACCATCATCATCTTTTTGAGAAAAATCTATAATGAGCCAAATTTGCATGGTAAGAGGCGTGTTTGCGCTAAAAGAATGACAATGACACGATTTAAATATCGCATCACTATTGTAAAGCATTTAGCACTCAGTTAAACTGGATGTGGGCAGTTAGAAAACAAGACACAGCTTTTCACACAGCTATATCACACTGCTACGCAACTGTCAGCAAACTAAGTGCCAACACATTTAGAGCGCATGTGTGAACCACTAGACCAAGGCTTCAACTTCCATTTCAGTCTCTTTCAGTCTCCTCTCTTTCGTAAGGCTGTCATTCAGTCCCTTCAGCCTTCTGTTTTGGGACTCTGATAAGGAAGGCCAAGCTATTAAATTTATCTTCTACTCTCTCTCTTTGGCATTATCAGTCTATTCTATCAGTCTTTAGAGATGTCTCTGCAGTCCCTCTCCTTCCCTCTCTGTCAATCTAATCTCAACGACTCCAGCTGACGACAGGCGGGAACACACACAGCCACTCACTCTCCATCAGAGACTATGGCTTTAGGTTTTGAGGCTCCATGATATGATCTAAGCTGTCAAGATACTGTTGAGATATCTCTCTCCATCTTTTCCTCCCCCTCTCTCTATCTTTCCTCTCCATACACGCACACACGCGCATAGAAACATAAGTACAGAAACATAAAATGACACCTGTTCTTTTATCTATGAAAAAAGCCCCTCCTACTAAATGACTCCTGTGGTGACAACCACTATAACAGAACTCGTATCACAAGAGTCCTGTGGAGTGTGGACTCTATGTCTACAAATTCCCCCAGGCAGGATATCGGATCTAAAATAACACAGTAAGAACATGTGACTGGGTCATGAACCGCATCATGCTGGGATGTGGGTGAAGTGGTCATGTTGGGCAGTCCGCAATTGGCAACAAATGTGACCAAATACCAGCATTGTTCACAACAGGTGGTTGGGGGGGTGGGCGATAACCAAAGGGCATCGCTGGCATGGGGGATTATGCAGGGGGAGGGCCAGCTGGTACTGGTGAATGGACAGGTTTGGACCTGGAGATGCCAAGTAGGGCTGCGCAGATAGTCTCAAGACTCCCACGGACACAGTGGACAGTCTTACCATGATGATGCCAACAGCCTCGAGGTGCCAGGGCAGACAGCCCACGGATTCAAAACAATGCCTTCAGTCCAGCCCTGGATAATGTGAGCTGAAGGACAAGGAGATGGAGATGCAACAGACTGACAAACACCGTGTGTGTCAATTCTGCTGCAGCGCACTGCAATATTGACTCCCGATATGGACCCCTGAACGCAGAGATAACTGTCATTTAAAAAGGGTGAATGTGTTCAGACTAGCTGGTGTGGGATTAGGAAGAACAATTCCATTATCTATGAGAATTTATGGATGTGTGTGACTAAGAGTGTATGTAGAGAGGAAGTCTGCAGCATGTCTGCAAGAGAGGAAAGACTGTGAATTTGAGCCTTGATAGACAGACTAGATGGACAGAAAGAATCGACAGATGGAATTATAGAATGGCAGATGGAACGACAGAAAGACAGTGAGAAAGATACTGTAGATGGACAAGTAGATAGAACGACAGACCGATTGAACAATAGAACTACAGAATGGCAGACATGACAGACAGAAACGTAGATAGTATGTGATCGAAGCCGAATACCTTATTCAGAAAGGCACAGACAATGGCGTCAAAGCAAATAACAAATTTTAGAAAAAAAGCAGAAATATACATTGCCCCGCTCACTTCTGATTTGATCCAAATACAGATACAAATAACTTTTACAGATATTGTACAGATACAATTTTGACTGTTACAGATTCAAATAGGCTCCGCTGCACACCCCTAATAGATAGACAGACAGACAGACAGACAGACAGATAGATAGATAGAGCTGTCCTTGATCAGTTCCTGGAAGTTAAGTCTCATGAAGTTTTAAACACTAATGTCACTCTATTCATGTCCTCGTCCCTGCTGTTATTCAGAGATGAAGTCACACTGCTGAGTTTTAAATTTGGTTCCTGCTGCGAGTGAACGTTCACGCCGGTGTCTCTAGTTTTGGCCACTCAAAGGACAACTAGGGGACTTCAGACTCAGTGTTCTGCTCATTCACTCACAGAAGAATTGGAAAGAAAGTGAAAACTTAAAAAAACAACAAAAAAATAGGGAGAGACAAGACTATACTCTACACTGGTTGATTCACGAAGAACCTGTACACGACAGATAAACGAAACGAGGAGTGATAAGGTACTTATGTCTTCCCTTTTCCGATGGGTCTAATATTTTTTCCTCTCCTCTCCCCTGCTGTTCTATACCTTGTCCTCTGGTTTGCAGGGCTGCCGGTGACCCTCTTGGACAGACAGTTCGGCACACTGCCATGCCCTGGGGGAGGATGAAATGAGTTTTAAGAGGGAAAAAAAGAAATGAGCAGAGTCCAGCGAGGAGTAATATTCAACATGGCCTGGCAGCAGTCGTCTAAATGCTAATCCACTATCAGGTACACAGTGCCTCCTAGTCCTGCGGCTCTAAAATGTCTCTATCACTGTGTGCCAGAAAATTACAACAGCTTAATTTAATTAAGACACAGTGGTCGCATGAAGTGGACACAACAGTTCTCACTAGCTTTGTGAGCAGAGACTGTGACCTTTCAGTATGACTCAGCACTTTGAAACACAGACAGTTGACATCAGTCCCTAAGGCGGGAATGTTGCAAAAGTCTTGACCCATAAAAATTTCCTAAAGCTGTTTTCTATCCATTAATTGTCTTTATAATTTCAGAACATGCGTCCGATGTCCAAACATAGACTTGACATGTCTGTCCATTGCCAGATGTGCCTTTTGGCTATCCTGAGAAACACATTAACATTACTTCACCCAAAAATTTAAACTCTGTCATCATTTCTCATATTGTTCCAAACATGTTTAATTTTCATCTGCAGAAAACAAAAGATTACACAGTCGAAAACAACACTGGACCCCACTGACTTTCTTTTCTTCTTTTCCTTTCCACTTTTTTCTCCCTATAATTTTACATGTATATTTTGAAGCTTAAAATAAATAGCATGATAAACCCATGGCACGTGTTTACATGGCTTGTCTGAAAACCCAAATTAACTGACCTCTTCAACAGCATATTCATGTGATTCCACAGGAAAAAAAACCCATACTTACAATCTAAAAAATGCTGGATTGTTTCTTCTGGGTCAAATATGGACAAACCCAACCACTGGGTTAAAAAATTATACTAAAAAATTTAAACCAACAGTTGGGTTTGTCCATATTTGACCCACACATGGGTTGAAACAACCCAGTATTTTTTAGAGCGGGGTCTCATTTGTGCACAGAACAGCTGGCTTTACAGTGAAAAAGACTTCCTGTTGCTGATGCAAGCAACATGTTCCTTCCACATTTAAGATAAATTATCGTATAATTGCTTGATGCTCTACCAAACATGGTACAAAAAGCAAAACAACCACTTCAAGTCTATTTGACAGTACTTATACCATTTTTCTATACCAAATATAAAAGGTTGTGCTAGGAGAGGAAAATTTCTTGGAAACAAGGATTTTGTAAACAAAAATTCAAGCACTCAGAGGGGAGAAGGTGGTTTTTGGAGCCCTCTGAAATAGAAAAATGGTACAAACACGGGAGCTCTTCAACTATTAATGGGGACCTATTATGTCCCTTTTCACAAGATGTAATAAAAGTCTCTGGAGAACCCAGAATGTGTCTGTGAAGTTTCAGCTAAAAATATCCCTCAGATCATTTATTATAGTTTGTCAAATTTGCCTCTATTTGGGTTTGAGCAAAAACATGCTGATGCTTATGCTAATGAGCTGCTTCTCCCTGCCCACTTTCCAAAAAGAGGGCGGAGCTTTAACAACTCACACTTTGGTTTTTCAACAACAACAAAGCTGGAGAATCTCACGCAGCCAAAATAACGATTGTCAGTAATGGTATTCAGCCTTACATTGTTCAAACCGGAGTCAGACACTGAAGGAGAGACTCAGGAAGAAGTTAAAACTTTTAGAATGCAACTGAATGTTTCTGAATGGTTAGTGGATAAATTTATGTAGCTGCTGTGGAGTTGATTCAACTCATTGACTAGCATGTGTCGTCATGTTAATCTTTTGTGCAAAACCCATTTGGACACGCACTATAAATAACTTCAGGACAGTCAGCATGCTTTGCTGGAACATTTGCCATAGCCTTAGAACTAGTACACCATTTTTGCTTGCAAAAACAAAATGGTGGCACTGTTGGTGGAAACGGGCAGATTAAGGGGCAGCAAAATCTGAGCTCGTTTTTTTCACATGCATGCAGAGAACGGCTTGCCAAAACAAAGTTACTGGGTCATCCTTTTTCACATTTTCTGGGTTGGTAGATGCACCAGGGCAGGGGCGTAGCCAGCGGACGGGCCTGATCAATGAGCCCCCCCAGTTTATTATACAATATTATATTTGTTAAATTTAGTTTAACCTACTTTAACATAATTACAAAATTATTATAACATCTCAAATACTAAAATAAATAAAACGTGTTTTGCGTAATATTTGAAAAGACTGAACTTTCCGTGAAACTGAACTTTACATTTCACGTTCGCAGTTGATGAAGCTGACACTCCCCTCCATCCTCCACCAGGTTAGGCCCCTGTCCATCCATAGGGGGTAGGCTCCGCCCCTGCCTTCATCTTCACACAGGATCAGCAGAATTTGCATCCCCCAGGATTCGGGCTAAAGACAGGCCTATGCCAAAGAACTTTTCTATACAGCTAAACATGAATCATTGTAGCTCACTCCCATCTGTTAATACTTTACAGAATAAATACCATGCAAATGTTCACCAGTCTTTTTGGTCTAAATATTTTACTTTTATTGACCTTTATTAAATTTCTAAATAAATAGAGAAGTTACTTTCATTTAGAACGACCCAAAGAGTACCATCACCTTTCTGCAACTTCGCTCAATGGTGAAAAAGATGGCATTTGGAATCTTCCCAAAATCGCACTCTTCTTTTCCCTTGACGCATACATGAATATGTAGGATTCCCCAGCGAGAAAATTGTGAAGTCATCTGCTCCATTTAATTTCATACTGAACCGCACTTGCATTTTTTACAATTTGCACCGTTAATTTCCCCTGCTAACTTTGTGTGTGTATGTGTGTGTGATTTCAGTGACAGGACAGTTATTTTGAAGTTTATTTGCATGTGTTTGTGTTCCACCCATCCTTCTCCCCAGTGAGTGTGAATCCTCTGAGGGAAAAAGTCCTGTGTTTTTTGAAGTGTGATGTCTTGGAGCCTGAAGAGAAGTTTAGGAGTTCTCCTCTGATTTCAAGAGGAGTCGTGAATACTCATCTGAATAATTATACCCACTCTCTGCTTTCTTCTGTCAGTCCAAACACTTTCCCAGCGTACATTAATGGCAGCTCAACACAAACCCTGGCCTAGTTATCAGCATCTTCCCTAAAATAAAAAAGCAGAGATGCTGAAAAGTAAAAAGTCACAGTGAACTGTCCACTAAAGGATATAAAGATTTTCTCTCTTATGAAATTCCAATTCAGTTATGATAGCAAAGATACTGACATTAAAATGACATCAGAAATATGTGTATAAATATATGAACGTGTGTATATATATATATATATATATATCTACACATATACATACAGACGTATATGTACGAAAACAAAAATAGGTCAAATACACCACACACACATATAAATACACATATGAAGTATATGCGATGCATAATAAATATATGTATTAACTATGCTTCTGTGAAAGCAAATGGAAAAGGTCTAGTACACATTAGCACTTATATTTAGGAAGAGATTGTCAGTTTAGTGAGCAATACGCATCAGACAGTCAGCAAATGGACTGTAGGTGTGCCGTTTGAGGTTAGCGTGACAATGAAGCTCCAACATTAAATCAGTGAAAGCAAATCCAATCATGAAGAGCTTCACTTAAACCAATCCAAAAACATAATTAAATGTAAGAAAGGAGCCCATAGGTAAAAAAAACCACAAAAAAAAACCGATAGGCTTCACAGTTCAGAGGGGTTCAAATGAGTTAAGACCCTTTTTTGGAGATGTTACATCAGCATAATCTAGCTCATGATGATGAGAAAGAATAAAAAGCATGAATGGAGAGAGAACACTTTGTCTCATTTTGGATTCTTACCAGAGCATATGCGCAAGTGCTAATCCAAAAGTGTGTGTTAGTGTGTGTGTGTATGTGTGTGGTTGTCTCTCCAGCTGCAACACAAAGGTCTTTGCTTCATGCTGGCAGCCGTGTGAATGGTTGCATCACAGCGTTACTGTGCACAAACAAGAAATTTGGCACAGAGGGCAATTCCACCCCCATCCCCTCTTCCTCGCTCTCACTCCAAGAGTTCAGTGAGTCATTATTGCACTTTTATCCAAATGTGAGTAAAAATAAGTTATGACTTGAGAGCTACAGTTTATGAGTGATTATCAAGCACGAGCATTTACACCAGTAGAGATAATTAGAGCTGTTCATCATGCAGCGAGAGAGAAATGCATCTCAAGAGCTCAAGAGTGACGAACAAAAAAGGGTGCGGGAGAAAAATGAAAAAACATACTTAAAAATGAGTGAGAAAACCTAAAACATTAATGGACTGAAAGGATTGGATGAAGAAAAGTTGATATCAGAAAAGATTAGGGCTGATAGTCTTACTAAAACGATGACCAAAATTTTATTAGTCGATTAGTTGCAGGGGAAAAAAAGTCATGCTCTAAAGTTAACCTAAATAAATGTGCATTATTATTAGGCACATAAGGAAGATGGTCTGGTGGAAGCTAGATATTTTACTTGATAACATGTTAATTATAGATATTTTTCTTACATAAACGCATCGCTTCGCTTCAGAATAACCCCCCGGAGCCGTGTGGAGTACGATTATGATGAATGCATTTATTTTTTTTAAGTTTCAAACAGGTGATTTCCATCCACTGCTATTATAAAGCTTAGGAGCATCGGGGTGATTATTAATATAACTCTGATTATATTCGTCTGAAAGAAGAAATTCATTTACACCTAGAATGGCTCGAGGGTAAGTAAATCATGGAATAATTTTCATTTTAAAGTGAACTAATCCTTTAATCAAATAACAAAAGAAAAAGAGAAAATCACTCACTGATCTTGACTTAATAACTTTGGTAACTTTAATAAGGATTCATCTATATAACACTGATAAAAAGAAAACTATGCAGTGTTATTTTACATTTGATAACATTTTACTTCAATTTCTGCTATTTAATTCTGTCTGTTTAATTGTCTTTGATAATGTTTGAAATTTATATTATATTTATATTTATTAAATTTATAATTATATAGTGTAGTTTTTGCTGTGGTATTTTTTATTAAAACCAAAAATATCACAAAAGATCTTCATGCAAGCATTCTTTAGACTTCTGATTTTTGTTTGTGGTATTCAACAGCAACAGAATGTTTTACAAAAAGACAGAATAAATATATTTGACTTGATTTTCTTTTTACCTTCGAAACTTTGAATTGATCGCCAGAATCGGAATTGCTAAAATTCTTTTAAAAGTGCAATGCTGACCCATATATTATATAATACATACGAAAAACACAAACAAATACTGTGTATATAAACACACACACACGCTTCTGCACATACTTCTACTTAAGCAACTTAAATGCCGAATGCATTCATGTCACATTCCACGATCATTTACAAAACAAATGCAATCTCTTGGAAGAAAAGCACTGGAAAAGACACTGAGCATCAGAGTTCTGCGGTGGCGAGGCTTTCCACATCTGAGCATGAGTCTGTCCATATATATCAGAGACCACAATGAGTGCATGCAGCAGTAACCATATGGAACTGAATGGGTGATGGAAGTCATGCAAGAGTGATGGCATGCATAGAATTATTTATGATGATGTATCTGGAGAGCATAACAATATATGTTCTGTATATATAATCACATAACAACCCCCAGGAAAACCATCATGTTTCATGATTTAGTATCTGATTAAGTTTTAAATGAACAAGGCTGAATTTTAAGTATTTACCATATGCATCTTGAAAGTGCAGTTTGAGTCTAAAACACATCCTAAATTTAAGGCATGTACAAGCATTTGTGTCTTTATATTTGTTGGTCTGAGCATCCCTATGAATAAAAGTACCAAACAGAAAATGGGAAAAGGAAAT
Organism: Zacco platypus; assembly: GCA_038088235.1. Lineage (NCBI taxonomy): Eukaryota > Metazoa > Chordata > Actinopteri > Cypriniformes > Xenocyprididae > Zacco > Zacco platypus. The sequence goes on from CM076069.1 coordinate 18,963,360, forward strand.
TCAAACTGGCAGAAGGATTTTTGGGAGGGTGTGCTAATGTACATTTTCTAATTTACTTCAGGGATGAGAGTGTAAGATAAAACACCCTGCCGCACATGCCGTGCCTCCAAGAGCAGAACATCCTGTAAAACCCCTGAAAGATCCACTGCGTGACACTTGCCAAGAACAGGATTACTGAACAGGATTTCAGCATCTCTGCAGTTGCTAGACCCTCCCCCTACCTGAGACTCAACCTACCACCATAGTTTTGAAGGCTTACATCCTTAAACATTAGTCTCAGACGGATCCATTGGACCATAAAGGGCAATGACAATAAAAACATGTCTCATATCATCAGCTGCTTCATGACCACCTTCCCCCAGCCTTCACCTCCCCTGCTCAAGTCACACTGTTCTGATTTCAATACAAACGGGTTGTACTACTCAAGAATCATCAAGAATGATCTCATTTGCATTCCCGGATGACCAATTACAAGAATCTGTTTGAGATTTAAGTTTTGCTGAAAACAAAAAGTATAATAATGACTTTTTTTTTTTTTTTAAACTTTCAAACAATTCTTCAAAATTTGTCTTGATTGGTCAAGCAACCAAAATATGTTTTTCTAGTTAATTACAGTTCTACCAGAAAGACTCGGGAGGTAAATTAACTTGCAATGAAATTTATTAACAATCAGCAAGCAAACATAGTAAGATAAAGTTCTTTGGCGTAGGCCCCGTCCGTAGCTTAGATCCTGAGGGTTGCGGACTCTGCATTTCCTGCCTGAAGATGAAGGCAGGGGCGTAGCCGACCCCTGGGAGGTATGGACAGGGACCATCCTGGTGGTACATCCATTGGTAGTACCGATCTTATATACTACGAGTGTTGGATAACGATTGGTTAGATCTAAATTAGTAGTGACGTAACATTTGAGTCTTCCTGACAGAACTTGCGCTAGAGCTTTCATTTATGTAAATTTTTTAAAAATTGATTTTAATGACAGACAGACAGACAGACAGATAGACAGATAGACAGATAGATAGATAGATAGATAGATAGATAGACAGATAGATAGATAGATAGATAGATAGATAGATAGATAGATAGATAGATAGATAGATAGATAGATAGGAGCAGCGGGAGTCACTAATTGTTTTATTTATCTGTCAGTTTTATTCATGAGCTATTAAAATCATCCTTGAAAAATACCAGTTAATTTTCAATTAATGAGCCAAGTTTCTGTTCACTCTGTTGCCAGCTGAATCTGAAATTACATTGACCCAGGCTTAATTGATTTCGTACAAAGCCATTAGACTTTGGATTAGAAGTGCCCTGATGAGAACGGCTCTGCTCTTCCCAAGAGAGGACTGATCATGTCTTTGCTGTAAACATAAGCACTACATAAAAACTCCAAAAGAAATTAAAGTCAATGAAATGTTATTTTAATTTACATTTGTTTTTTTTTCTGTCTTAAGGACTAGAAATGAATAAGAACATATTGAGTACATGTACAACAGAACCAATGTTAGTTTCATTAACGAAAAGAGGGCCTGTTTCCATGACTAGACAAGATGAGACGACGCCAAGGTCAATAAATGACAACAATGATATTAACATGCAATATCATCGACGAAAAAAGACGACTAAAATGTAGTTAAAAAAAACTTTGCCAACATATTACAGTACAAGCCTTCACTACAAGCTTTCATGCTTGTGGTTGCCAAACGTCATGAGCTTAAATCCCCCAATCAGAGTTTATCAGTTAAACGGATTCATTTTCTGCTCAGTGTTTTACTTAATCTTTGCAATCTGGCAACCATAAGCACACGTTCTCCCTACACTGCAGAAGTGCTGCCAATGATCTGAAAACAGACAAACAAGAAAGCTGTAGTTTAGCTACTTCCATTGAAATATTCTATTTAAACAAAAGTCTGTGTTCCTTCACAAACCTTTTGCACTGTTTGCTGTCACTAAATCTGGGATTAAACCTAACTGTAATAAATCCAAAAACATGAAACTAGACTATATTGTTTCCAAATGCCATTGCTGAATAAATGCTCTTACGCAATTGCTGTTAGTCTTTTGGGTTCTGTTGTTATATTCTATTGTTATAGACGTATTCTATATTCTATTCTATGTAATAGAAAAGAGTTAATGTAATTTGGAATTATTGGAATTACTATTAGGAATTTCACTGTTTTTGTTTTCTTATTGAGAGAAGTTTGTTGTTTTACCAGTTTTCATTATGTATAGAGCGTGTTAATTTGCATGATAGATAGCCTATAATAAATCAGTGCACTAGATGAGGTCAAATAAATCATGCGTATGACATTCTCTTGATTTGTGCTTATAGCTGCAAGAGCAATAATTCTGATGAAATGGAAAAAAAATCTCAAATAAAAACAATTTTGCACAAAATAATTACGATTATCAATTGTATGGCAATGCAATGCAAGTCAAGTTTTCATTGGCTAAAACTAGACTAAAATGGCCAGACATTTAGTTGACTAAACAACTTGATAAGGTTGGACTAAATAAGAAAAAATAAATAAATAAAAAAGAATAAATAAATTAAAAAAAAAAAAAAAAACATAGCTGACAAAATTAACACTAAATAGAACATAATTACAACAGACACTTTCAGAAATCAAATTTCTGCATCATTCAAAATAAAAGCTTTGTCAATCAGTGCACATACAGCTGTCACAGTAAGAGCTTTATTTTGAGCTAATAATAGTGGGTTAAAATTGTCTTCTTTTTTCTCACTACTTTATGAGAAAAGAAGAAACACGTTGGGTATGAACAGCATGCAACCAGCACAATTTCCATCTCTAAAGCTAAGTAATATTGGTAAATGGCTAATTATGTAATGCTTTGTTTTGACCACTGGTCTCAAGAGCTCAGTTTCCACTCAGTTTTGAAGGGCATCTAGTTTTAAAGCCCATTTGTCTGATTGCAGCATTGAGACATTCAAGCCAATTAAGCTCCACACAGCCCAAAAAACCCACCAATCCTTCGCTTAGCTCTTTGCTGCACTTGTTATGCTCCCACAAACAGGACAGAGAAGCTGCAAATAAGGTAACAAACAAGATTCATGTTAATTAGCGAGTCTTGCGGCTCAGTGCTAAATTAATAAAGCAGAAGCAGCCGATTAAGTGATTAGGTGAAATGAACTTTTGTCATCATGTTTTAATGCTTCATACTTTCTCATTTTTCATTTCAAGCTCAGAGTCGTCGTGAGTATAATTTAATTTTTCATAATACACTCACAGGAGGGGGATTTGTGATGCTCCTCTACATACAGAGACATGACCAGCTTTGTAAATAACATTTAATTATATATTCCTTAATATTTCAGCATCTCATCACGGTGCAACATGCACTTATGTTTTTAATAATAATAATAATAATAAAAAAAACATGCCTCCTCTAGGCTCCACACGTTGACAGACAGCGAGTGAAACAAACAACATTTCAGGTCCGTAAATATTTAATAAAGTCACCAGTGTAATATAGCACAAAAGCCCATTTGTTTCGGGAGTTACGTTTATGCATGCATGAGATTTTCGCTACATGTCTTTTTTCCTTCAGATCATCTATCTCTCCTAATGAGAGCCGGGAATCCTCCGAGCATATAATGCAATAACCACAGAGTATGAAACCACGAGACTTCAGGCTACAGCCAGAACATGCAAGATACAAACACATTTAGCAGCACAACGCACCATGCATCATCATGCGAGTTGTTCCGGAAGAGATGTATTTGGATCATACGATAAGAGCAGTTATGTCACTACTTTTATCCAGTTGTTGCTATCAATCAAATGTTCCTAACTACAGATGGTGGTGCAGATGTTGGTGGTCAGCAGGGCTGTAACTGAATGCAAAAACACCATCTAAACCTCTTTGAATATTACATTATCTGTGACAACTCACTGAAGCTGATAATGAGGTGCAAAATAAAATAGCAATAAATACAGATGAATTAATCCAGTTACATTTGCTGCTGATAGTATGTAAGAATATTTTATGTCAGTCTTACAGAAATGAAAGGTGTCATTTTTTTATTCCTTTTTTTTGTTCTTTTAGGTTCATTGATGTTTTTTTTGCCCCATATATATATATATATATATATATATATATATATATATATATATATATATATATATACACATAGTGGACTAATATTGAGTTTTCAATAAATCCATTGCATGGTTTGTCAAAACTAAAAAGACTAATAATTTAAAATGTTACAAATATACATACATTCTTGTTGGTCTTTTGCGTCATGTTCTTGGCGCTTTTTCTTTAATTTTTCTGCTCTGAACTAACAGCTTCGTTTAGAAGCGATAGCCATATGTCAAGATGCATGTCATTAACTACTGCATTGCATGATGTCTGAGTTGAAAACAGTAATCATATAAATATAAATCATTAAGTATTTAAAAATACATTTCCTCTAAAGTTGAATCCACATACTGTACATTATATAGTGACATTATATAGTCATATAGGGAGGACCAGCACTGCTGACCCTAAACATGCTTCAGCAGCATCCATTCTCAAATATCACAATGAGCACATCTGAATTTGAAATTCATGCAAAGGTATAGCAAAAGATGAGAGAAAAAACGCTGTTGACTACACCACCAACACTAAAATACGACAAGTGTGTGGTGCGTCCAAAGATGAATCACATATAGCTTTGACCCAGCAAATTAGAGTTATAGCCCACTGTTAAAAGAATGAAGGACTTAAGTATTTCGGTAACACTGTACAATAAGGTTCATTAGTTAACTTTAGTTAACTACATTTTTTAACATGAACTAATAATGAACTGCACTTATACAGCATTTATTAATATTTGTTAATGTTAGTTTCAACATTTACTAATACATTGTTAAAATCTTGTTAACATTAGTTAATGCACTGTGAACTAACATGAACAAACAATGAACAACTGTATTTTCATTAACTAACGTTGAAGAAGATTAACAAATAAAGTAACAAATGTAATACTCCTGGTTAGTTCATGCTAGTTAATACATTAACTAATGTTTAACTAATGAACATTATTGTAAAGTGTTACCAGTTTTTTTCCAAGGATTTTCAAGTACTTCAAAGCTTAAAAGTTTGACCCCATTTCTCCAAGGTTATCCCTGTTTGTAAAACTAAAAGTTTCTCGGTGTATAGGAAAACTAACACTTGGTGAAAAACAAACACTTATTTTAAAATGAAAAAACACATGAAATTACCACTATAGTAGATGGCTGAAGAATAGCACTTATTGGCTCAGTAGCCATTTAAATTCCAGAAAATATTTTTTTCCCACACGTTTTGCTTACATTACGTTACATTATCAAATCAATTTCATAACTTACTGAGTGCGAAAACTCCTGTTCAAATCAATAAATCTTTTGTTTACATTGTATATCCATTTTGTTATAATGAATGGATTTATGCGTGTAGAACTTAGTAAACTTCAAGAATTCAATCAGCATTTTGAGAGATACTGAGCGGATTCTTAAACACTTCAGATTGACTATTATTTTCAACAAATAATTGTGATACAATACTCAATGCTGCAAAATAACACTGTAAAAAGACACATTTTCATCGCTCTTGAACTTGAATATGAATTAATCTGAAATCTGTGACACGAATAGAACACCCAGAACAACCGATTATTTACTTGTTTTTCTCTTTTAATAAAAAACTACAAATAATGTTGTAGAAGCTCTTTTTCTTTGCTATGTAATGTTAAGTAATGTAGGCCTAGGTAACATTAAAAGATGAAACCTTATTGTGATTTAGATTTAGTTTTAGAGTTTTATTTTTAATTTATTTAAACTAAATAGTATACAGTTGTAATATTTATCAGTTACTGATCCTTACTTTAAAATAATTAAAACATTAAAATAGTCTCTCATAGCATTCTGTAATCACATTTCCTTCTCACATTACAAACAATTTCAACTGAAATGAATATTCCATGTCCATTTACTCCCTAGGTAACAGAATAATAAGTGGGATAATGTACAGTCAGTCAGCCAATATCGTAAAATAAACCCAGCAGGGTGATGAGAACCCCGAATATGAAGCAGAGTGGCTGTACATGATGCCTTACTTAAAGAACAGAGATTCTTTTAAGTGTATACGAATGAGCAGCATGCCTTTCCCTACATGCAGAGAGAATGCTTGCCAGAGGTTTTACTGGCAAATACCTTTTTTCACCAATGGAATCTCTCTCTATGCTCCTGTAGCCCACTTTTGACCTTTTCTTTCTGTCAGTTCAGTTTGCTCTTGTGTCTTTTGATGAAGATGTCACAAAGCCACGGCCTCTCAGATACCGAGGGCTTGATATTCTGCTTTGTAAGTCACTGGAAAATTGAGGGTGAAATCTGTCTGTTCATGTTTATGCTAAAGTAAGTGCTAAGAGAGGTCAGGACTTTCAAAACATCTAATCTACACATTACCCAGAAGGAGCAATAATAATAAATGCCAACCTATTGATTTCTCATAGTTCATAGCATAGGAATGAATCCTAACCAGAGGTCAAAAGTATACACTTTTTACTCTGACTTTTGTTTTTTGAGTTTTTGAATCTCAACATAGCAGAAAAATAAGCTAAAAGATGGATTAATATAGAAGTTTTTTCAGTAATGATCAAGTTAAACTAAAATATTTGCATGCCCAAATGTTTCAGAAAAGGAAACGTTGGGTTTCCGAAGCACAGCAAGTTCAGAGCGGTCAATGAGCCTCTCTCTAACCTACAGACACAATGAGTCACCTCAGTGTGTCTGACACCCAGTGTCTGACAGCAGTCACACTAAATTCAATCACATTACAAGCTACAGTCTTACACTGGACCAAGAAAATGCTCTTTGTCTCCCTATTAAATTTCAGGGTGACTCTGAATGAAGGAGCTTGGAATGAATGATAAATGCTAAATTTTAAATTACAGTTCTTAAGTCTTATTTATGGTTGTTAAAACTTTATGTTTATTGAAGGCATATTGGATAAGCAAATGGGGATGAAATACGAGGTATTTGATGTTTTTAGAGAGCTCACGGGTGTGGGGCTCTCTGCTTTGTGAGGGATTTAAACAGATTGGTGTGGACGCTCTGCTTGTTACTGTAGAAAACTATGCAGGAAACCAGAAACTGATCTCACTAACCTGTATATTCTTAAACATGTATTTTGCGAATTCATTACTCTAATTTATCTTGCATTCAAGGGAAACATATAGGAATCTCAACAGAATTTCCAAAGCCCCTTCTGGGGCTGATTATAAAGTTAGACAAAGAAATGCTGAGTGGGCTGAATTCAAAGCCAATGCCTGCGGACACACACGTACACAGTACACACTTACTCAGACTTAAACGTTGCCCTCCTGGCGTTCCGGGCTCTTCCTGTGCAGGGAAGCTGTTTCTCTTTTATTCAGCATAACCACTCTTCAGAAATGCAATGAATAAATGACATGCATCTTCTATCAGTTTTAACCTTTCGTACTCTCCACTCTTCCTCCTTTCATCTTTGCCTGCTTATTTTCATATCTACTAAATTTACCTTCTTATGTATGCATCCATCTGTCCATCATCTGTCCATTTGTCTGTATCATATATATTTGTCTGTGTATCCATCTATTCATGGATAGATGCACTGTAAACACTCAAAATAATGAATGGGTTTGAGTAGGACAAACTTGAAAGCAAAAGAAAGTTTAATTTGAGTTCACAGAACTGATACATTTTAAGTAAACTGAACTGTTTCTTTACTTGAAGTTTTCTGAACTTATTTCTTTTAATTTAAACGAATTTAAGTTTTAACTGAAACTGGGCTGGGATTTCTGTTTTCCAGCATGGGAGATTAAATGCTACAATTAAGTGTTATATAATGTTTTTAGTGCAAGATTAATGTTAAGTGGGCGATTTAGCAGTTATTAATGTTTTGTTATGCTAATTTAGAAGAGTTTCTATTTTTGGAGATTTACCATCATGGTGACAAGTGGTGCATGCGGCTTGGTTTGAGAGCAGTATGTTAAGGGCCAGATTTACTAAACGAGGCAAATTAGCGTGAGAGCACAATTCCACAAATGCGCCGATGGGAGTGGCAAGTTTTGCGCGTGATCTACTGCTGACGCACAAATTAATGAACACAGACGCAGTCAAATCATTTACGCAATCTAACCAGAGCAGCGCAAAAATAACACTGGGTCGCAAATAAGCAGAGCTGATGTGGGTCGACACAGGCGCAACTTGTTACATGTATAATCTGACAAACATGTACACACACACACACACACACACACATATATAGTGATGAATTCAGGTTGGGACACTTTTTCAAAATTCATCTCAATGGCAAAGTGTCCCAATCACCCTGAATTCACCCTATAATTAATGTCTTCCTCTGACACTCCAAAGAAATGAATACAAGTGGAAAATATTTTCTCCCTTCTTGCGCTCTCTGATCTCTGCAGTGAATCCTCCTAGCAGCAACAATTGCAGCCATGTCGCAAAATGGACACGCTTCTTTGGGGTGTTAAATAATAGTGCAATTACCAGTAAAATGATGAGCGCAAATACTAGTAAATCATGTTGTGGGATTCATTTAAATTCTCTCCTCCCATAAATTTTGTATCTGAAAGGGAAACTCCTACAAATGCATATGCAATAAAGTCAGCCGCAAAAACAACTCTTTTTTGCACTGTGTCTTTTATTAAATCTTGACAGTAGGTTTTTAACGCCAAAAGAGGGTTTGCGGTGATGTAAGCTATTAGTAAATCTGGCCCTAAATGTTTTATATTGCTGTACTCATTCAGCAAGGGCTATATCATGGTATTGCTAATATGTTAGCAAATTAACAAAATAGTATTTTCTACATTATCTAGTTGTAGCTAGCCAAGTGTCCACTAATAAATGTTTTTGTTGAGATTACATGATAATTTTACGTTAAATGTATGAATTAGTTTACACAAATATTTTAATTTAAGAACAATTAAAAAATTTTAGCACAAAATAAAAATCTGCCAGTTTTGCTTGCTTAAACTTTGAATTTCTTAACTTAAATTTGTTTGATGTAACTGATGTAAATTTTGTTGCAGCTGTTGTTATTGATGTAAATTTATAATGTAACTAATTTTTTTTCCCAACTTTATCAGGTTTATAGTGTAGATAGATAGGCTTCTCTTTTTGTTACCTGGGGTTTTATAAAATGGATTGAATTTATTAAATGTGTGTTTTTTTCTTATGTTTAGAATGCATTTCTTACGACCCCAAACTAATTCTTCTCATTTGTGTCATCATGGGGTTCCCACTTCAGATTTGTGGGCTGCACAGATTCATTTGTCAGTCTCACAACGCTCTGAGGGGATTCTCACCTGGCAGACTGAAGCCAAACGCAAAACAAACTACCATTACATTCACAGAGAAAAAGGGAAGAATTCACTCTGTAAAAGGTCCACAAGAGGTCACCTGAGACATGCACAGACCATTTCTAAAACAACTAAACCTACAGGGCACAGTTTTCTGATAAAAAACCAATGCGGCACAATGCAAGCCACACACAAAGTCCAAGGGTGCAACCGTATCTGTAAAATAACATGTTTGAGGTTGTGTTGAGTATGGAATCACTTACATGGTTATCAGCGATGAACCCTTCGCTTCATTACCCATGCAGACTGTCAGACCGTGGGTCGTGTACAGCAGACAAACAGCCATTGGGGCCATGTATCATCAAGGTGACGCAGACTTCACAGGTTTGGCAGGTTTTTGCAGGTGAAGACATGAGCAGCGGGCACCTGTTTTGCAGGCCAGATGGCATTGCTTAGTTAACCCTCCTCTGCTAGGCAACCCATCACAAGGTGAAAGAGAGGGAGAAAGTAAGAGCGTGTGAGAGAGAAAGACGCGGAGGGAAAATGTCCAGTGCCAGGGCTTCATTAGAGGCCAACCAGACGACTCAAGTGGCTGCAGATGTGTTTACATGAAGGCTGGAACTGTTTGTGGTGCTAATTTTTCTCAGAAATCCGGGTGCAGGGTTAGTGTGGGCTTGTGGGTAATTTGAGATCAGCTTTACATATACAAATAGGCTATGTGATGCAAATGCACAATGATAGTGTATTTTTGATAGTTGTCTTTGCTATAATATTTCACAAAGTGTGTCTTTCTTTCACTTTGACTTTTAATTACATATTAACACTTTTTAACATGTTGAAATCTTGTTTCATGTTTTTAACATCTGTTATCATGTCATAATGGTGATGGAGTGAACACAAAAACACCTTGCTCGAGGCAAAACCATGCTACTTAGCTTCCTACTCTGGTGTGAGAGAGAGAAAAGTGAAAAGTAATGTCTGTTTATGAATACCAGTCTGGTCTGCTAAGTGATGTGATGCCAGTAACTGACGCAGTTTAGGTTTCAGGAAAAATGACTGGTTAGTATGGCAGCCTAAAAACACGGGAGAGAGAGAATGATGAAACTGAAAGTAAAAAGGACCGAAAAAAAGAGAGAGAGAGAGAGAGAGAGAGAGAGAGAGGCTGCCAGAAGCACTCTGTAATTGCAATGGTTTGCAATGAATAAGGCCATTACTGTTAATGTCTTTAGGGATAGTGCGTACCATTTGTCACTCTTATACAGTCAAGCGGCAACAAACCCTTAAAATGCCGCACGGTCATAATCTAAACCGCTTCTATAGACAAAAATCAACTGTACATTTGGTCAATACATCATGTTTTGCTCTGACAACTGTTATATATAACACTGGCCCAATGAATAATCAATCTCTCTGTCAAATAAGACAGACAGTTATTAAAGACTTCATCGAGTCAGCACTGAATCAGATGTAAAGCTTTATCAATGTTGACAAATCTTCCATTGCAAACAGACCTGACAGCTAATATGATAAAAAGGTTTGTTCCGACCAGAAGTCCTGTAGTCGTTCAGTCACTCTGAACTAACATAATATCATACAAATTTTAAAGGAGTCATACATTTTCATCATGCAATTGTTTTTCATGAGCTCCTGATTGTATTTTTTCTTGCCTATTTTCTACCTTCTCACTGCCCCTTAGAATTTACTTTTTAAGTTGCTATTGTAGCTGTACCTTGATTTAGTGTTTCCTCTCCCCTCCCAAAAAACCCCATCTTTCTTCATTTAAAATTAGCTTTGTCTTCTGCCTATATATGAAAAATAAACTTACACTTAAATTTGTGATGATTGCCAGTGCCCAAGTCTTTAATAACCACTTAAATAAATAAATAAACTTGGCAGATTTTAAATAGTTTTGCATCTTTAAGAGGAATGAGAATAGCTTTCCCCAGATATTATATACCTCACTGATACAAACACCATCTTCGCATGTAAAATACGCAAAAATGCTTTCCTGAGTTCCAAACATAAACATGTTTGTATTGCCCCATCCTTCAGTAAACAACCTCTTTGCACGGTCTGCATTTTACATTGACAGGTTCACTAAACAGCCCACGCTGAAATGTGCAAACTATTAAGGTTAGGCTGAAATGTTTTTGGAGACTTTTAAGAATAAATCTCAGCCAATCTCTCAACATTAAGATGCTTTGAATGTATATTTCGGAGCAGCACATGCTTCACACACATCCAGGAACAGCACAAGCTTTGTCTTTACTACATACACTTAAAGGGATAGTTCCCCCAAAGCAGCACAGTTACAGTCTTTCTGGACTAGGGAGGAAGATTTCTGTTTTCATAGCACATAAAACCCCTCTTTTACAGCCAATTTAAAGGGTTTAGCAATTTTTCCATCCCTAAAGATACGAACCACTCATTGACTTAAGTGAATCACATAAAATTATAAATACAGAAAAAGAAGGTCTTCTTTCCAGACACACTAAGTATATTTAGATGCACAAGTTTAATTTCAGTCAGACTAAAACAGTACAATAAAAATAAAACAATAATCTTAAAATGTAAACACTTTGTCCAACTGAAATTGTGGCAATCACATCATCTGCAGTAGGGGATTTCAACCTTTTAGGACACACGCATTTATCTAATTTCACATCGACCCCCAAACAACCCCATATCTACACAGGACACAACCGTTATCGCATTGTGCCTTGAGGGGCCGTTCGCACAGAATGCGTTTTTCCATTCCAATGCGCTACTGTTCCCCTGTTTTACTATGTAAACTTACGCAAGCTGGACGTGTGTGACCATTGAGCTCGTGTCTCGCGTCGTTTGCAGCGTCTCGCGCATGAGATGGCATTCTAAAAACGTGGTGCTCAAGTTAAAATCAGCTCAACTTTTAAAAAAAGCATCTCGAGACCTTGCGTTTTTCCCAGTTCCACTGCCCTGTGTGAACGAGCCATTACAAATCCATTTTATTCTTGTGTCAAAAATAATGCTGGCGCTTTGAAGTATGTCAGAAATAGAAGAAAGCATCAGTTTACTGTCAAGGATTTTGTGTGTTACTAACAGCTTACTGACTTTAGAGCGACGACTGAGCTTGTTTTTCATTCAGTTTAACCTTAGTTTTTATCATCTCTGGTATTCTTGATTTTTACAAGTCACAGTCCTTTTTATTTTTAGCGGTTTTTGCTCAAATTCAGTTGCGCCAAAACTGCTGTAACCATAGCAAATGATTAACTGGAAGAAAAGTCAAATTCCCCTCTCTAGTGGATGTCCAAAGATTTACTAGTAAAGTCTCATATTTACAGCTGTTTCACTCGAGTGTATGCTTCTGAATTAGCGAGGGCGCGCCCCACAGGTTGAATGCCCTGATCTACAGTAACTTTGTTAGTCCAACTTCGCATATTGCGTCATGTATATTTTGACAGAGAGATTGTAGCCAACCAGAGCTTGATCATAATTGTGTATGAAAACATACCGTTTTAGCCTGACTTGGTTTATCTTTTTTCTCACATCTTCCTGTTAGATCTGGCCGACTCTAAGGAAACATTCAGAGGGCTCTGCCTGAACTGATGACCCAAATAGAAACAATGCCCTTCTGTGGCCTGAGGCCTGCCCAGCAACACCCCACTCCTGACTTGGCTAGAGGAAATGGCTCGGGTCTTCAGCTCGAGCCATATGTCCGGTGACAGACCTCCCAGCATTAGGAGGCCAACGCCGTGTCCTGCTATGACTCTGATCTCAGGCCGCTGAATGCTGAGCCGAGGACAGAGCAGTTTAGGGCGTGTACCGTAAGATTCCCCTGCTTTGGTTATTGGAAAGATTCATGAGGATTTGACTTAATGGAACTAATGAATGGACAGATTCATTCATGCAAGCAACGTCGTCTTGGCAGCGTTTCCTTTTTCCCTTTCCCCATTCTTGTTTTTAATAAAACACAGAAGGAATCTGTCAGTTCATGTGAATAAGGATAGTTACGAGAATTTCATAACCTACGTTCCATTTGATAAGCTGAAGAGAGCTTTAACGTTCCTGCCAAAATGAAGTGAAGCTTATTTTCTTTGACTGCCATCAAAAACAAGTGTGAAACACAAACCGAATGCCAAACTATTCTCGCACTTTGATGATCCACCACCACACTGTAGCAAATTGCATATGCACCATGGGAAATTTAAGTGGCCAGAAAACTTCCCGGAGAGAAAGAGAGCTATCAGCAAACCTTATCTCCTCTCTCCACTCCTGATATGAAGCTACGCTTTTGTGCAATTGTCCAGCTCTTCTGGTGAGAAGAAAGCCTACCATTTAGAAACAAAGCGCAGCCTACCCTGCTGTTCTGGTTGGAGATGGACCCACAGATAATTATTTTTGCCTTGAGTTGTTCATTCATTTCAGACTGCGTGAGAGGTGTTTTTTCGACTGGCCTGAAAAAACAAGCTCCCTTCGTTTGCTGGGTCTCCTTGCTATTCTATTTCTCAAGGAAATGACTCCATCTTCCCTTCCTGCTCATCTTGTTCTGTTCTTCCTTCTCTCCACATTTCCCTCCTCACACTTTTCTGGACCCTCCCAGCTTTGTGTTCTTCCCCAGGCCAAGAGGAGCAGCTCTGATCAATTGTGGCCTGTTATTTTGCAGAGGAAGGCAGAGCACTTCCCTCTCAGCTCTCATTATTCATTACGAGTACACAGACAGGCCTGCAAGAGCATGATGAAGAGATGCTCCAATACACCACAAAGAGATCTGGAAACTATAGCGGACACTCTAGGAGCCTGTTTGTGTGCATGTGGAGTGTTTGGAAGGAAGGTTATAGTCCCAAGGAGAAGGGTTTCATGGCAATCAATCCAAAAGTTGAGAGAGATAATGAGTGAGTGGAGCCTTTAAAATCCACGTCTGTCAACCAGTCTCTGGGCTTTTGTTGAAAGATAACTACATGCTATGGCTCTGTTCTACGCGCGAACCCTGTCTGGCACATAAACCGTAGCTCTCTAAAGGGAGAAATGGATGTCTGGACGGAGAACAATCAAACTGTTGTTTGTTTGTTTTGGCCGGTTTATAATTACCGGCTCTTATCTACCTGACACATGTGTACAAGTGCTGCTATAGAAATTATTTATTGCCTCTAATCTACCTTGGGCATGTAATGAACTTTCAAATTGTAATAGCTGCGACTGAAGGCGAACGTTTCGTTTATCTGATTCAGAGAGCTCGTTAACATGCGATAATGGATAATGGTGGTGCAGAACATTCGCTGGTTATCAGCCTTGATCAATAGTTGACTTAAAAAAAATCAGATAAATCATTGACCCTTCATATTCAACATGAAGCGCTTACAGGCTGTCAGAATGTGCTCTGATCACTTTAAATCACATCTAATCTATCAATCACACACACATTTTCTTTCATGCTGCCTGGAGAGTGGGAGAATGATGGGGTCTACACAGTGAGCTGCCCTAGCAAAAACTTTAGTTCATATCAGGCAGCCGCATGGCTGAGAGCGCTTTAACAATAGAGCTTTTGGTACAGACCTGAGTTTGACAGAGTTTTGTTTGTGTAGTGAACTGGCATACAGATCTAGTGAATCGTGGTTCACAAGTGAATTCAATCCAATCTGTCGTAAATCAGCTAATGATAATGTATAATTTGCATCATTGCTATGAAGGACCATTAGTGCCACTTAAAATAATATGAAGAAATGAATGTATTAATAAATACATTTTTTTTTTCAACTAAGTTTTTAATTCAAACTATTTTTTTAATAGTGCAGTTAAATGTGAATGTGATGACATTGAAGAGATGAAATAAAGAGTTTAGTATGTCTATTTAATTGGCAGTTTGAAAAGTTATTTAACACTTTTTTATTTTATTATTACATTGAGAACAAGAAAAAATATTTAAAATAGTGCTGTCAACGTTAATGCATTAACATATGCAATTATTTCAAAATACTTAAATAAAATAAATAAATTACTGAAGCATGCGAAATTGTCTTTAACATAATTTATGTCACACAGTTAGATGATATTAGGAGTTGGGAGTTTATTGAGAATCTACAGTGTCTGCATCTACATCTACAAGAACCTGTAATCCTGGTAGGTAGAAATTTCTATTTTAACCCTTTAACTCATTGTCTCTTCTCTGTTTGCCACATTTTAAGACGCTAAACTCCTGGAAAGTTGTCACGCCAATGATCCAGTAAGCAAATGCATTCAAATAATCAGTCCAAAACAGCGCTAATGTAAAGAAAACCAGGATTATTACATGAAAGATGGCACAAAGAACAGTAACTTGTGGCCAGTTTCCAGTGTTTTCCACATGTGGCACATTCCAATGTGTGTTTAGCTGTAAAACACGTGCTTTGACATATTAAGTCATTGTGCATGTGAGCCCCTCATGCATTGCGCTGTGAAATACAGACTGAAGGGTACGTCAAAACATCCCACCGCTGTATGGGCAAATGATATGCAAACTACATTTCTCAGCAGGATAAAGCAAACCAATTTTTCGCTAGTAAAGTTTTGAAGGATGCGGATTGTAATCAAGGTAAAGATGATTGTCGTGACTTCGTGAATCGTACCATAAGCATATGAATCTGCTATTATTGATGTGCAAACAAGCCATGTATGTGCGCTTTTGATGTACTGATCGCACATTGTATTTATGCACAGACACATTTCACTACATTCACGATGGTTCCACATACATTCAGAATAAATTTTCATGTGTCATGTGTATGTTGCTGTGTTTAGCAATTCTGAATATATCCGTGTACTGTAGTAGGTATATAATGCAGTCAGGTCAAGGTGGTTTGGATGGTCTATTTTTTCGCAGGATAAATGTGTGATTAATCATGATTAATCGTTCAAAAGTGTGCAATTAATCACGATTTGTTTTTTTTCCCAAAAAATGTGGCCCATCTATCGACAGCCCTAATTTAAACATTTTAAATGTTTTTTTTTATATTGAATAATATATATATATATATATATATTTTTTCAAATTAATAAACTGATCACTCAATTAATTTATATATCCAAAATGACTAAATTATTAATACAACAGTGAAGCTAGCATCTTCTCATCCCGTGTTGTAACTCTAACAGTGGTACTCAGGATGATGACACATATGAATAATAGTTTAGAACCAAAAATACAACAGGAAAAGAGACCAGGGGTTGAATCGAACTCTGGTTCGGACCAAGAAAATGCGAAAACAGCCTAAAGCCTGACGGAAACATGACCTTAGTACAGCTAAACATCACAGTCTTGGGAAATCAAAACTTAAGGTAGGAAAAAAAGAGCCAAAATCATTGAGAAAGATCTTGAGTGGGAGGGTTCTGCCCAGCGCTGCAGGCGGTCAGTAAAGCGAGTACCTGTGGTGCGATAAATACAGATGATTTAGAGGTGATGGTAAATATCTGTGATTCAGAGTCTGGGAGAATAGTGAGCTCTGAGCTCTCATGATGGCAGCACTGCTAGTTTCACACATTTCTTAAACACACACATTCTACAGCTCAGAGTGACCTCTGAACCAACGCATGACGTATTGACGAACGCACAGGATAGAGCAAAACAAAACACTGGTCATGAGTTTGTTGCCCAGCCCTATTTGTTTGAACTGCGAGAAGCATCTACTCTCACCTAAGCTTATGCTACTCCTACATCCTAAATTATGTCAAGTCAGAGGTCCCTCTTCCGCCGGAACTCTACTTGTTACTGGAAGCCAGTGATTAAAGTTTATAAAGTTTTAAATATGGATAATTTGTCTTTAAAAAATGCATCACTAGGCATCAGTAGGCCATTATAACCCCCTGGAGCCATAAGGATTAGATGGATGGATACGTTTTTTGGGCTTCAAAATGTAGGGTGATATTCATTCCCATTATAAAGCGTGGAAGAGCCAGGATATTTTTTTGATATAACTCCAATTGTATTTGGCTAAGAGAAGAAAGTCATATACACCTAGGATGGCTTGAGGGTGAGTAAACTATGGGATGATTTTCATTTTTGGGTGAACTAACAGTATCACAAAATTTCACTAATGTGATGAATTGATGTATTGGATGTACTTTGTGCAATGCACAATCCCAAAATGCAATGCAACCCTTTTTTGGAACAAAATTAAGAGAAATGACAGCTAAAAGCTAAAATATATTTTACACACATTTAATATTATTGATGTATTATTGCCATTGATGAATTAATTCATTAGCTTTGCATGAAAAGTGCTACATTGTGTCACGTGGAGTTGCTGCCTTTGGCACGTATTCCAATTAGCCACTTATAAGTGACATCAGTTAGGATGCTGTCTTATAAGGTTATATCACAGTTATAAGCAGGTTTATGAGCAGTTCTCTAGGTTTTGGAATAGAACTACTGTACAAGACGTAGTACAAAATGCAGAAGTGTCAATTGTTGACATACAATGAACAATTGAAATTCAGAGGGAAAAGATAAGAGGGATAGAGCAGCTAGTCATTTCCAGATTATATAACAGCGTGAGCGCATTAGACAGGTTTAGGGGAAACGGAAAATAAGGGAGACAAACATCAAAGACATTCCCAAACAACCTACTCGTTTTCTTTGTCTCTCTCTTTCTCTTTCAGTCATGCAATTACGCTGTTTGTGAACATTAATCAGAGGGCAACAAGGTGACAGAATGCAAGAATAAAAAAATGAAAGAAAAGGGCCATCGCTGAGCAGAGGTCAGATACTCCAGGTCTTCTTTTATTCCTTGTGTTCAGCATATCAAAAGAATGTTACAAATCCATTATTATAATGCAGAGTACATGAACAGGATGAGCCCCTGTGTTGAGATTCATAGAAAACCTGTTTAAAATGCATTAGCCGTAGCAGTGTGACAACGGATGGGATGATCTCATTCACAAACACCCAGGTGAGATGGGAGACATTCTTCAAAGTCTTGGTGCCACATAAATTAGCTTTGTTAAAAGCATATATGTTTGAAGACGCATTAAGCAAAGAACTGAACTCTTTTTAATGTCCTTCTAAATGAAATAATGGAGAGAGAGAGACTTAAGCGAGACTGAATGAAAGAGAGAAAATGGAAGAAGCTTCCGAGAAGAATGAGTTATTTTCAAAGCATATTGGCATTAACAAACCTGCACCAGTACTTCATTCAATAAAAAGGCTATGTATATGCACAGAATCAAAGAGTCTATGAGCACAGGTGTTTGTGTGTGTGTTAGTTGCTGTGGATGTTCTACTGGGGTTCAGAGCTGTCAGTCCCATTAAAAGGTCAGCAGTATTTCTCCTTGATTAGAGACAAATGTTAGGCCGGCTATTAATCAAAGAGCAGCTGCACCAATAACAAAAAAAAAAAAACAGTGGCACACAATGAATGAGCTGATGTGCTTTGCCTCTCGCTTGCTCGCACATACGCACAGGAAAAATGAAAAGATAATACATAAAAAAAAACTTTCCTGTTAACCACAAAAGGAGATGTTTTCCAGAATGTTTAGGGTGATTTAAGATGAATGATGTCAAACCTCAAAAATCTGAATGCAAAAAAAAAAAAAAAAAAAAAGTTTGCATCAATTATTCTGCATTTGAGTTTCATAGAACAAATTACATGGAGGTGAAGAAATTATAACAAAATTCATCTTCCTGTTATTTTACAAATACATTGACAAGTGTGTAAAGAGAATCATGATTACATATTCATTGAGGTCCAAAAAATCCACAATGAATCTAGATTGAAAATCTTAACCTGTAAATAAAATGTACTACTACTAAACGAAAGAAAGAAAGAAAGGAAGAAAGAAAGAAAGAAAGAAAGAAAGAAAGAAAGAAAGAAAGAAAGAAAGAAAGAAAGAAAGAAAGAAAGAAAGAAAGAAAGAAAGAAAGAAAGAAAGAAAGAAAGAAAGAAAGAAAGAAAGAAAGAAAAGATTATATTAGCTTACCCCTCATTTCAAAAACAACTTGTTTAACACAAAATCTCAATTCATGACAACACTCATTTTTTCACTATGGGCCACTAGTGAAATATTAATAAAATAAATTAGATTCATTTTTCATTGTCTCTAAGAGAATATGCTCCGTTAATGAAGTGTCAGATGCAAAAAGCTCGGACTTGTAGTTGTAGTGAATAATTGACTGCCGTTTGAGACTTCTTCACCGATATAACTCTCACACAGAGTTTGCAGGTTGAAAGTGAAAGAAAGTCGTGACGTATTGTCAAGTATGGTGACCCATACTCGAAATTTGTGCTCAGCATTTATCCTATCCAAGTGCACACACACAGCAGTGAGTAGTGAACAAGTGAACAAATTGATGGACAATGATTCACATTTCATACGTCATTTCCCATGATACGCCTAATAAAATTAAGTAAATTACTAATAAACAAACAAGAAAACCTGTTTGCTTAAAATTTCTGTGCAATATCTGCTGAGAGAGAGAGAGAGAGAGAGAGAGAGAGAGAGAGAGAGTGATAAGAGATAACAGAATGTATGTGCCCCCGGGCAAGTATGAAAACACTGCAATGACATTAATTCTCCTCACACTTTCTGCTCTAAAGCACCAGACCTGAAAGAAATAACCCAGAGAAAACCACTTCCAGACAAGGCTGATCCTCTCACACATGAAGTCTCAGCAAGTGGCTTTAGCGGCCATGAACACAACAGAGTAATAGGGTAGGAAGCGATGCATAAGCAGGGCAACCAAGAGGAAACGCAGGGCTGAGACCTCCTGACGAGTTCAGGCTGCAGTTCTTCCTGGACAAGCTTGTATTGTATCTGGGATGTTTGTTCATGCCATTAGACTGGTCCCTTCATACTGAGCGTTTGTATTATGCAGAAGCGCCATGCCCATTCAAACTAAGGAAAACCCGTGCCCCCTAGTGTTTCTCGAAAACATTAATCTGCCATCTTGAATCTAATCTTTGGGATCTAGTTTTGACTGTCCAATCAAGTCATCTTCAACAAATGATTTGTTTAAAAAAAATTATCATCTAATTATCTTCATTTTTCCAGGTGTTCACATCTATGGATGTTTTTAGCCCTCTTCTCCAAAGACATCACACTCAAACTTGTTACAATTCAAGATATATTAACTAACATTAGACATTGTGTTATGAAAGAAAATTAACATTAATATATATTTTCTAATATAATAAACACCATCATTAGATTTTATAAACATATATAGTATATACTAGGGATGAAATGAAATTTCAGGTGCCAAAAATTATCGGCCAAAAATGGCATTTTCAGTGGCCTATAGCGAAAAAACATCCGAAAATATAAGCCGAAAACATATTGCGCCCAGCCCCTGAGTTTTCAGCACTCAGGTTTCACTCTCGCTCTAGCTGCTATCACTGCTCAGTGTGACACTCCACTCGATATTCCACTCTGTGCCCGTGCTCAGTTGCTTCGGCCAATGCAAACGCTCCAGTCATGCTCACTGGAAAAGCAAAGTCCGCTCAAATAACATGCCAACATAAAGTTTCTATGTAGTAGCCTGGAACACCTGTTTCTGTTTGTAATAGTCTTACTGTGCTGTAAGATGTTGTGGTTCAGCCGTGCTGGGCAACACTGGTAAAATGACCCTCTCGTCCCCTCTATGCTCTGCTCACATGCTCTGACAATAATAGCTTTTTTTCATAACTTGTTAAATATGGATATTTTTTTTACACAAACGTATCGCTTCGCTTCAGAAGGCTTTTATTAACCCTCCGGAGCCGTGTGGAATATGTTTATGATTGATGGATGTGGATGGAGACGCTTTCTTCAGCTCATACTCGTTTGGTAGCACATTACTGCCAATCATAAAGCTCGGATACGTCTGGATATTTATTAATATTTCTCCAACTGTCTTCATCAGGAACAAGTCCTTAACACCCAGGATGGCTTGAGGTTGAGTAAAGCTGATTTTCATTTGAAAGTGAACTAATCCTTTAAAGTGTTCCTTGCACCTAAAATGATGATATTTTTCTTGTTAGTCATCATGCATGCCTTATATTACAGTATTACATGTGTATTCAATATTCAAGACAAAGATCTGTGAAAAACATAAAAGGCCTTAATTAGACACAATTATGTGTGTGTGGGAGTTTGAGGGGGCCGTGTGTTTGTGTGACCAGGTGTCCACATCTATGGATGTTTTTAGCCCTCTTCTCCAAAGATATCACACCCACATATCTTGAAGTTGCTTGCCACTGCCATATGACAGTTCCCTGTGAGCCGGCTGTTATACCAGATCTCCAAATACACACACGCACTCAGCGAGGTGCCATGCTTGCTGTGGGCAGCACAGCATTTGTGTGACACCAGAGGGGGCACGCTTGGGTTCCTGGGAGGAGAAAAGCATGGTGAATAGGTGAAAGCTACTTGAGTTGAGTATGTATGTTCAGTAGGGGTGCAAATGAAATTCAAGTTTGTATGTTTTCTTCTCAAGGACACAATCCAGATTAACTCAAGATCTTCAGCTGTCTTAAGCAAGAGCTCTCCAAATGGATCAATAGTTGTTATGGAAATACTGGTTAATATGCAGACATAATTAAGATAACAGCAATATTAAAAAGACTTCAAGCTGTTCTCCATCCGCCATGTGTGTGATTCTGCTTGTGGTACTTCCAGCGCTCTTCATTTTCACTTTAATGCATTTTCTGGGTTCCAGACGTGGATTAAAATTAGTTCTACATGAAACAGCCTTTTTCCAAATGAATCTACTGTGGAAAATCCTTTTGAGGGTAGAACTAGGCTTAATACTGAATTCGCCAAAGAATCAATCACCGTTTTTGTTCTTTCGCTCCTCAAACAGCCTTCGCCTATTTCCTTGTAAAGTATATTCTTTCTGTGAGATGCCTTTAGTATTTACTTTGTTTTTGTGCAACTAATTAAATCAAAACAGTTGGTAAACTCAGAACAGCCCTAAAAAAAAGTCCTGTGGTGGTACCACAGTGCAACCTTTGGCACTTTGAAATATAAAATTCAACTGCCATGCCATTTACATTGTACTCCAGAGTACTTCCAAGAATAACATGTTACATATCCATGATTTTTCTGGTAGTTTTATGTAAGTGAGTGCTGAGACTGTCCTCCAGATATCCTGGGGTAAGAATGCAGTAACTTCCAGTCCAGCTCTACTAATCTCAATTAACATGAACATAAAACTGGATGTGATCCTCCCTCTCTGAGATATAGTGGTGACAATTCCTGGTCCAAAGCACCATATGCCGGCCGTATAAATCTCCCAGACACTGAGAGCTGTAAAGGTAATGACCGTAACATAGGCCCCCTCTCTAATGAATTACCCAGGAGGGGGTAGTTAGTGTGTTTAACAGTGTCATGTCCCTGAGGCAGCACTGACGAAAAGAAAAAAAAAGAAAAGAAACAGTCAGTCGCAGAAGGTCAAATATCAGTTCCTTTGCAGTGATTCTTAATTCTTTCAGGGTGGAACCTAGCAGTTGATCTCCCCAAACAGCAAATTTTAAAAAGACACCGCAATATTGTACAATTACTAATAACTAGTAAAGAAAAAAGCAAGAGAGAGAGAGAGAAAAGAGATATCTAGTTAGTGGTGTTTAGTTAACCCCTGCCTCTATATACTACATTATACTTTAAACTGGGAAAATTAAATTAAATAAATATCTAAACTTTTACTTTCATTTAAATATATATTTTTAAAATGTCAAGCAAAACTAAACTGCAACTTGCTGAAAAACAATTGTTAATGTATTTGTATATGTCAAAGCCATAGACTTGGGCATATCTCACAGCAGCACATTGGGCGATTAGAGTCTCTGTTCACGTAATTTCCAAATCTTGTTCCTATCTATCTTCACCTGTCACTTCTCTTCCTCTATTTGATTCCTGCCAAATTAAAAAAATATATATCTATATAGTAATAATAAATCTACAGAATGCACGGTGAAAGGTAGAAACATGGGACAAAAGGAGAAACAAACTACAGTTTAATACTAATAACGTAGAATATAGCTCGACAAACTTTGAAGGAGGACCCCATGTTATATCTAGGGACTACCATAGAGCCCCGAGGAAACCCATACAACACCTTAGCAACAATGTAAAAGACCTTAGCAACCGCATAGCAACACCCTGGCAACCTCCCACAAACAGCAACGACTTCTGCCCATGCAAAGCACTCATATATTTCTCATAAAAAGCATAAAATCTGGTCTTTCGTTTATAGATGCAACTGAATACCACATACATCTGCATATCTTCACATTTGTGCTCGTGGAGGCGTGATGGCTTCTGTGGGTGTGTGAGCATTTAAACCACTTAAGATTCATTTTCAAAAGTAATCAATTCATTCACCAGCTCAAATGTGCAGCTCTGTTTTTGGTCTGAAATATTCATGGAGCCTTTCTGTTATCTGCTTCTCGCCGCAGGCATCGAGCCCGTCATCATCAGCGGTTGTGGCACTTTTCCGACACAGACAAACGCATGTGGAGGGTTCACTGCGGTTCAGTCATTGTTTCAACCCCCACCCCCAAATAGCCCTATCTTAAAAGTGAAAGCAGTTTATAATTAATGGTTTGTTTAATTAACACTTCTGTGTTTCTGTATACACACATAGTCTATATAACCACCTAAAACGATGGGTGCCTGGATCGAAGTAATACATTTTCAAATATGCCCAACTTTTTTTTGTTGCTGATAAAGGTGACAAGGTATATTTGACATAGAAGAAACCACAAGTGCATGTACATGATAATTAGACAGAGGAGAGCATCAAAAAGACCTCTTTGGAATTTTTTTACATCTCTTCTCTTGCCCTTTGATTGTAATTATGCTCTGAAACTGGTGCGAAAGGTCACAAATGAGATCTGACTAAAGAGTTCCTACACATGCCATGCTCCCAACAGCTCGACATCCAGCATGAACCAAACATGTTGCGCACTTCTGAACATGCCATTTTACCAATTGATGCCCTTTATTTGGCTTCGAATGATTTATTCCTCCCTGTCTGACAGCGCCCATGATATGCGGCCAAACCTTATGAAGTATGATTTTCCTCATCTAAATGCAGAAGGACGTCTTCGCAGCGTGAAGGCTGGATGCTCGCTCTCAGAGCAGGAGAGGCAGAGATTAAAGATGCATGAAGCTCTACACATCCAACTGAAGATGATCAGCACGGTTCCATATTCTCTCTCAAACTCTGAGCATATGTAGACGCTCTCCACACTACCTACAGAATCACAAATGCAAGCTGCAAAAGAGAGTATTGCTGCAGTGATTTAGCAAGACAAGAATACCCATCATGCAACAAGGCCTTTGTTTTCCAGAACAGATGTGAGAAGTGCACACCTGTTTGTTTTTGAAAGCTAAATGCTAATTGCTTGTTTTGTACTATGATCACTCTCTTCCTATATTCTACAGACATAAACATGATCACAATGCTTTAAAACAGGGGTCTTCAGCGTTTTTCAGGGCAAGGACCCCTTAGATGAGCGAGACACGGAGCAGGGACCCCTGACACGAAATGTGTCAAACAGAGCCTCTGATATTAATAGTAATCAATCATATTACGATATTAATATTATGTTGAGACAATATAGATTAGAACTATGTTGTTGTACATTGTCTGTAGGCTATATTTTCATTGTTAAAGAGATTTATGCATCATAACAAACTGTTGCAATTAAAATCACAGTTTATTAAGTTCACAGTTGACTTGAAAACAATTATTTTAATAAATTTGCAGGTTTATACACTTAAATTTTATTGTCAGGTAGACAATTATACGTTTCTCTGAACTTCAACTTAAAGCCCGGAACACACCAAGCCGACGGTCTGCCGTCGGGCAGTTTTTGTTCGTCGGCCGACTAAGTTTTCTCAGTGTGTTCCGCACCGTCGGCTGAAGTTGGTCCTCGTCGGGTGTTTTTCGACATGTTGAATCGGCGTCGGGCCGTCGGTGAGTGAGAGAGAACTCTGATTGGCGGTTTAGATAGCAAACGAGTCAGTTCACGAGAATATAAGCAAAAGTTATGAAAGCAAGCAAAGAAGTCATGACGGCACAGACAGAAGCTTGTTCTAATTTTACGTCATCTTACCCGAGCACTCGAATCCACGAATATTTTCATAATAACATGAGCGGAGTGAAATAATAACTTGATCAGCATGAGCAGCAAGCGCTGCTTTGTTTATGGTTTGTATACTTGCAGTCTTGGTTTTGCTTTCCCCTTTTGAATGACGAATATAGACAAATATATCTGCTTAAATAGACAGTTATCTCATTTATATGCAGGCGCAGATCGCGCGCGCTAGTTGACAGTCGGCTAAAACAGAACTTCACATTTTAATTTTACTGTCAGGCGAACAATTTCACATTTACATGAACTTCAGCTTTACGTTTAAATAAAACTTCACATTTTAATTTTACTCTCAGGTGGACGATTATACATTTACCTGAACTTTAAGCTGAAGATATTACAAAGCGATCCATTCTGGCGAGCTAAATTGTATAGAAATTATTAGCCAGTAGTATTTTCAGATTAAAGTGCTCATAGTCTGCGTTAACGGTATCATGAGATCACGTGACTGCACGTGGATGGAAGGGTTTTATTAAAGCTGTTAATGTAATTTGTAAAATCAAATATATTTGAATATATTCATATATTTAAAATTTGACTCTGTGATGTTTTTACCCATGTTTTAATTTTTTTTTTTTTTTTGTGATCAAACATTAATTGACGGACCCCCTGCAATACTCCCGCGGACCCCCTAGGGGTCGCGGACCCCCGGTTGAAGACCCATGCTTTAAAAGACTAGAAAATGCCCTGTTTCTTCTTATAACTGAATTCAGGCTCTTGAAGAATTTAGCTGAACTTGAGAATGAAGAGCGATTCAAGGGTTTTAGTCTTTAGTCACAGTTGATGTGGCTCAAAGAAATATTCTTACCTTAAGTGAGAGAGGTTGGGAGTTTGAATCTCATTGAACTAAAATAAATAAACGAATAAATTCTAAAATACAAAACTAATAAATGAGGTATTTTATTTTATTTTATATTTTTATGAATGAATGTATTCTTTTTTTATTTAACAGTTTAGAAATGCACAGTCTGAACCCACGATCTGAAATATCTGCATGCTTTCAGCAGCCTAAGACAGAAAGATTGAAACCGAAATATGGAGTGAGGGGACAACACTCTGTTGGTTATGGAGTATAAAGGAATATGATGTGAATCCAATTTGGAGGTATCCTATAGGGGCAAAGCAGCAGATTGGAATGGAAATCCATAATCACAATTGACAGCAGACAAATTCAATGGCCTGAACAAAATAACAGAAGGATTACTGCTACTAGAAAGAAGAAATGACTAAGAAATGAAGTCTCTATGCACAAAAATACAAAGACAGATCCACACAGACCCCCACTCTCACATACACAGAATCCATCACTATTGCAATCAACGACACAAATGTACACTAGCACTTGTTAGCTCTGCAGAAAAACCCAAACACATTATCACACTTTTTCACAAAATACACAGTCCCTAAACTGTAGATACTCAATTTAGAAGGACAAGAGCAGGATCTCTCCAGACTCGAGGGCCACAATCAGTATTTTTATAGTTGTTTTTATGCTCAACCTCTTATATCATGGAATGAGTCATTTTACAAAATGAATCATGTACATTTTAGACGTTAACTTACAATATTATTTAAACATGTTAAATGATTTTTAACACGTTCACGGAGTAAAATTATTACAGTTTCATCTTTCTAAAGATTAAAGGCAAAGTTTCACCTCCACTTAACAGAGGCGTAACTTGATGACGCACTGAATGAGCGCAGATTTGTCGTCTTCACCTCCACAGCTGATGGAAAGCAATCCGATGGGACTCTGGCAGAAATCATGTTCATGGATGAGCTAATGTATTAAAGTTTTAATAACATTACTGTGGTATGCGGCAGGGCGGAGCCGAGAGCCGTGGGAGCAGAACGAGGCCGGTGGCGTGAATGCTAATGAGAGACTACTGTACGACAAACCGGTCTAGAGTTTCATTGAGGAGCTCCGAAACGTATATTATGCTTATATGCCACAGTCAGCTGCTGCATTTGATGATTAAAATTACGTTTAACATTTGCCGGTTCCTGCCTCCTTCCTCCCTGAACTTGAACTTCGTTGCAATTATGTTTGATCACTTAAAATCACATTATTTTATTTCATTCTAATGAAACATTGCTACTCATACAGGTCACTTTATTTGACAAATTAAAATTGTGGAGTAACACAGCACTGTTTTACTTGGTCAAAACAAATCATACTAAGAATACACTTGAGTGTATTGAAAGTTATTTTATTACTCTACTTGTTGCACATGGCAGTAAGCTAGATCGATATTAGAATATCATATTAATAAAAAAGCTGGATGACTTCTGTTGCTAAATGATATGCAACTAATTTAAATTAGATTGTATGGTAGAGAAAATGCTGTATTATTTTTACAGCACATAAAGCTCTTTCTGATTATGCTATGTTAGCTATGTTATTATTTTACTAACAGCCCTATTTTATAACATTAAAAAAATAGAAAGCAAACTACCAAATTAGGGAAGGGGTGGATTCTTGAATTAATTGCCGCTTCAATATATATCCTTTTTGAGTGATTTGTAATCAACTTATTAATCAATGTTTATCCTTCTAAATATTAAACTATTTAAATAACTTCTTCAAGCTAATGAGACTTAAGTATATAGAAATTCATGTCTTCTCACTGGAACGTGTTTTCTCCTAGTTTTTGAGAGAAGCATCCAACACATGTTAAAACATATTTACTCTTGTAGCTGACCCTGACAGCCTAGGTCACTGGGGTCACTCAGGTCTGTCTCCTACGTGACAAATTCACAGTTAAAGCACTTTTCATCTTCAATCACTAGAGAATAATGATGAATATTGTCTGAACCTCTTACTGAGAGAAAGTATATCTTATCCGTATGCTTTGGGACAGTTTTCTGATGAGCGCTAGAGCTCGGCCAACTATAACCTTGGAGAAGGTGTGTATCTGTATGTGTCAGTAATTTTGTTACAGGTCCTTCCTCCCGTGAGGTGAACAACTGGAGCATAAAAACGCAGATACGTGACCTTAGTGGGTCACTTCGTGCCTAAGCCAGGACCTCTCGTGTCATCCAGATAATCAATGGAGACAGGCTTCAAACTATATGTCAATATGTGGAGATTTTCAATCAGAATCATTCAACCTGAAGGAATGACATAGTTTAGTGACCTGTGTTAGAGTATAATAACATCGAGTGTGTATGCAGAGCGGCCTACGAACTCCTTGCTGAGGGTGAAGCTGACTTTATGCTGATAAAATTGCAAACTATTCTTCAGTAAAGATTTTCTTCAAATGATTGCATCTCAAACTCCTGGTCTCCATTCATCATTTCTGGTCCTCTGGTCTTAACTTTAAACTCCCCTACATCAGTTTTGAGATATACACTACCATTCATAAGTTTGGGGTATGTACAATTTTTTTTTTTTAACTGAAAGAAAATGATAGTACTTTTATTCAGCAAGTGTCCATTAAATTAAGTGACAGAAAAGACATTTTTCAAGTGACGACACAACTGTTTTCAACATTGATAATAACAAATATTTCTTGGGCACAAAATCAGAATACTGTATTAGAATGATTTCTGAATGATCATGTGACACTGAAAACTGATGCTGAAAAGTCGGCTTTGCCATCACATGAACAAATTACATTTTAAAATAGCCTACATTACAATAGAAAACATTTATTTTAAAACATTTCACAATCAGTTTTTTAACTGTATCTTTGATCAAATAAATGCAGCCTTGATGAATATGAGACTTCTATCAAAAATACTGAAAAATCTTACCGACCCCAAAATTTCTGACGGCAGTGTCATGATTTTTTTTACCTGTATTGTAAAACTCTGTAAAACATTGATTATTAATATCTGAAAGCAACATGTTTTCTTTAAAATATCAAGCTTTTTTCTCATACTCTATCATCATCTTTGGAGATCTTCAAGTTTAACAAAGCCCCTGATATAAATCACATAACCAAGTAGTAATCCCTGTTTTTGATAATCAAGTGAATTAAATACCGAAAGGTAATTAATCTCATATCTGACTATTTTTGTATTGGAAACCTGAAAGATCTAAACCAAAAAGTTGAGTTAAAACAAGTCTAAAAACACCAAGACAAACCAGATATTATTTAAATAATCCACATCTGGAACAGATACATGTAAACCATGACCTCAAATGAGTTGAATTCAATACAATTAACAGCATTAATCACAGTAGATTATTTAGTTTTGTGCGAGGTGTTGAATTTTTCCAAATCGCAGAGCGATTAGACTGCAGTATATGATATAGCAGAACCTATACATCATCATAAGCAGCGGATAGTGTGGTTTCAAACAAGTTTCACAGTCATTACCGCAGAGGCGGAGAACCAAGCACGAACAAGGAAGGCTAGCAAGAACATCTTGTCTAGCAGGAGTTTGCTAGCAGATACCTTTGATATCACCAATTAACTGCTCAACTGAATGGACTTCAGCCAGATTTCATCTTTTAATCTATTCAGATCATGTTCCAGAGTCCAGATATCAAACACTGTATCTTATCAAATCACTCAAGAAGTAGTCAGAATAATTCTGGAAGGAGTGTGAGACTCACTTCACGCTTCACTGAGAGTGTTCATGAAAAATCTTGTTAACCTCTTCCCCTCTCATCTTCTCTCTCTTTGTATGTCAAGTATATGGGCCGTCGGGTCTCAATAGTCCTTGTTTGGTTTTAGTGATGATGGAAGAGCTTTGTGCATCTGGACAAATTGGAGAACATCTGGGTGCGTGTTTTTGTGTATTTCGTTACAGAAGTATTCTAATCCCCTTACATGGGGACATCTGGGCACTTCTGTTCGTAATGAGCACTGGTGTTGTTGGCAGACTGTTTGTCGCAGTTTCATATGTTAACATTTTCAAACGAGCCAAATCTAAGTCGAATTGTTTTTGTTGGAGACAGTTCATCTGCTGAATTAGCTTCTGTGTGGACTGAATTAATGCAAAATTAACTAGTTTGTCAGATAGCCCCTACAAGTAATGCATTCATTCTGTTAAATTGGGCAAATCTGTGTATTTTTGACTCTTCATTTATTCAGCGTGGATTCACTGTCAAGGACGGGTCAACAAATTGCATAAATATGCCTCTCTTAGAGCAAAATTTATCACTTTCCATGTTGATATTCATGATTTCAGACTTTCAATTTCAGAAGCATTTTTCCTTGGGAGGTCCGTTCATATTGAGGAGAGAGAATGGTTACTGCGTTTGATATATTCAGGGATGACATCCACATCCTGCCGTCAGAATCTGATGATAAATGTATATATTCTCTGCTGAAGAGCACATTCAGGCACAGCTCTGTTTTTTGACATCTATATAAACACAATGTGAAATTTTTTACACTTTTCAGAGGGAAATAAAGGGACACTGAGACAGCCAATGCTCAGCCACAGTAAAAGCGATTTGACATCAAGCATGTCTTTTCCACAGGCGCTGTGACTGCACATTCACATTCTGCCATTGAACAGCATTTTAATGTTTGCCTTTTCAAAACTAAGCCTCAGATGAACAGATGACATCACAGGCATATGACAGCAGCTGATGGGGGCTAAGATAGAGGTTTAATTTCCTATTAGAGCGGCATTTACACATGAGCCCACTGGGAGACTGGGTCGTCTAATAACCCGGCCACATCACACAGCAGGGCTCCACAAAGAGAGATCAGCCCTGAACTGCTTCGACAAAACCCACTGTGCCCCACATAAATTCAGCAAAGAATATGGGTCT
Organism: Zacco platypus; assembly: GCA_038088235.1. Taxonomy (NCBI): domain Eukaryota; kingdom Metazoa; phylum Chordata; class Actinopteri; order Cypriniformes; family Xenocyprididae; genus Zacco; species Zacco platypus. The sequence goes on from CM076069.1 coordinate 18,994,531, forward strand.
CAAGCACAAACTCTCTGCAAACCATTCCTTATGATTTTAAAAGATGTACACACAATCTTTGCGCAAAACCAAGTGTGGCATTCTCAAAACCAGTTTAAATACCTTTTATATAGGTCTAGACTACATTTACATTGCATTTTTGCACATTTGTCCAAAAAAAACTGAGCGGGAACATTTTCACACAGAAATGATCATTCGGTTTACACTTATATTTACAACAAAATACAGAACTAACACAAACTATACATACATAAAAATCTCCTTTAATTACATTTCAAAATGTAATTAAATTTAAAATACTAAAAAGAAATTGACTTAATTAAAACTTAAAAAAGAAATTTAATAAATGCATTTTATAATAACAAAATGATATAATACAATTAAATAATAATAATAATAACAATCATAATAATAAATTAGGAATTAAATGATTCAATGACTAAATTAAGAGTTATTATTATTAATAATAATAATAAGAAGAAGAAGAAGCAAAAAGAAGAAGAGAAATATAAATAAATCTGGCGTAGGTTTTGAATAAAAAGGCAGATTTAAATTTGGTCTAGGTGTTTACATGATACATAAATTATTATGTATTTTAAATAAAAAAATTACTTTAAATATAAACTTGAAAAAAATTAAATCTGAAGTTAAAATAGTTGAAAGTTGAATGCATTCAATTTCTTATAAAACAATAGCCTCAACAACAATAATAATATATAAAGGACTTGATCATTAAAAAAAATGCTATTATAATATGAAGTATTATTACTGAAAGTAATACGAAAAAAAATAGATCTTAATTTAGTTTTTTTTTAGGATTTTTAATTTAGGATTTTTTTTTAACTGACAATGAAATATTTCGAAGTGCTTAGGCTTTACTCAAAGATTGTGATGCATGCCTGTATAATTAGCATGATACACATCTAAATTTAAAATAATCCGGATTTACCAACATTACAATGAGGATGAGAATAAATGTATGTATTTACACACAGTTGAGAGTCATTTTCTGCACACAGGTTGGCTATTATATGAATGATAAGCCACTGAGTTAACTGTTTAGGCAAAGAGAGACACTTGTGTGGATTATCTGTACCAACATGCTTAGTTTTTAGAATTGTTCATCTTGGTCCTCCTCCTGCTGTTGGATGTCAGCACACATTGTAGAGACAAATGCATGTCAGATCGCATGTTTGAGAGGGAAACAGCACTTGTCAAAGGTAATCTTCTACTGATTCAGAGACAAGATACATTTTCCACTAAGTCCATTTCTCTCCTGCGCTCTGTGTTCCTGAGTTAATGCAGCATTCTGCCAGTGGGGATGAGGGATTCCCAGTCAAGTGCTGACGCTAAGCACTAAACACTTGAGGATTTGGCCCATGATTTATGCCTTTCATGCCAATCCTGGTCATGGCATTACGGACTTCTGAGCACCTCCAGGTGATGGAACCAAGCAGAGAGTAATTAAGACTCAGGGCGCCTGCTACTGCCACAAATCCTGCTCATATGAGATCCACTGGACTCTGAGTCACATCTGGTAATGAGTGAGACTAATGGAGCTCTTTCATCTAGACCTTTTCAAAGCGGTGGAAGCAGAAATAGAAAGAATTGATATATGAAAAGAAATCCATGTCAGAACAAGAATGGTACTCCTAATATAACTTTGCTATTTTGTCTCTCACTCAAAAACATAAGAACAGATTTTGAATCTGGAATATAAGGCAATAGCAAATATGACTTTCTGTGCTCTTGATGTACAGTGACACAACTTTCCCCTTGTTAAGATGTGTCATGTCAAGAGATCCTGCTGTCTTAGTTCATGTTTCCCGCCATCATTATTTACTATGGAAATTCCTCTTCACACCTGTTAGTCTTTTAGTTTGTTATCAGTGTGTATTTAAGTTTGTTTCTCTGCCATGATTGTTGGTTATTGTTTGTGTATCACACACTGTTACATTACCTGTGGACTATCTGAGTTTGTTAGATTAAATACCTTTATTTTTGAATTCCTCTCCTTTGATCTTCTTCTGTGAACTATATCCTTTGAGACCGTGACAATAACATTTTCAAAAACCAGCCAGGAAAAGGTTGAATATTTAGAATATTTGAATGCAGAGAAAAAATTTTAAATATTCTGTAATCATATTTGCTGCATTTGGAGAAAAAAAAAACTCTCTTGCCCTACTCTCACCTCATAGAAGATTGTGCTGGCAATCTTTTCAATATAGTGCAAATTGGTCGGAATCGCAGAGCATTCATTCATTCTCATCTTCAGATGGGGTGAGGATTCATTCCAAGATGGAAGAATGAGATAAATCAATTTAAGATGAAGGAAATTTTAAACAAGCTCAGAAAAATCAAAGAAGATATGTTCTCCGAAGATACAACGTACGCCTCATTATAACAAATTATTTTGCACAAAAAAATAAAAAAGTGCTTGTAGATTAACTGTTTTAACAAAACCGGGATAAAAAAAATAATATGGAGCAACTGCCTCGTGAGAGCAAACATACTGAGATCATATGACCATATGATACTACTCGATACTACTAACTACTAACTAATACCTTTAACTGGTCACATTCGCTGATTATAATCATAATCAGAATAGAGTTTTCAACGGTGATATACTACATGCACACATCCATGTGATCCCAAGACATCCAGCCAGCATTATATAAACAAAAAATGACTGACTGCACATATAAAGTAAGATACAGAGAGCTCAACAACTCTCTCCATTTTTTCTAGAAAAGCCTGCAGAAAAAGCAAAGGGAAAAACAATCTCCAACAGACTAGGGAGAAAAAGAAATATACAGCCCAAGTGAGATTCTCATTTTTGAATGGCATCGATTACCTGCACAAAAACAAAGCTACATCCTGCTGCATGTAATGGTATCCATATTGGAAAATACTCAGCATCTGTGGGAGGACCAACTCTATTTCCAAACTAATGCTGGAGATGATTACTGTGGGAATGCTGTTGAGTTTCAACACAGACTTACTGGGCCGGACTGAATAAAATGATTGCAAACCAACAGATTGAATTTTCTGCCCCTTCATATACTCACTATGTTGTCAACTTTTTTTTTCCAATTGTGATTCTCCACTGAATGAATTGTGAAGTCCGTAGATGAGGTTCAGTGAGGTTTTGGCAAAGCACCTCTCCATTTTAATTGGATTCTGTAATGACATATATTGGGTGTAAAATGATTTTGGAATATTTTCCCCCGACTACAGGAAGTTCAATGTGACTAGGGCCGGTTCAGTGGCGTGAAACAGAGCTGTTCCATGGGAAGCGCAGATTGCGTGGGTAAGCCATGCACACTCAATAGCGTTCAGCCCCCACACACTCAAAACACATCATTATACTGCCCTATCTGGTGATCCCTTGCATCAGGGGATGGGTGGTGGGGCGGGTGGGTGATTTTGGATCCGATCAGCCTTTTATCACATGAGAAGCAGGACAAATGTAGGTTAAAACAGAATGAAACTCAATCCTGGAACCGTGTTTCTGCTTAAAAAGAGACTATGAACACAAAACATCCAAAAAATCCATGTTGTATTCCATAAAAATGATCAAAGCTAATGCACGTTCGAAGCTCATCGCGGCTAAAAGCAGCTTTGTATGATATGGGATTACTGTAGCATTTTAGGCGCATTGCAGGTAGTAAATTAATCTGGGCTCAAGTGGATTTTCTGTTTTTTTCTAGGAGACCCACACTGTTGCATACACAATTATGTAATATCCTGCAGCAGCTAGAGCTGGAACAAAGGCAGAAACCTCTTGATATATTGATGCAGGTAAGGGTGGATCGGACATGTAAACAAGAGGAGGTCTTGAACAGCTGGGTTGAGAGCTGGGTTTATCGCATACAGCATATACATACTTCAAACTCAAATGAGACAAGCATTCGTCACGCATAGCCAGAGATTTCACAATGACAAAGTTTAGTCCACATTGCAACCTAATCTGGACAAGATCAGCCTACATAGAGAGGTAAAGCACATCTAACCCACATGTAAATCCAGCCATGATTCATTTTGTTTTTATTAGACACTTAAGGGGTCGCAATTAGATTAAAACACAATTAAATAAACAAACAAAAATCATAAATATCATTATTATTATTAACCTTTTGAGTCTAGTAACATTTTTAAAGGTTAAATTAAATTATTTTACAAGCAATAATTGCGCTTATTAAAAATGTTATTTAAGAAGCTATACAAAATAATGACTATTATACTTTTATTAATAATAAATTTTGCTGTTGATGATAATTTGTATATATTATTTAATGATTTAAAATCCTCGCAGAAGCTGTGTAAAACCAGCACAATAATAATAAAAACAAAAACATCAATTATCTTGAACCCAGTATATGCCCGTCTTAAAATTTAATTCAATTACACATATCCGAACAAAGGTCAAAAGGTTACATTTACATATTCATATTTATACAGTACCACTGTAAAGCAAACAAACTGAAAACCCATAAGCACTAGGGGTGTAACGGTACACATATTCGCACAGAACATTTTCGGTACGCGTCTTTTGGTTTCGTACACATATGTATTAACAACTTTTAACTACCATTAATAATTGCAATAAGCTCTGTGTTTTGTAACTTCAATAAAAAAAACAAGTCTCATTCCTCAAATTCTGTCCATTTTATCACGAAATTCAAACAATAAGTGTCGTTTTGTCACTCTTTGATGTGGCGTAACAGATCACTGACAGAAGTGCCTCAGCTCAAGCGGCAATGCGCACAAGTGAACGCCATCTTCGCTTCCTCTTTACTACAAGCTACAGAATAAAGATGAATGAACATCTGAAGGAATGTTGAAAGATACAGCACAACTTACTGAAACGTATCAGTATATCAGTGTTTCAACCGCGGAAAGACATCAATAAAACAACTTGTAAACAACATGTCATGTAGCATTTACCTCAGAAATGCCATTCAGTGTCCAGAACTTGTTAGTTTGCCAGAGAAATGAAACTGTTTCACTACATATAAACACTATATTAGCCTATATATTCATTATAATTTTACTTTAACTGTCTTGATTACATTGTTTATTCTTGATTACAAGTTATGACAGTCACTGTGTAAATGAATACATTTTAACAATGAATTGGAGTAGAAACATAATTTTATAATTAGGTTTAGAAGTTAATGAAAAAAACTCTCTTACATGCAATTTACATGTTTGCATACGAGTGTTGATTATTAAATCTAAAAAATAAAGAGCAACTGAATGTGATAGTTTGTGCTCTGTTGTTAATTCTAACCTTTAATGTCATAATGTTATAGGTTTTTTTTCTCCATTTGTTGGAGTTTTGGTTCCTTGCCGCTGTTGCCTTTGGCTTGCTTAAGTTGGGGACACTTGCTTGATATTCAGCAGTGTTTCTGATATGCCTGGATTGGCGCCGTTGTATGCGAACTGAGCTGAGCCGGACGATTACGTCACTGTTTTCAGCAGTGCTGCTATACCTAAATTAACTAGATTAATAACTACTGATATTTGTAACGGAATGAATCAATAATATATAGAATAAGCTGCACAATGACACCATTTTCTTATTAATGTAAAGCTGCTTTGCCACAATTTGCATTGTAAAAAGCGCTATATAAATAAAGATGACTTGACTTATAGTAGTGTGCAAAAAAGGGCTCCCTGTATATCAGGGATGTGATGGTGAGAACATTTTTCGGTTAATCGCAGTAATTAATTAATCACCAGTTAATTAATTCACCGGTTAATTGCATGTGAGAACACCAGTAATACCGGTGTCACTGGGTCTGCCACTTCTTCTTTTTTTTTTTTAAATCGCTAGTGAATGCTGGTGTGGTCGTGAGCATTTTACTTTCACTTTAAAAATAGCAGCAATTGCTTGAATTGTAAGTTATTATTCTAACTTAAACACATGCAGATTTTTTTAAACAAATATTTACATTCATTTAAGACTGCTCTTATGAGGACAGTCAACAAGACGGACATTTATGGTTCGTTCAAGGGCAGAAGAGAACGCGATACTGGGGCACGTTGTGTGTGTAGGACATTCACAGACTGAGTGTTCTTTTTTCTCTTGACGCGCTTGAACAAGCATTTGCATGAGAGCTTGATCATATAACGCAGAAAGATAGATACTGCGTTAATTGCGTTAAATATTTTTAACGTGTTAAACTGAAAAAATTTCCTCTGTGCTTTGGTGGCCAAGTGATGAAACCGGTGTTGCGACTGACTACCACTGACTACAGTGGCAAGCCTACAACATTAGCAGAAATCGATTTTTTTATCCTTAAGAAAATTTTTGTTATAACTGAATTTATTAGACAGAGACACAGTTTGTTCAGTAAACCATTGTTTAATTAAAAAAAATGTATGTGTGGTTTTCTCCCTCCTGCTGTACCAACTCCATAACAAACTGTGACTTCAACTCTGAGGTGCTTACCGAACCGTCATTTTTGTGTACCATTATACCCCTAATAATCACTGTTTTGCTGGTGTGTAACATCTTAGTCATAATGTATTGTTTAAAGAAAAATCCATGAAGCATTTGAAGACAAAATTACATCCACACTATAACAGTGAAAGGTCATGATCAATACTTTTGAAAAGCACTGCATACTTGCTGACAATCAAAGCATGAGAGCAATTTGCTTTCTCAGCATGCATTTATGAATAGATACAGCAGATAGTCCAAGGTCATTTTTGATTGTGGTGTTAGTGAAAACATTTGAATCTGGTATCAGTCCAACACTCCACCATTGTAGAACAAAAATAGATGCACGCACATTCATTTTCCATAGCCTTTGAACTTCAGAAAGACTAAGAAGAAAGTGAAAAATGTGAGAAAGGAGTGGGAGGTAGAGAGGCAAGAACAAGAAAGTCAACTAGAACAAGAAAGAGGTCTTAATCTTTTTCTGTCATCATGTGAGGTCTTAAAATACCCAGACAGAAAGAAGACCAGCATATCAGAGTCCCCCAAAAGAAGTTCACGAACGGACAAGGAGACTAATGTGTTTACTGACTCCCTTCACAACAGTACAAAAAGTATAATAGGTATATGGGTCAACTGTCAAACACCGTCATGTTCACTGCTCTTTGTGCCAGTGCAGTAAATGGCAATGTTTACTTTCAATTTCACTTTTAACAGAAAGGGTGGAGTGAGCCATTCCTGTCATCCCTGTTATTAAGGACAATTCACCTAAAAATGAAAATTCGGTCATCATTTACTCACCCTTCTGCCATTCCAAATATGTACAATGTTAATTTTTCTATGAACCACATTTCCAAATTCAATTCACAGTTTGATTCCGTTTTTAATTTGATTCAATTGAAAAGCAATTCATTTACATAGATGTTATTTGGATAGAAAAAAATAAATGACCTCTTTGCTAATGCTGCAAAATATTTTTTGCAGATTGATCCAAATGTAACATCTTTTTGAACTATTCAAAAGAATCAGCTCATGAGAGTCATTTGGTCACTGAATGAACTGTTGTATGGAAAAAGGTGAGAATTATCACTTTGGGTAAACTATTCCTTTAATAACCCCAATTGTTTGAAAGTCTTAAGGTTCCTGATATCATCTCTGAAATATTTTATGGCATTCATTTCTTGCAGAATAGACCTCTACGTATAACATTTGTGTTTAATACCACTATTATAACTGGGTTTATCTGACTACTTATGTGTGTGATGTTTCCAGTTATGTATTAACATTGCAGTCACAGTAATGACCATATTCGTTTCAAACTATTTCAATTACTGACCCGTCAAGCCATTTTCTCTCTCTCTCTCTCTCTCTCTCTCTCTCTCTCTCTCTCTCTCTCTCTCTCTCTCTCTCTCAGAGCAGCATATGTTCTGCGATCCTCTAAAAATCATTAATGTAGTGTCACTTTTTCTTAGATTCATTGAAAATTAGGGTTGCTCTCTGACGGCAATGATTAAACAATCTTTCTGCAGACTAGGTCAAGGTGTTTCAGCATGGGTGGTTATCTTAACATGATTATGTATGTGTGTGTGTGTGTGTGTGTGTGTTTGTGATTTATGAGGACACTAATTTGTATAATGGCATGGGTATTACACTGGTATTACGATGTAAACATGAAATATGAGGACATTTCATAAGTCCTCATATTTAAATTGCTTTAAAAACATACAATGTTTTATTAAAAATGTAAAAATGAATTGAATGTTTTTAAAAAAACAAACAAACTTTTAAACAGTACTGCACAACAAAACCTTACAACTATCAAAATCATCTGATGGTGCAAGAAAAATGTGTGAAGCCTTCAGAGGTATCCTACCATTATCTGTACGTATTTAACAGAACATAAACCAGCAGTCTGGTGAGAGTTGGGTTGGGTTGGGTTGAAGAGCTCATTGTTTTGTGATGCAGTATATCATTCTACACCTTATTAAGTTAAGATGCATCAGTATCCCACAGAGACCGGGAACGGCTCCAACTACGTCTAATCAATGTCACACCATCCACAAGACTTAAAGCACGCAGTCAATATGCTTTCATAATGACCAGCCGAGCCGCTACTGCATCCATAACTGTGGTGTTAATATTGCCCACTGTGCCGATCATATAGATTCACTACGAATCCAATTAATACAGACCTTCTAAATAGTGTGCAAAATCTGAAAAGATTATTAATCATGCAGATTATAGATTAATAGATTATTTGTGCATTAACAGGGGAAGATTTGTTTCTAAATAAAACATTACAAGGGCTGGTAAATTAAAAATCTCCCAAACAATCAATATTGTATGTAAGTGAAGGATTATTCGCATTAGCTAGAACACTGCACAAGTTCTCCATTAAAGCTAAAACATTAATCATTAAAATCATTTTTATGAGTTTATTCTATGGATGTACTGATATTAAAATTCTTGCCAATACTGATAAACCAATGAATATTTTAATGTTGGTCGCTATGGCCGATAACCAAAATGGCAGATATTTAAATTCTGAACTATTTTTTATAAATAAATTAAAGTTAAAAAACTGAAAACTTTAATCCTTTTATGCTACAAGTGAATTCTGGCATTCACACAACATGATAATGTACAGAATGAAAATGAATATTCAAATTTGCTAAAGGTTACAAAGTGTTATTAAATTATAGTGTTTTTAATGGTTAGCTTTCAGTGTGCGTTAGATGATCTCAAAGGTAATTAAAAGGAGAAATGAACATGAACAATTATATATATCATATTATTGGTAGGGGTGGGTGATATGATCAGTCTTATATCACTATTTGAGTCATTTTATTTCAAGATAACAACATATATCACAATATAGTTATTTTAGCTTTAAATAAGGTTTTTGTGATATCACTGACATTTCATAGTTCTTGTCACCAATATCACAGAAAACTAATACTAGCAAGTAAACAGCGATAAAATAAGAACAAAGAAATGAATAACAGGCATATAGTTAAAAAAAATACAATAAAACAGACACACAAATGAAACAGACCTACCTGAAAACTTCAAGCACTAGAACTATAAATTGTATAAAATAATCAAATGTAGTCTTCTCTGTGTAATTTAAATATACATTTATCCTCATTAAAGTTACAAGTGATTCACTCAAGAGCAGTGAGAGATTTTCTCTTTTGTTATTTGATCAAAATCAATGGCACAGACAGCAGCAGCTATATTAGGCACTTTAAGGGGCCCTTTGCATAACGCATCTAAAAACGCATGGAAAGCACAGCTCCATCGCTTTCTCCTTTTGTCCAAAGAGTTTGCGCTCCATTGGTGTCTTCTGTTTTTTATGCAACCATGAACTGCGCTCTCCATGATGACGAGGAAGTTTCAGCAAAGGAAAATTGATTTCTAGACATTGCATTAGCTTTATTACTAGATATATTTATGGAGATGAAATATAGAAAGCACCCTGTGCAGCTATGATCAGCTGTTCGGCTGAGCTTTCGATGTTTTAGCTGATCGGTTGGTTCTTGTCACATGGCCTGCATTGCACTTGTGGCATTCTCAAAAGTTTAGAATTTTTCATCTCGATGCACCTAGAAAGTGCACCACATACGCATTGCAACCGTATCGTTTCCATTATGAAACATTTGAAATAACGAATTTGACGCGAAGGCCTAAAGACGAACGGCCACTAAGACTGAATGCACACATCCAACATACTGATTCACATGCATTTTCTTTCTCAACTCTTAATGTTCATTTGGGAAAGTTTATGAAGATACTTCATTATTAAAGACGGTCATTAAGCGTAAATAGCCATTCAAGCTCAATTAGGTGGCAGAAAGAACTCTGTTCAGTACTCGCACACTCCATGAGCAGTGGCTTCGTCAGCTTGTTTCTCAGACAACGCATGCATATAGCAAAATGAGTTATCTTTCGCTGCTTATTATGCTTCCATGGTTGAACAGAGTTCTTGTGGGGAGAAGAATTAATTGAAGGTAGTAGTGTAGCACAGCAGCGATGCGTGTCAAAGAATCTTAACCCAAAGTTCTATCTATAGGAGAGGACTTTATACATGAAGACAAATGGGCTAAAATCAATAGAAAACTGTTAGGACAGATGACTGAAAATGCACAATCTTTAACTGGTTGACAAATTTCTACCTGTTAATCTACCGGTATATATTACCTACCCCTAATTTCAGGATAAGCCCAAAAACCCTCTAAAAATCAGCCAATAAAAAATAAGGTTTAAAAAAAATAATTGAGGGGAAAAAATCATTGTCAAATTAATTACTAACGCAAAAAGCTGGCAACTGGCAGAGAAATCTACAGCTCACAAATTATTTTCAGCAAAAACAATGCCTGTCTAACTAGTGCCAACCCACTGCACCAAATCAGGTGCATGATTGTAACGCTCCCAGCTGACAGAGTACAGTGAACCTCTCAAAGCAGTCAGGCACAAACTAAAAAAAAACTACTGTGTTTCTCCAGCTGCATTCAGATCAGAGGAATGCTCAAAATATGCCAATTTAATGTGAGCTGTGATCTGGTTTAACAGCTTTGAGAATAAAAAAAAAGTCAAATGGGAGGAAGTTTCGCAGATCAGTAAGCAATGTAATATGATTCTACCCATAGAAAAGTTTTCTCAGCTGTTTTTCTATTCAGCAACGACATTAAACGGAAAACAAAAGGAGTCTCCTGATTCTCAGATTTTTCTAGGGAGAAAAAGTTAGAAGTTAAAGATTTCAATATGAAATCAAATGTTTAACATCAAATTCTTCAGAGATCAAAGTATCCCCAAGAATTTCAGGGGTCCCGGAGAGGGTCTTTAGAGTATTTTCTTCTCTGACACAAAAATGAATGAATAAATAAACAAACTGTAAATAGAATAAAAAAATATCAAACAAATAAACTAAACTAAATTAAACTAAGCAAATTATAGTCGAAAACAAAATGTTGAAGGGTAGTTCACCCTAAAATGAAAATTAAGTATCATTTACTCACCCTTCGGTTGTTCTAATGGCATATGCCCTTCTTTCTTTTTCAGACCACAAAAGGCTGAAAAAAACCCCATTCTTGCTCATGCTCACGATCCAGCATCTATTCAATTTCCAAGAGCAAGACATGTTTTTATTATTTCTACTTTTGTGGTCTGAGAAAAACACCACACTGCATTAGAACAACACCAGAGTGATTAGATGATGACAAATACTTCCTTATTATTTTTCTCCAAAGTAATTTCAAGAGAAACATCTTTCAGTGTTGACCAAGTTGTCACCTAAATGAATAACTGAGAATCTTACTGTGTCTCTTGAAATATGACAGAGAAGCCTCTCATTAATAAAACTGGCCTCTGAGTATCAGAAAAATCAGAAAATGAATAAACATACAACAAATCAAGGAGCTGTGAAATGCATCACAGGTTTCACAAAAATATTAAGCAGCACAACTGTTCGACACGGATAATAAAAAAAAAGTTTGTGAGCACCAAATCAGCATAGTAGAATGATTTCTGTGTGATCACGTGACACTGAAGACTGGAGTAATGGCTGCTGAAAATTTGCCATCGCAGGAATTAAGTATTATTATAAAATATATTCAAATAGTAAATTGTTATTTTGTTATTTTAAATTCTAAAATCAATATTGATGTAATTTTTATCAAATAAATGCAGCTTTGGTGAGCATAAGAGATTGCTTGGAAATTAATCTCTAATAGTTCAACCAACAGCTCAGGTACAAGTGAATAAATGCGTTTCGAAGTGCCTAAAGCATAATTATGAGTTTCTACCGTATTCCTGAAAGGGTTCTCAATTAACCCCCCTGAACAAAAAAGCCCACAGTAGTAAATCAATAGACAGACGATGTCTTCATGACACAGTCATGAAGATTTGAAGTCATTAGACCTCATAACACACAAGGGGAAGAGTGGTAACAATCCCTGTGGGGAAGGGTTAGTATGCTTTTCATGAATGCTCAAACACCCACAGGTCAAAAATAGCTGTTCCCTGCCTATGCAAGGCCTGCTGGGTAATTACAAGGAAAAGGTCAAACAACAAGCTAATAGGCCTCACATGGTGCTAATGGGACAGTGGACACATGTGAACACACACATACTGTTACACACACAGGGACACATAAACACCTACACACACACATGCTGCAAGATTAATTCTGCATGATTCTGAATAATTCTCATTAATAAATGTAAGAAATGCACATGCACAAACGCCAGATCCCCCAGGCGCTGAGCAAAATACACAGTGGGCTGTCAATAAACCTGCCTAGAAACACACACACACAGTCCTCATGAGTGTCAATAACTCTGCATAGTTTATGAAGCTCTGCTTGCACTGCTTGTCTGCATATCAATTTTTAGGAGCCGATCGGCCCTGCCGTACACAGTGTGGGGGGAGGAGCTGAAACAGATGTCAGGCCTGATTAGGAATCATAAAAAATGAATCAGCACTCGTAATGTATGCAAACACCCATTTCTATATCAAGCAGTTTCTGAATTACAGGAAATTTTAAGGACTATTGTAGGGTGAATTGACCTGGGGCTTTAAAATTAATTGTTGTGAAATATGTGAATACATTTACACTATCATACATACTAGCCGGATTTCTGGTATGAAGAGTAATCAGCATATTATGTGGATAACAAAGAGATTAATTAAGAAAAATCCCTTCTGACTTCCCAAAATGTGTGTGTGTGTGTGTGTTCTTCCCTTGCGTTCCATCACCAGCGTAAAAACTGTTAGTATGCTAATCATTCTTAGTCAGATTCGTCCTTCTGAATTGTTTGTCATTTTAATGACAAAAGAAAATTGAACAAAGACAAAACACCCCTTGGGATTCCGAAACACTGAGTTTACGCAGTTCTCTGACAGAACGTAATGGAAAAAACTGCAAGAAGTCATACATGGACAACATGTGCTGAAGATATTTTCAATATTAATGAAAAAATAAACAGATCAAATAAATTGCCAAATTTTCCATTAAATAAAGTATAAAAATGGAGATATTGAAGTCAGTGTCAGTATCGAAATACTGGTCTGGAGATATTCAAATCAGTGAAGAATGCACAGTGAAGAAAGTAATTACTTCAAGGCTTTGTATTTCATGTCACATTTTTATTCAAATTGATTTCTTACAACTTGTGTGTACTTATGCTTAAAAAAGTATAAAAATTGGAAAAGTCAATGTCAAATATTTCCAGAGATAAAGCCTCAGATAGAGTTTGTCATTATGCCATCAAATTCGTTGATACGGTATACTAAAATGGTTTTGTCTATTGACACTAAATGCATAACTTTTTGCCAACATAGGTTGAAGATAATTTGACTCGAATTTGGTGAAAATCTGGCAAACCGTCCAGGAGGAAAGAAAATCAAAATGGAAGACAGGAAGTTCTGCCGACTATGGCAAAATTGGTATCTATGTTCTCAGCATAACCCAGGGAATATATTAAAACTAGTTTCAGTAACACTTTATTTTAATGTGTCCTTGTTACACATGTTACACGTATAGGAACAACCATAAATTAGGCATAATTACATGCAATTAACCCCAAACCAAACCCTAATCCTATCCTAACCCTAAAGTAAGTACATGTACTTAATATTACTCAGTATTTATATGTGTAATTACACAGTAATAGGGACACATTAAAATGAAGTGGAACCCTAGTTTCATTACAATAGACCAGTCTCTTGACTGTTCAGACGTTATAGCAATAAAAGAAATTGAATTGGTATCCATGTTCTCAGAATGACAAGGAATCTATTAACACCAATTTCATTACAATAGGCAAAATTAATTAAAAGCTATTAGAATTTTTTAAATGTCATTATAATTTTTTTACCACAAAGTGACGTTGTCTTGAAACTCTGAGCACCTTCAGGGTAAGGTGCTGATGACATACTGAGATTTTGTTTTTAAATTTATTTATTATAAACCAATGCATTCGTAAAATCAGCATTTTATGACAAAATTTAAAATGTCTGACATCCAAAATGGCCGACATGGAAAAATTAGATATCATTTGAGGCATGCCACCTCATGATTTTTGGTCAAAATGATCAGAAGTTATAAGCAAATAACTAAATTTTTCATACCTGCTGACTACTAGGTGGCCCAGTGGCGAAACACCGTACATACCCTCAAGTCATGCTTGTGATGACTACAAAAAGCAAATGATACAAAACAAAACCAAACCAAGCAAAAATGATTAAGTTAACAAAATGAATGGTTTCAGAAATATATACTGTATTAAAGCACAATATTGAAGAAACTATTCATGTTGCAAAGCATTGTAACAATTTTTGCATAGCTTTTTGTTTTATCTTGTTTGCCTTTCGTCACTCTGACAGAAAAGCACCACAGTTCAATATGTCACAACATGTCCAGCTGAATTATGTTTTTGAAGCTTCACATAAAAAACCCCAGACAAACACTGAGAGAAAGAGAGCAACCAAAGTACTGTACTTCGTAAAAGGTTGTATAAGATAATAACAAACATCTCTGACAAACAAGTATGAAATGCATTAGTGGCCAGAGAGAAACAGGAGTATGAGGCATCTACTCACTGAGATCACAGTTACCTCAAACCTGAAAATAATCCAGCCTGGATGAGCGTTCAAACCCAAACCACAAAGAAAAAAAAAAAGAAGAAAAAAAAACACAGACTGCTACAGCAAAATCACAACAGCACCACAGCGTGGGAGATCGGGGAGAGAGCTTGCAGAAAACAGAAGAGCCAGAGTGCAAAAGAGGAGGAGAGAGCAACAAGAACAAACATACACACTCATTAAGGGTGAAAGTCTGAAAATATCATGAGAAACTGTTCTGTTTCTGTTCTGAAGTAAACAAAAGTATAGTGTCCCTTGAGATTTCGCAGCAGATACAACTGTCAAAAAAGGATTTGTTCCTTTGATAATTATATGCACAATTATTGTAGGTGTAAAAAATTGTCACATCTAATAATCTGCTTTAAAATGAAAATTCTGTCATCACCTACTCACCCGCTTATTTGAAACGCATGACTTTTTCTAGTGAAAAACTAAAGGAGTTATTATTGAAGGTTGCTTTTTTATGCAGCAAAAATGATGAATACTGGCTGTCAAGTTGAGTTGCAGTTTTGCTTTGAAAAAAAATAGAAGGCAAAAAAGTGAAATCAAGTCTCTTTGTACTCCAAGTAAAATCGTTCCACTAAACCAGGAGTTGTTCAGTTAAATTTACTTTGTTTTTTCATTTTAAATACTTTTCATAATAAATATGTCAGTGTTAAAATCATGTTACTCAATACTTCTAAATCTTAGTTCAAGTTAATTTTAACTTTTACTAACATTATTAAAATCAAAAGTTGTATCTGTTAATGTTTAATGGACCTGAGCTAACATGAACTAATAATGAGCAGTTGTATTGTTTCATTAACAAGTATTAACAAAGATTAATATATACTGTAACAAATGTATTACTTATTGTTAGTTAATGTTATGCATTAACTAATATAAAGTGTCACCAACTTGTTAATGGATATTTTAAGTTTACACATCAACTTTGAAATGCCTAAAACATTTTTAATTTTCCCTCAAATTTTCTACAGAGGTCC
The DNA here is from genome assembly GCA_038088235.1 of Zacco platypus. Lineage (NCBI taxonomy): Eukaryota > Metazoa > Chordata > Actinopteri > Cypriniformes > Xenocyprididae > Zacco > Zacco platypus. The sequence continues at coordinate 19,010,605 of CM076069.1, forward strand.
TGAAACCCCAGTTTGACATGTCTAACATGTCTAGTACGCTACTAAAAAGAACTCTTGAGTTCCTAAAAAAAAGTATTTGTCTTTTGGCCATGTCTCATCTCACCTAGAGCAACAACAAAGACATGTTAACCACTGGTACCTCCTCAAAAAAGAACAGTTGCAAGATCCTTCTGGTCTACTAGCATATTTCAAATCGCAATATCCACAGATCTTGGTTAATTTAGACAAGAAATGAGGTTAAAGCTCATACAGCATGATACTGAAATTCATGAAAGTCGAGGCTGTTCATGCCTGAAGTTATGAGCATTCTGGCTGAAAGGAATCAGACGGCTCTATTCTGAGCCGGCCCACCAGGGTCTTTCTCAAAGAAACAAACCAAAATGTTCCATAACTTCATTGAAAGATTTTGAAAAGGGCTTGTGATGGTCTGTGATATAGCTCCTTTTAAATTATACCATCACAAGCACTTTGAGTCTAATCAGGGTCAGCGCTCGACTCCGGCTGATCACTTTAACAGTGGCATATCGCCATCCCTCAAGCAGCCATTTCAGAGTGCATTTAATGCAGTTAGCATCGACCCGCTCCAGAGCTGCGCAGGTCACTTCAGAGCCTGTTTTCTAAAAGTGGTTTTGTCTAGAACTGATCACATAAACACAACATTTAGAAACAGACAATGTGTACCTCTGCTTTTACAGAGAATTTCTCATGGTTTTGTTGAACTCACTTTCTATAGTGTATTCTAGGATGTCATGTCATGATTTCCTTAAAAGCACCACATAAAATGCGGAGATGGATGAGGAAAAGAAAGATAGCAGGGCAGGAGAAAATGGGCTACTCTAGGTTTAGTGAGTTGGCTAGTAATCTTTTGTCTGTTCAATAGCAATGACACTGAAAGGTGCATTATCAACACAGTGACAGCATCTAAAACACTTTTATGTACACTACTGCTCAAAAGTGTGAGGTCACTACAATTGTTTAATGTTTTGAAAGAAGTCTCTTATGCTCACTAAGCCCATATTTGTTTAATCAAAAATGTAGAAAAAACTGTGATATTGTAAAAAAAAAAAAATAATAATAATAATAATACATTATATATATATATATTAAAATGTAATTCTTTCTATGATGGCAAAGCTGCATTTTCTGCAGCCATTAATCCAGTTTTCAGTGTCACATGATCCTTCAGAAATCATTCTGATTTGAGGTTCCCGAAACATTTCTTACTGTTATCAAGGTTGAAAACAGCTACTTAATATTGTGTGCAAAAAAAGGCATTTATTTGATATAGAAATGTTTTCGAACATTATACATTGACATTTACTGCCACTTTTCGATCAATTTAAAGCATCCTTTCTGAATACTATTAATTTCTTAGTGTATGCACAATTTTAGAGACATGTTTGTGAATATTTAAAGATTTATAAAATACTCAATTCACAGAATTTATTGAAAAAATACATCTGATAGAACCACACAATAAGTTTGAATAACTTTGAATACCAATGAGATCATGCTGTCCAATGCCATCACCCCGAACATCACCCTAAACAACTCATTCAGTCACCTCCTGCAGCCATCCCGTCCAATCGGTTTCTTTAATCAATGAGACCAGCCAGACGGAGAAAAATAGAGGAAGCAGTAGAAAAGAGTGAAAGCGAGAGAGAGAGAAATAATAGAGTTTTCCCAAAAGACAGAGAGAGATCTAGGCTGAATGATGAGTGCTTGATTGACACATTCTTGAGCGTCTCTGTCAGTGTATAGAAAATGAAAGCAGCGACATCAGGCAGCATCGACAAAGCTCTGATCAATACTGCTCAGCCCCATCTAGAGATGATGGCATTAATGATAATGAGGAGAGAGAGGGAGAGCGAAAGTGAAATCCATGTCATGCAAAGCCCATTTCCTAAGAAGTAAAAATAAAAGAAAATACAGTGTTTATTCACATATAATTGCAGAGCTGTATCTGGGTTCGGAGGTTCATGTTGAAAATATTGTCCTTAAAAACTAATTTAAACTTCAGAAATGACAATTTCTCAATAATGACAAAAAAATGACAATAATATTCTGCATTTCCCAAATTAAAATTTTCACATTCTCACATTGTTATTCTGAAAATATAATTAAAAAGCAATACATTTCAAATATACAAAGTAACACAAGTTTTGTGTTATTTTCACAAGTGAATTCTATTGTATACCTTTAAAAGAGCAGCCAAGATATTTTCACCAGCTAATATTATCTATTTATTGATTTTATGTCAGCAGAATGATAATTCTGCATGTGCATGTAATGTACATTACTGTTCAAAAGTTTGTGGTCTGTAATTTTTTTTATGACTTTTTAAAGAAGTATCTTATCCTCACCTGCTCAAAACAGTAATATACTTGTATAATATTATTTACAGTACAATACAAAATGTATTTATAATGTAATTATAAATACATACTGTATACCTACTGAGGTTCAATACTCCCTGTGTCGAAAAAAAAAAAACCAGCCCAAACCAATCATACATGCAAAAAATGTGCATCCATTGTGTTTGAAACCTTCAGCACCTTTGGTCCTTCTGATCCAGCTCAGCTGTTGCCCGAAAAGAAATGTCTTACAAAGACGACACTATCTGCAGAGTTTCTGGCTTCATTTTTCATTGTCTTGAAATGACACAGCCTTTATCCTGGATTACATTTGATACCATGATAGGCTTCAGTCTTACGAAGTCACAAAAAATGAGTTAATTTATGTTATTACATTGTTAATTGAAGAAAAGACTACGAAAGAACATAATTGTGTTAATGGCAAATGTCTGGTATCCGTGGGAGACAGGAGGAGAAAGGGAACATTTTCACACTTTTGTATCTGCCAATGTCATAGCATAGAGACTGAAGCCAGAAAATATTGTCACAGAGAGAAAAAGAACAGACCATTTTATGATTTTCTTTGGCCAATTAAACACTGCCAACAAGATCTGACATTAGCGAAGCACAAATACTATAAACGGCCTGTGAAACATTAATGAGCCGTGTCATATGCTTATGAAAACTGTACTACCTCCTGATTGGATGACATGTGTGGCCATATGTATATCATGTGCATCCTGGACATATGGAGAACACTAATCATAAACTGTACAAATCAATATAAGGCCACTCCGGAGCCTAAGCTAGCAGGATACACAATCTGCCAGAAAAAGAAAAGAAAAAAACATCACAGATCAAATATATGAAAATGTGGAAATGCACGTTTAGTAAGCAGAAGCATAAATGCTGAACCTTTTAGCTTACATCTCTTGGGTTACAACAGAATAGTTGAACAGACACATCAGTATCTTTGGCTCTACTGTCTGAGAAAAAAAAGTACATGAACAAATTAATGATTTAATGATTAGCCAAATTTTATAAACATTCATGTTCATTTGTTTCATTCTAAAATGAATCAATTTTCTTGAACAAACAAGCTGAGTGAACAATTCAGTGACTCGCTCATTCTTTTGTTCCTGAATGAATCAGTGATTTAATCGATTTGTTGGAAAACACTGATTATATCAGAAGCAAAAAAAGCTTTGTGTGTGCATTAGGGGTAGTGATATGATAATTTCATGATATGAGAAATTGTATTTCACGATAACAATATATCATAATAGTTATTGTGTTATTTTATCTCATTTTTGTTATTAAAAATAAGAAAAAAATAAGCTAATTACAAACAATAGGACAAAAATAATAATTAAACAAATAAAGTTTATTTAACATGTAGTTAGAATTAGTACATAAACTAAAAATTCAAATGGAAAAATGTCAAATATTGCATACTCTTCACTGTATGAATTAAATATAAATGTATTCTTATTAAAGCTAAAAAACGTTATAACAATGTAACGTGTTGAAAGAGTCAATAAAAGACACTGAATGTCAGAAATAAACACAGAAAAGCTGAGTGATACAAAGGACAAAATGTCCTAGTGCTCGGCCAATAAAAATTGAAAACTGTAACCATTGTATAAACTGGTTTTATAACATTCTTGAATTCAGAAAATCACAAACCAGAATTCTAAACCAGCAGAACTGTTCCATACCACAGCAAAGATTCAACATGCTCATTACATACACACACAAACTGATATGAATTATGTTCACCTAATAGTCGATTAACTGATTTGAATCGTGTTCTCTGGGTCAGAGAAAAATCACCCAGTGAAATACACTAAGGATTTTCATTAATCTGATATTGGATGACCATTCCAGCTTCATCCTACCCTACACAACAAGCTTCAGCTTCACATGGTCAGTCAGCTGTCTTTACACAAATCAGCAACAGAGAACACATTTGACCGTTATCTTCTTAACTACAAATCCAGTGCTTTGTTTATCAGACAAAGGTCAGCAGCTTTTTTATCCGGTTATTTAGAGAGCTTCCCGATCCTAAACTAATCAGCATGTAATCCAACAAACCAGGATCAAGACTTCCAAATCACACCATCCGTAACATTAATCCCAAAAACCATTCCGACCCCAAGATGCCCTCCTTCACAATTTTGAGGAGGACTTCCTGAACATCAGCTAGATGCACCGCTGCACTAATGAGATTACAAAGCTTGTTTTAGAATCTCTTTATTGCTGGAGAGAAGAGAGGAGGGCAGGAGAGGGCAGTAACAAAGTGTGCTATAACAGGGCTTTGTGGCTAGACATTTACGGCTACAGGCCAAAGACTGCAACACTTACATGGCATTAAACATATCTAGCTTCAGAGGCGACAAATTTACAGAGACAAAGAGAGAACGAGGATGAACATATCTGCAAGGGAGAGATTGGAGGAAAGAGTGACATAATATGCCAATATGAACAGCTGAACTGTGTTGAACTCAGCGGAGGGAGGATGAGGAGAACTTGATGAACTGACGAAGGCTCTCAGGGGAAGCAACGAGAGCCAACGGCGCTATAAAGATGTGAACACCTGATCTATGGTTCTATAAAAGTGACACGCACGTGTACAAAACCCACAAATGCACTTGCCATAGTGATTGTGAGTCCTGAAACTCAAAATTACTCCAATTCAATCCCATTGTTATCACCGCATCCAATCACATATGCAATTATGTAGGAAATCGACCTCATATTCAACATAAACGTGGCTAGGAGGACATTGGATATCACACAGGTGAGCCTGGATTGATGTGCAACTTACGGCGAGAATGAAAACATCAGATCGCTCCTCTGCACTCTCTGATTTGGTTCGGGCAAATCAAGCGTGAAAACCCATTACACTAAATGTCAAAACAAACACAATGAGTTCTGTGAAATCATTACATACGTTTTAAGCAAAGGAAGGATTTAGAAGGAAGAGAGAAACCAAGAAGCAGAGATGTTTTCCTAAGGGATGTGACACTTTCGTTCGCAGTTGACCCTCATGTGATCCACTATCACATCTTCCGTTGTGTTAAAAAGGACTCCGGTGATGTAATACCCCATCTCTGGAGGTGCAGAGATAGAGTGTGTGGGCTTTCGTGGCAGACATGGCAAAAGAGTGCTTAAGGTGCAACACCGACGATCTAAATCAACAGAATATAAAAGACTGGCGAAAAGAAATTATGGTTAACAGATATATCTCAGGTTCTTCAATATCAGTCTAGGGATTTGTGTGTCTACAAGTAAATCTGAATGGTAAAGTAAATAGAAAAAGTAATAAAACTGTTCAAAAGTTCGAGGTCAATATGTTTTTGTTTTTTTGAAAGAAAAATACTTTCAGCAAGACTGCATGAAATTTATCAAAAGCGACAACAACAAAAGATTTTTATTTCAAATAAATGCTGTCGTGTATAAATGTATGTCATGGTTTCCGTAAAAAACATTTTATATTTGCTAGAAATATTTATATATTTTTACATTTTTTGTTCACTAAATAAGCAACAAACTATACATTTAACGGCTGTAATGTTAATCCAATCATTTATGTTTGCAAGGCATAAAAGTTGATGTAGAAGATCACTGAATCTTACATTTTTAGTGCCAGCATAGCACTGGCGTTAAAGGGCTTGAGACAATTTGACCGAAACTCTCACACTTAACTTGGACAAATTGTTCAACCCTGTTAACAAAAACACACCCAACTATTTCTATGCACATTTTGGGATAAAAAAAAAAAAAAAAACGCTGGATGGAAACGCCAAGATGAGTATAAATTCTAAAAATGCGCAAAAAAAAACTTTTATGAGAACAATTGAGTCAATAAAAAAATGCACGATGGGCCAGCATAACTGGACTAACCAGAGGACTGATCTCATTGTACAGTATCTGAAATACCTGAGCAAAGTCTGTCGTCAAAGTGGTTCGGTATAATTACTTCCAAGAACAGTCTTATACGGCTGTGTTCCCAAACAGCACGCATTCATCTCCGAAAGCAAAATAACATCACTGCATTTATTGCGTTCTGTCTGCGCGCTCTGAGGCGAAAAACAAAATTATTACATACAGTCGCTTCCCCTACTTTTCTTAGAGATATTTAGCACCAGTTTATCACGAAGTGACGATTTTGTTCTCTTCGACTCACTGGATGGAAACGGAGCTTTATTCGCAAATGTTTTATGCGGTGTTCCAATTTTGGAATTTAAAAACTTTAAATTCGCAACTTTGTATGAAAACATACCTAATGAGGTGCTTATATGTTATAAACCATGATATCCTTGGAATGCCATCTACAGGCGCTTTGGCATTTTGATAATTATTACTGTTTTTTGTACTTTTTTAAAGATACTCATACTGACATACATATTCTTCTTATACTTGTGTAATCACAAAGGAAAATTGATTCATGGAAAGCTCTAACAATAGTGTAAATGGAAATGATCAATCACTAAATCACCCCTTCTTTTGTGGTCATTGGAGACTTTCTGTAATAATCTCTTGTATCTGCCTCAAATCTTTCAGTGCAAAGCTACCTCTTACATCTGAGCCGATCGATTCATCTGTCAGATGATGAATAAAGCATTGGGTGATTCAGTCAGGATGCTGCTCCTCATTATTGATTTACAAATTCAGAAATGACAAGGACCTCATGCATACAAATGTGAAGATTACCATTAATATTAAATATATTGTTCAACAATGTTTTAACCATTTAAAGTTTTCATAATCTAGTGTCCAGTTTTTAATAAAAAATAAAATTGTAATGATAAAAATAATTTTTTTTTAAAAAAACATCTAGTTTCTATAAAGGTTTCGATATGCTGTGGTTGATTTTAAATATGATGACTCTTTCTCTGATGTCAGATAGAGGTTCTTTCGAATGTATTGATTGAGCATCTGTAACCATAACAACCACAAATAGGTTAGTGGCAGCAGAGCACAATTGCTGAAATACAATTTTACGTAAAATGAAGGGACCAAGCGTTCAAGCTCTGATACTCAATGACGAGAAGAAAGAGACAAGATTAGAAGAGGCGAGACAAGATCCCATTCTAAGTTCAACACTACTCAAAAGGGTAAAGCAAAGCAATTTAATTCAGATGGAGAAATGTACACTTTTTATAAAGCTAATGCATAAAAAGATATGCTTCAGTATCTAAGAAACAGCATAGTCAAGTCTAATCCTCTTCTATGTATTCTTTATTTGTCTCTTTCTTACACATTACATTGTCTCGTCTTCTCTCTCATTGAGACTTTTAGAAAGTTTGAGTTTGTCTTCGATATTTATGAGATTGTGTGTAAATTAGCCATCTTAAAAAAAATTCTAAAGGTTGTATTTATTCTCTGAATGTTGTATTGAATTCTTGAGACTTTGAGAGCAATTTTAACACGATAAACAAGGTCTAAAACTAAAGCCCAATGTATACTTTCTTTTTGTTGTTTTTGTTTTTTCATGTCTTAGTGACAGGTGTAGTTTCACAGAAAGACATTTTGTGTATGTCGCTACAATGAAGCTGCTTGTTACAAATATGATTGCAAAACCTAAAATAATTCTATTGTGACATGGACAAAATATTTTTTAATGACAAAAATATAAATACACTTTTATAGCAGATAGGAAACGGCAGGCAAATTTTCTAGATTTTTTCTAGATTTTCTTCCTGCTGACAGTAAGACATGGACCAATTTATTGCATTAAAAAACACCTAAATTGTGGAGAAGGAAAACAACAGACAGGCTGAATTCTGAATAACATTGAATAACATTGAATAGATGAATAGATGATATGTTTATACACTACTGAGTAAAAATGGCTCAGTATTTGCTGTTCTTAACCATTTTAATGACCCAAGGTTAGGAAAATAGCAAGAATTGTGCAAATACTGTAGATAAAATAACTCAGCACGGAATAGCCTTCGCCAACTTGCAGACATCTATTTACAAGAAGAAGAGTCAGTGTTGTTCCACTCAATGTTAATGGCATCAAACAGTTCATGAGCAGTTGAAAAATGTTTCCCAGTTTGTTTGAGTTTAAGACTATAGATATAGAAAGACAGTTCACTACTATTAGTTATGAATGAGAGAAACTGAAACGAGCAATATGGCAGAATAAGTAAAAGAGCCAATTGACCCTTCGCAAAACCCGCCCCCTGTTGCAATGCCCGATAACCCATGCTCTCACACACCACACACATCATGTTCTCCCACAGTGAAAAATACATCGCTGAGCAAAGAGGACACTGACAACGTATGAAACGGTTTCATATTTAAAATATTGTCATTTTTAAAGCGGGTTAAACACTAAATACCGTATAGTGGCTCCTTAATGTGTCGTGACAGATCCTTCCAACGGCTCGTGAACCGATCATCTCTTCATACTAGCTCATTTATAGCATCAAATAAACATGAATGGACATCAGAAGGAATGTTGTTTCAACCGCGAAAAGACGTGAGTACAATATTTAAAGTTAACCAACGTTAATCTACTATAAGCTACTCACTGACGGCTTTGTCGGATAAGATGGCGGATTCTGCGTTATCATTGGTTAGATCGCCTGTCAATCAAACTGTTTGCAAAGGGCCAATTGCTGATTGATAAAGTCATTGCGTCACTGCAGCTGTCGTAAGAGGCTCCGGTTCCCATAAAAACCTGAGACTCGTGCTTAGGACTGCATATGCTACCATTTATGGGACAGTTTATATCAGATTTCGTTGCTGATTTCAAATATGTTATTTAATTGTGAGTTTGCCAAGCAGTTTTTGAGATTCCAGGATTCCCCCATTCAAATAGACAGAACTTGGTCTTGAATGCCCTAAATAGCTACCCGGAGGCTCAGCAAATATGGCCGCCGAGCTAACACTTGGAGTGACTTTTCTTGAAAATGGCTTTGTCTGTGTGCATGGCTTTTTAAAAATTGCAAGTGTTAGTGTTTCGCATGCGTTTGGTCAATTAGCAGACACTTACATCACTGGTGGTTATTTTGAGCTGGGTTAGACCTTTTACACTCTGAAGTAGTCCTGATTCGTCTATCACAATGCAACATGCTCTAAACACATCTCTTAAGCACGCAGAATAATGCAAGTGGATATTATTTGTTGAACGATTGTGAAATCGTGGCATCCGTAATTGTAATCGCGTTTAGAAATTCAATTAATTGTGCAGCCCTAACTTGAAATAATGAATAATGTAACTTCACATACCACATAACGTAAAAAGGTAAAAAGGTTTCTGAGAGTTAGATTTCAGTCAATGAAAAGTCACACCATAATAGAAAAACAAAGAGTGTGTGCACTGTATTTAAAGTGTAAATTTCAAATTTAATTACAAAGGTTTCTGAGCTGACTTATAATTTAACTCAGTAAAGCATGTGCATACACTTACTCGCATGAGTATTATTAAACACTCATGTGTATTATATGTTAAACACACACACATCTTGTGTTAAGAGGATCTAATTTAATCCTCCAGAAACACTTTTGGACAGAATCTCAGAGACGGCATAAATTTAATGCTAAACATGCACAGTGAGGTAGCTGTTTGTCATCTGTGCGTTCCTTTCTCTACCATAGCCCTTTTATTCATACGTTTATGCATAATGCAAACACAGACATGTGCATTAAACACTATTGCTCAGTATTATTTAAGGCATAAAGGAGTTCACTTACACCATTGTTAAAAGAATACAAAGTCATGATATAATCTGTTTATAGCACAGAGACCAATACGTATCTTCTGCCAAGACGTTCCAGAACATGCCAACATGATGTACAGCCAACAAATACAGAACAGAACTGTATTCCATTTCAAGTTGTAAGTGAGTTGTTCATAAAGTCAGAATTTTTCTTGAGTCAATGTTTCCTCCACTGGCGCTCCCCTGCAGCTGAAACTATGCCGTCGCTGCTGAATCTTATTTTGTTCTGGTTTAGGCAGTTGTCCCATCTACTATTCTACAAATCAATGAAAAATTATATTTTCCAATTAGAGCTTCCTTTTCTCATGTCTCTCCAGTTGTGGAAGGTGGCTGCTATGTTCCACTGGCCTTCGGTGGGCTCTCTCCCTGGTTCCCCTAGAGCCTTTGCTGAGTGACTTCTGCGGACAGGCCGGTCGTTCCTCGGATAGAGGGCTTCTGTTGCATGGTAACTGTGCCCACTGGGTGTTCACACTTAACGCTTGGGACTTGTGGGTCGTCTCGGGTCGCTTGCCGCCCCCGCTGCACTTGTCGCTCCAGCAGAGACACTTCATCTATTCCACTCTCATTCATTCTGTTCGGACTGGTAAAATCGGACACAGTCAGATCCACCCCATCAAGTTGAAAATCTGTCATCATACGGCGTCCTATTACACTAGAAATCCAGACTTGCGATGGTACACAGTTTAATCCCTATCCACTACCCGTTGTTTGTCCATTTTCGCAAACTCTCAGTGAGTCACACTACAACTTCAAACAAGGCAGGTAATTGGAACAGACTTCTGAATTTGCCGTTATCACAGAGGTCACGTTTGTGCATTTGTTTTTTTTGACAAATAACTCCATATGTCCTCTCACATAACCAGCAGGATTGCAATGGAGAAGTAGAGTGCACTCACTAATAGTGCAATAACACTGTTATGATCTTGGCGAGAATAATTATGAATCATTTACAGAGACCCTGAGTTCTTTAAGAGATGCAACCATGTCTTTTGTCTCCCACACACATATTACTGTGAATTTCGACGTTCCTCAGCCATTAGCACTTCTATAAATCATTCATGTTGTTACAGAGAATCTTTGTCACCTCATGTATGCATTCCCTATGGATTTCTAAAGAGCGTGGGGATGCTAGGGGAAAAAACACACTTAACAAAACTACAATGCATCAATCTTTTATCCCAACGTGTTCTCAAACAGTGCATATGCAAACTGCTTGTGACAGCCAAGAGGTGTACACAGCACATGACACATTGTTTTAATGAGTGCGTCTGGCATCCGATAAAGGGGGCATGGCCCTTAGCAAGTATGCAAACATGCACATTTAAGGGGTGAGATGTATCTGACAGGGGCAAGGGTTCTGGTGGGGTTCTGTCACCCAGGGCCATATTTTTGTAGAATCAAAGAGTCTGTTTTCACCTGGCTAATTACTAGTCCTGAGTTGGAGGACACCTTTATTCAAAGTGACATTCAGGGACACTTAGTACAGGGATGATCCCCCCGGCGCAATCTGAGGTTAAGTTTCTTGCTCAGTGACACAATGGTGGCGTGACTTCTGTCCAACTTCATGTATTGCAAGTCATGGATCACCCTTGTGGGGTTTACTAATACTACAACCTTTTGCTTAGCAGCACAGGTCTTGACTACAAGCTTCAACAGAAGAATATGGGATGGCCTGAATATGAGTAACAAATTCACTTGAATAAGAGAAAAACAAAATGTTGCCTAATTATCCAACACGAACAAGGATAAAGCGATATACAAGTTGCAATGTAACAGAAGAAACAAAAGATTTCTTTCTTCTGTATTGTTACATAAATTTGAGTGAAATGGATACTGAAAAAAAAATGCAGGATGGGTCTGGGATCAGTTCATCTGTTGTTCATTGGATGGGGACATAACTGAATGCTAGCTTGTATTTGATAATAACTAACCGGCAGGGTTTAAAAGGACTAAATGATTGGAGATGTCCGGTATATGTCACAAGAAAGATCAAATTGTCACCGAAAGATTGATTTGTCATTTTTAATCAAAATGTCATAAGGTTAAAAAAAATTAAACATGCATGGATGAATCCTTAACAATAAGATTTATAACACGCATTTAGACTTTTACTCACTATTACTCACATAACTCGACGGTGAATCAGAACCTTTTTTATTTTTACATAATTGTTTAAATAAATTAATTAAATCATTTTAAAAATGAAATAATTATACTTTTATGTGATAATTTATTTGAATCAATGTAGGAATTATAAAGGCATATTTGGAATATGAAAACAATAAATAGAATACAGTAAAAAAAAAAGTTAATTTAAGCATAGAATCAGAAACTATTTTAAGCCCTCCCCACATCCTGTTCTATCTAAATACAGACACAGATGATTTAGTCATTACATCAAATACTGAATTATACACAGATAATGGCTTCGCTGCACAAACCTATTAAGCAGATAGGTGCTGTGACAGGTGTGTATCATCAGTGCCTGCGCTCTCATCAAGTCTGTGCTGAAAGTTCCACTCAAACACATTCAAATCCTTCATCTCTCAAATTAACTGTCAAGAGATAAAGGTATTCAAAAAGTGAGAGTTGGTGGCGAGGGGGGTGTTTTAATACTGAAATAATAGACAAAAAAAAAACATGATTTAGAACGCAGGGCTTTAGACTCTGATGATATTCATCATGACACGGCAGATCAGACGGCCATGTGAGAGAGCAGATGGCATCTGTGAGAGGTGTCATGCACAGACGTGACACTGCCAAAGATCTGTAGAGTCATGTTGATTGGCAGATTTTAGCTTCATCAAGCTTCCAAAACTTCTCACATATTGACTTTTTTTTAATTCCATCAGTCAGTTCAGTATGTTAACTGACTGGTGGTAGCTGTAACCAACATAAACTGTACATATAATTGGTCTCTTGTTCTCTTTTGAAAAATTATGATGTTTTGTACTTATTTTTTGGATGGCTAATGTATTCGATTTCTTTTAATAACACAATGACCATAGTGTTTGTGGGGGCCTTTTGGTCTGATGGTGACCTTCTTATCCTCACTCTCCCCTAAAAGCTGCATATTAGTACCTTAGAGGTACGCTATGTAATGTTTGGCCCTCTAGCAGTTAAAAAGAAAAACTGCATGCATTTTGTGGAAGAACATTGTTTTGGTTGTACTTCGGCTCTCTGTTCCTGTGTGGATGATTACGGTTATCCTGCTTCAGATAAAAGTATCCTACTTGGCATAAGAGATATAACCAGTTTAGATGGAAAGGATCTCAAGCTGATTAGCTGAAGACGTTACTATATCCATTAATAGACATGGTACTTCCTTAAGATAAATTGCAGTACAGTGCTACTTCTGACTTTACACAATTGATAATGCTTTACAATTAATACTGTTAAAGAGCTACATATGGCAATTTATAAAATACCATACTTATCACCCTGTTGTGTAATAAACGTGCCATCTCCACATCGCTTTTGCAACATTTCAAATCCCTCAGTTTTCGCCATCTCCTTAAAGCCAAGCCAATGTTGATTTTTATTTTATTACGAGCACTGTAAAGTTCTCTTTTTGCCAGCAGACTCTCGTTTATTTTTTTTCTCTGCTCATTCTTTTGCAGTTTTTTAAAAGCTGATTCCCTGTAATTTCGCACGCTCCATGTGATACTTTCTTTCTTCTTCTTACAACAAACCTGTATCACTCCCATACCATACATGTGCCAAAGTAGGCGGAGCAACTTTTCTTTAGTTTATGAATGAATGACAATACATGCATGGGCGAATGACGTATGTACAAAATTTTTAAGTGAAAACCATTCTCTAGGTCTAAAATATAAACACTTACCATAGGCTTACCGTAGTGAGTCAGGGTAAGACAAAAACACATTTTGCAAGAAGGATTGATGATACATTGACTATTTAAATTTTGTTAATTTTGAACAAAAGTCAGCATGAAATTAAAATTCACCATATCATCTAAATGCATGTTTTTGATATTACTGCAAACAATTTATCTATGAATGTTTTTTTTTTCACCAAATAATTTTAAATCAAAATATTATAACTCAACCTTCTGATGACTTCTCTGTTCTCCTAACACTTCATCCATTCAAATCCTCTGCAAGCTTGCATTCTTCTGCCTCAAAATCCAAACAACAACCAATGGATCGACAGGAACCTGCTGAGAAGGATCTACAAATACTTCTGAAGATAACCCAGCCAACAGATCTGTTTACAAACACAGATGTAATGCAAAAAAAAAAAAAAAAAAACACACAATGGACCATTTTGACTTTAAATATACACATAATCCTTCAATATCCTGATTCAAACAATAAAATTTGCTTCCCTCACTGAGTTTGAGGAGATTACGTGGTCGGAAATTGATATTATTTGAACCTTTGTCACCTCCTTGGTTTCTTCCTTCATCCCCCTGGACATTTTACGGTGCCACCGTCACCTTCAATCTCGGTAAAGCTGCTTTGTGGCAAGTGGCGTTACATAAAGCACTGCACAAATGGTTCAGAACGGAATTGAGTGTAGATTTAGCTGAGGACAGTAGTGGTTGTTTTACTCATTCACGCAGCAGAGTTTGAGTGCAGACAGTAGAGCCTCTCACAGTAGTGGTGAATGAGAATGACGTAACCCGCTGTAAGGTTTCTGAGAGCTGCATGGCATGATTGGCATGAGAGATTTGGGATTATCTAAGAATATTTCTTTTTTTTTTCTCCTCAGAATTCCATTAATGTCAATCCTCTCACTTCCTGAGTAGCTAAAACACCCTGTCTCGCTCTCTCTGGGGTCAAGTAAACAAGCCGATAATTGTAGAAAGAAGATCAATAGGTTAGATGCTGAACCAAATTTTCCTGATGAGTTTGACCTGGAAGTCAAGACTACATCTACTCAGCATTATATTACTCACACACCCCTGGCACGAGAGTTCAAGAGGTCAAGCAACCAAATGATCAATTATATCATATCATTACAAATCAAATTTTGCTAGATATTTTGAGATATTCAAGCTTAATGCACTATGAAAATATTATAAATAAATTCAATATAAATTTCAGAACTCAACCTTGATTCCCAGTATAAAAAGAGCTTTAATTGAAACCAAGCATTTAGCTTGTTCAGAAATCCTTGGATTTCTGACATTGGAAACTTGAATAGCGTATGACGCCTTACATTTACACACCTCAAGTCGATGTGGGTGCAGATCCGCAGAAAACTAGACCTGTTTCTCCTTTCACATGAAGGTGTTTCATAAATGCATAGCAGCAAAATCTGACTAATTCTAAGGCTCCATAAAAAGGTAAAAACTATAAAAAAAATAAGAGTATATAAAAATAATTTGTAAAACAAATGTTGCCACTGAAATTGATCTAACACATCAGTGGCATAATAATAATAATCATCAACATCATCATTATCCTGACTTGAAAATGATAGAGTCTGTGGATTCTTGGAAATGATCAAATATGTGAAAATGTGACAGTCTGGACCGGAGTTTAAACACTGGTATTCCATCCGCAGGACATATAAATGTGTGTCAGGTGAAAAAGAAGGGAGGGGGGGAGACAGAGAGAGAGAGAATATGCTTTGGCAACGCAAATGTAATGTTATTTGTCATGCCAATTAAGCACACTAAATAGAAAGTGAAAATCGAATTGAATTAAGAGAAGAGAGTGAAAGAGCGAGAAACACGCTCACTCATTATGACAAGAACGTCTGTGTTCATATCTGAATCAATCACAGCCAATAACACTGTTCATCATGCAAGACAGAGGACCCAAACTGGCGTTACATTGACAATTTTGAGAATTTCTCCTCCTTTTGCCAAGCTGAGCCCAGAAGTTCAAAGAGCTCGGGGCTAATGCAGGATATAGCAATTAGGAGTGCTAGTTGACATCCAAGCTGGTGGTGACATTTGGAGAGGAACTCTCACATTGTTCAGAGCTGAAATATCACCAGTGATTCTGTTCAACATCTGCAAAACAGTAGCAAAAAGAACAAAGGCATGGCACCCGTGTTTGAACAAAAACTCAAGTTAGTTAGTTCAGTATATTCTGAAGATCTACACTCATTTTTTGAGTTGCATACTGTGCTTTCCACAAGCAGACTGGAAACAAAGTACAAGCAAAACATGCATTCAAATATTTGTGATTGATTTTTTATGATTATGAAAAAAGTCTAATGCTCACCAATAATCTTATGAAATATTATTACAATTTAATATAACTGTTTTCAATTTTCATATATTTTAAAACATAATTTATTAATGTGATAGCAAAGCTGAATTTTCAGCAACATTATTCCTGTCTTCAGTGTCACATGATTTCCGACGGATAGCTTTGCTATCACATTAATAAATTATGTTTTAAAATATATGAAAATATATTTATGCTGACTATCTAATATGCTTTATCTATTATCTAATATGCTGACACGGCGCTCAAGAAACATTTCTTATTATTATCCATGTTGAAAACAGTTGTGCTGATTAATACTTTTGTTAATATATGTATTTGTTAATTTTTTTCAGGATTCTTTGAAAAATAGAAAGTTCAAAAGAACATGATTTATTTGAAATAGAAATCTTTTGTAAAATTAGAAATGTCTTCACTGACATTTTTGATCAATTTAATGGTTTCTTTCCAAACAAAAGAATTCATTTCTTTCAAAAACAAAAAAAAATCTTACTGACCCCAAACTTTTGAAAGATATAAATTTATAATAGTATATATACATTTATACACTTATATAAGCATATAAATGCCAAAAACACTTGTTTAGTGCTCAATAACTGAGATTTATTACTCTGCTTTAAATGTGGGCAATATTGCTACTGAAAATATCATTTAGAGTCATGAGGGCATCAGATTTTCCCCTGAGCTTTTATAATTGTAGTTGTTGAGTTGTTCTCAATGAGTTGAGTATTTGAAGTTAGGGGTGTGCGATATTGGCAAAAAATGATATCTCGATATTTTCTAAGATTTTACATAGCTGTAGTTGAATAAAGAGCTACAGATTGAAATGCTTTGATTGATTAACATGACTAATAAACACACGACAGCCTTATTCTGTGTAAGAAGCCACACCATTTCACAGAAGGATGCTCAACTGTCATTATGAAGTGAATTTGGAGTAAAAACATGTTATTAAATGTTGTCTTTTGTTGGACAAGATGTTAATGAATGCTTCTCATGTCTGGAAAGATGTTTGACGCGCTCTGTTCTTTCAAATGTACTTTATAAGTGACTCAAACTCGCAGTGCTTTCAGATGGATTAGCATTTGGAGCCGTACTTCATTGACAAGCTTCTTCGCAGTTTCTTCACTTACTTTAACTTCTGTCAAACACCACACTGAATACGCGCACACAATAGTACTTAGTTAGTACTTACTTTCAGAGATGACCAATAACTTTGAAGGAAAGAATGTCTCTCTGTCCCATCAAATCCCTTTGCTGTCTGAACAATTCTGAGCAGATTTGCAAATTTAGGTTCTTTCCTGTCCACAAACAGATTTGAAATGCAGAAAAAACATGCAAAACAAAACCCAGTATATTATCTCATTACCACAGTGTGAGGCAAAATTATCAAAAATGATGTATTCAATTTAAAAATCACCCAGACAGCCCATTATTCAACGCCTGCTGACAAAATCACCAGATCATCTCTCACTGTAGCAACCCTAGTTTTAGCAACCCTAATCTGCGTGGGGAATTTTTTTTTGCCAAATTGCAAGCATTGCTATTGAAATGTCTTCACCCTCAAAAATTCACAGAACAAAGATAAAGTAGATAGCCCCTTTATTCAACTGTTGTTGTTTTTTTGGGGTTTTTTTTGAGTATACAGAAAAATTAATCACAATGTGCTTTTGTTTACTGGTTAACAGCCCTAATCACACTCTCACATCCACATCTGGTTTTTCACAACGCCCATTTTGTACTCTCTTTCATCACTTCCATCACTGCAAGGCCATTTCAAGGTCAATTTCCTTCATCCAACAGAATGGAGTGTGTTCTCCATTAGGTCTACAATAACAGCTCAAACTCTCTGACCATTAACTCTCCCAGCTGTTTCAAAAGAACGTCATATAAATCACATGACTCAAACTGCAAGCTTTACCTCCCTTTAACCAGACCACACCACTAGAGAGACAACTATAATCCTTTTAGCTTAATAACCATCCAATGCAAATCTGCTTAATGAAAGCATATCAGGATACTATACTTGTTAAAGAGAGTGAGAGAGAGAGAGAGAGAGAGAGAGGAGAAAGAAAGAAAGAAAGAAAGAAAGAAAGAAAGAAAGAGAGGAGAAAGAAAGAAAGAGAGGGAGGGAGAGAGAGAGAGAAGAGAGGTAGAAAGAGAGAGAGAGAAAAGAGAGAGACGGGGAGGGGGGACTGAGGCAGCTCTTTTCTCCAGGCAGCTAATTATCTGATGGTTGTTTTTTTTTATTCATTGTAAGCGAGAGCAGTTCATGGCCAGTAACCTGGTCACTCGACAATGATAGGAGAGGCTCTAGGGCCCTGAGTGGATCTCACCAAGCGTTCTGTCTCCAGAGCTTGCTCTAATTAAACAAGGTTCTATCTATATTCGTCCTTTAATCAAGCATGCTGTTTACACAGAGCTCATGGTGCCAAACGCCACAAGAGGCCTGAGCTTTGTCCTCATGTGCACGTGGCCTCTGTGAAAATCAGGTGATTAATACTCACTCCTTAGTGTGCACTCGTGATGACCTCCTTAAATTATTCCCAGGGCATTCATAAACATTTATCACAGAGCATTCAGATGAAAATATTCACAGCGATGTAAGCCGAGACAATCTGAGAGACAGTAATAAGATTTTAGGACAATTAAATTGTTTTCATTTAATATTACATTGCATATGTATGCATTCGTCTTCTACTGTTGCACTGCTGTTTGCTGTAACTTTGTAGTCTGACACTGGCGACCAGAAAAAATCAGACTGGACAAAATGTGTTATTTAGGGCATTCAAAGTTAACTTCAGGATATTTGTTAAATAAATTAAACAAAATGTTCAACTGACATTAATGTCTCATTCTGTTTCCAGAAGTCTTGCAATTAATCATGATATTATTGTACTGACAGCCCTAAAAGTAAGAAACAACAAAATATTTTTTTCAAGGTTCAGACACACACACACATACACATATATATATATATATATATATATATATATATATATATATATATATATATGCATAGTTCAGTAATGAAACTCTAGATGGCGCAGGCTGATGGGTTCTGAACGCAAGCTGAGGATAATTACAACATTAACAACTTGACACAAGCCCATGTCACTTCTGCAGCCAATGAGCTTGTTGCTCAAATATTTATATGGCTGTTTGGTTACATTCACGATAGCAGTTTGCAGCGTTCTTCAGAGTTCCTCTAAAACCCTCCACCTTCCCCAGCTCCACCTGTATAGATCTGCTATGGGTTATTGATACATGTTATTTGTGCAGCAGCACTGTGTCTAACTCACAGCAGCGTATCGGTATATGTATTGGCAG
This sequence comes from Zacco platypus, assembly GCA_038088235.1. Taxonomy (NCBI): domain Eukaryota; kingdom Metazoa; phylum Chordata; class Actinopteri; order Cypriniformes; family Xenocyprididae; genus Zacco; species Zacco platypus. Next base: position 19,030,231 of record CM076069.1, read on the forward strand.
TAGCAAGTTCCTGTATTTGCTCTGCAGCAGCAGCAATAATCTACAACAACAGCAATAATCTACAAATATACATATACATACATAACCACACACACAAATCTAAAATAGCTTTCTGATTAATTTATTAAAGTAAATATTTTCTTGATGATTGTTAAGATGACAATTTACTAAAATACTAAAAAATTTCTTGTGTCTTGTTACACCAAAATTGGCTTTTTATACTAAAGCAAACTATAATAATATTATCTGGAAAATGTCAAGTTGACATTTAATAATTATTGCCTTATCTTAGCGCTTACGTAGATAGGGTTTAAACACGAATAATAATTCATTTGGGAATATCAAATGGGCAATCTTTGGTCTTATTAATCTATTACTTGTTCCAGAGCAAATCGATTTGGCTTAAGTTTCATAACTTTATATTTATATTTAACTGAAATCCCGTACTATAACTAGAGTGTTGCTTTTGTACTTTTGAACTGTTTGCTTGTATTTATGTCCTACTGTACAAACCTCTTAATAGTTTTATAATGGCTAATATTGTATATTTAAATATTACATGCCATATTTGGTATTGAGAAAGTCGATAGTGATTATGATTTCAACTTCAGTGAATTTTATATTATGTGTGATATTGCCCACATGTATATATATATTTTCTCTGATTTTCCATGGAGACCATGGAGGCCCCCTGGGGGTTTGTGGGTCACAGTTTGAAAACCTTTAATCAAGGCACTTTACCTACCATTTCTCCAGGAAGGATGCCCAGCAGCACAAAAATATATACCGCAAGCTGCTTTGGATAAAAATCTGCCAACTAAAAGGGTAGACCATTGAAGGTGGGTTGTTAACATCAGCTCTAAACAGAAGACTTGGGTAGCACCTGTGGAATTCACTTCACTGAAAACAGGATATACTTCATGCCATTGTAGAGCATTGCTCTCACTGAAGATGTGTTCAGACTATTGCAACAAGCAGCTCTGATTATTGAGACCCATGATAAACCTTGCCATTGTTGTCAATGAGGATATACTGTTTCCATTCTGAGACTACAAACATTTGAGATCTGTTATGAATGAGATGTCGAGTGATTAATGTCTCAGACTACATTAAAAATGAAACTGTGTTCCTGACAGTAGCCATTTTGGATCTCATTAATATGAGACACTGGCCGTAGCGGCACTGGGGACACAGAGTAGACAAGCTGCCATTTTGAAAGGGCACGTCAGAATGTGAATTGCCAACTAAGACCACCTCCTGACTCAGCTTTAGATAAGACACAGTGAAAGCGCAAGAGTGTAAGAGAGAGAACTGGGATCCATGAACTGTTCTTGTACAGCCAACGGGGAAACTTATCTCTAATAGTTCAGGAACCAAAGAATCTTGTGTGTAATTTGTACTTAACTGCGTGAATATGAAAGAAATAATGTGCATTTGAGAACAGGTTTTTATGAAAGCCCGTTTCCCAAACTCTCTCAAAATTGTGACTCATTTTTTGCAACTATTTTCTAAAATTCTGAATCGCTTTCTCACAAATTCCACTTTATATCTGACAAGTGCAACTTAATAGCCCACATATCTTTATTTTTTTATCATAAAATGTTTTAACTTTTTTTATTATTTTAAACTTTTAAACTTTATGTCCTGTTTATCACTTCTTTTTTTTTTTTTTTTTACTCCATGATGGAAACGGTCCAAAGGGTCCATTTTTTAATGGTTAGGAACATTAATACACATTTTTCTAGACTCTCTTAGACACATAATTCTGGTCTTTTTCTGAAGAAACCTTAAATGTTTGAAGAATTTTCCATATAAAAGCAACTGTCAGAGACCGTTAAAAGCCCACCTTGATGAATGCTGCGTTTTACTAGAATGAGGCAATGTGACATAATTTGACCTGTGACGTTTAGCCAACATGTATCAATTGTTACATTACTTACCCTCACACTCCCAATATGATAGAACCATCAACCTAATTAAGATTTATTTTTCAAACCTGTTCAATTCATAAGACCTCTCCATTAATACCGTAAGTTTTAAAATAACAGCTGGGTTGATGAGCAGCCTAAACCTATCCAAAGGATGAAAAGAGACCTTATTGACTCACTTCTGAAAAAGGAAAGCAACACAGACAAGATGAAAGAGGTGGAGACAGAGCAAAGAATTAAGGAAAAATCTGTGATCTTTACAAGAAGGGAGTGTCAGAAAGATCTGACAGCATCCAGGATGACCATTTCTATTTCCTGTGGCCTAGAAGCCAACTAGTTCAAATCAGGGCTTTAGAAAGGCTTAACAGGAGAGGGAAAAATCAGAAGGGGTGAGAAATTGAAAGGGATGGGATGAAGAGAAGAGAAGAAATAAAAAGAGCTGTTCAGAGGACTCTCAATGTGATACCAAAAACTGTTTTCACAGAGGACGTGACATTTCACAAGCGATTTCCCCTTCAGGTGACTCCATTTCTCCAAGTCGGCACTTTTTCCCAAAAAAGCACAGCAGGACACAAGGCCACATTTTCCTTTTGAATATTAGCGTGACTCGTCATAACAGGAATCTGCTATCTTGCATTATTTTCTCTCACCAAAAATAAATGAATAAACTGGTTTATTGTTATGCAGTAGCACAGGAGTCTCTCTCTCTCTCGCAGACACACTAGGGGAAAAAATACTTCATTCTCTACAACACACACACACACACATATGCACCTCTGCACCCACACACACTGACCTACTGTGTGAGATGTCTGTGTGGGTGAATGATGTAGTCACACAGCTGTAATGAGTAATTAGATGTAACGCCCATGGCGGCACAAATGCAGGTGAGATAAACACACAGTTGGGTTCCTTGAATACACACTCTCACCTGAGCCACAATCTCACGCTGTGTTCGTCATTTCTCCACATACAGGATCTTAAGTCATTTTATTGACTGGTGGGTAAAAGGCTGGTACAATGCTATGCCAAAGTGTATGTGTGTTGCTGATAGAGGAGATTAAGTGGCTGTATGTGACTGTGGGTGTGCACTTGTGTATATTTGGCAGGTGAGTTTCTTCTCAGTAGGGTGAATGTGAGCTAAAGAGCTAAGTGAAAGGTCATCACCACTCAACTGTCACTCAAAACCAGGGAGGCTAATCGATCCCAGAGCCCCTGGAACCAGAGAGAACTGCAATACTCAGCGTCCTTGGGATGGGAAATCATTCCCACTGTCATCTCTAATCACTGTGGAGCCAAATTCAACAAACATTCTTAAAGGGTTACTTCACTCAAAAAAACAAAATTCTGCCATTAATTACTTACTCTCATGTCATTTTGTTCATCTTCAGAACACAAATGAAGATCTTTCTGATGGAATCTGAGTGTTTTCTGTCCCTCTATAGACAGATATGCAACAACCAGTTTAACGCTTCAAAAAGTTCATAAAGAGATCATAAAACTAATCCATATTAATTGAGCGGGTGTAACGTGTATGTTTTCTGTCTTTTGTTTGCCCCATCGTCTGACCTAGTTTTTCTGTGTTTTCTAATTAGTCATTTCCTTCACATGTGTCCTGTTAATTACCTTGTTTAGATCCTTTGTTTGCTTCATGCATTCTCCCTCATTCCTCATCCGTTCTCATCTGATGTTAGATGTATAGTGTGTGTACGTTTTCTAGTTTATGTCATTAAATTCTGTTATCATCATTCTCTGTCGTCTGCCTGCTGTTTTCCAAATTACAAGTTACATGACAGAAGAGCGGACCCAACTGAAAAATGGACTTACCGGCGGTCCTGCTGTTATGCCTTGACCAGGAGCAGCAAGGCATGCTTGACCCTCGAGACCCACACCAGCAGATTTCTAGATCTGGCGTGCCTCACCAACTTTCCGGATGAAACGCTGAACATCTTTTTCCACACAAGCCTCAGTGCGGAAACTAAGGCATGCCTGCCCGGTGTAGGTGCTCAGGGGAGTTTCACCGCGTATGTGGAGTGGGTGCTGGTGAACTGCGATTCGCCACTGACCATCAGAGATGGTCACCAGAGAGGGTGAGCTCACGCTGGACTATTTTTTTTTTTTAAAGAGGATTGCATGAAGGAGGATGATACCCTGGCCCCGCCGGTTCCATCCAGCAAAATTTCTCCTGGGTCTCCGCTGGTTCTGTCCAGCAAAACTTCTCCTATGTCTCCACGGGTTCCATCCAGCAAAACTTCTCCTGTGATTCCAGCGTTCCCTTCCAGCCTCCCTCTCCCACCTCCTCTTCAGAATTCATCCAGTTTATCTGGCCAGTCGCTGCTGTCTCCCGTCAGCCCCTCGGTTCCTCCTTCACCATCCCTCTGTGGTATGGACCCACCTCGGGCCAGCCGGTTCACAGTAGTGTCTGGATGTTCGGAACGCCTGGCTTCGCCTCCTGCCTCTGATCCAGTCACTCCACCTCGGAATCGTCGTCCAGACTCCTCTGCCCTGGCTCCTCCCCCCTTCGGCTCCACCTGGGACCATCGGCCATTCGACTACACCGGGCTCCCTTGAACCTCCGGCTCCACCTCGGTCAGACGTCACCACTCCTTCGCCACGGACTTACAAGCCATCTGCTGTGTGCCGTCTCTCCAGCCCTATGGCTCCACCCTTCCTCCGGTTCGGCCTCGGCCCTCTGTTGCTCTGGTTCATTCTCATGTGTTACGCAGCACATTTGAGCTTCCACATGAGGTTGGTTCTCCTCCGTGAAGCAGGTTTGGTTGAGCTTATGTTTATGTTCACTGATCAAAGCTTATATGCAAGTAAAGCCTAAATTAAATCTGTTCATCATATAAAGCAATTGAGACTCTTCAGAAAATTTGGACGAAGTATCAAAGTATCAGTATAAGAATTCATCAAAAAGATCTTCATTTGAGTTCAGATGACGAACGAAAGTCTTCCAGGTTTGGAACAACATGAGGGTGAGTAATTATAACAGAATTTTCATTTATGGGTGAACTAATTCTTTAAGAACAATTTTTATTATTATTATTTTCTAACTTAAAAGTGCCCCTACTATGCTTTTCGTTATATTACTTTTCATATATGTTATATAGCTGTTTGTAAATGTATAATGTCTGCAAAGTTTCAAAGATTAAAGTATATGATAATCGAGTTATTGTCTCCCAAAAGAAAGAATTGAGCTGCCTGAAACTAGTTGTCAGTAATTCCAGTCTTACTTCCTGCACAAGCATACGTAGGTTTTAATACATTTGCATAACGCCAGCCTGTTGTCTTTATTGGCTTCTATGTCTACTTGACCAGCCCTCAAAAACTGTAAGATGTAGCTGAGACCTAGCAGAGTTTGGTTTGAGTAGTCGACATGTCAAGATGACGCTGTTTAGTGCACTGCAAGAGCAAATACACTTTGCATGCACCTCCAAAAGATGAGAACTCGAATTGATACAGAAAAAAAGACACCATCATTACTGTTCATATCCCTGTGAATACAAGTGCTGAGAAAGTCCGACACTGCAAGAAGGTGATGCTGAAATGTATATTGTAAGCAAATAAAAGCGTTTTTTGACCTTGGATGCTTGTAAACCTTTTGTAGGAGATATCAGCGAACCGTGACTCTTGAAACTTGAACCTCTCACCCCTTTTCTCATCAGGAAAGTAAACTTAGCCTAAAATCAGCCAAGCTTACAGTGTCCTCCTCTACAGTACTGCATAAATTACCTTTGACAAGAAATGCAACAAGCAAACAGCACAGTGAGTATGAGAGTTGTCACCTATAAACATGTAATAAAATTACAAATAATTGCATCACACTATCGGTGTGTGCATTTCAGAGGAATATGGTGACAACTGGTCAGGTTGCAAAACGTATGACATACAAAAGCTACACAATTTAATGTAAGCCGATGCATCATGACAATGCTCAGAACAAAAATTAGCAATGCTGATAATAAATAATATCATTAGACTGGAACAGAAGCCAATTAAATGTATGTAACAGATGGTAATAAAAAGGTTTATTTGGGGAAAATTATCACTGAGTTGGTAAATTTACAAAAAGACCAGTAATTCTGCAAAATGACTTTTTTTTTAAAAATAAAGCTTAATATATATAAAAGGCAGCAGCGGCGAGAATAAAACGTAGCCTATGTGACCTATTAGATTTTAAAGAACTTATCAAAACAGCAAACAATTCCAGCAGTAAAGCTTTAGCTTCTTGGTTGATGCTGTCATCCAGGGGTATCGCTTGTAATTGCTGAGGTTGAAACAAGTACGCTGCGCGTTTCTTGAAAAGTGAAGCCAAAGCATTTCGATCGCCCTCTGGAGGCTTGGCTGTTGCATAGGACTTAAACCCCACCCTCTCCATGAAATCAAATGGGACATGAGCCAAACTAAAATATCCAATTACTCTTCAAATAATGTTTTTTCCAAAGATGGTTTCTGTCATTTTAATTAGTTATTGTGCAAATGCATTTTCAAGTGTTTGATTTTTCAATAAGTTTGGTTTTAGTTAGTTATTTGATGCTATTAAAGCAGGATGTAACATCATGATTGACAACTGCGCTTGCGAATCTGTGGGAGCGGCAGCTCCACCTTGGGCTCACTACAGTGCACACTCAGGCTCCAAACAACATAATCAGCAACGAATGTTACTGGGATATTTTGGCTTCATTTTTGAACCGTGGAAGGAAGCAGAGATGCACTATCCGTATTTTTTTTATCGTCTATGGGATGAAATGCTTTCAAAAGCTTTGCCTTTCTAATGTAGGTCTTCCTTTGACATAGGTCTCCAATTGCCATTGAAAGTTACTCTTGAAAACGCAATGGATAATAAGTGAGCAACATTGTCCTTTTCAATAATGTTATCTGCGTTTTCCATAGTGAAGAGTGCTAGCTCTTTTAGTAGCATTTTTTTGTTCTTGTTTTTTGATCGTGTTCCCCGCAGCGGGCAGAACTTGTCTATTTACTCAGAAAGGTTTAGATATTTTTTGTCAATTTATGAATTCCTAAAACATGAGGGCTTTTTATTAAAAAAAGTTTTTTATTTAAAAGTTTTTAAACAATATTTTTTTACTCTCTGAGGCCCTAAAGGGTCCCTGACGGTTCCCCTCTGGTAGGAAAAACTAGGAACCTTTAAAATAGCCTAATATAGACACTGTAAAAATATTTAATATTCCTAAAACATTTAAGAATGTTCTTATTTTGATATTAACATGGTTCTAAAGACAAAACTGAAATAAATTTGAATTCCTGAAAATTATGTTCTTAAAATTTTAAATTGTAAATATCTTTTTAAAGTTATTGAAGTTTAATGAACTGATTGGGTCATTTGAAATTACAACATTATAGCATTACAACAAACAGTTACATATGAATGTTTTCAAGTACTCTTAAGTGACAATGCAAACAATAATCGTCATGATTATGCATGACATGACTTGCTGAATTTGAAATTCAAAAACAACTCAAATAGCAACCTCATTTTAACTTTTACAATTATGACATAATTTATTCTCATACTCTAGCAGACACACACACAGATACCGGACACATTCACTCTAGAGTGAGAACAAGAAAAATAGAGTGCAATTGAAAGCAAAAGACCGCTCCCTTTTGAGGCTCTTTAAAAAGAAGTATTTCAAATACACGCCACATTAAAAAATGCAATGTCAAGTGCTGAACTCCCACCAAGCCAAAAGTAATGCGTGCAATTATAATGATGATAACTTTTGAGGTGTTTTTTCATTGAGTTTATCAGCGATTCTTCAAGAACTGCCATACAATCAAATAACACCAAGCCTATGATGTTCTTCTTCAGAAAATAAACTATGTTCTTAGAGAGAGAGAGAGAGAGAGAGAGAGAGAGAACTATTCCAAGAACCGTAGCAACATTCTTACAAATCCATTTCATAAAACATTTCTCAACTCCTCAATAAGATTTTCACGAAGCCAGCCCTGGACCCTTTCTGTAACATGATATACGTTAGTTGCGATAACTGTTTTTAAAATTAATCTCAGGTAACCACAATTAAACTGAGAATTTGCTTATATGAGGAAGGCAATGAAAATGTCTGGACAGATGATGACAGCTGGCCTTCATGCTTGATAACATGAAAGTCCTGCTACATCCATACATCACTGTCTGCTGATCCAGCTTGCCTGTGTGACACAAACACCCTCAGCATGTTACCACATATGTCCTCAGCACATTTCCACATTGGTTTCCTTCCACTGGATTCTATTTCCAAGAGGTGCTTATTAGTTTGTTTGAAAAGCAAAGTAGAAGATTTAAATAGAAATAAACACAGAGAGTTGGAAATCAACACTTGAAAGCCCACGAGACGCATAAAAAGAAATGGAAATCCCACACTTGCAGCTATTCAACTTGTTGACGTCAGAGCCTCATGAGAAGGTTCACTGCTCAAGCAAATGGATTGGACAGAAAGATAAAGTAGAACGGTGTGGTTAATCGATTACTGAGAGATCCCAGTCATTCACTCACCTTCCTGTACTGCCTGGAAGGGGTTGTTGGGCTCGATAAGTTTGATGGAATGGGTAATCCTCTCGCTCTGGAGGATGTCGTCATTCAAACTCAGGTCTGAAATGGCAAGCTGAAAAACCTCGTCGTCCCGTATGGCGTTCTGTTCAAAAATAGCTCCTGTTGAATTAAACAATGTTATTATTAATATATAATTCACATTGAAAGCCATTTCATATCAATCTTGTAGGTAAAGATGAAGGGAACGCAAATTCATAATGAGGGTCAAACTGTTGAAACTATAATATTCCCTTTCAGGTTATAGAGAACGCACCATATAACCAACAGACACAATTTACAGCAACTTCTTCACCTGTGAATAGCCAATGGCACTCTAAGAGTGAGTTCAGCACCATGGAGAGCGCAATCACAGGAAATGCTGTAAATATTCTATACGCATCCTTAATTTGTCAAGGGTGTTTTGCAGTCTGTGGAAACACAGTGGGTTGTAAGCCTACGGGAAGATCTTTTATGTCAAGGAGATCTTATACGTGACCAGGTGCATCTGTGGCAAATTTGAGTTGGTTTTGTTGTTAGAGTTCGCAGAGTCCTTGAAAAGTCGAACAATTCAGAAAGTGGACAGGCCAAGCAAAAAAATGAAATGAAAAATGAATAAAGTAATGGGGTATGCTCTAATTGCACAGTTACTTAAATAAATAAATTTACAAAAAGGATATGAAGGATTGATTTGAGAAAAATATTTGAATATCTTGCTGGTAGATTATCTTAAGGCTTCCACAAATGAAAACAATTGGTCCAGCAACAAGACGAACATTGATGCAGTATTACAATATTAATTTAGATACCATTAATTTGCAATCTAAATGTTTTAAATTGCGAAATTCTGCCAAAGTTGTGTTGATATGAAAAGGAAGAGACTGGAAATTATTCAATAAACATGGTTTGAGCACTAGTCTGTTGCTGTCGCCAATGAAAATTGCCATAAAATATCCTGTTTAGGTTTAGAGGTCATTATACAAAAATATTCTGTTTGACCTATCAGATTCAACTATTTCAGAGGGTCATGTACTAAGCAGGGGAAATATTTATTCATCTGTTTACGGATTAATCCTAGACATAATATTGCACAGAGCAATTTAAACATTGACTTCACACGACTGAGTAACCCATAAAGTTCTGTTTCACTAACAAGTCCATGACACTTGGAAATACAGCCCAGTATTAAATCAGAATGAGTCTGGATGCAATCAATAAGGCTGATTTGTGCAGGACTATAAACAGTGACCCATCGATGATATGACACATTGAGATCAAGGCGACAGTGATAAAATGCACAGAGCAGCCGGCTTGAAGTAGCAAAGGTGTAGGAGAAGCAAATAGGGATTTATTTATTTACATGCACGGTTAGCCATCAACAAACAGCCGCTGAGGCCTCATGCCGTGCAATGAGGCAACAAAAAGCACACTCATTTTAATCATTTCGCCAACACATGCAGGTCAAAGACAAATAACGATGTTTAAGGTTATAAAAAGGAAAAGCCTTTTAACTTGCTCTATTTGACATGAACAAAATGTCTTTTTATTAAAAAAAATATATATCAATTAACTGAGGGTCTAAAAGAGAATTCTCTATTTTGGTTTTCTTGTCACATGACCACAAAATGGCTTCCTGCATGTCCGTCATGCCAAACTAACTTTGGCAGACAAATATTAATAATATTTTAAATCAAAATATACTCACGTCTTAATTTAAAGGATTAGGCCAAATTGTGCCAACATTTCTTATTTTATGTCTTTTAAATTTAATCCAGCCAAAAAATGAGGGTTACCTCATTTAGTATACACAACTAGAAAATAATTATCCACATATACACAGGATAAAGTTATAATCTGGACAAACAGTTATTCAAATCATTTAGACCAAATTAGATAAAACCCTGAGAAGAATTACAACTGTTACCTAACAAGTAATACCATGAGATAATTGCAATTATGTTAAATAATGTCAATAAACAAAAATTCGTCAGTTTATCTTCTAACTGTGTCTATGCTTCAACATATGGGACTTAAAATTCAACCTTTTTTAAAACTGAGCTTCAAATCCAATTTTAAGTGATCTTGGTGGTAAGGAGAAGAGTCGAGCACATCCACTGCATACAAAGGAGAGCTTCCCTACAAAGAGAGGAGCTCCAGAGGCACCAGATAAAACATCGGAATACAGCAAGAACCAGTTTTATTTATCCTAATACGCGCACATTTCTCCAAGTAACATGTTTACGGGTGTTTTGAGCCAATGTATTCAATTCAGCAAGCAAACCAATTACGTTCCCAGCGTAAGATATCGGACAGGACTGAATGCAGCATCTGACACAAGGCTGCTATAAGCTCGCTAATACAATACAAATAAATACCAATAAAACAAAAGCGTCTGAGGAAAAGGTTATACGTTGAACAATAAGTGGACACCAGCACAAGTTAAAGTTCAGTTAAGAAACGCCGAGCGAGCACGTGAAGAGACTTGTCGCGCGCTCAGCATCTTACCGAACAGAATTAAAATTGGCGTCACGTTCAACAGAAAGTTCAGGCTTCAGGCTGGGGAGGGGTGGACTGGAGTTAACCCTGAAAAAGACCGATAATAGACGTCTAGATGTCTAGATTTGATTATACGTGTGTCTAAAATCATTCATGGACCATACGCGTTCGACACCACCTGAAATGCACTTTGTGGACCTGTTTGCTAATGTTTCCTGGCAAGTTAAAGCCATTTATCGAATGCCAAACTGTTCAGGGGAGCGAATGCGTCTTCTATCAAGTCAAATCTGCAGGCTTTAGACTTTAAAAGCGATGCACTGAAAAAAGTCATCCGTGATTCTGCTCGTCTGTCCAAGAACGTGCTTACCGATGTGAATAATGGAGTCCGCGCGAGCTGAGCGGCACTGCAGGGTCCATAAGGAGAGGCTGATCACGAGCAACTCCATCTCCAGTTCTCGCCCCGGTGTATCATCCACGCCTCCACGTCGTTTCAAAAAATCCAGTTCCAGAGAGAAAAGGAGCTTGCGCGAGAACGACCACTATGGAGGAGATCAAGGATGCGTCACTTCTATCTTTCTCCGAGATCTATTAAAATTGAAAGTGAGAAAGGATGTTCGCGGGGAAAAATAAGCTCTCAAGGGAAGGAAAGCAGAAAAGGAGGGGTAGGAGAGCGAGGGAAACGACGGGGGTACCACGGTCAGAGGCAAAGCAACGGGTCCGCGCGCTCCAGCTCTCACTGTGGTTTGGATACTGCTAACTGCAGCGCAGAGAGAGACCCTCTCTCTCTCTCTATCTCTCTCTCTCTTCCTCTCTCCCTCTCTCTCTCTCTCTCACCCACTCTGAAAGCTCGCAGTTTTTTGCGTTTCGCTGCCTCACGTGACTAAAGAATCGAAAGATCGGAACGGTACGGTAAAAACCAAGAGGAATGAAGTCTGCGCGCTTCGGAGAGAGTCGCCACAGCGGAGCGGGTGGCGGGAGGTCTAGCACAGCCCTGCGCGCGTGAAGTTCAACCGATCTCCAGGAAGAAGAATTTCCTCAAATATTGAATTCTAAACCATTTTTTTTCTATTGAGAGACAGACGCAAACCCTCACTGATTTTGAATCAGGGCTTAAAGAAAAGTTGGTAATACGGACGCTTAAAATTGTCTACAGAAGTTCTCCGCGCTGAAAGCGAGTCCAGAAGTGGAGGAGAAGAAGAAGGCGACCTCCGGCGCTCCGTTTATCGGTGGATGTTTTGCCTGGTACTTTATGTAGACCCCGCTATCACACTGAAAAAGAAAAGAAACGGAGTGTGTGGCAACCACGGAACGAAGGAAAGCAAGGGTGAATGAGACTGAAATGACTTGTGAATAGTGAATGGTTGACTAACGTCGAATCTATACTGTGGCGTATACGCATTTTTACAAAAAACATTGCACAGATAAGGTGAGTCGTTTGAAGCAGTCCGCCAGCTCACGGAAGCATTAAAACCCATGAAAATGCGACTCAAGTCACGTTTCTTGTAGAAATTTGCCAGAATACTTTCCTGACATTTTCCTCTATTTAGGATGAAGAATGATAACCTTCACCTTACAATTAAAGGATATTTCTTGAGACGACACTAACAGAAATATCTCTTAATTGTTTGGTGAAGGCTCTCAGGTCGTCAGCCTGGATCACTCGGACCTGGACAGCGCCACAGCGCCCCTATGGTGACTCGAGCGAACTGCGGTCGCGAGGCTCTCCGGGAACACTACAGATTAGAAATGAGTTGAAACGGCAAAATTCAAACTTTTATTTTCAGGGAATGCATTATAAGGTCATGGGCGTGATTTTCAGGCAAATGTTTATATAGTTTTTGCTTTTCAGCTTCCTCAGGTAAATTTTAATCATCTTTTCATAAAATTAATTTGAAATACTATAATGATATATGAAAAACAATGTAAGCTAAATGACAGAAAATGAATGATGATTAATAAAACAAATCTTAATATAGTATATCTAGTTGAACATTTTTACCCCCACAGATTTATTCTTCAATGTGCTGAATCTCTCATATAAAATCCAAATACTTTGAATCGAATTACAGGAATGGGAATTAAATTGACAGCGTAATACATAATAATACAATAACTTCAATGTATCCCTCTTTTTCTAATAAGGAACTTATAATGTAAGTAAATCAGGCAAATACATGCCATGCATGTTAAAATGAAACTAGTGTGAATAAAATCACTTAATTACCATAAATACAGTCCTTCAACTTTATTGTCATGACAATGTAATGCCGGTAATTACTTTTATGATGTTCTCACAAGCATACCAAGAAAGTAGGTGATGTAACTTATTTGCATGGAGCTGAGAATGTAGTCTGTCGGCAGAGGACATCAACCTGTCTCCTATTTGTTGTCTGCACATATTTGAAATATCTGATGACAAAAACAAAACATGCTACATCTTTACCTGACGGAGTCTGTCATATCCATGGAAATAACATTCGGTGATGAATATCTAGATGTTCATTTGGATACAACAGTAGTCTCACTGCAAAAGAAAAAGAAAAAAGAGAGTGAATTTAGACTTTTCATGTGAAAAGCATACACTACAGTTCAAAGTTTGGGGTCATGTATGTTTTTTTTTTTTTAGAAATTAATACTTTAATTCATTAAGGAAGCATTAAATCCATCAAAAGTGACGGTATAGACATAATCGGCACCTGATACTTTTCTAGATGGATATGTGGTTTTAATCCGTACCAATGATAATGAAAAGCTTCCTTGTGTTCACTGAAGCATGTGGTGAGCACTGAATCCGAGTCAGCACTGCTGATGGTTAATGTGACCCTCCATTCTTAAGCCTCAAGGTTGGATTAGTGTACTAATATGTGTTTTGGCTCCACTGGCTACACACTCCAGTTATACTCTGGGTGTTAACCTAACAAGATAGAACAGCGTGTGTCACAACTTATTTGGTGAATACTAGACTTGTGCCACTGCAGGCACTTTGTAGAGGGGATGAAGAAAAGGGCAAAGTGCAGAGACCAGTCAACAATACACCAAAAATAGGATTTGTATGATCTAATTTAGAAGCGCCTAATGTTCCAAAGGATTATCAAATTGTAATTGTTGAGAGAAAGAAGAGCTTAAAGGGTTAGTTCACCCAAAAATGAAAATACGGTCATTAATTACTCACCCTCATGTTGTTCCACACCCTTAAGACCTTCGGAACACAAATTAAGAATTTTTGATAAATCCGATGGCTTTGAGGCCAGCAAGTTAATTTACACTTTTAATGCCCAGAAAGGTACTAAAGACATATTTAAAACAGTCCATGTGACTACAGTGGTTCAACCTTATTGTTATGAAGCGAGGAGAATACTTTTGTGTGCCAAAAAAACAAAATTACATCTTCATTCAACAATTTTCTCTCTTCCGTATTAGTCTCCAATTCCCGTTCAGGAGCACACCACGATGCATGCGTGTGGTGAGGACGCAGGAGCTGGCGTTCTGACATATGACCCGGAAACGCAGGGCTGTATTTACAAACAGAGGAAGACACACACCTAACATAAAAGAGTTCATATGTCTGCAGATTTGAATTGCATTTTTTTGCACAACTCTACTTATTCGAACCAGAATATAACAAACTAAAAGTGATGGAAGAGGCTGCAACACAACCACAAGCTTCTGAAAGATAGAGAGCAATGGAGAGCTGGTGGTGTAGATGTCATGAGTGCCAAACAATGCCTACTGAATATGAGAGCGTGTGCTATTGTGATATTGTCATGCCACAACTTGAAAGTTTGGATAATTCAGACGATGAGACGACACGTGTCTCGCATTGTGAACACGCGTCAGAGACTGATACGGAAGAGAGGAAATTGTTAAATAAAGTCGTTATTTAGTTTTTTTGGCGCACAAAAAGTATTTTCGTCGCTTCATAACATTAAGGTTGAACCGCTGTAGTCACATGAATGGATTTAAATATGTCTTTAATATCTTTCTGGGCCTTGAAAGTGTAAATTAACTTGCTGTCATAGAGGCCTAACTGAGCCATCAGATTTTATCAAAAACATCTTAATTTGTGTTCTGAAGATGAACGAAGGTCTTACAGGTGAGGGTGAGTAATTAATGACAGAATTTTCATTTTTGGCTAACTAACCCACCTAAGATTTCCTGTTGTTCAGTGAATTGATGCATTGACCAACAGAAAGCCGCTTTTGTATGAGCTGTCCTTCGTGAAGGGATTCCGCTAATGGAACCACTACGGGTGGGCGATATAGCCTCAAAATTATATCACAATATTTCAAGAATATTTGCAATTACGATAATAATGACGATATAGAGAAAATATATGGGATGTTTTATTGGTGATTGCAGCTGGCAGGCAGCAGCATTTATTAGTGCAAACAAAATGAAGGGTGTTTTCCATTCTTTCCCAATGAGCTACTGTCATTGATGACAAAACACCTAATTCGTAAAAAAAATAAGTGTAAATCTATTGTCATAAGGTGGCAGTAGCAGCATTATAGTGCAGTAGTATTCCTTGGGTCAAGCTTTTTAATAGAGATGCACAATTTTCTTGGCCGATACCGTTTTTTGCCGATTCCAATTTTATACTATAATTTAACTATAATTGACAGCATATACAAACAAAAATCTACTTTTCTTAAATGCAAAATTTCATTTTTATAAAAAAAAAACAAGTAAAAAGTCAGTAATAAAATTAGCCCAATAAAGAGGGCTATGAGACATGTTAAGTAGGTTTTTATTCAGGTAAGAAATACTTCAGAAATGAAAGTAATCAATTGTAAAATAACACATCCAGTCTTCATTGTAAAAAATAAATACAGATTAATGCTTACCATTAAAGTTATAACACGTATTCAGTCAAGAGCAGAAAGTGGTTTTCTTTGTCTTTTGTTCTTTGATTAACATGACAGACACCAGCAATATTGGACTGCTGTCCCTCTTTCTCAACTATTTAACGTTCCAAAACTGACTGTGTTTAACTGGATACTCGCCAAGACGGGCATTTTGACATAATTTTGTATGCATTTGACCGTTTTAGCGCAGTAAGCCACTCATTTTGGTACTTGTGACTCAGAAGCTGTTTGAGAACAGTAGTGGTGGTGCGCGCACGAAACCTGCGGGAATGACTAAAATTATGCGCAATACAAGCACTATTTAACCGGAGCGAATGAGACGAGTGAGAGAGGAGGCGCCCGCGCGGGTGTGTCACTTCACCGGCGGAGAGAAGAGAGCGAGAACGCGCGCCTGACATTATTGCGAGTTTGTTGCGTTTCCACGTTTAGCGGTAACAGTTTTCTTACATATTTTGCACAATATTGTGCTAAATTGTTGGAGGTCTGACCTCTTGAAATCAAACCACTTCCATATTATTGAAGTAGCTGCCTTTTTAGGTACTAAATCGTCATCGGAGGCTGACATGCTGCTCTTACTCTCAGGTGTTGTTTGTGTGCGCGCTAGGGAACGTAAATGCGCCATACGTCATCGCGTCGCTATATAATTGATATCGCGATAAGACACTTTTTATCATGTAAAAAATTATACCGGTGTTACTGTATGATATGGCACACCCCTTGTAACCACATAGACTGGACATTACTATATTTATAAAAAAAAAGGTGCACATATAGATTAATTAAAAAAAAAAAAAATTACATGCAGAAGATTGATCTCTTGGCATTGGCTAAAAGTTTTGTTTGTCAGATTTACTACAATGACAATTGTTGGAGAATATGCCTATCAAGATAAGACAAAATCCGACAGCATGGATATTACAACAAAAACTGCTGCACTATTTTGAAAAATTATACTTTGGACATGGGCTCATTTGTTTGTGAGAGTCTAATGTATACGATCGTACACAGTTTTACAACATAAACACTGCTCAGATTTCATAATTTATTGAACGATGATGGAGAACAGATCGTTCAGAAGAAATGTGATGCAAACAATCGTATATTTCATGGATTTAATGCTTTTGTGGACAAAAATTGCTGTTGGATGTTTTTCAATGGACGCTTATCATGGACATCTTAGCCAAGTGTGACAGATTGGATTCATCTTCCTTTAGAACTTTCAAATGATACAACTTGTTATGTTTATTAATATTTTAAATAGTATCTAAGATAGATAGATAGCTCTGTGACACCCTACCAAGATGGCGACGGTACAGTTTAGGCTTCAAATATGCTCTTCAGAAACCTTCAGGTGACGGCATTGACACTACGTCCATATTGTTCAAATCTATGATTTAAATTGGAAATTTGTGGGCCGCTGTAGAGCTAGGGAGGGCTCAAAGACCGGCTGCCCCACTTAGTATCATGAATACATGCCTGCCAAATCCTTGTGCTACATTTTAATATATCCTGCTCACTTTATGACTTAAAATAGTCTTGAAAACCCGAAAAACATTTGTTGCAGAATGCTGAACACATCTATAATTAATTATTAATTCATTGTATATAGAAATCTATGTTTGTTTGGATGAATATTTTGGTGGGGCTCTGTCCCACCTGCCCATAAAGACGAGCCACGGCTGAGCTCTGGTAAGATAGCATTAGCAATCATTTTTGTGGGTGCAACGGATCACAGTTGATCCGTGATCCGCACGGACCAGGCCCCATGGTTGGGCACGCATATGATTCGCATGTTAACCGCTAAGTTTAACCATCATAGGGTGAAAGTTTGTCATTTGGACGTGTTTTGTCTTGCCAGTTGTGTTTTGTCTACACATTCAAATTATTTTAAACACACAGAGAGGCATGTTTCATACAGCGAACACCAAATTAATTCCTCTTTCGCGTTTACTTGCACTTGAACGGACACATACACACAAAAGTGTGTCAAAATACCTGTCTAGGCAAGTTTTCTCTCGGTTATGTCATAAGTGAACAGTTGTGTCAGTATGTTCGGTCTTAAAGTGACAGCAGTCTAATATTCTTGCTGTTGTGTATGTCATTAATGTTAATGAAATAAAAACATCATCTACCATGTTCGAGAGAAAAGAAAATAGTGAGGAGAGCAGTCAGGAAGAAAGTGATGATGACAACTTGTAGGATACGTGTGCCGTATAAAGTGTGAGGACCAAGCAGCATCTCCAGGTGCTCCCTTGAGAACCTGACCAAAAAAAGTTTTGTGCACCTGTTTATAAAGCACAAAACCACCACCTCAAACCACTCATCAGCCACATCTGTTTCTTCACCCTCTCTGATATGTCAAACTAGACTTACTTGCTTTCATGCCATTCTCAGTCAAGTAAAAATCATTAAGATGATCAAACCATGACAATCAGTGAGCATCAAAAAGACAACAAGAGCATGAAAACAACAAGACTGGCTTTAGAGGGTAAGATCAACACCTCAGATTTAAACCCAATAAAGGGACGTGAGAAAACAAGCCACGGAGATGAAAAGAAACAGAGAATATGGTGTAGATGAGGTGTGTGAAGCTGCTGTCTGACCACTTGTCAGAAATCTCACGAGCCATGACATGTACATAATTAAAGCTGATCAAAGGAAAGCAGACATGTTTAGTGCCCCCAGCTCCCCTCCAGCTGTAGCCTCATTAGTACACTATACCATAATGAGAGAATGAGAACATTAGTGCATATTATTACCATTACACAAATACACAAGTATCTCAAACAACATATTAAACACTCACAAAATAGCTGGTTAAAATTGAATTCAGGTCAGGCGGTGGCTAAATTTTTACATTTATTGTCTTATTTTGGGCGAGAACGTCACCCGCTGTATGGGGGAACTGAAGATAAAAACAGTGGAAATCACTGCAAATTACAAGGGAACACAACAACAAAAACAGTAACATTGCTTAATATAACCTTCAGCAATAATGAGGCCATACAAAACTCACCCCAATGAATTTATAGTATGTGCCACTGATTATGTGCTTGATGACATTTGTTCAAATAAGCCAATTATTTTTATATCTCATCATGCCATCTGTAAAATTACAACACATTTTTTGTCGCACAATGGTTTCAGATAGGTAAAAATACATCTTTAAGTATAGAGAAACACGGTTTATGACATGCTTCAACCCAATGCCTAACGTACACTCAGTTGAGATGCTAATTCACAGATAAGGGCCATTACTTGATTTTAGTTAGACTGGAAATGGGAATGAACAGTATTTGTAGGAATACTACAAGTCACATGGGATAAAGCAACTGCTAAATGACAAATTAGTGATCAGTAACGAGGGATAAGCAACAAGATTAAGTAATTCCAAACACTCAAGTTCTGTGGAGTCTGTTTAACAGGAAGCTTGTCAGCTCTTGTTAGGGTACTAACCGCACCAGCACAGCGGTTCATCCACGCACGAGGCGAGTCGATGGAATGCGCGAGCAGAGCGGAGATCGTTGTCACATGTGCTCCAGTCAACATCCATGCAGCACTCAAGCAGCTATTTGAGAAAGAATGCACAGTTCCCCTCTGTCTCTTCTTCAGACGACAGTGTGAAGCCGTCATTTAGATGAAGAGAGACTCATTTCAAGCTCTCAAGATTTCCTGGAGAGAACAAATAAGACCCGGCATTTCAATAGATCAAACATGCATGAAGGCCCGCTGCCAGGTGCCAGGGTCAATTTTTCAAATGATATGTCAAGAATTTATTTATTCCAGCAAATAAGTGCTGCCTTGCATGTCCCAAAGTCTCGAAGCAACAAGGCTGCAAACAACCATTAATTATCATAAAGGTGAACTTTTTAGAAACAATGGCAGATTCCTTTTTCATTCTTTGAACATCTCTGTCTGAAACTACCTTTCTCTCTCTATCTCATTAGAATATTATAAATCACCTGTGCCTTGTTCTTGGCCTCTGAAATACATACTGTAGGTCTAAATCGGAACCAGTAGAAATATTATCATCAACCCTAGTCTCGCGTAACCAGACCTTCAGACTGACGGCAGAAGGTCTGGACTCTATAGCAGCTTTCAAGAGCCAAGCCACTGACATGTAAAGCAACCAGTCAAAGTTCGTTTTATTCGGCACAATGTTTAGGGGGTGTGAAAATGTAACATTGATGTCCTATCAGACCGGTGTGTAAAACCTATTTTACAGAGTCTATACCACGAATTGTACATACTTTTGAAAATCCAACGTTTAGTTGATCCTGATAAGCGTTCATTGTCAGTTGTAAAAACAACGGCATTCTTTTTCCATCAGGGGGTTTGGCATCACAGTACCTTTGTTTCCAGACAGACCATTAAAGAATGGGACACACACATCTAACGGACATCCTGTAGAATTCAAGCAATCAGATGACGACTTCCTGAAATCTTGAAGTGTTTCCAGTTAAGGGTGAATTCCAAACACCGTTTTTGCACCCTTGAAGGGAACTTGGGAAGAGGATACAATTTGTAGGGGCATTCCAAAAATTGAACAGCTGAATCCCTTCACGAAGGGCCCTTCCACAAGTCCGGAAAGGGAATATGCAATGGTCACTTCAATTTAAGTGTTTATGGTCACGTGACCCAGAGTGACAAGTCCTTCCGATTCATTTTAAATCTAGATATGGCAGGAGAGTGCGAGTTAACATATACACGGAATAATTCAATAATTGTTTTGTTTTTGTTGTTATATATTACACATAATTTTAAAAGTTTCATAGGTACCAAATGTGTTTAATGCTTTATGTTTAATGCTTGACTTATAAAGTTAAGAGCAGATTGGGAACAGACATATAAAACATATTTTAAAAATGTTATTATAAATGTACATTTATTTGTATATATCATATCAACAGCAATGATAAGATATTCCTATTGTCATTGTTGTTGTGGTAACATTCCATGTGAAGCTAATGAGGAAATAATGTGTTTTTTTATTGCTCCTTTCACCAAGTGCGTTCCAAACGGCTTCATTATGACACACAAGAGCCTTGCTCCCTCCAAAGTCCCCACTTCAAAGGCTCTGCCCTTCGGAGTGAGTAGGGCATAGGGATGCTCACTTCACTAAGTGTGCCATTTGCATCAGACGTTCAGCCAGCGGTCTGTGGGTGTGACATCTGAGGCTGAGAATACATCAACCTTAATTCTCAATTACTTGTGTTTTTTAGTTAATAAAAATGAACAAAATGGATTGTTTTCAAAATGAAATAAAATGATCCGGTTACTCAAAGCTGATTTGAGACAACAAATATGATTAAACTGAACAGCAAGTTCTCAGAACAGATACCACTTACTATTGTAACTCTTAAATGCACAGCATATGTCTATGCTTCAGACATTTGTGAGAGGTTCTTAAGAACGTGACGGAGACTTGAATGAATGCCGTGAATTAATTAACTGCTGTGAAAGCACACAAGGACACATAAATCAATGGCAAGCTCATTCTTTTGTATTTGTGGTCGAGTGATTTTGTTCCTCAATACCCTGTTTCCCCTAAACACTCAATATTACAAATAGGTTTGCAAAAAAAAGATCAAAAGTAATAAACAAACAAACAGAAGTGAGACAAATATCTTTCTTTTTTTGTCCATGCACTCGTGTTTTTACCCTCAATTTGATTTCACTGCGGATATGAGT
This sequence comes from Zacco platypus, assembly GCA_038088235.1. NCBI lineage: Eukaryota > Metazoa > Chordata > Actinopteri > Cypriniformes > Xenocyprididae > Zacco > Zacco platypus. The sequence continues at coordinate 19,051,761 of CM076069.1, forward strand.
TCCTGTGACATGCCAAACACATCATTTGAAAGAAGCAGCAGCCAACCTTAAAATCCTCCTTGTCAGACATGAAGTGTGTCCAGAGCACACACACAGGCAGCTCACCTGTACTGTCAGGTCCATAACAGAATCTGACAGAGATCAGATTCACGCACAGCCCAGCAGGGGAAGATTGACGCCCATTTGTCCTTATGAAACTAAAATAGACACTCATAGCCAGTCATTTTTCTTCCTTAAAGCCACATATATAGTCTCCACAGACAGAGGAGGATGATCATTGTGCTAATTATCGTTTATTTTCCGCCAAAACGACATCTAATGAATTAAAATGATCTCTACTAATAGCTCAGTGAGGCTTTGAGAGTTTCTTTGACTAATTTCTTATGTCTAATGTAAGAGGATAATTAGTCAGCTCAGTCTGGGAAGAAGCCAGGCCTGCAGCTAAACACAAGCACACCAGCAGGTCAAACCAAATGGACCAGTGCTCTGACAGTAAGAGTTTGAAGCAATACTAATTCATTTTCCGGTCTTTAATTTTGCTTATTTGATCATTTTTCTTATTTTTATTTATTAATTTGTCAGCAAACTTTAAAAAAAAAAACATAAAATATATATCAAGAACATAGCTTGCACAACCATTTAGAATCAGTAAAAATATTTTAAATGTTTTTGAAAGAGGTCTCTTATGCTCACAAGGCTATGTTTAAAATCAAAACACTAAAATAAGTTATTTTGAAATATTGTTTTCTATTATAATATATTTTAGGATGTCATTTATTTCTGTGATGGCAAAGCTGCAGCATCATTTCTCCAGTCTTCAGTGTCACATGATCCTTCAGAAATCATTCTAATATGCTGATTTGCTGCTCACGAAACATTTATTATTATTATCAGTTTTGAAACTTTTTTTGTTTTTTGAAACAATTGAAACATTGTTGTTTTTGTCGAAACTGGTACATTTATTACAGTGTTATTTGATGAATAAATTAGAAAATAGATTTTTACATGTATTACACTGAAAATGTCATTTTACTGTACATTACTGTTTAAGTACAATTTATTTAATTTGATTTAACAAAACATGTATTTGTATAATAAAATATTGCTACAATTATTTTAATATTAAACCTTTTTTTATTATTTCATTTGAATTTATTTCTAAATAAGCAATAATTCCAACACATATGGCATTCTCATTGGACAGCTTCATCTTACCTCAGCTTACTTCCATCAGGCTTACTCCATCCCAATTCCCTACTGTTTTCTTAATAGCTTACGTCCATATTGGGCCAATCGAGCGATGACTCATGTGCACAAGCCACACCTGTCAATCTTTTCCTCATTCTTCTTCAACATTAACACGGACGTGAGATGTTGCTATGAGATAAACCTTTCAGGCTCGCACTCAAGGAACGATTTACAATCCGAGATCCCGAGGCACATCTGGCGGGAGATCTCAAAGGGAAACGTGACCTTGGTGTGGGTGTCAGCCACTACACGTGCTTAATGTGAAGTCATCTTTAGCATTTCTCAGCAGCCCCTACTCCATCTTTTTCCTTCTTGATGCCACTAAAACTCATCTCCTGCTGATCCCGCTCACATTTTGCACAGTAATTTCATTTCATGTTTATCTTTAAACATGCTTCCCTCTCTCCCAGTCCCTCTTTCTCTCTTTATGCAAACAGAACCCCGACAGCGAGAGGAAGAATGACAGTGTTTCATCTGTATTGTTGCTCAGGCTCCCAGCATTCATCTAAATAAAATAACAGTAGAGGACACACACACAAGAGGAGGGCTATGGCTACAGTTTTGCAGGCGCCGTGAAATGAGGTGCACCTCGTCACTGGAGCTGATGCTGTTCTACATTTACATATATAAGAACATAAGGATACATTCCAATGCATTCAGTGTATGTAAGTGTGTGGCATCACAGCCAAGTGAACATGGCAGACAGGGTTTATGACACGCTCCAGGTTATGATTGTTTAGGAGCTAATTTAGACTTTATGGCATGTCATTTCACGCATATTGTAAGTAAACCACTGCCTAAAGCAGGCCACACTCAACTTGAGCAGTAAGCCAGAATGAAGCCCCATTACAGAGCGCTTCATTAATTCGCCATGGAAACTCTGGCAAGAAGAGAGGAAAGTGAAGAAAAAAGAAGCAGAGTCTTTGTTTACAATGGCAAACTGCTGTTTTATCTCTGTTAAAACTGTTCTGAACTGAACACTGAGGCAAGAGTCTTCTACATTATTGATGAGGTTTTTGCTATTTCCAAAGGAAGCACTTGAAAAATAAGATCTGAACACCAGTTTCAGTGATCCCAAATTCACTTTAAAATTTCTGGGGATAAAATGTTCTCACAGTTTCTAAGCAAAATACACTTTGGACTCTGATGTTTAGAAATGATTTAGAAAATCATAAATTAAGCTTCTCATTTCAAGACTACAGAGAGTACCTGTGCTACACCTTCACAACCCGCTCATTTTCTCTGCTCATCTGAGGCCACGTCTGACTTCTTCCAAAAATTGCTAGACTAAAAATCTGTTAATTGGATAAGGTGTTACCTTGAAATAATGAAAAAACATATTTCGAGGGAAATACGTGTAATTATAGTGTACATTGCTGTGGAAAATGCAAAGTATTTCCACTTGCCTAATATACTGTAGGTCTTTCTCATTATGCCAAAACAGCGCTGTTGTGTCGAGACACAGGAGACTCCACAAGACCTCTGAATGTGTCCTGTGGTATCTGACATTAACAGCAGTACAGCAAGTGGATCAGATTTGTTGGTCCAGAACATCCCATGGGTGTTCAATCTGATTGAGATCTGGGGTATTTGGAGGCCAAGGAAACACTTTGAAGTTTTTGTCATGTTCCTCAAACCATTCCTGAAAAATATTTGCAGTGTGGCAGGGTGCATCATGCTGCTGAAAGAGGCCACTGCCATCAGAGAACACCGTGAATTGGAACGTGGTCTGCAACAATCTTTAGGTTTGTACGTGTCAAAGAAACATCCACATGAATGCAAGGTTTCCAAGCAGAACATAGCCCAGAGCAAACCACTGCCTCCGCCAGCACGCCAGCGCATCCTGCTGCCATCTCTTCCCAGGTAAACGGCACACACGCACCCACATGATCTAAAAGAAAATGTATTTCATCAGACCAGGCAGCCTTCTTCCATTGCTCCATGGTCTAGTTCTGACACTCACATGCCCATTATAGGCACTATCGGTGATGGACAGAGGTCATCATAGGCACTCTGACCAGTCTGCAAACTGTGATGCACTGTGTTTTCTAACATCTTTCCATCATGGGCAGCATTATGTTTTTTATTTAGCAATTTGAGCTACAGTATCTTATTCACTACTTTAAGATTCTCACAGGCTGTGACTCTTATTAGCTACAGCATAACAGACTGCATATTATGAAAGCCCTTATAGTATCATTACTACTTCCAACTCAGTCAAATATGTTGCACAGGAAAAAGAGTCAAGCCTTCTCTTGTGGAGTGTGAAATTTTGTTGGAAGGTCTTCATTCATTTATTTGATGAAGACCAAATATTCATTGGTGTCATTTTTGTTGGAAATCAAACAGATCCTCAATTTAAAACTGAAGTAGAATCCTTTAGAAAAATCAACATTATGTAGCTGAGGTTTATACATATTTAAAAAAAATATTTACTGTATAATACCATTAAAAAATAAGATAAAAAAGAATGAAGAAAATACCTTATAATTTATGGTAATATAATTATATTTAATTATATTTAACATATATGTTCACTACCATTCAAAAGTTTGGGGTTAGTAAGACAAAAGCAATTAATACTTTTGTTCAAAAAAGATATGTTAAATATTCCTATGTAGATCAATGAGCCTTGGGCAATGTCCTTCCTTGCACCACTTTTGGTAGGTACTAACCACTGCATACCAGGGACACCCCACAAGAGTTGCCATTTTGGAGGTGCTCTAACCCAGTCATATAGGCATTACTTTCTACCAAATATATCACACCCCTTGACATGGTGTCATTGTAATGATATATGTTATTGTGTATATGTAAATGTGGCTTGACATTAAAGGATCAACCAAGAATGAAATTTCTGTCATTACTCATCCTCGTGTTGTTCCAAATCCTTAAGCCCATCATTTATTTTCGGAACACAAATTAAGATATTTTTGATGAAATCTGAGAGGTTTTTTTTATCCCCCATAGAAAGAAACATAACTACCACAATCAAAGTCTAGAAAAGTAGTAAAGGCATCGTTAAAATAGTCAATGTGACTACAATGGTCTTTACATCTTTGTGCACAAAAACAAAACAAAAATAACAACTTTATTCAGCAATTTCATTTCCTGCCATTCTCCTATGCTGTTTACGTATATGTATAGAAAATGCGTTACGTTTTAAGTGAACGTAAACAGAGAAATAAAATGCATGTGCAACAGTATAATGCATCCATGCATCAGGTCTTAAAGGGACAAATTATGAGATAATATTAAAAAATATACAGTGGGTACGGAAAGTATTCAGACCCCCTTAAATTTTTCACTTTGTTACATCGCAGCCATTTGCTAAAATCATTTAAGTTCATTTTTTCCTCATTAATGTACACACAGCACCCCATATTGACAGAAAAACACAGAATTATTGACATTTTTGCAGATTTATTAAAAAAGAAAAACTGAAATATCACATGGTCCTAAGTATTCAGACCCTTTTCTGTGACACTTTATATTTAACTCAGGTGCTGTCCATTTCTTCTGATCATCCATGAGATGGTTCTACACCTTCATTTGAATCCAGCTGTGTTTGATTATACTGATTGGACAAAAAGTTAATGTTAAGCCTACATTGTTAATTAGGTTAGTATATTAATATTATATCAGTCATAAGAAATATACAGCTGTGAAATTGTAAAATATATACAGGAGTACACCAAAATGCCACCCGGTAATGCCTGAAACATTGTCAACATGTTTTTATAGTGAACTTCTGGCAAGCACAGCTACACATTTATTATCACAGCAAATTTCACAAGGTTTTGTTACAGGGTTTATTCATGCTTTCCTTTACTCTCTTGTCGCATTTGACCCTCTCCCTGTAAATGTGAGGCTTCTGTTTGGACATTTCTTCTGCTCCGCTCTAATGAGTGTGAAATGAAAATTACACTCAGTGTGATTGATGTATGCGTGACATCAAAACTGTGCTTAAAACTGTGAGGAAAGAAAATGTGCAATCAGATCACGCAGTGACAAAAATGAGAGAGAAATGTTTTTCTAAAGAAACTTTATAATGAATCATAACATTGACCTACATAAACACTAAAATATGAATGTTTAATTGTGTTTGCATACTCACTGTAACCAAATGCTTAATATTTGTCATAAACACACATACTCCGAGATATGCGTTGATATACAAGGCTATATATTAAATATATTAACCATATATGGTGTAGACCTCCATGATAAATAAACAAAAACATGTTCCTGGATCAACATCTTTGTTGATCCTGGAATAATATTCCAATCAACCAATCAGATTTGAGGGACAAGTTAACAGTTACTGTCAAGTTTTGGCTTACAACCAGAAACATGTCTTACTTGGAAAAATACGGTGACCATACATCCATAGCCTAAATATATATAAATACGCATCAACAATGACTCATATGAGCATAGATAAACATATTGGACAAGACACAAACAAACTTGACCTTTCCTCTCTGCTGGAACAGAATGAATACATCCTGCTCTGTATACTTTCTATAGATTCTTTTAATATAATGTTTGGCTCCAGTTTTTACAAATACAGCGCACACACCGATACACAAACACATGCACGTACGCGCACACACACACACAGGCACAAAGGCACATGCTTGTACCATATGGCCAAGACAGCACATTGCCTCCTAAACGTTTTAAAAATGTATGGCATTAAAGACTACTTGTGGTGTAAGACACTGAGCACACACATGAGTAGATTATAGGACATTTAATCTGCTTCGGTAGCTACAAAATAAGGTAAATGCACTGAAATATAGAATTCTTAAGATATGTGACAATATATGTATATCTTATTTACTATATTAAAATTTTCACAGGTTGTGACTCTTATTAGCTACAACATAACAGACTGCATATATGAAAGCCCTCTTAACCATCATTACTAGTACTTCCAACTCAGTCAAATATGTTGCATAAAGAGTGTGAGAGGAGAAACCTTGTCAAACCTTCTCCTGAGGAATGTGAAATTTTGTTGGAAGTTCCTGATCTTCTTTGAAGATCAAATATTCATTGGCTTCCTTTTTGTCAAAATGTAAGCGATCCTCGATTAACTTAAACCTGAAGTAGAATCCTTTAAGAATAAAAGACAAATCTATTCTTTGATTACCTGGAAAATATTTTTAAAATATTTACTGTATATTACTGTGAAACAAAAATTAAGATAAAAATATGAACTACCTTCTAATTAAAACAATTAAAAATGATAATTATTTGTAACTACGCCACCATTCAAAGATTCGGGGTTAGTAAGACACTTTTTTAAAGAAAAGAATTCAACAAGGATATGTTAAATTGATCAAAAGTGACATTTATAATGAAGATTCAAATAAATACTGTTTTTCTGAACTTTCTATTCATCAAAGAATCCGGAAAAAAGTATCATGGTTTCCACAAAAGCATTAAACAGCGTGACTGTTTTTAACATTGACGAGAAGAAATAAAAAGTTTACTCAGCACCAAATGTAGCATATTTCTATATTTATAACAGTTAAATTGTAATAATATTTCATAGTGCTTGTGATCGTAAATGTCTTTTTGAGCTTCTTTGCCAAATTTCTTTCAAAATAATAAAAATAATTCTTATAGAACCCAAACTTTTGAACAGTATAATGTATGGTTAATTTTTTTTTATCCATTATACATTACATAATATATCAATATGGCATCAGCAAACAAATTATGCCATGACATGTTTCTTATACCATGTCTGAATATTCCCTATACTTCCCAACTAGTGTGCCAAAAGCAGTAAGTCAAAAGCATACCGTATGTCTATACAGTATATTATAAGACAGTTGGTGAAAAATCCACATAATTAACAATGAAGAAGCAAGTTGTCCATGAAATAAATTTGTATGCTGCTCTGCTGCTAAATCTGACAGGAAGTATCCAAATACCTTATCTTAACTTTGTGCATTACATCTGATATTTTATCGCTTAAAATCCCCACTGTTGAAATGTTTCACAGGGTTTTTCTTTTAAATAAATGTCGCTTCCTTTGGTATTTTGTTATATGATGCATTGACATTCACACATTTTAAGTGTGGCTGAAGTGTTCAAACTCTTTTTGGGACAACTGTGTCTGAATTTCACAGCTCAAAGGTGGGAAAAGATGACAGAAAATGGATTTCTACAGGCTGAGAAAATATCAACCCATCATTTACAACTTTCGCAGCAGATGAAAGCAGCCATCGCCGGGTCTCTAATGTTGTTTTCAGGTTAGATTGTTTCCTTTCAGAGTCCAGCTGAGATAAATGGTATGCCTGTGCCCAGCATGCGACTGAATTCAGAGCCAAAAATTTTTATAATGAATGCATTAATATTAGGCTCTCATTTCAGACACAGGAAGCTGTTTGTCTGTTTCTTATAAAGAGATATAGCTGAAAGTGGCAGGCTGTTAATGCTATTGAATTTCAAATACTTTCAACCGTCCTGGATTATAAAGTGAATATAAATCTTGAAAGTTCGAACAGATCTGTGCTAGTTTATTCTTAACATTGAACCCTGATCTGCACTTCCAAAAGACCTAGTAACCACAGAATAACAAATGTACCTTTGAAGCTTTATTGTATTATGCATGTGAAAGCATTTTTTGTACACACACATGCAGGTTCCTGTCCCTTATAATGTTTTACCTGAGGGTTTTATTTTATTTATAGAACTGTGTTGAGTCAGGTGATTTTGTATCCATCACACTTTCACTGCAACCTCTTATCTTTATTGTGTCTTTATGTCTTTCTCTCTCATTCATTTGACCTTGGTGAAGTTGCCTCACTGCGCTGTTTGGCCTAAAGTCCCAATAAAAGCTTTTAAATGCTGATTATACCTGTCCTCCTCCCCTCATGTTCTCTCAAACTCTCTGCCAGTATACTCTCAGGACCTCTCCCATTAATTTCCTCTGATGGAATTCCTGAATCAGCTAAATGAGCAGAAATATTCCAATCACCATCTCCACACAGTTATTTACATAATAGCAATTTGGCTTGTGCATAATGGCAAAATAGCTGTTTTGCATAAGTACAAAAGGAATCATCTTTATGATTTTGCCGTCAAACAATTTTAAGCTTAATAGTTTGGTGATATCCAAACATTTCGGTGAAATAAAATTAACTGCTTGAAGGGAATATAAATGTCCTTTCCACACACACACACACACACACACACAGATATTGTAGCAAATTAGATCTAAAGGGAAAAATGAATAAGTAATCATAACTTGTTATAAATAATTATAAATATTTGGATGAGTTAATCAAATTAATATCAACTGATCTGTCTCAGTATTGATCGTCAACTCTTCAGAAAGGATATTTTCCATACCGGGGGCCACGAAATGTTGCCATAAATGTAACAAAAACTAAACCAATAAAAAAATAAAAATAAAAAAAAAAGTGCAGTGGAAGGTGGGTATCGTCCAACAGCAGACCAAAGGTTTTTATGCATTGGGATGTTGAAAACATAAGAACGACAATGGACAAACAGAGACAGAAAAGTGTGAGAACCAAAATCGATTGCCTCCAGAAGATTCATTGTGTTCTGGTGAGTCATGAACAAAATTTCAACCGTAACTCCTTTTCCAAATGTCAAACGAGCCTTTATTTAGAAATGAACGATTCAAGCTTTCACCTTGAACTGTTGGTTTTAAAGTTGAGTATATTCACCCCACAAAAAATCTTTTCGAAAGTGCAGCATGCCGTGTCAAAAAATGGATTATCCTGGAGTCTGAACGCCCAGAAAGCTGACAGCAAAGTTTGTGAGCGCATCCCCTGATAAATGTGACCTGATCTTAGAAATGCCATGACTTTTTTCCCCCACAGCACACAAATATCCCTTAAACAAACGTCACCGCTTCGGCTCATCCTCACAAACTCCACATTTTCGTCTAATTGTCACACATTTTATTATGATATTCCTCTGAGTTCCTCCAGATAAATTGTGAAGTAATTGCAAGCTTGACATTTACCTTAATTAAAAAATCATTCGCTAAATGGACGGGTCACCATTCTGCTGTCAGCCAGACCCTGGACAGTATTCTTCCGAGGTGAACCCTGTCATCTCGAAGTGTTGGGGTTTTATGTTTGCAGTGTCTCCAGTCCTGCTCTTGCTCTTGGTCAGTATGCGGATCAATACAGGAAGGCTCAAGAGAGCCATTTAATGTCCATGTGTCGATTATGTTTGGCTGTACTCCAGTGGCTGAACGTTGTTTGTCACGATAATGAAATACATAATGCATGACAGGAGGGGAGAAATAAAGAAGCTTCATCTGGACCCTTACGAGAGAGGAAAGAGCTGGAAGGAGAGTGAAAGGAAGATAGAGAAAGCCATTCTTCTAATCAGATGTTTTGAGGGAGATGAGAAATGCCAACACGGACCAACCTGTTCTCATTTGTGCGGATCACAAAATAAAAACCGATACAGAAATTAAATTCCTGAACACGTCACCTGACCTCCATCTGTTTGCATCTAATATTCTCACGTCGTGCATTAAAAACTTGCGAAATAATGCGAAACACAATTGAGCTTCCTGTGCTTTTAAAATGATTAAATATTCTTTTATTCTCCTTGGAAGACATCCGCCGAATCACTCTGTCCCCGAGTGACCGCATTTAGCCTCAGGACTCTGAATCCTTTATGATTTGTTTGCAGGGCGAGGGATTCGATGTGTTATAAATTAGTCAAATGCTAATAAATACAAAGTTAAAGTGTAACAGATTGTGTTTTTGCTGCGTCTGAAAAAAGTTAAAGATCGTAGACGCATCAGTTTCTGATTCCTTTGGCATTTAATACTCTCTTCGGGCAGTTCTATTTATTCATTTGTATTGTTTATTTATCTGTTTTTCTTGTGAACAATAAGGGAATTAACTAATGTGCTTTCTTACATGTCTGAGGTAAATGCAACTACATAAAACAAACCAGCACAAACACACACACACACACACACACACATTATTAAATGGCTTGAGATAGAAGAAAAGTGAGAGCAAACTAGAAGAGAGGATGAAAGAGAGAATTTAGGTTCTCCCCTTTTGAAATCCCTATCAAAGCGTATTGGTTCAAGTGAAGCAGCTCTAAAATGCTTGGCCTGAGTTGATCCCACAAACTTCTACCGGGTCATGGAGAACAGGAGAGATGAGGAGATTTAATTGACATTGCAAATTAAATTAGGGTTCTCTTGTGGCACTGGTTCCCAATTTTAATGGTGATGATATCTTTGTGGCCGACTCCCAGAATTTTAAATCTGAAATAACACATCATTGACATTTATTAATGTGTCTTATACTACACATACACACACACACACACACACACACACAAAAAAAACCCAATAACAACAACAACGATCTCATGCCAATCTTCACACTGCACTATTTTATGCTCGATTTTCACACGAGTGACAATCACACAGCGTGAATTATCAAACACACAATCTGAGAGAATCGACGATGCATCGCAGACGCCTGTGAGATATTTGGCATGCTAAATATCTGGACCTGTCTGCGATTCAAAATCTGCTGTGTGAAATGTGTTCTGACAAAGAGAGAGCAAGATACAGGGCAGCGGGAAGTTATAGACCTGCGCCTGCTCAAACATTTCCTCCTACATAATCTATTTCACTGCAAATTAGCGCAAAGCTTCTTGTGGGCTAACATTTTTAATAACATAGCCGTGACCTCACATTATTTCCTTATCACTTCTCACATGCGTTTTGTTGTGAAACGGACCAGACAGTAGCCGCGTTTCCATTACGGACTTGCGCAAAACTTTTGCGATATTTTCTAAACATCGATATTGTGAAATGACGGTGTTGACATTAACCGATGTTATGCGACTAAAACGTCTTTTTTCCTCTCAAGATAAGTCATTACAGAAATCATGGCAACAGATGTTCGTAGCTTTACGTATATTCCAGCCATTGCACTAGCCATTATTTTTAATCAAAAACATGTTATCCTAGGATTTATGGCAAGGAAGCCCCTGATAATTTGGAGCGGCCACATATGATGTGTTTCTGCTTCGAGATCTTGATTCTAAATTCGAATTGTGGCATTTCTTTGTTTAGAATCCAGTAATCCCGTAATACTTTTGTCTTTTAGGAGTTTAATACAGAACTCTTGTCTTCAGTCCAAAAATACCGCGCTCTCAAAAGAATGATCAACTTTTACATACGTCAGGTGACCTGTAAATGTGAAAAAAGTGTTTCCATTGCAGTTTTGTGAAATATTCCTTTTTCAAATTGCCTGAAAAAGCTCCTCATGAGAGCGTAAAAGGTTTTTTGCGATATATGGGAGTTGACGTGTTTCCACTGAGCGTTTTTTCAATTTACAATTTCAATTTGTGCAATTTAAAGGGTAATGGAAACTTGACTAGTGTTGTAGGTGATTCTTCCTATTGTAAAGTCATGCAATGTGTAACCCCCTCTTGTCGCTGATCCATCATGCAATGTGCACACAGCAGTGACTGAAGTCGTGCAGTGCGAAAAGAACAGTGATCTGACGACTTTGAAATTCATGCAGTGAGAACTCAGAATAAGAAGCCTACAATATTACCAGATAAGTTCTTATTGAAAAATCTGTAAGGAAAAAAAATTGTGTATGTGTGTGTGTGGGGGGGGGGTGTAGGGTAGGGCTTGATTTTGTCCACTGGGAAGTGATTGGATCATTGGATTGTTGTGGTTTGCTATTGCTGTGATCTTGTGTAAATGACACCATATAAGGAAAACCCGGTGGAAGAGATACTGCAAACCAAAAAATAAATGTCATTGGCTCTTTGACATCAAAACATCAAAAGAACCATGTGAATGCGTGAAATCCCAAAAGATTTGAAGTAGGGAAGTCTGCCACACTTTGAGGATCGCTGCCCTAAGGGGTTTCATATATGCACTCCAAAATATTACATCAATGTTACACTACAGATTTTATTGACTTTTATTGTCAAGAAAGTTCAACATTTATGGTCCCGCATGAAATATTTGAATACGCTACATAAAATAACATTAGGGGACAAATGCAATTTTCTGTTCATTTATTTTTAATGCCCACCTTTAACATTGCTCCTGCTAACAGATTAAAAGATATTAGAATTGAAATTTTATGTTTTTCTAATGAAACTCTGTGTTTGGGTGACATATTTTTATGGTGAGGATAATGTCACTCACTTATAAAGTGTTTCTCATGTTCCATTAAGGGGCAAGTTTTAAAATTACATCCAGATGTTTCTGGGAATTAATGATCTCATTCAGTTTAATGTTCAAAAGACCTTTGTTTCTTAAGAGCAGGTATAAATGATGAAGAAAGATTGATTAAGCTGTAAAGTGTGTATGAGGAAACAAGTGTGTGTACTTATGTGAACTTTTAATGGTAAAATAGTCTAGTGAAAGATAATATTATCTTTTCATAAAAGAAAGAAAATGGTTGGGGTGGTAGGGAATAAATAAATGGAGAGTTCCTGTTGAGAGGCAAAGAAAATTTAGAGAATTAAAAAGACAGACTAAAAGCAAGTTGCAGAATATTACAGCTTGAGCTTTATGGCTAAAGAACAATCCATTATAGACATCCCCTGTGATGAATGCACAAGTTCACCAACAACATGCCTGCAGTTGCAGTTTACATTCCTTCCATTATATCTTGTTTTATTGTTATGCTGTGTGTATACATACATATATATATAGAGAGAGAAAGAGAGAGAAAAAAGATAGATAGATAGATAGATAGATAGATAGATAGATAGATAGATAGATAGATAGATAGATAGATAGATAGATAGATAGATAGATAAAAAAATATATGATCTTGAACAAAACAGTTGAAAAGTTTACACCCCTGGTTCTAAATACCCTGTGTTTTTTTTTAAAAAAAACTTTTAATTTCACTATTTCTTTTTGAAAGAAATTATATTTTTATTCAGCAAGGATGCATTACATTGATCAAAAAATTAACAATGTTTTCTATTTCGAATAAATTGTTTTTAATTCTTCAAAGAATTTTGAAAAAAAAAGTACAGTTTACACAAAAATATTAAGCAGTACAACTGTTTTCAACATTATTGATAATAATAAATGTTTCTTGAAGAGCAAATCAGCGTATTAGAATGATTTCTTAATGATTATGTGACACTGAAATCTAGTACAATGGCTGCTGGTATAGCCTTGGTAAGCATGAGAGAAAAAACATTTTTAAAAAATCTTACCAACCAAACTTTGAAAGGTGTACAATGCCTTGTGAGTGAATAATCACTTTGTGAAAGAATAATTTTGTGTCATTTCCAGTCAAGATGCGACTTAAATTATGCTAAAATTGGGAAAATGTTTTTTAAATTTATGTGCATTAGGAAATTTGCTTTAGCAAAATAAATAAACGTGCCATTTTAATTAAAAAAAAATGTTCAAAATGCCATTGTTGCACATGCTCATTGTTATATTGTTCAATTATAAGTGGACATAGTGATATTGGAAAAAAGTGTGGTTTATTTTCCAAGAGTTCACACGGCCAGAAGTACCCATTGTTGAAGAAATAGCTGCACATGTGCAGTGCCAATCAAATCTGACACCTCCTCCTGCTTGTGCACCTGTTCAGTGTCAGTCAAGTTGTTATAATAGAGAATATTTGCTACTGACACCTCACACATTCACATAAGCCTCCCTCTCTTCAGACACTCTGTGCTCATTTCTCATTCACACTTAAGTGAACATCAAATAGCTTGTGTGCAAAATATAAAGAGCATTATTAAAACACAATGCATTTTTATTGCATCTAAACCAAACCTCAACACAGCTGCAGGAAAAACAAGGTCACACTCTCTTAACGTCCGTGTAAAGTCAATTCTGACAATTGTTTCTAAACGCATTATAAATGTTACAAATGTATTACTGAAACACATTAAGACAGACTGTGAACTATGTAGTACTGAATTGTGAAGTTAGACCATTAAACAGTTTTTCACCAATTCTGTGTTCAGGATTTTTTGGGCGGGGCTAAAACGGTGGCTCGATGACGCACTGGTGACCCCTAACACGCCCCTAACACGATAATAACTACACAGTGTTAGCATCAGTGGCTCGCCCGTGAGTTAGTAACTTAGTTACATATTTAAAATTCAAAATTTGAGTAACTGTATTTCATTACAGTTACATTTTAAATGGGTGGTAATCAGATTACAGTTACATCTGAAAAGTATTTTAGATCGCCAAAGTGATTACTTTGAGTTTTAATGTCATTTAAACAGCAATTGGTGATTCTCTGACTCTGACAGTCTGAAAAAGCGGAGTTAATTTTCATGTTTTTGACTGTTTTCATGTTTTGTGATAGTTGTTTGTGAGTCATTTTATAATTGTAAAAAAGGTCACTGCAACTTTTTCTCACAATTTGTTTTTTCCCCTCACAAATTGTGAGTTTGCATTTCACAATTCGGACTTCTTTTTCTCAGAATTCCGAGATTTAAACTCACAATTGCAAATTATAAAGTCAGAATTGGGAGATATAAACTTTAACATAATTTTTTTTCTTGCAATTGGGAATTTAGTGAATTGATATGTCATAATTCTGACTTTTCTCAATATTGTGAGTTTATATCTCATATTTTTGACTTTTCTCAATATTGTGAGTTTATATCTCATAATTCTGACTTTATAACTCGCAATTGCAAATATATATCACACAATTCTGAGGGAAAAAGTCAGAATTGTGAGATAAAAACTTGTTTGTTCTACACTTATTGATATTCCAAACTATTCTAAAGTATTTAGATTAAGTTACTAAACTTGGGTAATGTAACGAAATACGTTACAAATTACTTTTTAAAGCATGTATTTTGTAATCTGTAGTGAAATACATTTTAAAAGTAACCTACCCAGCCCTGATCATTACCATTGTTATACAGCCTACATTTTGCTAGCTAGCCATGCCTTCGTCATGCAAATACATATCGGTTGAGATAATATACTAAACAGCTCGATCTCCTTATTTAAATTTCATTAGTTCACACTTACAAATAATCAGATAGAGTAATTAGTATGCATATTTGGTGTGCTGTCTGAGGAGAGGGCTCCGAGCTCAGTATTTGGCCCGAGCCCAGAGTACTCCCCCCGTATTCTGGTTTAGGAAGTAACCAGGCAAGTTTGAGGAGACGGGGTGGTGGAGGGATGCTGAAACTGTCCAAAAGCATAAATGAGTCGACTGCGTCAATATATATAGGTTTCTGCTCATGCTGATTGGACAGACATGTTGATTGCTGATTAATGACAGCTGGTTGGAGTGATGTGATGATTAGTTAGATCATTTGAACGTGTTCTTCCCAAACTTTTTTAATAAAACATAATTTCATAAAAACGATGTAATGAAGAAGAGGTGGACCAGTTCTGTGAAGAGCCATCTTGGTAAAGAGCTGACAACAGACCTTTATCACAGCGGAATTGATTATTGGAAGTGCTCGTCGAAACAGTGCATCGATTCTTCTGGTCATGTTTATTTTCAATGTGTTGTTAACACCTAGTTGAATAAACGCCTCTTAAAATAAGCTGCGATGGGTGATAAAGGTCCAGCACCACCAACACCCACCTCTGCAGTGATAATTTTACAAATTTTCATCAGAGACAACTGGGACTCACTGATAATCCGCTGTTATTGGTGAATGGGGCTGAGCCCGCCTCGACCTTCATCCTCCTGTCTCACCGAGATCTGCCACAGTCGGCAGTACTGTGCTTATGTAGCTTATGTTATAATTAATGCATAATTATAAGCTATTAATTATGTAGCTAATGCATAATAACTCTACTAAATTTTGCAACCCTCTAACATGATTATATTGTTTATAGGGACAATATGTTTAGACAAGTAAGTTGAGAGAGACGTCTTCTTTCATGAGAGTGGGCGTGGTTTCAGCACCGTCAGCGGACACGCCCCCAGCGGACACGCCCCCAGCGTTTGAGAGAAGAGAATGCTGCTTATTTTTTCAAGATTTTGATAACTTATTTAATTTACTTGTTTTTTTTTAATCATTCAAATTTGGCTGGATGGTTAATAACACATTTTTCTGTGTTATGACAAACTCAGAACATATATTTTAATATCGCTTTACACGGATTTTAAGCTGGTTTGTTGCTAGTCCGATACAGTCTACGACATTCGCTACACCATTTTGTAATCCAGTTAAAAAGTTATAACAAATTTCAATGCAAGCAACATGAAAAATGACTTGGAAAAGTAAGTAAATTCTCTTGCATTCTAACAAGTTGCTAGCGACAGAAAACAATGGTAGAACAAAACGGTAACTGTAAAATGATCCCATCATTCTCATATGTCAACAAGTCAGTCACACCAAATGCACAGAATGAAGGGAATTCTAAGCGAAAATCATAAAGATGATGCTAATCAAACGAATGTCGATACTGACCGAGTGAGAAGGCAAAGTGTTGCGTATGCGTTACATCATGTCTTCAGATGTTTTCCCAAATGTCACATCTACCTTTGAAACATGCTTTTATAGAAGAAAGGTGAATTTGAAAGCAGTTTATGGATGCAAACAGTTTATCCCCCTATACAATCTGCATGTGAACGTTGTCATTATCACAGAAAGCTGCATTTGCTTGGAATAAACAGACTGGACAGATGAAAGCGATGATTTAATCAGGACACCTGCAGCTGTCACATCTGTGTGATTTAAAGAGAGGATATGAGGAGCTGGACAGAGAGGGAGGGACGGCTGAAATAGATGTGCCACTTCTGAAGACAACATCTCAGCTCATCTGAGGACGTCAGAGAAAACGTCTTCCTCAGGTCAGAATACAAACAGAGAGGTCATGTATTCACACTCATTTCATTTGAAAAACCTGAATGACTTTCGTCTGCAGAAAATAGAAAAAAAGTATATTCTGAAGCACCGTTTTTGTATATTCAATGAAAGTCAATGGGGTCCAAATCAACACAAATCACACTGACTTATTTTAAGGACAAAAAACACAGACATTTTTCAAAACATCTTTTTTTTTGTGTTCCACAGATGAAAGAAAGTCATGTGGGTTTGGAGCAAGTGATTTCTGGGTGAGCTATTCTTTTAAATCCATAAAGAGCAGAAGCTGAAACCATACGTCAATGAACGCTCTGCTGGTTCTGTCCTTTGTATTTTAAATCTCTCCATTGTTCTTGAAAATCTCAACAGTATAATTTGGGCAACCTTGCACCCACAAAATTACAGCTTTCTGCCAAACTCCTGTGGTAAACATTTAATGAACACTGTCACACATTCACATGCAAATGAGCTTTTAGGAAAATTGTTTGGCGGAAGTGACATAATGCCCATTCTTGCCAAAGGTTTGCTGCAGGTTCACTGCTAATGCTTCCCGAATACTTCTGGCAATCAAATAGTGCAGGTATGACGTCAGAACCCGGAAGACTAATTCACCGCTGGTTCCTTTGGGATTTTCCTTTAGGGTTTTATAATAAGTTTTTTAGATTTAGGTGTAAAATAAAGCCTGTGGTAAACATAACTTGACTATACATTGGCGTTTTGTTCTAGAGAAAATGCGAATTTTGAAGCAGTTATGTTCATTCTTGAAAACATACGTTTTTAATAAGTAGGCTAAGATAAGACAGTTTGGAGTATGAGTGTGTTCAGTGTACGTTGTGGAACAAAACGTCAAAGTATCGTCAAGTTATGCTTACCAAGAATTTATTTGACTCATAAATTGAAAAACCCCATAGGAAAATCTCATAGGAACAAGTGGCGAATCACAAATTCCTGATATTCCCAACAAGTTTGTCTTCACCAGTGTTTATTGTCTGAAAAAAACATGTTATTTGAATTATTGGCCAGATACACAGAACATGAGTATCGCACTGACTGTTTCTCTGTAGTCTAATGTAAGTATGACTGTGATTGGCTCAATTTCATGGTGAGCTAAAATTTGTTTAGTATTGAGTGCAAAATAGCACACTGTTCACGAGTAAACCTCTGGAGATTTGAACGCCTCTCTAATGAATTTATTATCTTCTTCCTGCTCCCTCAATTTTCATCCTTCTCTCTTTTTTTATTTGTTTTCCAATAAAGCGGTCTAAACATCAATAAAACTAAATAAATTTACTTGAGAAGTAAATTTGCATTTTACAAACTTGTCTTCAGAGAATATATTTTGAATTCTTAATCCCCTGCCCCACAGGCAAATTGCTTTTTATTGTTATTAAGCATAATCCTAACTAAATTTTGTTCGATTTATGCTAAAACAATAAAAAAAGCAAATGTTTAAAGGATGTTTAGATATCTTTTACTGGTAAACAAGTTATTAAAAAAATTATTATTACTTTTTCTTTTTTTCAGAAATGTTCTTCTGGTTCTTTCAGTGTGTGTTCTCTTCTCCTTTTCTAGATTGCGTCACAAGGCTTATTTTAATTTATTTAATGGTTTGGTCACTTGCCATTTTCTGGACCTGTTCAAGGTCTGCTAACATTTGAGTTTGTTGGCGGTAAGGGGAAGGTCTAATTCATTTTTCAATATTACATCATCATAGTTTATTAAGTTTTCATTAAATTTGTTTAATTACAATTTTGAGGTTGCATGTGAGGTCAGCCTGATTGATTATATCACTGATTAAACCTAAGACCACAAGAGACGTGACTCTTTTCTGAATTCTCATATTAAGATCCAGTTCTGTTTCTCAATGTACTTAACACAAATTTGTCAATTTGCAGTTAATGAGTTTTTGTCTGTTAATCTTTAATCCCAATTTTGACCATTTGAATCTGACATTAGATTCCTTATTGCTCATTTTTGAGTACTTTAATGACTGAATTAAATAACTGAAATCTATACTTGAATGGCGATTTTATAGCAAGGCTATAAAATTAAGTGCCAAGATGCTCAGTGCTTTAGTACCTCTTAGAAACACCTTTCCACTCGCAAGCACGGGTCCCACCCCATTGCCTCCCTTCGCTTTTCTCTCTCCAAACAGCCAGTCTGAATGCGGTCTGACTCCAAAGCTCTGCGTGCGTGTGATACGCGAGGCCCCACCGGGCATGACTGCAGTGGAGAGTGCTGCTGCCTGTGGGAAGTCAGAGGCTGGAATTTGGTGTCATGCCATCAGAGACTATTAAAGCACAGAGTCCTGCAGCGAGAGAGTCAATGAGCCTGACACTCCACTGTCAGCCTCTGCTCATCAGCCTGCATGGGAGGGACAGAGATACTGCTGGGATTAACACAAACGCACCTGCGGCAGAATGTTTAACTCCTACGCACACACACACACACACACACCTGCAACAAACCATTTAACACTTATATATACCTGTAGTACATTGTTTAACGCATATCACACATGTATGTTTGAGCTATAGACTGTTGTTTTTATATGAAATAATTACTACATTTAACTATATTTTTGTAGATTTTATATATTTATACAAAGTTGACAAGATAATAATTATTTAAAAGCCAATAAATGGTTGATATTAAAATGTTTTTGTTTAAAGCTGCAGTCCGTAACTTTTTTTTTAGTTAAAATCAATTGTTCAGCAAGTACATAACCAGCCAGTGTTCAAAACCATCTCCTTGCCTTAGCCCGATTCACAACGTTAAGCTTGTAATAATGTTTTTTAATAAAAGCGGTACTGGTGGGTTTCCGTTGGAAATTCGAGCATGCAGCCATTCGTCTTCGCGTCATTACGTCACGTCTGTTTACATACATTTTTGGAGTCCCAGCTAGTAGGCTATATAGCATGTGGAGGACGCTGCAGGTGGTGGATCATTTATAGCCATTGTAAGACTGAAAATATCCAAAGATATTTTAAAAATGAACAAAGACATTGGCTTTGCTGTTTCAGTCCCCTCTCTCATGCTACAAGAGCCATTTGGGAAGACACAAAGGTGCTGATAGTGATCAAGGCCTGTAGGCCAAGATGCCTGTGCATCGGGGGTCTATGAATTGTCACACCTTCATTACAGTGGGGGAAGTTTTACTTCTGATTGGTCAGTTTGAATGTCTCACATTTGGGTTTCAGTCACATGGTCAAGGAAAAGGATAAAAGAAGATTGTAACAGTTGCTCTGTCTCTTCTTTTGACTCTCTTGCTCTCTTCTTTTTCTACGCTCTGCTCTCTGCCATTTGTCTTGGACACTCTCTGTCCCTCTCTGTCCCTTTGTCTTTCTCTTTCTTTCTATCTCTTAGGTAACTTTTACATACATGCTGGGTACGATTAATGGTATAAGTTTTTTATCATCTCATCTATTTTGTAATCATTTTAAGTGTAACCATAAACCAATATATTGTCATTAAACTCTTTCACTACAAATTATGTGCTAACTAGTTTGATTTGGTATTAACTTTGATATGTTACCTATTGCAATATAATATTGTCACATCATAGCAACGCTCTCCCACATATTTAGCTATTATAACTGTGCTTATTTCCGTCGTTGGTATAAGTAGCAGAGGGTGGTAATGGACAAGAAATGTACAGTTTTCTACCATCTTGCTGATAATATTTCTTAAGTCATTCGGCAACCCTGCACCTGAACACCTGTAGGAGATCCACCCTTACACCATTTCTCACAGCAGCTGCATTTTGATGGCGGATTATAATCCAGAAAGGCCCAAATGACAACCATCAGTGACAACTGAATATTCACCCGTAGTCAAAAGCAAAAGATTTCGGACTGCGAAGTGACTACAGAAATTTTAATCTACAGGTAACGCTAATACACACTAAATAAACAGTCACAAAATGCTGATGTTGATGCTGATAATTTGCACGGTTTGACGTGATCTGAGCTAAGATATTGTTAGATTTAATCACCATTGGTAGTGCGATTTATTGTAATGCTTTTTTTCTCAGTCGGTCAGAGCAAAAGTGGCAAACATATTACATGTTCAGATGAAATTTTCCAGTGAAAATTCTTGTCTCGGTCAAACTTCCAAGACATAGAATTGGAGATTTCGAAGCACCGTATCCAACAAACATTAGATTCATCCACACAGAGGAGCCGTGCCGATGCACAGCAAACGTAAAGATGATAATTCTGCTAATAACAGCAATTGCAGGTTTCAAACAGAGATGGCGACAAAGAGGCAAAACTTACGGACTGCAGCTTTAAATAAGAATTCAAGTATTTATTACGTCATCATACCCTGGCCTGCACTCCTAATCTGTCTTGCATAGCTTTGGGCTGTGTTTCTAAGAATTACCCATGGGCCACTGCACATTTAAATGTACCGTCATTTAGGACAATTTTACTATAAAATCACCCAGACCAAGCAAACAAACACAGACACTAATTAGCCTTTATCAACCCATGCGATATACACACTATAACAGCACATTTGCGTCAATCTATGTACTGCTTCTCTATGTAAAAAAACATGTGTTAGTAGCTAAAAGGATTTCATGAGTGAACCCTGTTACACACAGCCAGGACAGAGACGTGAAGATGAAAGCAGCAGAAGGATCTCAGAGCCCCAGAGGAGCATTTAAAAGACACCAGACTGAGTGAGACTTCAAGTAACTGCACTTGCATTGCAATGCAGAAGAGGCTCATCCAAAGACAGGCAGAGAAAGATCTTCAACCGAGTGAAATGTGAGGCTGTACGGATTGTAGACAAGTGTGGAACATGCACAGCATAATTATGTCAATCATGAAAAGTTTTTGAGTAGCATAAATCTTAAAAGGACGTTACTGTAAGAACATGCTGAGTCACACTCCGAAAATGTTCTGCTTGTTCAATTTTCTTGATTAAAATGAGCTAATAACACAAACATTGAACTAGTGCTGGGCGGTATAGCAGTTCATTTTGGAATCTTAGAATCCCGTCACAAATGGAGCTTTCTGTATAAAGTGTAATGTCTATACATTTTTGCATGAATATGTCTGTGCAGTCTGCATGTTCTGCGTGTTTCTGAAAGCTGGCCACAGTTTCTGACATACTGAAGCATGTTTGACCCTCATGGTGTTTTCAACGTCTGCCGTCTCACTACGACGATATGAACACACAAAAACTACATCTGCAGAGCTACTCTGAAAGAACACATCATAAACATTTTACCATTTCATTCAAGAAAAACTAATCGCAATATTACATACACACAGAAACTCAAAGCTCTTCACGACAATTCATCAAAATAAATGTTCAGTTTAACTTGAAGAAATTACAACAGAAAATAATGTACTTCATCAAGTAGTAGTTGAAGTAGTAGCTGTTGTTGTTGTTGTTATAATAATGATGATGATACAGTTTATAAAAACACATATAAACTCAAAGGTCTTCATTACAACTTGCCAAAATAAAAGTTCGGTCTAACTTGAAGAAATTACAAAAGAAATATATTACTATTGTACAGTATGTACTTCTTAAAGTAATAATAATAATAATACAATTTATTAAATTTATTAATTATTTAAGGATAATTAAAAATTGTATTTGTTTTTAAGAGGTAAACTTAATTGTTAGCTTTATAAATTCATTTTATAATTTTTTTAAATTTGAATACCTAAATTTTCAAAAGTAAATTTGTATTTGCCATTATAATGCTTTTATATTCTACGTACACCAAACAGTAAAATAAGCCATTAAACACTTACATAAAGGTCCAGTCATGAAAAGAAAAGAAAAAGATATACTGTGATATACTGTGAAGCCCCCAGAATCTTAAATACTGTGATACAGATTTTGGTCATACTATCCAGCAGCACTGCACTGAACATTTTGTCACGACTTAATTTCACTGCATACAATCTACCTTTTTACTTCATCTGTTTGTGTTAGGACTACATGAATAATTGTGAACATCTAGTTCACAGCATGTTTTGCAAGAAGCTAAATGAGGACAGTAAATGTTGAAAGTGTTTTTCTTGTTAGCGTTTAATGTTCTGTTATGTTGGGAATTACAAGAGTTTCTGTTGATTTATGCCTCTAATGCAGCGGTTGCCTGTTTGGTCATGTGGCATTGAAATTAAAGTCACCATGAAATCAAAATTGGCAATTCGTACTTTTTATTTTAATTGTTTTAAGGTCATATAGTATATGCTTAAAGCCAGGATGTAATATCATGAGATTAATACATGCAATATATGATTTCGGTTTCTTGTGAAAATGGCTAATGGCTCTCAATTAGACCGTGCTGCAGTTCCATTTTTCACCACAGATTTAAATTGGAAATTTGTGGGGCGCTGTAGAGACTGAGACCGGTTGCCCCACCTAGTATCATGAATTAAATCCTGCTAAATCCTTGCACTACATTTTAATATATCCTGCTCACTTTATGACTTAAAATAGTCTAGAAAATCCGAAAAATATTTGTTGCAAAATGCTGAACACATCTATAATTTATCATTAATTCAGTGTATATAGAGATCTATGTTTGGATGAATATTTTGGTGGGGCTCTGCCCATACAGACGAGCTGTGGCTGCTCTGGAGCAAATTTCAGTTGGAAAATGCAGTGAATTGTATGTATAGGTTTTTGCAAACATTGTAAGTGGAAGCATATCATTCCAATTAGCCTCGGTTTAAAATGCTTGGACAAGATACAACTCTACATGGGAATGATCCATAAGCCACCCCAGATTTAAAATGTACCACCACATCTAATGTCAAGTTAATAGCTTATTATAAACGGCCATCATGAGTCTCTATCATCACACACACCTCTACATTAGCACAGGAAGCTGTCTGGAAAATTCACAAGCATGAGAATTAGTACACTGAACTTCCACTGAAACCTATTGTCATAAAGCCTGCAGGTGATGTTAAACTAGGACAGGAACTCTGCATGAACTTCCCTGCTTTTTATAAATGAGCTGATTCATTTCACAAGAAACAATTTCCAAAACTGTAATGAAAGTGCAGCCACCTGTCACAACCCGAGTTGTGACAGCAGAATATTCAA
The DNA here is from genome assembly GCA_038088235.1 of Zacco platypus. Lineage (NCBI taxonomy): Eukaryota > Metazoa > Chordata > Actinopteri > Cypriniformes > Xenocyprididae > Zacco > Zacco platypus. Next base: position 19,075,920 of record CM076069.1, read on the forward strand.
CGTGAAAGCAAGCAATGAATGCAGTTTATGAAACTTGCATGACATTATTTGCATTTGTGTGTGTTGTTTGTTTAAGGGCATGTGGCAAATCTTTTTATCTGGACAGATCTGCTAAGACAGAGTGAGAGAGAGAGAAAGATGCTGCAGTAAGGTGGAGCACCTTTCTTCTAGATTTGTATTAATTCTTCTTGAAACATACACCTTAATATAAATATGAGACCTTTCAGTCCCCAACCACCGTTCTGTAGAAACCCCTCTATTAACATCACTCATGTCTGATTCACTCGCATTTATCATCATCATGCTCATGTTCGCACACACTCTCTTTCTTCTGCTCTACCTTCCTCTTTCGACCTGCAGTATGGGAGGCAGGAGCCACTGCAGCACGCCACAATTTTTCAGTCACATTTATTCAGAATTTACTCAATATTCATACCATTTAAAACAATGTATGCTATTTTGGTGTGTATATAATAGAACTTTTTACATAAAAATTGTTTATTTACGACTGTTTTCATGTCATATTAAAACAAAAAATCAAAAACAACAGGTTTTCTAGAATAATATTCTTAGAATTTTGACTATCTTCAAAATACTGCATACAGGTATTATAATATTACTTTAAAATATAATGTTATGACTTTTTTAAATGACAATTAAAATATACAATAAAATAGACAGTTGAGTTCGGCATCATCTCTCGTTATGACTCACCAATCGTTAAGTGTGTTGTGTAGCGGACTGACTCGTCGTTAGGTTTGTGCTCCTTTCTGACAGTCGATGGAAACGGTCTTTAAGTGTGTTGAGTTCAGTCGCAAGGGATTAGTGTTATCTAGTGACGTACAGCCATTTGTAATTATTGCGGAGGTTGTCTGTGATCTCAATCCCGTGCGAATCGGCCATGTCTGTAATTTGAAAAGTAAAAATTCTCCCGCAATTGACCTACCATAATTTTGCAGAACACAGAGGTGATAATATTAGTCCTGTGCGAATTGGCATCTCGGTCAATTGACCAGGATTTCGCATGTATCTTTTTTTTTAATCTTTTGTGCGCCTTTTTATCCATCTTGTTGTTGGAATGTTTTGATAGTATTTTGGGTGCTGGATCTTATCGCTATATACCATACAACTTGCAGAAAGAGACAGCTGAAAACCATCAGAAGAGCGAAAACAAAAAGAATGATTTGATGGAATTGGATGACATGTATAGCAGCAATGCAGTAAGGAACATTCTTCTATTTATCGGTAACACTTTACAATAAGGTTCATTAGTTACCACTAGTTAACATTAGTTAACATGAACTAATAATTAACTGCACTTATACAGCGTTTATTAATTTTCATTAATGCTAATTTATTTACTAATACATTATTAAAATCTTGTTAACATTAGTTGATGCACTGAACTAACATGAAAAAACAATGAACAACTGTATTTTCATTAACGTTAATGAAGATTAGGAAATACAGTAACAAATGTATTGCTCATAGTTAGTTCATGTTAGTTGATACATTAATTAATGTTTAATGAACCTTATTGTAGTCATACAGCTACACCTATAACGACAGGGATTGGTACCAATAACCGGTATTTTTTTGGAACGGGATGGGTCAATGACTACCGATAACCTTCAGGGCAAACGATACTTATTGAAACTTGCGTTGTGTTATCTCTGCATATTTCGGTGTTAATAGCGAATTAGAAGCTAAGGCTTGTCATTTAACAAAGGAGGCTACACTAGTAATAATGAAACCTTTACAAACAAAACATGTCATCTACCTCAAACAATGCGCTGTATTAACTATGTCTGCATCGTCTCCCAGCTCCAACTGCAACTGCCCAACCTCAGCCTCAGGCGAAGGTAACCTCCATTATAAAGAGTCTTTAATCAGTACTAGTTATACTCGAATACTTGAGGTCAGGAATCGGATATTTGTTATAAAATTAAAATTTCGATTAATCTTATTGATTACTTTGTGTGCATTTCGATATGACGTTAAATCATTCAAGCGCGAGACGACTCGCGCGCTGTTTTCTGTGCCGCACAAACATTCAAAGCGCTCACAGAAAAAGTGATTAATAGGAACAAGACATTTCCAAGCAATTGCCTATCCAAAATAGTGTACAATAAAGCGAGAGGGCTCACATCATAATTAGAAGTTAATGTGTTACAATTAAATCAAGCAAAAAGCTTGAGCTATTAGTTTTTAACCTGGTGAAATGTAAATGACATAGGGCACGAAACTATTTTCGTTTCTTTTCTTATCCATCTAACCGGAAGTTGTTGTTAAGTGTGTCCCTAATGACACTCCCCGCATGGTATATTTGTTTTTCTTACCTGGAGGAGATAACGGTTTCGTTTTCAAAAACTTGCACTGTGAAACCATTTCAAAAGCTTGCGCTTTAAATAAGTTTATAGTTTTTAGTTGAAAATGGTGTTGTGCAAATGGACCTTAAAGACGCAATTAGAGGAAGTAGTGACATTTTTGTGATGCACATCTGAGTAAAACGGATTATCAAGGAAAAAAAAGTAGGTCCCACTAGGTCCCATTCATCAGTTGCTGTTTATTGGATATATAGAGGAAAATTTGAATGCGAGCTTGAGGACTAAATGACTTTTAGGCTATGTTCACACTTGTAGTTCAGTTCTCTTGGTTTGTTTGGTCCGGACCCTCTGAAAAGCGTCTCGGCCCGTTTATTTGGTGCACACAAAGGTGTTCACACTCATTCAAATCAAATGAACCACACTAACAGAGCAATCGCACCAGAGTGTGTTTTAATCGAACCAAACCTGCCAAGTGTGAACACCTTTAGAAGTCTAAGCGAAAGTTATGACCTCAAAATTTATGTTCATAAGATGAATTTTAAAAAAACAGATCATAGGTGTGAATTTTCATTTAATTCCGGTCTTTTTTTTTTTTCTTTTTTAGCACATATATGTATAAAACTGCTAACACCAGTACCACATCAAGGAAAAAATAAGTACAATAATATTAAATAACATCAAATATTAAAGCAATAATAATATTAATTTGAAGTGTGTTCTTATCTGAGATATAGTGAGATTATGCTAAACAGACTTATTAAATACTGTTTATTCATGGTACTATTACTTCTAGCACATATTATACCAAGAGATGCCATGTAGTCTGCCTGGCCTCCCCTACATAGTGCACTTTGAGGATTATTTTCCCTCTGAATGCTATATAACATAGCTGAAGGCTAGGCTTCAAACACCCTTCTACTTCAAAGATCCTCTAATACTGCCCCCTCACACACACACACACTCCTGACCACTCTCTCAGAGATCACACACTCTTTAGGAACTGAGGAGGAGATTCATCTCTTCCTATCCCCCCGTTGGTCTCTTCATTACTGCCTCTCTCTATCTCCAGGGTCCTTGTTCTACAGTGTTCATTTTTTGTGCTTTTGTACACTGTGTTGCTCTCCTCCAGTGATAGCGCTCTTTAAGTTGGTCACACAAAAACCCTGTTGTTCCTCTGTCATATAGCTTGCTCTTTACTTCCTGTCCTTCTCTCTCTCTTTTTCTCTTCGCTCCAGGGTTGCCAGTAGTATCCATTGGGAACGGGTGACTCACAGATGAAGGGGGGCTCATGGGTACAGGAAGTAATGAGGGAGCTGGCAAGGGCAGCTTATCAAATTAATAAAAGAATGGAATGAGACCGAGGAAAAAAACTGAGAGCTGTGTGATGGAATGACTGCAAATATACAAGCACAGGGCAGACCGGGGCTAGTTGTCACAAGGGCTATAACTCAGTCAGTAACCACACTAGTGTACACTTAAGCAAAGTATAAATTGCATTACAGATTTTGAAAATAGCACAAAAGCTTTCTTTTATTATTTTTTTAAATATACATTTCATATTTATATTTCATTAAGTTAGAGAATTATTATTATTATTTATGCTCTTAATTTATTTAAAATATTTATTAGTAAATTATTAATATCTGGGGCATGATGTCACAGAAGAGAATGAACTCTTTTCTATTTGAATATATTTTAAAATGTAATTTATTCCTGTGAAGGCAAGGCTGCATTTCCAGCATCATTACTCCAGTATTCAGTGTCACATGATCCTTCAGAAATCATTAATATTCTGATTTGGTACTTAAAGACACAGTCCGTATTTTTCACCGCTAGGGTTCACTAAACCCTTCAAACAATAACAAAGGCGTAGATTGATGACGCAGTGAATGAGTACTGAATCACGGAACTTGTCATCATGCCGATGGATCTAATAATGTTTATGGGGAAACAATGTTTATGGATGAGTGAACGTTTTTTAACATGACTGTGGTGTGAAGCAGGGCGTAACCAAGAATCGCGGACGCGATTGCTAATGGGAGACAGATATCAGTGGCACACGCGAGCCCCAGGGGGTATAAAGAAACAAGGACATTTCATTCTACCGAACTACTCTTAAGTGCTGAAATAATACTCATATAGGTCAGTTTATTTGACGAATTAAAACTGTGAGGTAACGCAGCGCTGTTTCACTTGGTCTAACGTTACACTATTATACTAAACTGCATTTGAGTGTGTTGAAAGTTGTAATGTTTAGTATTAGTTTGTTGACTGTATGAGCTAGATCAACATCACAATATCATACTGATGATATTCTAACACTTCGTCGTGTTGAGCTAATTTATAGAACATTGATTAGTCTTATAGCCTACATTTGCTTACCTCATCTAATAACGTGCAAGAGCGCCTTCTCTGTCAAGTTAAAGTTTGTCGCCAAGCTCGGAAACGCCACGCCAATATTGATCCTTGTTTTATTTCTCCTTTTGTCCCAAAGTTGGCTTGCCATGGTCCATAATGTTTGAACGAAACAACAACAGCGTGCCGCAAGCCGTTACGCAGCTGTCCGTGTCTGTTGCCATGGTTACTATGCAGTACAGGTGGAAACCAGGGATAACGCAGATATTACGTCATTGACAGGCGCAAATGACAAGGGAGGGACAGGCACTATTTAAAATTGTGAATTTCTCTGAATTTTAGAAATTCTTGGAAACATTTGGGATAATGTAAGTATGAATGAAATATATAACACTGTGCAAGTGGTTTTTGGATATTTTAATATAAAATTTTACATATTGTGTCTTTAAGAATCATTTCTTATTATTATCAATGTTGAACAGTTCTTGTGCTGCTTAATATTTTTGTGGAAGCTGTGATTTTATTTCAGTATCCTTTGATTAATATAAGGTTAAAAAACAGCACAATTTAAAACAGAAATCTTTCGTAACATTATAAACGTCTTCACTGTCACTTTTCACTATTTAGTATGTCCTTGCTGAATTGTAATTTAATTATAATTTATTTTAAATCAGTAAAATCTTTCTGATTGCTTCTGAAAGATAGCGTTTGAATGTTCAACAAACTTTTTTTTTTTAAAGTGTAGGAAATATTAAATAACTTTTAATCGCAAAACCTTGTGCATTTGTAAAATAATGAAACAATCAGGATGCGCTTTCTGTCGTCTCGGTCTCAGTGAACTTGAGCACAAAATTAACCAAATCTCAGCGTATACTTGCTTCACAAACACGAGAAATATATCAAAAGAAATCTTGAAATGCCTACTTTTAAACGAACCAATTCAAACCAATTCCGTATGAAACAAGCACTACTGTGGAGATGACGAGTCAGCTTCGTTGTGGAGCCGAAAACACAGAAAACCTTCTGTTTTTTTCACGACACACTCATAATCATTACTTTTGCTGGTGTGCTGTGAAAATCTTTATGCTTGGGCTTCAGCGCTGATTAGGCTATAATAGGCAATTAAAAGGTGGTTATTATGATTTATGGCTTATTAATGTAAATGCGCGATTACTCGACTAATGGCTTAAATGAACGACTACTATTCGAATAGAAAAATCTTTAGTCGGGGGCAGCCCTATAACAGACTTTCAAAACAAACTCTAAGAACTCTGATAATTAAAAAATGTGACAGCTATGTCCCAGTCCCCCCTATAAACATACATACATACAGGAAGAAAGAAGAGATACAAAGAATAAGAGATAGTAACCATAGTTTGACTAGTGACTACCATATGAAAGAAAAAAGTAGAAGAGTAAGATAATAAATATTCTTTTTCCAATTGAGTTTCCATCAATAACACAGACACTAAAGCAAGCCTGTCCCCAAGTTGCAAAGATCAATACAACCTATTATTCTCTCTCTTTCTCTCTCTTCTTCTTCTCTCTCTCTCTCTCTCTGTCTTTCTTTCTTTCTTTCTCTCTCTCTCTTTCTTTCTTTCTTATTTTCTCTCTCTCTCTCTCTCTTTCTTTCTTTCTTTCTTCTGGCAACCCCTCCTTTTGAGGATAAAGACCCAAAGAATTTCATTTCTGCTATTCCTGGGTACCAAACGTTCCCACAAGGACAATAAAGCCTGAAATTACCATTGTGGGGAGCAGTCAACGGTGCCCACAAGGAAAACAGCTTAATAAATGTAGTAAATAATGTCTTAATGAAAATCTAAAAATGTGGAAAGGTTTGTGCGAGGGTTAGGCAATAGAAAATATAATTAGCTTGATATTAAAACAACAGAAGTAAATGGAAAGTCCCCACCAATTTGGGCATTTGTGCACATATCTGCTTCGTTATGGTTTACTTCAATAGATCCCAGAGGATCTTCTGCTGCCAAGCAACAAAAGCTGAACAGAGGGTCATAATAAGGTTGAGTTATCAGTCACGTCTAACACTATTAAATACCTGCATGCACTGAAACACATGCACATATCCATACAAACTTAGTTATTCTCAAAGACACACACACACACAATGGCTCTCAGTTTATGTAGAGATATACACAAACACACACATACACACAGAATGAAAGGTATCGTGATGGACATCTCTGATAGAGAGCGGGATATTACAAGCAGAGCAAGTCATGGTAGAGCTCTCTCCTTTATGATTAAGCCTGTGAGACATTGATATAAAGATATTTATCTGTTTCAGAGCTTCAAATGAAGCAGGTTTTTGTGAGGAAGCTGTGATTTCTGGTTAGACAATACAAGCCATTGCATATCTGCCTGGACAAGCGTTCTCATTTTTGGCAGCCTCTGCTTTATTCCATCTGCATTAATATTTCACTATATGATTATGTATTGAATCCTTAGATGTCTGTGATTTAAAATTTGGTAGATGGAATGTAGTATTCCAGCAGTAAACTGTCAGACAAATAGTTATCCAGTGAGCCCTGTGGCCTAAGAATAAGCTCTGTTCCAAACCCTAATGAGCTGCCTACCTAGACAAAATATTAACGCCGATTCAGGCATCAAAATTGCTTGTATCCTTTAATAAAACAGCAATCCAAGAAAGTTCTAAACTAGCTGAGTGAAAATTTTCCAACAGGATGGCAGATAGAGCAAAAATAATCCAACGTGGCCAACAGTAAATGTTGACAATAATTAATTTCGTCTAACGTAACTTATCAATAAAAACATATAACCTTGACAATCAATATACAGACCAAAATAATCCAGCTAAAATCGGACCATTTTAACCTACATTTATGCTGTGTATTTCAATACATAGCCTACTATACGTGCTCAATACTACCAAGTGGTGCCTGGATGTAGGCCTACTTTTACTTACCTGCAGGGCCGGCGCGTGCCTATAGGCAAACTAGCCGCCTAAGGGCATCAGCCCATTCAGGGCAGCAAGAATGAGAGGGATTTAGTTTTTAAATTAATCAATTTATTTTTGGGACATTCGTTTGGAATCAGGGCCGGTGCTACCTATAGGCAGAGCAGGGCCTCGGTTATGGAGGAGGGGCCTCTATTACCGTAACATAGGGGAGCAAAATACTAGGCTCTTTTTCTATTGGATATAGATGAATTCACAGTGACTTTCACCTGTAATGAAATCAATATTGCCATATATTTATAACCTCTATGTATAACGAAGAGCTGTGCACACGCAAGTGGCGGTATTTCAGGCAGTATTACTCGCACCGCTTTCACATCGTCGCTTCGCCACTACTAGAACTACCAGCGATTTGCCACATTCGTGTGTCTCTCATTGAAAATGTACTTGTGCTTTGCGCGTTCCGAAAACTGCGGCCCACCAGGAATTCTCCCGAATCTTCCAGGAGATATTCTTACTATATAATATAATACAGCATGCATTTGCAGTTGGTTGTGTGCTTTCAATTTTTTTTTTACATTGCAGAATGTGCGTGTACATGCTTTGATTTTAGTGCAAGTTTATTAATAAATCAATAAACAAAACCTCCAGTCTTTCACATGCATCTCAAAGATCGAGTTTAATTGTGAGTGTGAAGTGGGGGCAGCATGACGGTGTTTTGCCTAGAGTGACAGTTGAGCTTGCGCCGGCCCTGGTTACATGGTACACCTTAAAGTACATGTCAAAAAACACGGGTAACACATAAACATTTTGGTGATTTCGTGTACTCTCAGTAGGCTATAGATGTGTTGAAAAATGTTGCTCACATGCTTCACACGCAGGTGCATCTTTATATATCTTCTTCATTGCTGACAAACAATAGGTTTTTTTTAGGTTTGATTTCAGTTGTAAGTAAATTTTCTTCTTCTTTTTCGGTGTTGTTTTACTGACAGCGTTTACTGAGCTCCAAATGATTCTGTTTGTGAATGAGTTGTGTGAATGTCTCTAAATTGCGAGCATTGAAAAGAAACGACTCAAGAGTGATTCATTTGCGAATCAGGCAACGATTCTAAATAATGGACAGAAAAAGGCTGTAATGCCGGAGATAACAGGAGATAAGGTTGACGAAGAACAAGCAGGTTTAATCATAGATGAAACAGACACGAACACGCCACAGTGTGCCAAGCACAAACAATAACCGACAGGGAAAGAATCACAGACAGGAACTTAAATACACAGATGACTAAATGACGAACAGGTGATAGGGTTAAACTAATTAGGCTTGAATGAGGACAGGTGAAGACATGACGATACTAAACAAGACTGAACTAAACAAGACAAGACAGAACTGAATACATGTTACATAATGACCCCCTCGAAAAAGGCGCGTCCATAGAAAAAAGAAAAGGAAAACAAATAAAGGGCGGAGGTCTAGGAGGAGGGCGTGGAGCTGGAAATGGGCAGTCAACTGGAGCCGCAGAGTCCCGACCCCATGGTGGCGCTGACGGTGGGAGGAGTCCAGGTGGTTGGGCGGGATGATGCCCTGGGGCCGATCGCCGACAGCGGAACCATGGCGGTTGGTGGAGGACCCAGCGGCACTTCCCGGCCGACGGACCTGGGCGACACCGCCGACCGGAAGTTCGGCGCCGAGCTGCAGGCTCACGGGACTGAGGCGGTAATGAGGCTCTGGCTGGCCGAGGCGATGATGGTGGGACCGAGGATGACGGGGAGGTCGTAAGGAGGGAGGAGTCTGATAGCCGTAGTCCCGGATGTCCGAAGCGGCAGCTGGGCGACAACCCCCGAAGGCCGACCTGGAGAGACGAGGGAGCCCAGCTGAGCATCCGGGCAGACGGGCCGAGGAGCTGGTGAAGGAGGCGTGGGCCCAGGCGATGGTGACAGGCTGACGGGACGAGGTGGAGTCACGGGCCTGGAGGCCTGAAGGGGAGCCGGGCACTCCGCCTCAAGCTGGGCTGGTTGGATGGGAAGCCCGAGGTGCTGGAGAGGAGCCGCATGGAATGAGCGATGGGGGCAGAGCCGAGAAGCTTGCCGACAGCAGGGGGACCGGCGGATCCAGGGGGCTGGCCGTAACCAGTGACGGGACCGGGAAAACAGGCTGGGAAACAGGTGGAAGGCTTCCGGACGGGACCAGAAGAGCAGATGAAGGTTGAAGGGTGGGGATTTGGGTGGGGAAAGGATCCGTGGTCCACAGGTCTATTAGGCAGCGGGCCACTCCTGGCTCTGAGATGGACTCATTCACTCGTTTTGTCAACGGGGTCCCGAAGTCATCCACTTCCGCTCCGATCTCGGAGCGCACCCCGGGCTGCCATGCTGAGGCGGAGCGCTCATCCCTCCGGCACATCCAGACCCAGTAGTCCAGGTTCGGGCAAGAGCCTCCGGGCTCAGCAGGTATCGCAGAGCGGGTGAGTCCATTTTTAAATTTTAACTCACGTTGAGTCCGGTCGGTTATTCTGTAACGCCGGAGATAACAGGAGACAAGGTTGACGAAGAACAAGCAGGTTTAATCATAGATGAAACAGACACGAACACGCCACAGTGTGCCAAGCACAAACAATAACCGACAGGGAAAGAATCACAGACAAGAACTTAAATACACAGATGACTAAATGACGAACAGGTGATAGGGTTAAACTAATTAGGCTTGAATGAGGACAGGTGAAGACATGACGATACTAAACAAGACTGAACTAAACAAGACAAGACAGAACTGAATACATGTTACAAAGGCGGATATATCACATTTAATAAATATTGTCAGGGAAAATGTTTCTAGGCTGTGTCCCTCGTCAGACATTGATTTGTGAGTAAAAAAAATAATGGGGCACAAATTGAAAGACATATTGAAATTGGCTTAATGATTTTTCCTGATAATATTTCAGCAGTCATATGATCTATGATGGCGTCTCTCAAGAATAACAACAACTGATCTATTCATCTATTCATTCAAATGGGATGCATCTCATTCAGCTCCCTAGTTCAGTAGTCAGGCACTGATCAGGGATTCTGCCTTTTTAAAGCTGCAGTCCGTACGTTTTGCCATTTTGTCGCCATCTCTGTTTGAAACCTGAAATTGCTGTGATTTGTGGAATTGTCATCTTTGCGTGGGTTGTGCATCAGCGCCACTCCTCAACGCGGATGAATCTAATGTTTTGAGGTGCTGCTATGTGTGAGGGCTGTCAATCAAACGCACCTGTGTGGATCTTCACTGTACATTGTAATTACAGATGCTAAGTCTACGTCTTGTATGTATGTCCAAAATAAGAAGTTTCACTGGAAAATGTCATCTGAAGAAGTAACATCATCCACTGTTGTTCTGACCAAATGAAAAAAGGTTTATAATAAATCACGCAACCAATATGGTGCAAAGTATTATTGTTATACTTTGTTCTCGAATTGTTAATGTTAAAGACATCAACATTGTGTGACTGTGTGTATGTAGTGTGTATTATCTGTGGCGAAATTAGCTCAAAGGGGAAATATTGATAATTATTCATAACTTATTATGATTATTCATTATAATTATGAATATTTGAAACAGTTAATCAGATTAACTTGATGTAGCTACATTAAAATTACAATCAATCAATCAATCAGTTCATCCTGTGAACACCCAGTATTGATTATTAATTAATTCTAAGAGAAGGGTATTTTTCATGGCCACAGAAAAATAATTCTTTCTTAGCATTTACAGCACTTAGAGCTTGTAACACAATCTAAATAATTTAAGTGAGAATTTATTTGCAGACAGGGAGACAGAACCAAACATGTATTATGCACAAGCTTTATTAACTAAATCACGAACACATAACTAAACTAACAAACACATACATAGATACAAATCACATGTACATATGTAAAATCGAAACCGGGAGTGGTAACAGGAAATGGAGCTATGGAGCAAAGTCAAAAACCCGGAAAGAATTATCAGTTTTCATTACAAAGCTCCTTTGTTAACAACTTCACAACTTGAACGAACTAGCAGCAATTTAGTATATCGAACGATACTTGCATTCTGCCTCAGAGATTGAAGAGCGTCCGAAAATACGGTTGTAGTAGAAAGTCCTGAGCTTGGTACGATGGTGCTGAAGTTGAAATCGATGTCTTCTGCGTGGAATGAAGGAACGATGACACACTTGCATGGTTAGTTGACTCAGTGGGGAAAGAGTCCTTCTCCCTCCTAGGTAAGCACATGGTGGGGGGGCAGGTCGAGGCCCTGCCAATATGTATTCTTGGCTTCGCATGGGCCTGGCCGCTTTCCCTTTTTTACTCTCCGCAGTCCAAAGTCTTTTACTTCTTACCACAGTTGTCGATGATGATTGTCGTTTTGAAATTTCTGGATTACAAGCCACCAACTCAAGCTTCGGAAAACTGAAAACCGATTGGTTATGTATATGCTCAATAATTGATTTTGGATCATTTTTAACCAAAAAAAAGTTATGGACAGCAGCTTAAAGGGCCGTTTCAATTGCAAAATCCTCCCAGTGCTCCGAAACATTCCCTCCCTAAAAAGTCCCACAATGCACCATTAAAACCAGGGAGCATCGATGCTCACTAACGGAAGTTCTGAAGAGCAAAACATAAATCACGTGAGCCAACTCACTAGACATAATGACACGTGATACATGTGTTTTTAAATACAAACCATTACATCGTTAGACAGGTAATGAACATATCCTAGCTTCAAGGGGCCCCACGCACAATTTTTGATGGGGAGCCTGTGCCTGAGAAGGCCTACTTATGAATGGCTAGACACTCCTGAAAGTATCCATGCACTTTGACAAAATAACAACGTATAAATAAAAAATAAAACACCCATTTTTCATTATACATAGCAGATGCTTTACCAATGACCTGTTTTTGGAGGGCTCTTAACGACAATTAATGGCCTGGACCAATTAGAAACCAGCCACTGTTTCAAAACATGTTCAAGCTACCAATTTGAGCTGAATTTTCCAATAGGGTAATATAGTGAAACAAAGCATCTACCTTTTGAGTACTGTGTAGGATTAGTCTAACATCTTTTACTCCTGTCCAAAGAAAGACAGTAAAAAGGACGGTCAAAAGGACTGATTAAATCAGGCTGAAAGAAAGATGGCTATGATAAGGCTGGACTGAGTGAGTCTGTTTCTGTTTCTTCATTAAAGTTTCATCGCCAGGCTGCTCTGATTTATTCCCTCCTGCAGGACAAACAGCAGACAGCTCCATCTCTCTCACACACACACACAAACACGCAAGCTTTACCTGTTAAGCAGCTGCATTCATGTTTCATTCCCTGTGCCATCCGTGGAGAGGGTCTGTATAGTCTTCATTAGACACGAACAGAAAGACTGGACAATTAATATGACTCTGTGCCCCTGTTGCTGATACAAGATCTGCTTTCCTCATCTCAGTGCTCTAATTACACAAGAAATATCAAACCTGATAAAAAATTCTGTATATTCAGGTTTAGGATCAAGAATCAAGAGTTTAGTCTCTCAAACTCTGTAATTAGCCCTTTGATGCATAAGCTATGCAAACCCCTTCTAATGCATAACCTGGGTCTAAAATGACCCATATACATTCCCTATGTTATTTCAATCATGTCTGAGTGTTTCTTTGTTGAATCTTTGAAAGAAATGTATTTTATCATTTATTTATTCCAGGTATTCATTAAATATCTTGTTTTTGATTTCCACAAATCATTATTTTTATTTTTCCTTTCTTGACCCATAGAGAAATCTTTTTATATTTGCAATTTTTTGCAAGTAGGAACATATTTCCTGCAGAAAACTCTTCAGTCACATGTCTGTTTGTTTTGAACCTTCTGTCTACTAATCTTCAGTTGACCCAGTTTGCCTGAATTTGATTAGTCATGTAGTTCACCTGGCGTTCATTAATTACCTCATTAGTTCCTGAATAAGTTTTGTTCACCCTTTGTCCAGTCACTGTTATGTTTGGATGTGTTCTGCCTACATTTGAGTTATTATTAAAGCTTTAGAAGTTCTTTGGAAACCTGTTTTTCCTGCTTTCGTCTGCCTAGGTGCACACACCGCTACAGATGACTGGACCCCTAAAAATGAACTGGGCTGAAGACAAACTCCTCACCATTCAACAGAATGGACAGCCTTTGTTTGGAGTTTCTATATGCTTCCCATCAGGTGAGCTGGAGGGATGCCATGATTAATGCCTGCTTCCGGATGGGACTGGATGATAATTTCTTTTGATTCCTTTCTCCTGGTGATTGTTATAGGTCCGTAGCAGACTTTATTAATGTCCTCGATTTAAATGATTCGGATTTCTTTGTGGATGTAGCTAACGAGGACGATCTAAACTATCAATCAGTTCCTATCCGGAAGCATTTGGGCACTCCAGCTCACGCTAAACCAGCACTCTCCACATACCATAGTTAACGTTATCTTCAGGTCATTCTAATGTCATTTTTACGTTACTTTCATGTTATTCTAATGTTGTTTTCAAGGTGGTTTTCAGGTTTCTTGGTTTGTTAGTCTGGGTTCTCCGGAGAGTTCGGGTTCCTGTCCGGAGAGTCCAGACATTCTGGAGAACCCGGAGACTTCAGAGAGACTCCAGAGAGTCCGGAGACTCCAGGGAGACCGGGTTCTCCGGAGACACCGATGATGTGAGTTCATGTGAAACTCTTTAGGTTGACCTCTACTAGTGTGAGTTGCAACACTAGTTAGGGATAGATGTAACAATGAAAGTTTATTTGCTGAAATAAGATCCACACAATCTAAATTTATGCAAGAATGTTTTTAAGAACAAAGAATAATCAGTTTTGAATAAAATGAACAATTTAAAGTGACAAAGCATTTTATTTCTTTTATGTAACACTTTATTTTACAGTGTCATTGTTACATGTAGTTATGATAGTAATAACTATAAATTATTCATATTTACATGCAACTAACCCTAAACAAATCCTAACCCTATAGTAAGTACATGTAGTTATTTAATAATACTCAGTACTTAAATGTATAATTACAGTGTAACAAAGACACCTTAAAATAAAGTGTAACCTTCTTTTATTACTTTAATTTAGCACAAAACAATTGTCTGTGTTTGTAATGTATTCCTGTCACATAAGCATTCAGTCTTTAGCTATGTTTCCAGCAATGTTATTTTTATGTTAATTTTGGGACGTCACTTAAAAAACCAAGATGCACATAAATTCTAAAAATGTGCACAAAAAACGTATGCGTTCAATTGAGGCAGTTAATGTTTTTATTCAATAAGACGACTTGTACATAAACTATGATAAAAACACATTAATGTTAACACCACAGCATGTGAGCTTGAAGTTAGCATGAATGCAAAGCATCAAATTAGACCAGAGAAGCTACTTTAGATTATATAAGTTAAATAAATGTATCTACAAATCAATGATTGCTAGGCAAAGAAAAAAACAATAATAATTTACTTCCTTTCCTGAAAAACAGTTTTTTGGTCATAAAATCACCAGTGTTGCTTACAGTCATGCCACTTCTCCTGTGAGCTCAAAAAGTTGATGGGAGTGTATGATATTCTGACCTGAGAGGGTTACAACTGACCGTGTTACAACACTCCCCGGTCTCCCTATATATATATATATATATATATATATAGCTTAATTAAACTCCTATAGTGTTCCAAGAATGAACTGCAAAGAACAAACTCATTAAACGAGAGACAAAATGTTTGACAGAAGACCTGTAATCATACTGTGACTGACAACTGTTTAACAGCTTGTGTCTCAATTGATCTGTGTGTAGTCTCCACTCACAGCTAAATGACGCTGTTACTTCTCATTTACATTTATAATTATCTCACATACTCATTATCAGATCTGCTCTGAAAAAAAATCTGTTTGATTGATTCCCTTTTCTCTATGGAGATAAACACCTGTTTTACCAACTAAATCCTAAGAAGAAAATCTGTCACAAATATTTGTAGTTCATCGATGAATTACTGAAAACCTATAATCAATTTCTGTGAAGTGAGCTGGCGGTAAATTCTGCTTGGGACTGTATTTATTGAGAGAGACCAAATTCCCCTCATCATGCCACCCAGACAATAAAATTTCAAAACTGTGACATTTTAGTCTGTATTTATCTCTTAAGGATTTTAGAATCCGTAAATGTTACATCAGATCAAACCAAGCGCAGTGAAGCGAAGATATGTTGATGATAATGTATTGATAAGATATTTAAGTTTCAGAAAATAAATCTCAAAAATAAAAATCTGACTTCAACAAATAGTTTTTTATCTGTTTATCCAGGATATTATAGCAGCAGGGCTACTTTTCCAGTCATCGCTGTTGTCAAAAACTTTGCGCACTGAGGCCCTGTCCCAAAAACACTCTTGGCCTTCCTACGAGCGCGCACTTTCGTGACGTAACACCGCTTTAACTGTCAGGAAGAAGTCTGCTGTGCAAAAGTGCATATTGAGGGCGCATATTGACTGCAAAGGGGGCACAAGCGAGAAAGGAAATGGGATACCCTAGGGTTTTGTGGGCTGCGGCAGCCATTGTAAGTCCACAAAACCAAAAGTGCATACAAAGTCTGCCATTTGGGACAGGGCCTGAAGCGAGCTCCGCAGCACTTCTGAAGGACGGGACTTGATTTTGTCCATCAGGAATTGAATTGTGAGTGACAGGTTGTCCCACCCTCATGGCGGTAAACACATCATCAGAGAATAGAAAGGATGTTGCTGCAAGAGGAAGAGAAAGTAATTTCGATTAAAGATTATGAACCACTTGAATGAAAAAATAAAAATAATGATGCGAATGGATAAATCATTTATAATAAATACTGCAATATTCCTTAAAAATAACAAGTGTCAGTTTTAATTTCATGGTGACTTGGTGACAGTATTCACCTCATGTCATTTTGTAGTGTACCTACTGTTTTTCTTTTTTGGAATATAAATTACTACATAGGTATAATTTTACAGCAATTATAACCTCAAATTAATATCATGTCTACACGTTATTTAGCAAGTACTTCCACGTTAATGGGCTGATCAATCACCCTGTTATTTTGCCATAATGACTGACTTACTGTACAAGTTCAGGCTTATTTAAACAGTAAGCAATGATTGAATATTGAATTGAATACAAAAAAAATGACAAAATGAAAATTTCCAGCCTTATCTGACCCCGTTTTACCTGACATCACTCTACATAAAACGATTTCACACCATAATATATTTCACAAG
This sequence comes from Zacco platypus, assembly GCA_038088235.1. Lineage (NCBI taxonomy): Eukaryota > Metazoa > Chordata > Actinopteri > Cypriniformes > Xenocyprididae > Zacco > Zacco platypus. The sequence continues at coordinate 19,092,783 of CM076069.1, forward strand.
AATATGCGCTTGACAGAGCTCTGAGGCCCACACACGTCATCGCCATGAAAACACTGCCCAGCCGCAACTCCCTGCAGACTCCTTTAAATTCACGGAGAGAACAAACAGCGCCTGGGAGAATTTCTACTGTTGAACCCCGGAGTAGGTGACCCTCCAGTGAGAACCAGGGCAGAACAAGCCTCTGGCCCTGCAGCACAATATCTGTTCCAAACCAGCCCTGCAGCTGAGTGTCACACGGTAACCTCAACCTCTCCGCTCCACACAGTGATGATGTGGAAGGTGCGCGCGCGGGTGTCTCATCAGGGACACCGGTGTCCTCGCCGACAGTCCTGGACTCCACAGCACTACCGGGTGGACACAGCTCCTCATTTGTAAGATCGACAAATGTCTCAAATTGGATGGTGGGGTCTAAGCAAACTATTTTATGGGGTTTGTTCATCGAAAAATTCGTCTTAAAAGGTAGAATAGCACTAAACAGCGATATGTCGTCAGCAGGACTGACAGCGTGACACACGTCGGAAGGACATGAACCTGAGCCGCAGTGCCCTCTACCGGAAACCAGCTGTGGCAACTGTCTTAAACAAGACTGAGAATGTCACAAGGTGAAACAGACTGTTTGGCACATGCATCACGACAGAACAGCAGAAATATGTTTCTCGCAGATGTGCTTTAGGACAAAAATATTCAAGCATTTTTCAAGGCTGTCAATACAATTCTGACTATGTTAGAATATAATATATATAGGCTATGTGTGTGTGTGTTCTTGTATTCCTTACATTGTGGGGACCAAATGTCCCCATAACGTAAGTAAAACCAGTAAATCTTGACATTGTGGGGACCTTTTGTTGGTTTCCACAAGGAAACAAGCTTATAAATAATACAGAATGATCTTTTTTGAAAATCTAAAATAGCAGAACATTTTCTGTGATGGGTAGGTTTAGGGGTAGGGGTGGTGTAGGCGGACAGAATGTACAGTTTGTACAGTATAAAAACCATTACGCCTATGGAAAGTCCCCAAAAAACACAAAAACACATGTGTGTGTGACTATACTTGTGAGGACCAAATGTCCTCACTTAAATTGTGAAATACTTTCACAACCCACTAGTGAGGACATTTGACTGGTCCTCACTAGTTAAAAAGGCCTATAAATGAACCAAAAGAGGTCATTTAAATCTAGTGATGAGCACATGTTTCTGTGATGGGTAGGTTTAGGAGTAGAGGTTGGGTTAGGTGATAGAAGATATCATTGACCTGATATAAAATCAATGGAAGTCTAAGCAATGTCCTCACTACGATAGCAAAACAAACGTGTGTGTGTGTGTACACGAACCACGTATACTACTCAAACACACCAACATAGCGGAGAACAATTCTCATCGAGTTGATGAGAGTGAGACGCCTGTTGGTTCTCGAGATTTAAGGAGGGAGAGTGGGAAAAAGGTGGAAGAAGAGATTCTGAAAGTGGCCTGCTCTCCAATTTCCAAGAACTGCAAAATACAACCTGGTTGAAGCTGAGAAAGACTGCCAGAGCGAGGCAGGATTATACTGTAAACTTTCCAGCGGTAAAATCACATGAACATGTCATTAATGGCTGGCTGATGATTGAGAAATCATGTCAAAAGTGCCCATAAATGAGAAACTAATTTGAGTTGCAGCATGGGGGGGACAATTTCTAAAGTTCCCCTTGCTGCAGTGAATGTGGAGTCTTCCATCGGGACATCAAGTTGGAGAACCTGCTGGTGAACCAGGACACCATGGAGGTTAAATTGAGTTGTGACGCTCATGAAGAAAGTCTTCAGTGGTATGTGTTATGAACCGCTCTGTTAATTAGCTCACAGAAACTCATCCTATAGTCGACATGCTGTAGAATGTATTAAACATAAGACATCTTTTTCCACCAGACACAGACGGTTACTGTCCACCAGCGGTCGAATACAACGGCAAGTATCACGCAAAACCAACGACAGTTTGGTCACTAGGGATCCTCCTGTTGGTAATGGAGGTTATCCCACAGACCTGTTCACGATCTATGTCAACATCTGGACCAGTTCTGGTCTGTCACAAGGTGAGATCTTCATCAGTGAACAAAGAAGGACAATTTGAATCCTAAATCACACAAAAAAGACCAGTAGCTTCAAAGAGAGCTGGTGTAAAGTATAAGCTAATAATCAGACGTCTTTCTTGTCTTTTTGCACAGAATGCTGCGATATGATTTGCGCTTGTCTTCAGCCTCAACCACAGAAGAGACTCGTTCTGGAGAAAATGCGTCTTCATGATGCGACTGGTTTAAGATACTGAGTCTAAGATTAGCTAAATGTTTTTAATTTTGCCACATTACTCAACTTGTGACAAAGTCAAATTTGTTCTAAATGTTATGCAATGTTATGTTTTTGTTTCAGGTCATGGAGTAAGACTCGGAGAACATCAGCAAACAGCTCCTGTCACGGCCACCCTGTTGTTCTGTCTTCAGTCAGCTTTGTGTCTGGCGGGCTGACATGAGTGACGTCAGTTCACATCCTTCCACTTGGGTCGTGGTGTCTGACGGGGTCTGCAAATCCTGAGTGTCTGGAGGCTTGACTTATGGCAGCATTACTTGTTTTGGGATCTTTATATATATATATATATATATATATATATATATATATATATATATATAAAAGAAAATTTGATATATATATATATATATATATATATATATATATATATATAAAAGAAAATTTGTAAGACATTTTGTAAGAAAATGTACAAGAAAAAACGTAAGTTTTAAATAAAAAAAAAAAAGTACAATAAATGTATATTGTATATATTGCACTGTTAAAATTTCATAATACAATGCCCTGACAGTCGCCCTCGATGCTCCCACAAAAATTATTTCTGTTACTTCTGGACCCACTATGGCCCCAGTCAAACATCTACATTCATCTGCTGTCTCTCACATTTCAAAATAAGTACAATTAATGAACAGAACTGAGATCAACACCCTGAAATTTGGCATGTTTTATCAGACTGTCCTGTTGTTCATGTGTACCAAGTTTTGTGAAGTCTGGACATTGCATTCACAAGATATTGACCAATTAATAATTATGGGTCACACCCAAAAATATATTGGCCTACATCTCCACAACCATTAACCCTCTTTTATTGTTCATTTTTTGTCACACTTGTGTTGTTCGTGGTCAGAAATGACTGAACACCTGAAAAGTAACTTTTTTTTTATTTTTATAAAATTAATTTAATATATTATATATTTAATATAATATATTTTGTTTAATAATACTTTTTCTTTTGTACTTTGAGAGACCAATTAATATTTATGTAATAATTATTGTTTTCCCATTGAAATAATACACTTTTTTCAATTTAAAAAAAAATATATTTTTCAATTGAAGCTGCATTCCATTTTAAAATAAAGACAAGCACTTTAAATTCCAATTTTTGAAGGCAGATTAGGGTCATTAGGTGAGAGTAAATAAAAAAAATAGACATTCTCAGACTACTTTTTTTTGTCATGGTTTAGAATGTTATTTATTTTTTAATGTTGATTTGAAGTGTCAGTTTTTCTATTATTTTACTACAGTCAAACCTGAACACAGAGAAAGACATTTTGTTTCAGATTTCATTTGTTTCTTATGGCAGTCATTACTAGCTGTCACAAAAGTCAGAGTTTTGTACCATTCTAATGAAGTATCGATTTAAAATAAAAAATACATTCGAGCCTATATTGATTGAACAACACCAGAGGGTTAAATGATTTTAAAAAAGTAAGTTCCTAAATTCTAAACGTTTGCATACCTAAATTTGTGAGCATCAGACATGGTCTAGGACAAGTTTTAAAATAAAAATAAAGCAATAATTGTTGGGCTGCAGGTGCTTCTGAGCTGCTGTCAGGTTATACGAGAACGTGTTTATATACACACACACACACACACACAGCATATTAAAGGCAATCAGAGATCACACGATATGACCTGTCACAAAGGATTTTGATTTTCAATTATGAATAACATTTTTTGTGGTTTATCACTATTGCTGTGCATGAGGTCCTAGCGTGAAACTCAAAATAACTTAAATAAAGTTGCCAAAAGATGGCCAGAAATTTGTTGACATGCAGGAAATGAAAAAGTTTACTTTGTATACATAAAAAACATATACATTTTAAACCAATTGCTATGAAGATAAGTGCTATGAACATAAAAGTAATGACTATTAAGTCAGAAACCTTACGATTACATTTCAGTCAGTCTTTAAACATCTTTCAACCATGGAATCACACAGATGACGTTATAAAACAGTCAACAAGTACTGAAAGTAGCAAGTATTTATTCAAGGTAAAATTATTTACATTGTAACCAAAGACAACATCCTGGAAAATGGTACAAATTGATTTTTCCTGTAATATATATATTTATATATAATATTTATATACTTCTTGTTATTGTACTTTTACCTTTATCTAAAATAATGCAATGGGGGGGTATAACAAAGAAAACTCAGGTTTGGTGATTTGAATGTATTCTAGCAGTCTAACATCAAATATGTACAGAAATATTTACAATTAAAAGAAAAAAATAATTTCAGATCTGCAAATTAACTTATCGTAAAACTTGCATCAGTTTTACAAAATAGAACAAGCTTTACTCCATATGGCTCTGCTTCAGTAAAGATCTGAAGGGAATAGAGGACACTTTTGCTTAATTGAGTCAGATTTCTTTTTTTTTTGTCTAAGACCTTTCAGCGGCATCCAGCCATTCTGCAGACACGCACGGGATGAAATAACAATTTAAGAAACATTTTCCTGAATAACATCAAAAGGTAAAGAAAAACAAGTTAATAATTATAAAAACAATAAATCTCAGTTGTTCTATTATATTAAAATCAGAGTATAATTAAATTAACAGAGGATGAATCATTCATGAACCCACTAAAACATTAAAAACAATTTTCAAGTGCTGTCTTTTCTTCCTTTTATAACATTAAAATGAGGGCTCACACCACACACAGACTACAAAACCAATTAAAACAGATTAAAAAAAAATGGAAGAAAAAAAAAAAACTTTTTTGAACTATTTTTTTAATCATGGATAATGTCAGCTGATGATTCTTCAGGGAAAAACTAAAACTACAGAAGCCAGTGGATGATCAAAGAACCCATGAAAAAAGAAACCAGAAACCTCTCCAATCCTCCCCATCAAAATCATCAAAACTTCGCTACTGTTATCACTCTGTAGTTTTGAAAGAAATCAAGCGTAATAGATTGGTTTCAGTGTACAGTCATGTGAAAAAGAAAGTACACCCTTTTTAATTTTGTGGTTTATATCAGGACCAAAAAACAATCATTTGGTCTTGGCAGGTCTTAAAATTAGTACAGCCCATATAAACAACACCACGACATATTACACCGTGTCATTATTTATTTAACAAAAACTAGGGCAAGATGGAGAAGCCCTGTGAGATAAAGTACACCCGTACTGCTTCCATAGGAGTTAAGAGGATAAGTAGCAGTCAGGGGTTGCTAATCAAACGCCCTTGATTAATTGACCATTAGCAAATGTGACCAACTCTATAAAAGCGGAAGTTGTGGCAGTTTGCTGGTCTAGAGCCCTCAGGTGTGTGTGTGGAAAAACAAGCAACGGTTGCTGCCCATCAATCTAGGAAGGGTTACAAGGCCATTTCCAAACAATTTGAAATCCATCATTCTACAACGAGGAAGATCATTTACAAGTAGAAAACATTTGACAGTTGCCAAATGCCATTCTTCCCAGTAGTGGACGTCTCAGCTAATTCACCCCAAGGTCAGAACGTGCACTGCTCAGGGAAACTGCATCTCAGACTCTACAGGCCAACAGTTAACATGTTAAAATGTTAAAGATCATGACAGTACAATTAGAGAAAGGCTGAACAAGCATGGCATGTTTGGAAGGGTTGGCAGGAGAAAGCCTCTTCTCTCTAAAAAGAAAATGGCAGCACAGCTTAGGTTTGCCAAGTTTCATCTAAACAAACCACAAGACTTCTGGAACAATGTCCTTTGGACACCTTGTAGTCATTGAGTCGACCATGAACTCCTCTGCATACAAAAGTATTCTAGGGTCAAATGTGAGGCCATCTGTCTGACAGCTAAAGCTTGGCCGAAATTGGGTCATGCAACAGGACAGATGATCCCAAACACACTAAAATGGCTGAAAAAGAAAATAAAAAGTTGTTGCACCGGCCCATTCAAAGTCCAGACCGTAACCCGATTGAAATTCTGTAGCGCAAGCTGTGTGTAAACAGATGCCCACAAACCTCAATGAACTGAAGCAACGTTGTAAAGAACAGTAGGCCAAAATTGACGTGAGAGGCTGAAAGTAGTATAGAAAATGATTGGTGGTTCTACAAGCAATTACAACATATTACTTTTTCACACATGGCTTCTCCATTTTGGCTTTATTTTTGTTAAATAAACAATGACAGAGTAATATGTCGTGTGTTGTTGTTCATCTGAGGTTGCATTTACCTAAGACTTGCTAAAGACTAGATGATTTTTTATCATGTCCCGATATGTAAAAACATAGAATTCAAAAGGATGTACTTTCATTTTCACACAACTGTATGTGAAAGAAACAATGATTTTGTCATAAAGCAACATTCCAAGCAGGACAGGAAAATTCAACTTGATTTGATTAATGCATGCTTGTTTTCATGTTTGCAAGGTGTTTGTCTTTGGTTCATCAGGCGTCTCAGGCTTTATTCAGACTGCTAATGCTTTTTGATCTTTGAATGATTTCGGATCAGATTATTTTCAGTCAAAAGTTTTTTCCCCAAACAAATTAATACTTTCATTCCTCAAGACGCATCAAATTGATCAAAAGTGTGAGCAAAAACTATTTTAAACAGCTTTCTATTTTGAATAAATATTGTTCAATATGTCAAAATGTTTGATCAATACTGATCAAAGAATCCTGAAAAAGACAAAAGTATAACATTTTCCACAACAAAATTAAGCCGCACAACGGTTTAACATTGACCGTAATAAGAAATGTTTCTTGAGCACCAAATCAGCATATTAGATGATTTATGAAGGATTATTCACAAAATATACATAATATTTTTCACATTATTACTGTTTTACTGTATTTTTGATCAAATAAATGCAGCCTTGGTTAGCATAACAGACCAGTTTTGGGCACTGTATGTGCTTAAAATGCCTCTACTATAGACTATGCAAGATGTCATGAGAAGAGGCAGTTTCCTGTCAGTTATTGTATGAGAAAGTCTTTCGGGATTGTGCTGACGCTTACATCATTGCTGATGTAAATACAGCAGATACTGACCGCACTGTCTAAACAAACATCGTGCAAACAGTCAATCCTAAAACTGAACAAAGCCTCAGATCTCAGTGTTTGAAATATCATTAAGTTACTAGGTTTAGTGTGAATCTTTACACTGCAAACAAAGACAACTAGCTTGAAATCATTCTTTTCAAAACAGAGCTTAGTTTTTGTTTTACATGGGGATCAGTGCTTCAAAAACAAACATTATGCAAACACACAGCTGAGGGAGTGTGTATGAGAGACCATGAGAGAGAAAGACAGCATTTGAAAAAGACAAAATAAAAACAAGCAAAAAGAAAGAAGAAAAAACCCCACAAAAGTCTCTGCAGTGAGTCACTCGGGCGACACGACCGTAGTGACGCTTAACCATCTTTACCACCGGAACTGCTGTCTTTTGTCCTGAAGGGCCTAAGGCACGTTGCCAGGTCCAGATTATCCCACGGAAGAGGGGAACTGCGACACCTCTGCTAACAGTGCTCCAAATAATCAATCACCCGTGAGATAGATTTCTGTCCTGTGGTTCCAACAGAACACTGATGATAGGAAAGAAAAGAGAAGAATAAAATACGGATTTACCAGGGCACAGACACACATTTTCTATCATTAATGGCTCCCTAAGCCTGGCATTACATCGACCAGATCACAACTGGACAGCACAGGTGCAAATACAGACAAGACGCACCGTGATTGGACCACTGAAACCATATTTGTCCGCTTTTTTATTATCCCCGTACAAGCAAGTAATATGCGAAATATATAAAAATTATAATTAAAGTTTATTTAATTTGATAAAGTTATAATTCTAAAATTATATAAAGTTCCGCTACAATTAATCTTCTACTTAAATATTTTACTGACCTATGAAAATGACAAAAATTAACAATTTTAAATGTGGAATGCAAGGTGCAAAATTTTAAATCATTGTTGCACTTACCGTCAGGTTCATGAAATTAAGGAATTTTCTCAGCATTTCTGTCATGATAGAGAAATCTCCCTTAGGAAGATTTTCCCGTACGGTTTTCACATTCATCTAAGAAAGAGACAGAAAAGATGCATTTTTATTTACATTTTAATATTTTTACTAAGCATTTCATTTAATACTTTAAAAAGAATTACTAATCAACTTTTTGTTAAAGTATTCATCAATTATTATTCATTGCATTTTAATTCTTCGTGTCATTATCATATGCTACCATTTAAAAGTTTGAGGTCGGTAAGTTTTTTTTAATCAATATTTTTGTTCACCAAGAATTCATTTGTTTAAAATATATTTCACATTATTAATGTTTTACTGTATTACTACAAATTTATTTTAAAATTAATTTAAATATATTTATTGCTGTGATGGGAAAGCTAAATTTTCAGCATCATTACTCCAGTCTTCAGTGTCACATGATGCTTCACAAACCATTAATATGCAGATTTAGTGCTCAAGAAACATTATCAATGTTAAAAAGACATTGAAAGAATTCAGTGTGTAAATTTTATTTTGTAACAATAAATGTCTATACTGTTACTTTTGATCAAATAAACACATTCTTTATTAATAAACTATAAATTTAAATAAATTATTAAAAAAAAATAATAATAAAAAAAAAAAAACCTTGACCCCAAATGGTGGTGTAGATTTCACACTCTGGTCATCTTCCACCCTTGGATTTTGTATTTTACGACACGGATTTCACCAACTTAATTTTGCTTTTTTTGTCACTGATCAACAGAAAAATAATGTCAAACATAAATCGCCCAAATTATCAGTGGTATGATAATCGGTGTGTAAATCACAGGGCTTAAACTGATTACAGTAAAATTAAACCTCTATTTACAAGGTTCAACTTCTGGCGAGTCATTATTTTGGCAGAACATCGACCATGAAGATATAAAGAAGACTCCAAGCATTTCCACGAAAAAAGGTAATTGAAAAGCACAAGGCAGGGGATGAATATAAGAAGATTTCGAACTCACTGAATATCCCTTGGAGTACCGTTAGATCAGATAAGAAACGGAAAGAGTATTGACACAGCAGTAAATCCACCCATGACGACCCTGAGGGAGCTACAAGCTCCAGTGAAAGAAATGAGAGACTGTGCAGAACTGTTACCCAGGTGCTTCACCGCTCACAGCTTTATGGTAAAAAATGTCTTATGACATCTTGGCTAGAGCTTTCCAGAAAGCATGTAGGAGACCCTGAATCCAGCTGGAGACAGTTCTGTAGACTGATGAGATCAAAATCAAGTTTTTGGCCATCAGAGTAAACATAATGTTATGGGTAAGCTACACACTGAGCATCATCAGAAACACACCATAACCACTGTGGATCATGGTGGTGACAGCATCATGCTGAGATGCTTCACTGCATCAGGCCCATGAAGGCTTACCATGGTCAGATGAATACGAAAGAGAAAAAAAAAAAAAAAAAAAGAGTGAAATTCTGAAGAAAAAATTGCAAGACACCAGCAACCTGTGAGAAGATTTGTTTTCCGGCAAGACAGTGAAACCAAGCATAAAGCCAAAGCTAGAGCAATGGCTTAACAACAACATTAATACCCTGAAGCAACCAAGTCAGAATCCAGATTTTAAATTGAAATTTTAAAAATGTGACCCTTGGAGCGCTGTTGAGCGGATTCATAAACACCTCTGAATGGCCACTGTGTTCACGCGCACATTGGATATATCTTTGATTGGCAACAATGACCAATGCTTCAAAAATGTTGTAATAGTCAATGACACACATCAGAGCACTTACACAGATACACGGGAGCATGTGAAAGCAGGCATCTATCGTGGACCAGCCCACTGATGAACGCCTGCTTTCAAACACTCCCGCTTTCAAATGCTCCCAAGTTGATCACTGAAGTCAATCACAGACGTATCGGTTGAGCGTGTCAACACCATGGCCAATCAGGTGTTTAAAATTTTACTATTGATTAGTATCGAAGTTGGTACCTTTTGACAACTCTGAATTGGACTTGAAGAGTATTTTCTACTCACAATCTCAATGTAACCTGACTGAGCTGGAGCAGTTTTACATAGAAAATTGCAGTGAAAACAAGACCCATCCACACAGCTGAAGTTACATCTGAAGTACATTTATTCAAATAATTATTTTGTGTTAAATAACGCAAATAAATTGACCAATTTGTAGAAATTTGGTTTATTTTTAATATTTTTATTTTTTTGTTGATCAGTGTCAAAAATATTAAATCTTTTTTGGTTTAAAACTAACCAACTGCTCCTCGATAGCACCTAAAGAGTGACAGGAAGTGATGCTCACCGGACTCTCCTGACATAGGCAGCCAAGCAGAAGAGCTGTGTATGACGCCACAATGCTGTCCTCCATGTGTTTCCCAGCATGCTGCAGAGCTGAAAAAGAAAGACAGGAACGCAACATAAAAGCTTGCTCTTTAAACTGGTTCTCAACTGGATTGGCCATGGGACTCACATTTCCCCACTGCCATTCATTAAGCTGAAACCCAAATTTTTAGAGCTAAGATAAGACAACTGCTGAACGGAAATGCCAAGATGCCCATAAATTCTAAAACTGCACATAAAAATAAACTATGAGCTCGTTTGAGTCAGATAAATTTATTCAATTAACAAAAAAGAAAAAAAGTGTTTCTACAATGGCAACACATTTACCAAATAAATTCCTCGATGTGCATCAAAAAAAAAAAAAAAAAAATCATGTGACTGCACGATGGGGCGGTATAACTGGACCGATCTTTTTGTCTAGCATCTGAAATACTGTTTTGGTTATTCTGAAATGCCTTTGCAAAATCTGTCGTCTAAGTGGTTTGGTATAATTACCTCCCAGATCTGTCTTAAATGACTGCTCACAAACAGCAGGCATCTCCCTCCGAAAGCAAGATAACGCGTTTATTGCGTCTCATCTGCACACTCTGAGTAGCAAGTAATTCATTATATACAAAAAATATTATATACTGTGGCTTTTCCTACTTTTATTAGGTGATATTTAGCACCAGTTTATCAGGAATAAAACACTGCTTTATTCACTAATGTTTTATGCAATTTCATGTAATATAAGTTAAATTTGCAACTCTGGATGGAAACATAGCCATTAAATAGCAGTCACAAACTAGTTTTGGTATATACAACCAAGTTAGTAAGTCGGCATGAGCCACCATAGTCATCAAAAATATAGAAAATACCACAAAGTGAAAACAAACTGGTATTTTGTGTTAAGGTTATAAAAACTAGAATTACCATGGTATATACACAATACTAACATGAACTGTCAATATGGACACTGATCCTAATGAATAAAATGAACATACCTCCAAGCAAATTCGTACCGGACATACCACGAAATTTATTGGTAATTTTTGGTGATTTAATGACTTATTAATTCATAAAGTAACTATGACGTTGCATGCTCGCAATTTCATTTGCTCTTTATAAATAGTGAAGTGATATACAGCATACATACACAACATAATGTCTGACAGGACAAGAAAAGTTCATTTTTCTGAGGCGAGAGATGTTTTATTTTGTAACAAGCCAAAAAAATAATATTAGAATAATGACAGTGACATATAGCCTGACAACATCTCATCTGACAGCAGAGAATTGAATCAAGACAATGCTTTGCTAAATGCTCAAGCACACTTTACTTAAAACTGCGTTTGACCGAAGTAAACGTCTTTCAAAATAAAAGTCTTGCACCCGAAAACCACTTACAATTACGTTTGTTGTTGTTGTCATTGTCGTTTCTCTGACTAAACACTGCGTCTCTCACTCAAAACGACCCACCAGTTGAGAAACGCTGTATTAGAACACACAGCAGTGTACAACACAACACAATCACAAAAGAATAGGAAAAAAGTAATATGTTTATGGAGACTCCATGAATAATTTTATACAATAATTTATTGTCGGCTAAGGCGCAGTCACAATAGAGAAGTTCTACTGAAATTATGCCATCAAAAAAGGCCCATTGTCAGTACAGTGATTACGAAGCACCACTTATGCAGAAATCGCTTTCAAACCAAGCAGCATTCTGTTGGCCAATACTGTGAATTCACACGAAACACTTGTACCCTTAATCAAAATTCTATTTAACATGTAATTCTATTGAAATAACAAGTTTGTCTCTGCAAAATTTCGCCAAGAAAGTGTAAATGTGACCGCACAAACAAGTCATGACAAGAGTTTGTTTTATATCAATACATCAGTGAATAATTGCTACCTTTATTGAGGTCAAGCTCCTCTTCCTCCTCCTCTTTCTTGTCATTTGTGTCGTTGTTTTCCGAGGCGACCCACTGGATCTCTCCAGATGTTTCCTTCCACTCTCCGCTCTGGTCTGCCTGAGACTTGGGCGCCTCACTTATGAGATCATCAGTCTGCGCCTCAGCTAGCACAGCTGCTTGTTCCCGTTCAAGGAAGAGCTGCACACACAGAAACACTTGCATTCAGTGGCGAATATCTATCAGATTTAAGGATAAACACCTGAAGGGCCATATGAAACCCTCTCGCAGGTCAAACAGAGACTCCTGCTACAGTCACCTGAACCAGAGCAGCCAGGGCGTTTGACGACTTTAGTGTTGTAGGTCCCTTCTTGCCCTCTGTTTTATCATCCTCCGTCTTACTCTTGTCCTCTCCTTCTGTCTTCACGTCGTTCTCCGTTTTCACGTGTACCTCCGTCGCCATCATGAAGCTCAAGTCCAGCTCCATCTCCACCAGACAGTGTCTGTTTCTGGCACTGTACTCCACCAGATTTATCAGCAGACCCAGACCCTGCACACAGATATGACACCGTCACACCTACTCATAAAGTCTCGGCACACGTTCTGACACCAATACCCGTCAGTAGTAAAGAGTACAAACTCTGACAGTTGTCTTAAGTGAATATAAATGATGATACAAAATCAACTGAACAAAAGCTAAATTTAAAGACTTTTTTTTCAGTGTCTAGATGTTTCCTTAACTTCATACTGCTGTTACACATCTAAAAAACCTGAAGCATTGTTGAACTCATTTGCATTTTTGATGTACTGTTTTATTCATTGCTTGTCATTTGTTTTCCTTTTTTATTAGATTTTCAATTTATGTACATTTTATATTAGCCTGTTTACTTGTTTTGTTTCCTTAGTACTTCAACAAATGTTTAAATAACTGAAGAATACTTCCCATTGTTTTAATTCTATTTTCTCATATTTATATGAATTTTGATTTTGAACTTATATTAGGGCTGGGAAAATAATGTGTTAATTGTTCTTATTAAAGATCGCATTTTAAATATTTGATATTTTACATATGTGTACTGTTTCCACATTAATTAGGAGACTCAATATATTTATGATTCCAAAAAATGTGATCACATCTGCAATTTAAAGGTTTGCAATCATACATTTTCATAATCAATTACAGAATGTATTAAATAGTTAACAGACAAACAGCTTTAACTTATTTGAATCTTTTTGGTATTTTTAGGAAAAGAAAAGTGCCATCTCACCAGGACACGGATGTCGAATCTCTGCTCCTGAGGCAAATAACGTGGGACCTTAAGAACGCAGTCTAGAGCCGTCAGTAAGAGGCCATCCTGCTCACCTGTTTTAGTGCTGCCCCACTCTGGGAAAGAGAGAGAGAGATTGTGAGGTTTAAATTTACATTCTTTTTTATTACATTTAGTCAATTTCAATTATTTTATTTTACTTCACTCTATATTTATAAATGCAGTATGTGTGTTATAAATCTAACAAGGTCTCACCATTATCATGCGTGAGATTGAGCAGAACTCCGATAACGGCTCTCATACAATCCTCCACAGCCTTGCCCACATTGCTATGACTACTCTGCGGGAGGGCGGAGCTTGATGAAGAGACCTCTCGGCTGTAACGCTGTATCATCTGCTCACAATGATGCAGGGCCCTACAAACACACACACACACAGAGCAAAACCTCAGAATGCCTTTGGACACAAAGCAACACCGTGACTACACTTTCCATACTTTCACACGCACCTTGCTGAGGACACTATGAGCTGGGACTCCTTGTAGGCGATCAGATACGCCTGGTTTTCAGGGTTGTGGACTGTAACCTGGATGTGAAAGAGAAATGCATTTTAAATAAATTACACACAGAAATAACATACATTTTCCTCAAGGTAACTTGCAGTAAACATTTTTAAAGCTGTTAATGAGCTTATTTCTGCATTTCTGAACTTTTGTATAATTTAATCCTGTTTGGTGTGATTTCTAAAATCTGATCAGATGCACAGTTGTATCTCATTAACACCAGATAATGACCGTAGGGCCTGTGGCATAATTACATATAAAATTATGTCAATAAAGTCTATGCTGTAATTTAATTAGTGCAGGTCTTTCTTTAAAGGAAATCAATTCAAATTATTATTGTTTATTATTAATCTGGTGTCCACTCACACTCTCCAGAACTCGTAAGCAGCGCTCCGCTCCCCAGAGTGATGCCACCAGACTCTCTTTATCTTCTTTACTCAAGTTCTCCACACACTCTTTCACTGAAGGCAATAAAATCATATTTCTATGCATTTCCTTCAACAAACGTACAAATCAAATACAGTTATACTCAAGTAGGGTACCTTTATCTACGATGTGGTCCAGTCCCCCAAGTAAGCGCAGCTCCTCCTTAAACCAGTCTCCAGCTCGCTTCGATGTCAGAGACAGTAGCGTTTCCATCGCTAAGTGACCTGTCTGGGATGCAGAAAGAAAGAATTTGGAAAATTGTATTCAAGCAGATACAAAGTGCATACAAAGTAAAAAGGCCAAAAAAGATTCTGGGTATTTTTCTTTAAAATAGAAGTCTTTTCAACAAGATTCAATTTTAAACCAAAGCAGCACTTATGAAAAATGGATACTTCTTTCTGAAAGGCCTGTAAATTCTGGAATCAGCCACCAATTTAAAAAAAAAAAAATTACACATACAATAAAAGCATAATTTACAAAAGATTTATATTTCAAATAAAAGATGTTCATAACATGAGGCAATGTTTATAAAGGAAGAACTTGTGTGAAACAAAAAAGCTCAAGTACCAAAGACTGCATTTGATTTCCTATGCTTTCTTCACAATTTGGACTACAAACCACAAAACAAAAACAGATTTTTGCTGCCTCTGTGAACAAAGCCAAGGTGTCTGGAAGTACATTTCTTCTAAAAAATTCATGGGTTTTCTGGTTTGGTTCTGACACGTAAGGTGTGAGAAACAGGAGTCACTCACTGTGATGTTCTCCAGGTCCAGATGCTTGTTGTGGACTGTTTCACAGAGTTTGCGGATCTTCTCTTTAACTTTGCTCATCTCTTTAGCGGTTAACTGGTCCGCTACAGAGTCATCCTGCTCTAGTTCCAGCAGCCTGATCATCAGCTCCAGACAGGAACGGTCCAGATCCATATTCAGCCGGTCTCGGCTCAGTATGTACATTAAAGACGCCGTACAGAGAGCAAGATTCTACCAGATCCAGAGGAACGGGGAGAAAGAGAAAGAAGAACATCTTACAGTAATTTTTAGGAGTACGCCAGTATACAGATGGCATCAAAACAGAAATGAACTAAAAGCCAGAAAATCAATTCACTTTATATTACAAAACACATCCCTTAACTATAAGGCAAGGCCTCTCGTGACTTATTGCTTTATTCTAAACATCTGTCTTTACTCATTAAGTGGATTTAGTTTATTTTTTCCTTACATCCTTCAATAGACAAATGAATTCAAGTTAACCCGAAAGAGTCAAGGCAAACATTCATGCACCATCTGTGTAAACTGAACTAACAAGATTTTCAGAGTAACGGCTCAGCGTCTGTTTGCATTTCTCCCTTGTCTGCCAGCAGTGATGATTACATCTCCAATTAATGTATACTAATGAAGTAAACAAACTGTTGTTCCACACAGCATTGTAGCTGTGTTCATAATGATAGAGCTGTGATTGTTTAGAATGATGTTTGGATATACAGATTCGCAAGTTTGTTGGTAAATTAAAGACAGTTTGGGTGATTTGATTGCTTTGATGTTCCGATGATTGGTTTGTTGGTTAGGTACGAGATGAGAAACTCACCGGGTGCTGTTGAGCATCACTGAGCATTTTAAAGACCTGGGCCACCTTCCCTCTGGCCCTCAGGTGCATGCGGAAACTTGGCATGGCACAGCGTGTGGCCAGACTGATTATACTGCAGCCAAAAAAATGGAGGGAAAAAAAAAAAAAAGATTAGTGGTTTTTCTGATCTGTCTATCTGTCTTTGTGTGTGAAAATGCTTCTTAAATATGTGGGGGTACCAGCATTCATCAGTGTTGTTATTGTTAAGTAAAACTATTCAAAATAATTTTTCATTAACTAAAACAAAGCTGAAATAAAAAAAAATGAGGAGAAATTCAATAAAAATTGGAACAAGTTAAAGTACTAAAATTACTGAAACTAGGCTAAATAAGATAAAAAAAAGACAAATGCATAAATGGCTAAAACAAAAATAAATGAATATAAAAACAAAAAGCTAATTTAAAATATCAAAAATGACTTATAATATAAATTATAGGTGTAACGTTACATAGTTATTTCAAGAAATGCGATAATATGCAACGTGATGTAAACGATACGATTCGCGATAGAGTTAATTTTATCCAAGAATGTAGCGAGCACCGGGAAAGTCTGTGCGTGCACGGCTTGTCTGTGTGAAAGATCCAACGAATGCCTGCATTGAAAGCGTGAGAAAAAAAAGAAAGTTTGACAGTACAACATTAAACTACTATATTACTACTATTAAACTACTAATATATACATATATATATATATATTTATTTATATCATTGCAACCCTAATAAATTATACTTTAACACTGGTGTGCGTCTCACCAAAAGAGTGTTGCAACCATTTCATGGTTGAAATCATTATGCGTGATTATTAAAGGGTTAGTTCAAAATTGAAAAAAATGATCATTTACTCATCCTCATGTCGTTCCATAACCTTAATACTTGCACTTAAGAATTCTTGACTCTTGATCAGCGAACACAAACAGAAGCTCAACCGTACTTGCTTGACGCACAAGAACAAACCTCACTGGTTCTTGCAGAAGCTCAAAAGTGCTGCGTATCTCATGAACATCATTGGTTCCTAAGCATGCGTTTACCACAACTGATGCGCAAGACGATGAATGTTTACATGTAAATAAAAGCCAAAAAAAAAAATCTGTTCATCATATTAAGTGATCGAGTCTCTTCATAAAATATGGACTAAACCAATCAATTCAGTTTTGGTATCTCTTTAGGAACTTTTTGAGGCATCAATGTGGAGGGAACTAACCTTTTAACAGTTTTGGGTGAACCCTTTAACAGCAAATAACAACTGCGGCACATATAAACGAGGTTGCGAAATGCCAATGACCCAGAATAGTCCTTTCAGCGTTTGTCTCACCTAAGGCAGCGTGTGTTGAGGGGTTGTGTGCTCTTCAGGCCCGTCTCCAGATACTCAAAGTCATCTGTGAACTCCTGATTCTCTCCAAACTCCACCACATCATTAAAGTGCTTCACATGTTGGACCACCGTGTACAACTACACACACACACACACAGGATAAGAGAGAAACAGTTACATTAAATTATAAGTATGTCCTTTGTTCAAGTCAGTGTTGTTCTTGTTATCTAAAAATGATTTTGTTAATTGAAATAAAGCTAAAATAAAATACAAATTAGAACTTAAATGAAAATTAGAAATGCTGCTTTTGAAAACTGAAAAAATAAAAATAAGAGCTAATTATATATTTATATTAGATATATACATTTATATTAGATATATATTAGAGCTGCACGGTTAATCATTAAAAGACTGTAATCTCGGTTGAAACACCCACGCAATCCTATTCCTAAATGTCAAAGATTCGGCTATGCCTACTAAACATTTGAGAAGTACAATCACAGCGGAACATTCAAATCTGCATTGGCACTGTATCATCACACAGAATCATTATTTCTGTACTGAAATGTCAAATAAACATTGTATCAATTACACCATTACATCATTAGTGGGTGACAAGTGATTTAAAAAAAAAATTATTTTGCCATTAAAGGGAAAGTTCACACAAAAATGAAAATTATGTTATTACTCATCCTCGTGTCGTTCCAAACCTTTCAGACTTTCGTTCCTCTTCGGAACACAAATAAAGATCTTTTTGATGAATTCTGTTTTCTGTTCCTCCATAGACAGCTACGCAAATGACACTTTGAATCTTCAAAACGTTTACAAAGAAATCGTAAAACTAATCCATTTGAATTGAACGCTTTAGTCCAAATTTTCTGAAGAGACGTGATCGCTTTATAAGATGAACAGATTTACTTCAAGCTTTTACTCGCATATAAACATTGATCAGGGAACAAACTAAAGATTAACCTTACATGCTTGACGTGTGAGAACAACCTCTTCTGGAAGCTCAAATGTGCTGCATAACCCATCAGAACGAACCTCACGCGTCAAGCAAACATATTTGAGCTTCCGTTTACCACAACTGATGTGCAACTTGAAAGTTTACATGTGAAATAAAGCAAAAATTCAAACTGTTCATCATATAAAATAAAGTAATCGTGTTTCTACAAAAAATCCGAACTAAACCACTCAATTCATATGGATTATTTTCTTGAGCTCAATTAACTTTTTGAAGCGTGAAAGTGTCATCTGCATAGCCATCCATTGAATGGACAGAAAGCTCTCATCAAAAAAGATCTTCATTTGAGTTTCAAAGATTAATGAAAGTCTTACGGGTTGGAACGACATGAGGATGAGTAATTAATAACAGAATTTTCATTTTTGGGTGAACTAACCCTTTGAATCATTCATTCAAGAGATTTGTACAAAAACACTTAGTACTGGACGTAAAGACACAAGTGAAGTCTATAAGAGTGAGTCATTGAATCATTCATTCAAACAGATTTTTTTTTAAATAATTAATTCAAATTAATTAAATACTTTTTTAAATCAATTGTTTTGTTTAGTTGTCTATTGTTGTCTGCCAGTGAGAGAATATTTTAAACAAAAAAATAGTGATTTTTAATTTATCCAGAATCGTGCAGCTCTATAGTATACAAATAATACAAAAATTACACTGGTTTAAGTGGACACATATCAAAAAGTATAACTTACATTATTTCATCTTTATTGCAGTGCTCACCTCTTTGTGCTCCTTCCTGCATTTTAGTGCAGTGACGATGTCTTGGTATGGCTCAGTGGGAATAGTGACAGACTTAATGACTTTAGGAGGAGGGGGCGGAGCTTTAAACACTCCATCGTCTTTATGGGAATTTGTATCTTTGTTGCTGCCGCTGCTGCTGCTGCTACTGCTGCTGGACACACTGGCCTTCTGTAAAAATAAATAAAATTATAAAAAACAACAAGATTGTGGTGCACATAGGCAGAGGAAATTTCAGGGTACATAGTTCCAAGGTCATGAATGGAGTACTTTACTTACAGGTACAGCCACAGTATGAGAGGAAGCAGGAGCAGGCACTTCCTCCGGCTCAGGTTGATTCCAGTGACGAGCATTATATACAGCTTTAGCAGGAGACTGCATTAAACGCACATAAAACAATTAAAAAACATGTATCATATCAAACAAAGTAGCTTTTTGATAAAGTTGCTTCTTTATAAAGAAAATCGGTTTCTGTTAAAGCTTTTTTAGCTATACTTTTTTTGGTCCGCTGAAGATCTTGCGTCCGATCTCCTTTGACTTGTCGGTTTGCTTTCCATGACGTTCCTTCTGTGAGCCCGAAGCTCCCGTCTCATCCAGCGACTCCTGAGAATCTGACGATAGGTAAAGAAACCCCCCCACAGCATGAATCCAGATATTGCTCTACAAGTAATCGTTATCCATAATTACTCTTAAAAATTTCCCATCTCGCTCTAGTGAAATGATGAAATGTGTTTGTGAGTACCTGTACTTAGGCTGCTTTGACTCAGCTGACTCTCCTGTGAGTCGTTGACCTGGGGACTGCCCACACTGGTTTCTGTCGCTGCTTTCTTATTCTTCTTCCTCTCTTTAGCTGCTGAGTCATCCTCATCCTCACTGTCACTCTCACTCAGGTCATCAAAACCAAAGTATTTGATCTTGTAGCTAGTGCTGCCGGATGCAATGGCATCTCCATCTGCGCCCTGAGCCTCAAAGCCAAAAAACTCCAGTTTTGTCTCCTTTTTAGTTTTACTCTGAGTGGGTCTGAACCTAAAAAAAAATATATAAAGAGGATGAAAAAGAAAAATACAGCTGACAGAACACATCTTCCACAGTTGTCTGCACCATAAATCATATGAATAAGTTACTAATTGAGCTCATAGATATGAGCAGAACTGCTATATAAGACCATGTGTCGCAAAATAACACAGACAACCTTTTTAAGGGTGTCAATGGAGTTAAATGAAAAGTAATTTTAGTAATATCACAATTGTCATATTATAAAAAAAAATTTCAATTGTGATTGAAAGTCAAAAGGTTCTGCCATTATATGGTGGGATTTTCATATTGAAATTAAGCAAAAAATTGTAGTGTACCTGTAGCTTGGCGATATAGATATAGATAAAGATACATATTTGCAAATATAAAACAGTATAAAACTATAAATTGAATTATAAATATACTATAAATTAGTATTATTTAAAAAAAATAATTATATAAAACAATACTGTTATAAATGTAAAAAAGCCAACACTATTGCATTATAAAAAAATATTAAATAAACCAGCATTGTTTAAAGCTGCAGTCTGTAAGTTGACGCTCTAGCGGTTAAACAAAACTGCATGCGTCTTGCAGAAGAACATAGTAGCCAAAGCTACTTCTCTCTATTTATGTATATGATGTGACACACAGTGGTGGCAACCCTAACGGTCTAAAAGTCCAAATATAAACACTTGTAGGTATACAGTAGTGATGTAATGAAAACAGTTTGAAAAATGGATTCATGATGTACGCACTCATTAATTTTGAAAAAAAAAAAAACAGTTACGGACTGTAGCTTTAAATATACAATTATAAACTTATATTATAAAAAATATAACATTATATAAAATAGCACCGTTTAAATAGCCACTAATATTAACTGCTTCCAATACAGCCTAATCAAACAAATGACAAACACAGAAAAAGAAAAGGCACATTAAAAGAGCGCATGTTTCCACTGTACCTGCTAGGCTTGGGAGGTTGTGTGTCCGTTTTCCTCCTGAAGGTTCCCGCCTCTCCCATGTCAGATTGCACTGGTGCCGCAAAATCATCCACACTCCTTTCAATAGAGTCCTGTATGGTCACATTGCACACGGACACACAGGACGGGTGAAGAACTGTGTAGTCCCTCACCCGGCCTCGCCCCGCAGGCTTGACCTCTGAACTCCCAGCAACCCCTGCACTGGTGCTCTTCACCGGCACAGAGGCTGGTGCTGAACTCACAGCAGGAACTGGCGAATCACCGGCTCCAGAAGTATCCGTCCCTTTATTCCGTGGTCGTCGGTAGACTCTGTCGCTGGATGGTTTAAGAAGCGGAAGCTGTTCAAAGTCAACAGGTTCCACTAGAGGTTCAGGTTCAGCGGTGCACTGCTCTGAGCTCTTGAGCCCATCAGAAGAGTTCCCAGCTTGGGTAGAACTCCCCTCACCAGCCCCAGAAGGAGAGTCCTCCTCAAAAGAGTCCCAGTCATCGGAAACGTTTCTACTGTGGATTTTCAAGCTAGAGGTCTGGGAGACTGGTTTGGTTACTGTGACACTGGATCTGTTCCAGGCTCCTACACTGCCAGCAACATGTGGTGAGGCTGGATACGTTTGAGCTGAAATGAGTTGAAAAGTGGAGGGTTATTATGAAAAATTTTAAAAGAAAATAAATTGGTGAAACAACAAAATACAACAACCAATTTTATATATATATATATATATATATATATATATATAAAACAGTATTGTTTAAAATCATAGTATAGCATTATAAAAAAGTGTAATAAATAATAAACAAACAGTAGCAATATAAAAGAATATTATTATCTTATAAAATGGTACTGCATAAATAAATAAATATATATATATATATAAGAGCTTAGTTTAAGCCAGAATTAGGCCTTAGATCAATTAGGGCAATCAAGTAACTTTTATAAATGTGCCTTAGAAAAACAACATTACTGGTGTTCATCTTGAGACAAAACAATGGCACTGATATATTTTAAGATCATTCAGAGATTTTGTGAACCGAATCAAACAACTCACTGAAAGAGACAGGACTTGTTCACAAATCAGACCATCACTACTACTCTCGAACTCTCAAAAGGATTTTCACTGAACAATTAATACATTTTATTCCTCACACAAAGCCATTGCAAAACACACTTATATTTAGAAGCTTGAAAACTTCAATTGCCATACATTGTGCTAGTCGCCTTTTTCCATGCAGTTGCAGTCTTCAATATAATATTTTGTGTTTCACAGAAGAAATCAAGTCAGGACAAGTAAACTTATGTCAAACCCCATAATAAATGTTTCTAGTCAGATGTAGAGATAATTATTACTATTAGAAATTTTATTATCCTTAGAGGGTCATCACAACCTGAGTACTTGTTTCACTGCTCCTCTAATGGCCATAATTAGCCTTGCTAACGAGCCAAGGGAAAGTGTGGAACTGCATAGGGCTGAAAATATCCTGCTGAGCCCCAGAGTCCATGCCAGTGTGCTTACACGAGCACCTCGACTACAGACCGAAGACTTCAGCAGAGCTACTGCTATTCTCAGCACTGAATAAAACCAGTACAACCTGCTGCAGAAAGACAGTGACTTCATCACCCCACATAACACAATGGCGTGAGGTCATGGTAATGACTCAGTCGTCATAATATGGGTCAGGCTCGAGTGATCTAGAAGGTCATTTTCAGTAACCTGTAATAAGACCAACAAAGCACCCTAAATGACTAAAGCCAAGTGCTTGGGCTTGTTATAACCACAGCAGAAGCACAATTATAGTGCCATGACAATAAGGACTGTCCATGAGCTAAAAGAAACTGAAGCCATAACGTATTAACCCAATAGTTCCCATGACATTATTACAGACACAAATCAATGGCACCTATTTACTAAGGGTTGGAATGAATGGAACGGAATTCATTGTGCTGTTTATGTTCCTCGATGGCAGCGTCTGGGCATGCTAAAAATCAGCAATTATTACAAGAATATCGAGCCTGATTTAAAGTGTGGAACTTTTTTAAACAAAGATCGAATAAAATGGTGCTCTGCACGCTCCGTAAAACTGAAATGGCATACCACAGCATTACTTATATGGATGAGCATCTGAAAAGAAAACATTCAGGGGCTCTTCTACCTCTAAATGATGAGATGGCAGCATAAGTATTTGGACTAGAACACAGTTGTCAGTCCCATATTTTGTGATTATTATGGCTGCACTCATACAGCACTCTGTTTTGTATGAGCTACCGGGAGTGAGGGGACATGAGACTCGTGGTTCAAAAGTAGGGCAATTATTTTGATAAATCGATTAGTTGACAGTTAATCGGATAAAATCCAAACTTTCTCTTTTTTTAATTATTTTACTGCACATCCTGCCCAATGTCCTTCAAACAAACGTGCCAACTGAATGCTATGAAAACACACAGTGCTTCATTTCTTAGACTACCTGTCACAGAAAAGAGAATACAAATATTTTAGGGATCTGACAAAAAGTCATCATTCACACATAATTTCCAAAAAAAACTTTATGTTTTGTTTGGCCTCCTTTGGCCTTGATAACAGCTTGATTTTTTGCCGGCAGTTTTTTTTTATGTACTTCTCCACAGTCTCTGTTGATATTGACTGTAATTGGGCATCTGAAAAAAGTGCCTTTCTTGTAAAACAGTAAATTTGAAAATTCATGACAACAATATTTATATTTTAGCATTATAAATACTACTGTCACTTAACAGCTTGTACATACTGGTTGATTAACCATTACAGAAACATAAAAATGATTTTGATAATCAGCAATACTGTTAGTTTAGGGCAGCTGCGGCACAAAACTTACATTGGGTGACAGTGGTCTAATAAATTTAAGCACTGTATAAAATGAATACAGTTTAAATCTCTACATTAAAAAAAGATAAAGAAAATCAATCTCAAACTCAGTGTTAACCAACAGGCAAGAGAAATGTTCGGCAGGAACACACGCATAACCTCTTACTGTCATTTCTTTATCCTGTGTAAATAATAGAAACGTCTTACACAATAATAATACACGACTTACATCTTTATCCTGTGTAAATAATACACGTCTTACATAAAGTCTTACAAATAATACACCGTCTTACAACGTCTCACACAGTGGGCAGACCCGACTAATCGATAATGACAATCGTTGTCAAGGATTTTCATTATCGATTAGTTGTTGTAGCCCTACACAAAAGTACTCTCTGCAAACAGTTACAAAGCATTTAACACTGTTGTTGGTTATTTAAAATTTCTAAAGGATGACCTCGCGCCTCAATAGGACTTCATTTTTATTATGTGATGTAAATCATGGTAAAACTTCATGGTCTTATGGACACCATATGGTCTATGGTTTACCGCTATGTTTACCACTATGGTTAAGAAATTGCTGCTGTAAATCCAAAAAAGTGATGGAACGCTGCAACCGTAAACAGCTTTCCTAATCAGACGTCCACTGCATAAACCTTATTTTTGTGACAAATAATATCATTAGGTAAAAGTTAATACATTGATTTATTGGTAAATTAACCACAGAATACCCCCCCTTAACAAAAAAACACTTTGTCTTTTCAGAAGACTTTGAATGTCTTAATGAACTTTGGTGAGCCTTAATGAAATGTTGGTTGCGTGAACTTTCAATTGATAGGTAAAAACCTTAATTTGAGTTTCGAAGAACAAAATTCTTTAAGACAAAGTCCTTTTTTGACGGATTCATTAGTGAAGTAGCTATCCGTGATTTGAGAACAAGTCCAGTCTTTTAATTGATTTAGTTGATCCAGTTCACAAAACTGCAGAATGAATTGCTCACAATCCAGTTCTCACTATGTTCAACAGAAGAAAAAGTCATACAGGTCTGGACCAACATGAAGGTGAATAAATGACAGAATTTTCATTTTTGAGTGAACTATCCCTATAAGAGCCATACTCATATGTATTTCTGGATTAATTACACTAACAAACTTTAAGTGTTTAATTTCTTACCTGGGCTATTCGTACCAACCGTCCCGCTGCTGATGTTCGAGCTGCTCCCCAAAGAGGAACTACCCTTTCCGCTCACCACTGTGCCCCCACTGGGTTTTTCTGTCTGAGTCTTTAACAGCTCATTCCCAGATTCCGTTGCATCTGAGCCCGTCTCAGATTGAGGGGTACCTCTGGAAGTGACCGTTTTGGACTCCTCGTCGCTGTCAAAGCCAAATGGGTCCTCTGAGCTGTCGTCATCGTCAAAGCGGGGTCGTTTAGTCAGCTCAGGAACCTCTGGCTTGAACGAGGGCCTTTTGACCCCCAACTGTGCCTTATAGGTGGTCTCTCCCCATTTGGTGCTGAGCGTAGCCTTCCTGTTTGAAAACACCTCGTCAAACTTCGAGCTGGCCTCTCCTCCCTTCCGTGTATATGTTTTACTAAATCTGGACGTCATGTTGAAGTTTGTTACATATTCTCTATAGAGAAACAGAAAACATGGAGAAATTAAATGTCACATCAATATCTCAGCATGTAGGAAAGAATAGAAGATATGTGTATTGAACCTTGTTTTAAATGCTACAACAGAACTAAAGTAGATAAATATGCAATAAAACATTCATTTTCACCCTATAAAGCCTACTGAATCAATTGATACATGGTTTTCTAAGACCAACATGATCAAACCTTTGCTGAAAAATCCTGTTGTACACAATCTTCTACCTGCCCTCTAATTGATAGTTCATACTAAGTTTAGCAAGTAAGTTACTTAGTAAGTTTAGTATAATTTAAACATTTTCACCTTTGGGTTGTGGTATACATATCTTTGTGCTGTGAAGTCTATAATGATTTTTAGTACCATTTTAAGATAACAAATTTACTTCACTGAAGCAATGTTTACTTGGTTATACTTTTTGTTTTAGGAAAAATCTGGTTAAAATGTAAATAATCAAATTTGATATACATGATTTTGAAGAAAGTTCATTTGTACATCTTTCAAACATCATTGTATAGCATTATACATTTTGCCCCCCACAATTAAAACTGCTTTGATCATAAGCATTTAAATGTCATATTACTAAGACATATTATTGAGAGATGTAGAATGGCAGCTGATATTTGCATTTTATCTAATATTCTAACATATTGTTATAAAAATCTCATTGATTTACATAAGATATCAGAATTTCATCTTAATATCTGGCAAAATAAATAACACCTGCACCAAATTGCACATTTCCTCTCAATTTGCTCAAGTGTAAGCTCCATATTTCCATTTTTCAATATATCATTTTATATGGGCCATAAAAGCTTGATGCATCAAATACTTAAGCACATTTTAAAAAATTGTCTAAACATTCAATAAACTCTTCTTACTGTTTTTCTGACCACTACTCCATATATCAGGCTTTACACAGCTAGCAGTTTAAAAAGACTAAAGATGGTTTAAAAAGGTATAAGAAAACAAAAGCAGCCGAGGGCACATTTCTACCACACAACTTCTTCATTTCAAGAACGTTTTGCGAGGCACCTTCTTTCAATTAAACGAAGAGTTTCAACTAAATATTAAGATAATGTACTCCCCTCATGTTATTAAACCCGTGACTTTTCTTCAGAGGAACACAAAAGATGTCAGGAGGAATGTCAGTCGCAGTCACCATTCACTTCCAAAGCCTAACATTCTGCCTAACATCTTCTTTTGTGCTCTGCGAATGAAATTAAGTCATGCAGGTTTGAAACAACACGGGAGGACAGATTTTGTATTTTGGGGTGAAGTATCCCTTTAATAAGTAACGTTTCGAGCAGAAACATTGTTCATTTAACAGATGGCTACATGTTTGCACACTCACCGATCCTCCGTCTTTCCTCTGGGCCTCTTGTGCTCCGAGCAGCCGCTAAAAAAAGCCCAGCCGATCTGCTCAATGGGCAAAAGCGCAAAGCGCGCCTGCAGCGCGGTGGAACTGGAAAAAGTAGAAATTAGGCCAGATAGTGAAGAACTGCTGTTGTTTATTTGTGGAGAGCTGGATCGGTCGGACTGCGATGCGCCATTAGAGTCGCCCCTCCCTCTACGCCCCCAACAACGTCGGCGTAAAGCCTAGCGTCACGCCAGAACGCCGCTCGACCAATCAGATGTGAACGCACTGAGCGAATGTGCAGCAAACATAGTTCCGATTGGATGAAACGAAAAATAAGGAGTGCTCTAATTGGAGGGCAACGGTAACTGGTGGGCGGGGCTTCGTGGTGAGGTCGGACAGATCTTGAATGTAATAAATATTTTTCATATATATATATATATATATTACAGCAGCAGACTTCATAACTGTGTTATTATAATTCAACAAACGTACATAAGTAATGATAATAACAGATAAACTAAACAAATTAAGAAATTAAGAACCGACATATTCTTTGTATTCTATTCTTATTGTTTTCAACTTGTCTTATAATTTCAGCTTTTAGATCAATGTGGTGAATTTAATGTATTGTTGGTAAAAAGACGATGTTAAGGCCTGTTTGCCTCACAAACCTCCACATACCTTGAAAAAGTGACAATCTATGGCACATGGCATGTTATTCTTCCTTTTTTATATAGAGGTTTTGACATGAATCATCTTTCTGAAGGGCAGACTGAAATTAAACAATAACCCTAACCCAAAGAACATTCTAGCAATGTAAGAAACTGGTGTCACAGGTGAGTCGTACATTCAGGAAGAACTCTTCTCATATGGGCCACTGTTGAATTCTCCTGGCTGGAGACTGTTCCTTTGGCCTGGTCACATGCGTCTCATGATAACAATAGCAAACAATCCCTGCAAGCACAATTAAATAAAACATAGAAAATATCTTTGCCCTTTTTTGTCAGGATTTCACTGGAACAGAACATGAAAGCTATGATTATATAATACAAGAAGAGGGACTGTAAATCTACCCCCCTAAGTAAATTTGGTTCACAGTTTACATTCTGCCACCTGTATGTTGTCTTCTCTCTTTCACAAACATCGGATGTCTATTTTGACACCTGACCTGATGTTTGTGACTTGTTAGATTTAATTTTTTACTCTCATATTTTACAGGACAACAAACTAACTTAATTTTATTAAGTACCTATGTACTAAGATTGTTATGTAATCGGCTGCAAAATAATGAGGGCTTCTTTTGTTGGTCGAAATAGTGAGTCTCTATTTTCTGCAAAACTAATGTACTACAATACATTAGTACTAATGCAGTTATGTAATATATTATCAAACACATTTGAATTTTGCTTGCTTCACATTTATCTGCGTTACATTCAAGACGCTTATTTCTTATTCTCACCGGGAGATGTCGCTATTGTGAAGCCGTCGTTCTTGACCTGTGTGTGAATGTTTATTGACAGAAATTGTATGTATATTCGATTGTGTGGAAAGTGCTATCAGGATGTAAACATGTATCAAGATGTGAAGTAGTATTAAAGACATAGCAAAGCCGGTTTAAGGCAAGCTACCAAGGTTAGCAAGAAATAGCCTAGCGCTGCGCTAAGCAGTGCAGGAGACCAGAGGCCCTTTTTGTAATGGAAGTCAATGGAGTAGAGCAGTAGACGCTTCTCTACGCTGAATAAACAGCTTTTGGTTTATTCAGCGTTGTGTACCCTCGTATCTCCCAATAATAAGACCATCTCTGGTAGTAGTATGTCTTGGCAAAAGTAACAAAGTCATATTTATCGTCGTAACTATATTCCCGCCAAAATAGTTTGGGTTATAAAACGTAAAATCATAAAACGTTACCTTAAAAATAAGATTTCAATAGTGTTAGTGCTTTAGATTAGAAATGAAGGAATAACACAGTCACAATCTTTTAAAAACATTTTTAATGTTCAGAATAAAGTTTTTTTTATTGTAAGAAAATACAAAGAATTAAATGGAAACATTTAGACTTCCACTTATATGTGAAGCATAAGTATGAGTCATATAATGGCATTTTAGTGATACTGATTGAAAATGAATCAGTCATATCATGTTTATTTCATCATAAACATCAGGAAATGAAGGGGAATATGAGAGAGGTGAGATTTACTTGAAGAGAAACTGAGCACCTTAAAAATAAAATCATCTCTCAAGAACAAAACACTGATGTTCCACAGCAAATCTCATCCAGTCTCTGCCTACAGGAAGAAAACTGTAAAGCTTTTCAGGACTAATGTTTAAAAAGATGTTTGTACAAACCTTAGTTGACATATAGCAGTCTTACAGAGGGAATAACATCCAGTTTAGATGGGATTCATGTGTATGTTTTACTACACATGAAAGCATTTAACCTGCAATGTATGCATTCTGTGTTGCCAACATTGTTGCTACTCTCACATTTACATGCGAATTACTTGCACAGATTCCTTGTCATCACAGTATCATATTCATAGTTCCTCAAACTAAACATGGCAACATCCCAACAGTCTTTTTCTACTTTTTAGTAGCATCGTTTTTGTAGCATTTTTGGGCCTCAATGATCTCTGAAACGACAGAGGGGTCATCCAGCGTGGAGATGTCTCCCAAGTTGCCAGTGTCGTGCATGGCGACCTTTCGCAAGATTCTCCTCATGATTTTTCCAGAGCGTGTTTTAGGAAGACGCTTCACAACCTTAAAGAAGAGAGCAAAGATGCTTTCACAGCTGACAAAACAATTAAATCTTCAAACCATTTGTGCAGACAGTGATGATTTAGACAACATTTTTTTGGTTAATTCTATTATCCATCATAATCTTTCTTTGTAAATGCTCCTGATATAAATATTCTTGAATACATAAATATAGATCAACAATTAAAATTGTACAATAAGGTTCAATATAAAAAATGTTAATGATTTTACCAGGAAATGATCAGGGACGGCATATTTAGCTATTTTAGTTGCCACTAGGCGTCTCAACTCTTCCACAACAGCCTGCTGGTTCTCAGTAGCAGATTTTTTTAAAACTACAAATGCAAATGGAACTGGTGAAAGAAAAAGACAAGAAGAGAAAGTGAGAGAAAGATAAACAGGCAAGGTGATTATATTTACTTTAAACACTGAATGTTTTGTGACAGTTAATTATGTCTTTATTATTTTTGTTATTTTCTCGAAGACCAAGAGTGTTATAAAGCACACAATGAATTGGGTCAAAAGGTCTCCGCCTGTTGGGAGG
The DNA here is from genome assembly GCA_038088235.1 of Zacco platypus. Lineage (NCBI taxonomy): Eukaryota > Metazoa > Chordata > Actinopteri > Cypriniformes > Xenocyprididae > Zacco > Zacco platypus. The sequence goes on from CM076069.1 coordinate 19,123,385, forward strand.
GGGAGGGCTGGCTTTCCAGATGGCTCATGAATGAGAAGAGGTGGGATCACCAGGGGCCTCACCTTCTCCTTTGATCTCATGAGGAATTCCGATCACTGCAGTCTCAGGAACGTCTGGATGTTCATCCTGATGCCAGAGAAACACATAGTCATCCAAAACTTTGATTCTGCTCAACCATTCAACAGTTTGGGGATGTCTTTTATGCCCACCAAAACTTTAATCAAAACAGTAAAAAGACTACTAATGTGAAATATTATATCAAAATAGTAGTTTTCTGTTTGAATACATTTTAAAATGTAATTTATTCCTGGCAAAGCTCCATTTTCATGAGCCATTACTCCAGTATTCAGTGTTACATGATCCTTCAAAAATCTGTTATGCTGATTTGGTGCTCAAGAAACAATTTTTCTATTATTATCAATGCTGAAAACCCTTGTGCTGCTTAATATCTTTATGGAATTTTTCAGGATTCTTTGATGAATAGAAAGTGGAAAATGTTTCAAATAGAAAGTAGAAAAAAAGGTCTCACCAGTGCATTTTCTATCTCAGCGGTTCCCAGCCGATGCCCACTGATATTCATGACATCATCCATTCGTCCAGTGATCTGGTAGTAACCGTCTTCGGTGCGGTGCGCCCCATCACCCGTAAAATACTGACCTACGTCATGGCATCAATTAACACCTTAAGATCACATTATATCTCTGATCACTGTCGTTTTGACTTTTTATGGAGCCAAAAACTAAACTGTGCAATCCACAACAATAGCAAGCACATTTGAAAATACAAAAAGATTATTTGTGAAATTTTCCCAGGCAGGACTTGGAAGCAGTCCTGTCATAGCCTTATTTTGAAGTCAAAGTCAGAAAGAACATCTGAATAATTCAACTAGTATCCAAACTTTTCTTTTTCATAACTTTTATAACAAGAAGGAGCTTCAAGAGCCCCAGGGGTCTCGCTCACCTTGGTACGGTTTAAAATATGCATCCACGAATCTCTGGTGGTCTCCAAATATAGTTCTGGCCATTCCAGGCCATGGCTGGCTGATGCACAGAGCTCCATCGACATTATTCCCTGTTATTATCTGTCCCTGTGGAAGAAGGTCCGTGATTATTCCACTTTACTAAAAACACGTGCATTGAGAAGTCCTGTCACAGTTGATCTTAATGGGAGGGGGTAAAAATCTCTGAACAGCCCCAGTGTAAACAGAGCCTCAGAGGAAATTGGACCCGCTCCAGCTCGCATTATTGCTGTTTTTTTTTCTCTTTCCAGCTGCAGAAGAGATTTTGATGTGCATGAAGGTCTGTAACACAAAGCTTTCCTTATTAACAGCAGGAGAAGCTGAGTGCACTGGATCCAGGCAGAACCAGGCAGAGCAAAAGACAAATATTACCCTTGTACAGGTCTGAATAGGACAGTCTGCTAACAATTATCTGTTAACTATTCTAGAAAACACCTAAAACATTGGGCTTGCCAGGAAGTAAAGAGCTAGTAAGAACTCATTTTATTTCAGATTATGAATGTATCTTACTTTTGGAGCTTTATATCTCACAATTATGACTTTTTATTTGAAAAACAATATTTTTTTAAATTTCATATTATATATCTTACTATTGGGACTTTATATCTGTATATTTTTATATCTAGCAATATTTCATAATTGTAACTTTTTTCAAAACTGATTTATTTCTTATAAATGTGGTTTTATCTTCTGGTTTCACAATTGTAATTTTTTTAGATTATGACTATGTCTTACAATTGGGGCTTTATATCACACAATTAAGTTTTGTTTTTTTCACAATTATCTCATAATCGAAACTTTATTTCATGTCACTTCATACTTTTTTATTGTGATTTACAACAACATTTTCATTTTTCTTCTTTGAGGTTGACATGCTTCTATAGCATTGTGTCGTTGAGAAATTGAACCTCTTATAAATGCACACTATGTTCACCCTAAGTGACCAATCAGTGAGTCAGGACACAAATAAACAAGTATAGATCACCTTCTCCCCAAGCAGTGCCGGCTTGATGCCAAAAAAGGGTCTCATAGCCATGGCAGGCCGGATCTCTGCTCCCGGTTCAGCTGGGAGTGGGGCGATACACACACCGCCAGTTTCTGAAGAGAGAGAGAGAGAGAGAGAGAGAGAGCCTGGTGAACTATTTATTTCTGAATAACGTCAGACATGATAAGTCATCTAATCATGCGCTGCCAGAACGAAGATCAAGAGCTTGATATACAGTCGAGAACAGATGCAGTGATTTCATTTTACCTGTCTGCCACCATGTGTCCACCAGAGGGCATCGTCCATCCCCGACCACATTATGGAACCATTCCCAAGCCTCGTGATTAATGGGCTCTCCAACTGCCAGCAGATCACACATTCTCATGGTCATTTACATGGACAAATTCATTGACCAAAAACACTGCACTTAAAAACATGCTTCTTAAGTTGATATGATTGAGTGATTTTGCAATTCAAGAAAATCTTAGCCCTATACTTTCAAGTGGAACTGACAGGTACTAAAGAGGCCAATGAAAGCCAGACCAGCTGCACACACAATCTAGTGTCCTTGATGTTTGGCTCAAAGTCAGATTTTCCATTGTTGAACTCAAAGGCTGTGTGACTAGACTCATTAAAAATAATCCAGAGTAAGCAGGCTAAACTTTAACTGTGGCTGAATGCTGTTCCACAAGGAGCTGACTAAACCAGCATGGTGGAAGTTCAATATCCAGGCTCCAAAGAGTAGCCCAGATATTGCAATTCTTCAGTTCAATATCTGAAAATGGTGACCTTTGACATGGAGAGCTGATGAGTTCCCCATCCCCACTGTGCTGATGCAATGCACTTATTCCTGTTACTAAAGGAGCAATCCATCTGAAGTAACCCGGGGTCAAGTCATAATACGCTGCTAAAAAGTGTGTTAAATAATAAAAAACACACTGACTTTCACACTGCTAAAACAAAATGCCAGTGAAAGAGTGAAGTTTCAATATGCATTTACACACACAGTTTAAAAATATACATATTTCTAATTATTTAATTCAAATTAATTTGATTTTGATTTTTGTGTGGAAAAACTAAGGAGTGACAAATAATATACTAAGCAATTTTATTATGTGTTTGTATACACTGCCCTTTAAAAGTTTGTAGTCTAATGCTCACCAAGGGTGCATACATTTGATCAACATAAAGTTATATTGTGAAATATTATTACAATTTAAAATAAGCTTTTCTTTTTTATATTTTATAAAATGTTATATATTCCAGTGATGGGAAAGTTGAATTTTCAGCATCATTACTTCAGTATTCAGTGTCATATGATCCTTCAGAAATCATTTTAATATGCTTATTTACTTTTCAAGATATTTCTTATTATTTTTTAGGATACTTTGATGACTAGAAAGTTAAAAGAACTAATATATATATATATATATATCACTTTTGATCAATTTAATGCATCCTTGCTGAAAATCTTACTGACCCCAAACATTTGAATGGTAGTGTACTGTTCCAAACAAATATTATATTATAGCTCCAATAAAAAAAAAATATATTTGCTATTAAACTTTTGAAGTCTCACCAGATGCAAGTGTCTTCAGTGATGACCGGTCATACTTCTTCACCCAGTTTTCTTCATATTTCAGGAGTAATCTGATAGCAGTTGGAGCTCCATAAAACTGGTTTATTCTTAACCTCTGAACTGTCTCCCAGTAACGACCTAAAACATTCACCAAAACACATTCTAACAGTCAGTACAAAGATAATGAAGAGTCTGATTTACAACCAGGCAGCATTTCAACAAAACACAGAAGTTATGAACTTGTAAAAAATAAATATGAACATCAACAGTACTTATGACTAATTAAAACCCGACATTACACAAACATTGCCTAATTGATACCAGCACAGAAACAGAGGTTTTGAAAAGAACATCAATGAAAATGTTTCCTGTAGAGGTCACATTGTGAAGAGCACACTGCTTTACGATCACTTTTGAAGGCTCATTTCCATTAAAATACACTCATAAAGGCAGATAAGACACATTATACAGGTTAATGAGTCAAGATTTTATCTGAGTTCCTTCGTTCTGAAGGGCCGGGAGGACCAGTAACACTATCTGACAAGATCTAGAGGGGTCACCACCTCTATCAGAAAGGGAACAGGAACATGCCTGACACAATTACTAAACTTAAAGACTGAATAGACACGTCACCCAAACACTTGTCATTGTGCGATGCATTTGAAATGTTTTGAGAATTTAACTTTACTTATTGTCTGCAGATAAATGCAAATGCTTCGCTAATTCACATTATTTATAATGCCTGTAAACCACATTAACTAAAACTGAAATTAAAAACGAAATAGACTGTATGTGCATTATATATATTGCATGCCATGGCTCATTAGTATATGTAATTTCTCCAATTATTTCACCTGGATTGGGGTACACAGGTGTACTCTCAAACAGAACAGAAGTGGCTCCGTTACACAGGGGTCCGTACACCACATAACTGTGACCCGTAATCCAACCGATGTCAGCAACACAGCCGAACACATCTCCAGGTGTGTAGTCAAACACATACTGCAGCAACAAACAGGTATAGAGTTACACAAATGGACAAAAATTACATCATCTAAAGCTATTCAGAAAATTGACTGCTGATTTCATTGTACATGTTATAGTAAATGTGGTTATAATATAAAACATTAGATGTCGGTTATACACAAACTACAATGGAGGGCAAGTAAATAATTGTTAGATTAGATTTAATTCTTATACTACAACTGCGATCAGTGAAGTGACAGAGACGTACCTGATGTGTGAGGGAAGCGTAGAGCAGGTAACCAGCCTGTGTGTGAACAATGCCCTTGGGTTTACCTGTACTGCCTGAGGTATACAGCATGAACAGCATCTCCTCGCTGTCCATGGGCTCTGGAACACACACTGAAGACTGTCCTGCCATCACCTGACACAGACAGAAAAAGTACACTCATTTTATTTACATTATTAGGCCTTTTGACATAATTTACTGCACTATATTATAATCAAACCTTTTTCTAATCTTGACAAAACACATATCGCCAGAAAGACCTGAGAGTCGATGTTCTGTATTTGGTGAATGTTGCATGATAGAAGTGATATTCTGACAGAAATGTATTAATTTAGGAACACATCAAACTGAGTAGCTATTTTTGGTATAGCGCCTTAACAAAAAATCTCATAGGAACCTCAATTTTTGTGAAATCAACATCAAATTTGGTACATAACTTATAGCTTCGATTTTAGAGTCCAAGTAGTTGTAAGACATTAATTACCATGTATTAATTGGTAACTGAATGTTTTATTATTAAATTAATCTTTATGCCGTTTTAACATTTTATTTAAAATAAAATCATAACATGTCAATCCCGTAAAGATAAGCTCAATCGGGGGAGGAGTGATGTCACAGAGGTGTGCTGTGACAATAGGTTATCTTTGACATGGACGTTACACATAGTAGGAAGAACAACTTTCCACACCTTCACATGCAGCTGTGACTGTAGAGCTTCAGGAAGTGTCTCTGGTCTTCTTCAGAACTGAATTAATAATCACTCAAATGCAAGTTAAATTTTAACAATCACCTGGATATCTAATATGCATTTTCATGCCGGCCTAAAAGTGTTAACTTTGAGTTATGTGCTTCGTTGTTATTGACTTTTATCTGTTGTGTAATAAAATAATAATCTTCGTGTAGTCTAAATGGATTTTCCGCTTGTTTTGCCACCATTAATGTTGAAGGCTAATGCGTTTCCTGCAAATAATGAGATTAAATGAGATATTCACCCTGCAACCAAAACATTCAGATCAGCCTATCCTGTGTAATTCAGTATTTCCATGAAATGTTTACAAATATAAAATACTGCCAAACTGGCAGAGCATTTGTGCCCTTCTTCAGAGTGGGTGAGCATCACTATAGAGACAGGCAGACAGACAATTCTGGCAAGACAAAACAAGACAGACAGACATGCCCCAAATTCCCAAATGAAGTAAAACAGAACCATAGCCCCAGTCTTCTCTCCTAATTACGAACTCATTCCTTCCTCACTTCACAAACCATTAGAAAAGTTTGCAAAGCCCTGTAGCTTGTAGATAGCAGAAAGTGATCTACACACTGCATATTAAATAATTGGAAATCAAAATGTTAATGTTACTTTTATTTTTTATGGCTGGACAAATTATCTCTCAAGGGCACATTTGTCTGGTACTTTGGTAAAAACAGCAAGGCTCAAAACAAGCCTGATTGAGCCAATGGTTAAGATTTTACTTGATCTTCCAACATTTTTATTGGTCTCAACACAACAATTTTTTAATAACTTAAATTTATACTTTATATTTATATTTTATATCATGTTTAGTTTATTCCCCTGGTTTCACAAGCTAAACGCATGTTTATTTAAAAGTAACTTGCACTGACAAATATATCAATGCCATTGTTTTGTCTCAAGATGCACACCAGTAATGTTTTTTCTAGTGAACGTTTATAAAAGCTACTTAAATGTCCTAACCAAACTAAGGCCTAATCCTGGCTTAGGCTACGCCCCCGTCTGTGAAACCGGGCCACTGTTTGTTTGTTATTTTAATATATTTTCCACACATATAAATGCATTTCACTAACACTTTACAATATGGTTCATTAGTTAACTACATTAACAGGAACTAATAATGAACTGCACTTACACAGCATTTATTAACTTTTGTTAATGTTAGTTTCAACATTCACTAATACATTATTATAATATTGTTAACATTAGTTAATGCACTGAACTAACATGAACAAACAATGAACAACTGTATTTTCATTAACTAATGTTTACAAAGATTAGTAAATACAGTAACAAATGTATCGCTCATGGTTAGTTCATGTTATTTAATATATTAACTAATGTTTAACTAATGAACCTTATTGTAAAGTGTTACCTCCATTTCCTTTTGGTTAAGTTTTCTTTATTATATTTTATTGCAATAATAGCTGGAAATTGTAAGGTATAGTGCTGGCCCAATTTTTTCAGTCAGCCGCGGACTATCCTTATTGTTTAGCTCTGGCAGAGACGTATAAAAATGCAACAATCAATAAAACAAAAATGTTTCTAATTTGGCTTTCTAATCTCAGTACACTGCAGGAGGTCATTGTTGTGTGATTCACCTCATCTAATGGAATGTCTAGTTTTCCCATTGGCATGCTATTGTTAGTTCTCTTGGCCACAAACACATGCCGGACAGACGGACAGCTCTTCACTGCTTCGTCCACCGTGGTCTTCAAATCGAAGAAACGGCCGCCCCTAACGCCTTGGTTGCATGTGATGACAAACTTGCACTGGGCTGTGTGTATTGGAGAGAAAGGAAAAAATGAAACAGATGTCAGAACAGGCACTATTTTGACAGTGTACAATTGCTGATACAGCCACTGAGCAAACTAACTGGGAGCTAAATTTAGATATGATGGTACTGCATATGTTAACATATTTCATTTTGGGTCATTTTTAAGAAAGCAATTGATAAGCTTATTTTAAGAAACTTGTCTCAACTGAAGAGCTGTCGTTGGATTTTATGTTCATATTACATCAAATAAGATCAGACAGAAACATCTGCTCAGTGTCTGTTTTATGAAATAAGATAAAAACAGGCCTGTCTAAGAACAAACGCCCTTTGAAACTTATCTCTGTTCAGACCACCACGTACACATAGATATCCCAAGACGCTTTATGTAGGGTTTACATTTTTACAATGCTCTAATGTAGCGTGCATGAAACATTCACAATATGGAAACACACCAGATTTTTCAGTTGAGCTCAGTATTCACCGAAAAACATGCAGGGCTTTTACTAGAATTGAATAACTAGGAGAGGACATTAATCCATGTCTTGTTCGATTTCAATAGTCAACAAGAAACTAAAATTGACCGTTTGGTTTTTTCTTTTTAAAAAAAAACATGTTCTTGGTCTTATTGTGCACAATTCATCAGTGTATGCAAGGGGAAAAAAGTCTTTGTAATCTTTCACCAAAATACAACAACTTTCTCTGCCTCCGAAGCAACTTGACCGACATCAAAGCACATTTTCTCTTTATTTTATATTTCTATAGACCTATTTCAGACCTATATTTCTAAAGTTTGGGGTTAGTAAGATTTTTTCAATGTTTTTTAAAAGTCTCTTATGCTTACCGAGGCTGCATTCATTGATCAAAAATACAGTAAAAAAATTATTTTGTGAAAAAAATTACAGTTTGTTTACTATGTTAATATATTTTAAAATGTAATTTATTCCTATGATGGAAAAGCTGAATTTTAAGCAATTTTTACACCAGTTTCGTGATCCTTTAGAAAACTTAAAAATAAAAATTAAATAATAATAATAGTAAGTTGAATAAGCAATTTCTGAGAAACATTGTTGAACACTGTTCATTTGTAATGAAATTATATTTATTTTATTTTTTATATATATATGTTTTCATTTATATTTAAAACCAACCCAGACACATCCCTCCCTTCATTGCTCTTGCCCCCAAAATGCATGAAAAATCACGAAAAATAAAACGAAGATGACAGACGAACGACAAGAACAAAAAATGAGCATACAGTACGCAAGAGTATATACAAGCAATAGTTTATTGTCATTCGCCAGCAGCACACCAGCTCCAGACAAACAATCAGACAAAACCAATCAAAAAACAGCAGCATATCTTGGTTTTGTGAAACATAGCAAAACTAATTTTACTCACGTATGGAGCTGAAACAACGCAACCGCTGCTTCGGTTTTTCAGGCCTTCTCACTTAGGTCTCTCCAGCGCTGGAAAGCTTTTCTAATATTAATGCGGGTCCTAAAGCTCTTGCCTGATCATAACTCTTCTTTTTCCAATGATATTCCTCTGACATTTTGTCTTTTGTAATGCCTTTCAGCAATCACTCTTTCTACAGTCTTTCTTCAAATCTCCCTCTTGCTCACTCTCTCTCCTCCCCCATCATGAGTGTAAACGCTCCACACTGCTGATTGGCTACAAGTGTGTTGTGGTGCTCGGTCTGATCCACTTTCAACAGCATTTCTCAGAAATCACTTACCGCACCTTTAAATAGGCCAGAAATTTAAGTGACTGACCCTTTGCTAAACCCCACCCTACGTTACTGAGCACCTCAGGAACGATGGTGCATCATTTTCCCAGACAAGCTTTTGCACCTCTCTAATATCGGTGTGTTCACATAGTTTCAAACACAATTTCACAAAAACAATCCAAATATATAAGAACTTTTTCTTGCCAGACTACTTTTAATAGTGACACATGGTGCCCAGAGAGGATAGAAGCAGTATAATTAACCTTAAGTTTTCAATAACATGAATTTTGTTTTTTTTTTGCACAATTTTGTATTTGTGCAAATTATAATAAAATTATAGTGGGGGGTATAAAAATACCCCACATTATTTTACTCACCATCCTGAATTCTGCCAGCCAGAGCCTCTGAGCTGAACCCCGCAAACACCACGGTGTGTACGGCACCGATACGGGCACAGGCCAACATGGCCGCTACTGCCATGGGAGACACAGGCATGTAGACGGCCACCCGCTCTCCCCTCTGGACTCCATGACTTTTTAATGTATTGGCAAGACGACAGGTCATCTCCAGAAGCTCCCTGAGATTTGAATGTTTTACAGATATAAACATACAGCTGAGTAACAGGAAATCATACGGGTGGGAAAGCATAGTAAATCTGTGATGGGTCAGTTTCAAGTGGTTCAAGTGCTGAATTGAAGTGGAAACATAGCAGTCACATGTGCACTATAATAAAGTACTGGCAAGCTTTTGTTGGCCTGTTGATCATATAATTATTATTATGCCAGATAGCCTCTGAGGAAACTGTTAATCTTGATTCAACACATCATAAATGAGAAACAGACAGGTGTGTGTCTAAGCAGAGAGCTCTACTGTACATACGTCAGGACTCAAGCATTCCTTGACCTCCTCCATATGGTTGTGAGATCAGACACAAAACACTTTCACTTTCATACCAATGTGCATCAATGTCTTCTAACTTCCTGTTTACCCATGGAAGCAGGAAAGTGACGTGCATATGCGCCGTGCTAACAGTGTCATCATTTACACACATGACTGATTGTGCAATCTGACAGCTGCTTCACAAAAAACCCTGAAAAGATTCATATCTGACCTAGAACAAGAGATACTGGGAAACTAATCTTCACATCGTCGTAATAAAAGATGAGAAATAGTTAAATTTCAAGGTTCAGTGAGCAGGCTGGATCAGAAAAAACTGCCTGCTGACCAAAGTGTTTTGGTAACAGTGAAAACAGTAGATCCTGTAAATATTTAGCCTACTGTTAACAGCAGTGATCTGAACTACAGCCAGGAACATTCAATCTTTATTTCAGGCACTGGAGAGTGGGGGAAATGACATTCCATCTCAGGACCCACAAAACATGCCTTTGTTCTCCATCAGAAAGTCCATGTGAAGGAATTCCCCCCCAAAACGTGTCAGTAGTGTGTTCTAATACCACGCTAAACCTGTCTATCTCAGTATGGCCAGGATTTCTAAGCTGTCACAACATCAAAATACATATTCATTTTGAGATTTGCTAGATTACATTTATCCGCTTTATTAAATTATTAGCGTTTTAAAAGTAACTTTAAGTGAGCATTAAATGATGGCAAGGGTAATCTAAAGGAAAAACAAGGGAACTGAGCACACAGTCCTAGTCTTACGTGAACAAAATTTAATAGCAAAATGTCATTTGTTTTCAATTCCAGTAAATTTCCTACTAAATTTAATGAAACTTAACTTAAAAATATATTGAAGCTAAATATAAAAACTAATAAAAATGACTAGTGCATAATACAATTACTAAAACTTTGAAATTAAAATTAAAACTACAAATATAAAAATAAAAGATCATTAAAAATATTAATAAAAACCATAACAGTGTATAAATAATATTAAATTAACACTACAACTCATCACTGCTGATATAGTAACTAAAAGCAAAGCAACCAGCATGTTATGAATGAGCGTTAAGTTACTAACAGACTAAATGCTAGTCACTACTTGAATATATACTATAATAATTAATTAAAATACTGGTTAGCAAAAAAAAACGCTTACTAAAACCCCATGTGGGTAGAAAGTGTGAAACTGTGGATGGTTTAAGGTTGGGGGTGGGTGCTGCAAGGACACATGTGAATTTCTCAGGTGCTTCATGTACCTGTATGTGATCCTCTCCTCTGTGCCAGGCTCATCTTTCTCCCAAATCAAGGCCACTCTGTTTGGATCCTTTGCCACGTGTACATCCAAACAATTCTCTGTCAATCATTGTAATAGGAAATTACAACTACTTACACACTGTACACACTGTTTACTGTTGTACAAGAAAGTTGTTCTTTGGGCAGTTATAAAGTATGGGAAAATGTAAGTATTATAATCTCGGTTAAGATAAAATACACTCATTACTTTTGTTCAGTAAGACACAAATGTTGTTTTTGGGAAGTGGAGTGGAGTAAAGTTGCGACACTCACCCGAGACATTCAATTGCCCGCCAAGAAACCAGTTGATTTTCCCGCTGGAGAGATCACAGTCCGTCACTTGACGGAAGGGTTTGGTCCATGCCAGCCTCTCCTTGGCGATGGATCCCCAGAAAGTTTCTGGGTCTTTGACTGACAGTTCATATAAATCTGCGTAGGTCTTTCCAGCGAAATGCGAGCTGAGGTCCGGTTGAGCCGCGCTGATGCTGCTGGACTGAGAGCTCGCGTGACTCCGTGAGATGAACACAACACTGTTCCTAAACAATATGTTTCCCCTGGCCAAAGAATTCAGCAAACTTCTGCCCACACGTCCAGCCATAATTGCTCCCAGTCAGTGCTGGAGTGAAGTTTGCTCAAGTCTCCACAGCCCGTGACTGTTCCTACGAGGAGAGGGAGGAGGAAACTTGTTGACAAAGAGCTGATCAGAAGAATATCTCAAACCGCCCCCTAAATCAGCTTCACAATGAACCAAAGCCATGAATCACTAATGCTGCGCCTTTAACCATCGATTACAACACTGCAGTTTCCTTTAATGATCTGGAGTTTTGAACGTTACACAATATTGGGTTGTACGGTCGTTGTAAAGATATTTTGTTTACATGGTCTGTGAAATTGAATAGTTTCAAAGCAGACACATATTTGCATAATATCACATAAACCGTCTTTATGTGACGTGGTAAAGTTTTATATTCATAATGACGTCCTGTTCAATTTCACTTTTCGGTTCTAAAACGGTACCATGTGCGACACGTCGAGTCTCTGAACGTCATACTCAAATACCCCAAAGTCTTGCTGCCCCCTAGTGGAGCATTTATAGAGGGGCAGTTCAAACAGACAGGATGAATGGATGGATGGTTCTGAGATAGTCTGGCTCTCGCTTTTCCTACAAACAGAACACAGACAGTGAATAGGGAATTGGTGTGCCTTCTTTCTCTTTCTATGTGGCAATAAGCTGCATTGCACCATGGACTTTAGTTACCCCCACACAGCTTCAAAGAGTCTCTATCCTTTTGAGTCTCTCAGCATATTGTGGTGCCCTGTGGTCGAGTTTGGAGAGAGAGAATGTGTGTGAGTACTTGAAAGAGAGTCCCTCTCTGTGTGCTTAAATAAGCGTGGTATTTATGAGTTTTCCTTTTTTTCACACGTAAATAATCTACAGTAAGCATGTTGTGGGCGTGTTTTGTTTACATTTGTAAACCAACCTTTTCTGACCGAGTTAAGCACAGCATTAAGTACTGATCCACTCAACAAGAGTGTAATGAGAAGTGAGGATATTTGTGATTGATTATAAAGTTACATCTTCCCGTAATCTGCATTCAAATGGCCTGGCCAAAATTAATTAAGGCACTCATGGGGTTAAAGAAAAACCGCTTCCATGGTTAAAGTACCTAGATATGACGTAGTAGTTAGATTAGCCAATAAGGATGCAGGGACGTGACAGCTCTCGGAAGCATAGGGCGGGGCTTCACGGCAGCGGTTAGCGGGCACTAGAGAGTTGTTCTGTTGTTAATGTGAGTAACTGAAACGTTTATGCAAATATTATAGTGCGGGAGTTGTTGCAAAACTTGTGATATGATAATGTAGTGCGCTAGCTTGTGTAATGAACCCATTTTATCTGTTTAAAGTCGTGAATGACTGTTTGAGCAAATAAATCTTGATGCACTTTACATCCTTTGAACTATTGAAAACGATTTCCATTGTAACGTTAACCGTCCACAAACTCCTCTTATTTCGGACTACCTTGATATATAATCAGTGATTTTGTATAATTCATTGTGGTATAGAGATAAAGTAGTTCATAAAACGCATTTCTTTTATTAGTTTTGTGGTGAATGAGATCTTTTTATATTAATAATCCGTAAATTTGACCATCCGGGATTATATGAAACGCCTAATGTCATACATTTATGCTGTTTTATTTCGGAAATCATGATGTTTGCAGGGGAAAAACTCCCAGTGTAGTAACAACTGTCCCATTGCAGACTTGTTGACTGACCAGTCACAGTGTACCTTCCTATAACCTGTAGGGTCAATTTTCATGACGCCAAAATGGGAGCTGGTATCTCTGCCTCGATGGGAGATGACGGCCTACTGGATTCTCTCCTTCACCTCTCATCTCTATTCTTTCTACCAGCTGCACAGGTTTTCTAAAGGTGAGCTGCCTTTCTGTCCTAGAACAAAACACAAAACCTCCAGGTTACAAGAGAGGATCTCAATAACACAAGGTATAGGTACATAATCCAGATGTTCATTGCATATTCAAATGTCAAACCCATATATATATATATATATATATATATATATATATATACACACACATATATATATATATATATATATATATATATATATATATATATATATCCTAGAAAAATTGCAGCTAAACAAGATGCATGCATATTGCATGACCATTTGACCATCACCACTCCACAACTTTGTCAGACAAAAAAACCCTTTAATTATTAAATGATTATCATATACCTGTGTAATCATTTATTTGGATGAATTTATCCTGAATTAATATAAAATACATGTTTTGCTGCATTTTTAGCGCACACATGGACTTTATCTTATGTTGTGTCAGTTTGAAAAGTGCTACTGTGGTGTGTGTGTTTGTGTGTATTTGTATTCCTTACATTGTGGGGACCAAATGTCCCCACAACGTAAGTAAAACCAGTAAATCTTGACATTGTGGGGACCTTTTGTTGGTCCCCACAAGGAAACAAGCTTATAAATCATACAGAATGATCTTTTTTGAAAATCTAAAATAGCAGAACATTTTCTGTGATGGGTAGGTTTAGGGGTAGGGGTGGTGTAGGGGGACAGAATGTACAGTTTGTACAGTATAAAAACCATTACGCCTATGGAATGTCCCCATAAAACACAAAAACACAACGTGTGTGTGTGTATGTGTGTGTGCTTGATCCTGTCGTGTTAACTGCTGACTCTAAGGGCTCTGAAAAGGTTGTGCTGTCATTTTGAGGGACGATGAGATCTCGGGTCAGCAAAAGGCAACACACGGCACCCATTTTATCTATTTCAACCAAAACATGCCAGTCAAAAAAGTGCAAAAATAAAGCTTCAAAATAGGGCCTCTCCTCATGCGGAGGAAACCACTGCAGAAATAATAACGATAGGTGAATATGATGATACATTTAAAGCTAAGTGTTTTATCCATCAGAAAACAGCATTTTGCAGCATACTATCTGGATGATTTTAGGTTCAGTTCCATGTAGTCTTCATAGTAGTAATAGTAATCATTCTGAGCAAAGCTGAATTGAATATTTGAGAAAAGATTCACTTTATAAATTTGTGCAAAATAAATTGAAGGAAATTTGTTAGCCAGTGTTAAGTATTATTCACAGGCTTTGCATCACAAATATTGCATTGTGTGTCTTATTGCTCTGGTAGGTCTAATTTCTTCATTTTAAAGATCCGTTAGGCACTATTAATCATTGTTTCTGATGTGGGTTTCTAAAATACAAAATATAACTCCAGGTCAGTGTCATTTAAGATTTGTAACAGATCAAATATGCCCTTGAGATTGCTTTCTGCAGTCTTTGTGTTTCATCCACAGTGCGATCACCAGATGGCACTGTGGTCTTACTTCTGTTTCCATATACACTTTCTTTTCTGGAAAAAGTGTGTTTATGACAGTGTGGATAGTTCCTAGCCTGCCAGTGCACCCTGCAGGAAAAGCGTCTGTCGAGGTGACGAGAGGACCATCCTGAGAAACTGGATGAAGAAAGAAATATAGGGAGAGAGGGATGGACAGAGAGGGGCGGGGTAGAGAAAACAATACCAAACTGACACTGCATTGCAGGGGAGAAAGATGAGAGTTAATGCATGTGTGCAGAGAATATTCAAGAGATCTTGGCCTTCATTGAAACTTATCCATGGAGCTTTTATCCATGAAATGAAAGTGATAGGGCTGTCAAGTTTACTTTCATTGTAATGGTGAAAGTTTTGTTAAACTTTCAGAAAAAATGAAAACCATACAGGTTTAGTTTGAAATAAGGGCGAGTAAATGATGAGAACATATTCATTTTTGGATGAACAATCTCATTGTGCAGTTGTGCATTAAAAAAGAAACCTTTTCTAGACCTGGAAAAGTAAAGTTAATAAAAATCAAATAACTGATTTTAAAAACGAAGATATTTTTTTCTAGTTATACCATGTTAAATTATTAAATGAAGTAGAAACTGTGAGTAAAGTTTTTATTCCTTCACAATAGTGTGAGAGAAATGTGTTTTCCTGTGCTTGATTGACAGAGCATGAGGTCAGTCTGAACAGAGAGGTGCAGCTGGAGAGAGGATTCTTTATATGGGGATTTAAGAAGGTGAGAGAACACATGGTAATTATATTAGTGACTATAATCAGGGTGGCACATTTGGCTGATGCACCCCAGCAAGGCCAATTTCCTGTTTCCTGCTCAATCATCAAGTTCCTTTTTATACAGATGTACAAAACACACACTCTCTGTGTATGTGTGTATGTTCTTCTGCCTGTGTGTGTTTTAGGACCCTAATGATTTTGAATGGAGTTTTTGGAATGAGTGGGCGTGGCGGTCTCTTCTGTGGTCTCTGATTGGCCATGCTGTGGTGTCCAGACTGGCAGCCTATTATCTACCTCAGGTAATTTTAATCCAGAGAACATGAATTTGAGCAAGTCATCAAATGTTTGCATGCTTCATCATCTTTCCTTGTGCACTTGTGTTACAGTTCCGACTGGCAGTCATTGCATTGTATGGCTTGTTTTCTGCTGGATGGCTTCTCGGCTTGTGGGGTGTGACTCTTTTGATGCTACATCTAAGCATCTCATTGGTGGTTGCTCAGCTTCGTAGCCCCACTCTATCATGGTTTTGCTCCCTCCTGCTGCTCTCCACACTCAATATCAGTGCCCTCCAGGATTTACAGGTATGTGAATGTCTGTGCGCCTGTAATTGCTGTAATCCATGAATGTGAAACACCAAAGTTTCCACTCCTCTGAGGAGAAGCTGCATAAAAGTCTCCAATTTGAAGGGGGGTTCACCCAAAAATGAAAGTCTGTCCTCATTTACTCAATTTCATGTTGTTCCAAGTCCATATGGCTTTCTTTTTCCCATCTTGGAACACAAAAGGAGAAATGTGAATGATATGCTGGTTGCTTTTTGCATGCAATTACCATGAACGATAGCTAGATCTTTCAAGCTTCAAAAAGAAAAGGATGCAAAACCACCACAAAAGTATCATAAATGTATTATAAAAGTGTAAAATCATAAAATTTTTCAACTCACTCCACATTCATGAGGAAAGCAGCAATGCCTGACATGAACAAATTGTTCTTTTCAAAAGTCATATATTTTCAGTTGGTTGATTCCAGTGTTATTATAGTATTATTAATATTTGGAATCAGTTTAATTAGTTTTTAATTTTTTTTTTTAAAAATGTGCTTTTTTTAATGCTTTCCAAAAGAGGGCAGAGCTTTAACAGATTGCGCTTCGTTTGCTCACAATCAACAAAGCTGGAGAATCTCATGCAGCCAAAATGACGATTGTCAGTAATGGTGTTCAGCCTTACATTGTTCAAACCGGAGTCAGACACTGAAGGAGAGACTCAGGAAGAAGTTAAAACTTTTAGAATACAACTGGATGTTTCTGAATGGTTTGTGGATAAATTTATGTAGTTGCTGTGGAGTTGATTCATCTCATCGACTAGCATGTGCTGTCATGTTAATGTTTTGTGCAAATCCTGTGTTGAATTGACCCTCGTTTGTGAAGCAGTCCAGCGTGCCAACAACACTCTACTACAACTCATTACCTGTATTAACTGCACCTGTTTGAACTCGTTACCTGTATAAAAGACACCTGTCCACACACTCAATCAAACAGACTCCAACCTCTCTACAATGGCCAAGACCAGAGAGCTGTGTAAGGACATCAGGGATACAATTGTAGACCTGCACAAGGCTGGGATGGGCTACAGGACAATAGGCAAGCAGCTTGGTGAGAAGGCAACAACTGTTGGCGCAATTATTAGAAATGGAAGAAGTTCAAGATGACGGTCAATCTCCCTCTGTCTGGGGCACCCTGCAAGATCTCACCTCATGGGGCGTCAGTGATCATGAGGAAGGTGAGGGATCAGCCCAGAGCTACACGGCAGGACCTGGTCAATGACCTGAAGAGAGCCGGGACCACAGTCTCAAAGAAAACCATTAGTTACACACTACGCCGTCATGGATTAAAATCCTGCGGCGCATGCAAGGTCCTCCTGCTCAAGCCAGCGCATGTCCAGGCCCGTCTGAAGTTTGCCAATGACCATCTGGATGGTCCAGAGGAGGAATGGGAGAAGGTTATGTGGTTTGATGAGACAAAAATAGAGCTTTTTGGTCTAAACTCCACTCGCCGTGTTTGGAGGAAGAAGAAGGATGAGTACAACCCCAAGAACACCATCCCAACCGTGAAGCATGGAGGTGGAAACCTCATTCTTTGGGGATACTTTTCTGCAAAGGGGACAGGACGAATGCACCGTATTGAGGGGAGGCTGGATGGGGCCATGTATCGTGAGATCTTGGCCAATAACCTCCTTCCCTCAGTAAGAGCATTGAAGTGCCTGGGTCTTCCAGCATGACAACGACCCGAAACACACAGCCAGGGCAACTAAGGAGTGGCTCCGTAAGAAGCATCTCAAGGTCCTGGAGTGGCCTAGCCAGTCTCCAGACCTGAACCCAATAGAAAATCTTTGGAGGGAGCTGAAAGTCCGTATTGCCCAGTGAAACCTGAAGGATCTGGAGAAGGTCTGTATGGAAAATCCCTGCTGCAGTGTGTGCAAACATGGTCAAGAACTACAGGAAACATATGATCTCTGTAATTGCAAACAAAGGTTTCTGTACCAAATATTAAGTTCTGCTTTTCTGATGTGTCAAATACTTATGTCATGCAATAAAATGCAAATTAATTACTTAAAAATCATACGATGTGATTTTCTGGATTTTTTTCTACATGCTTTGTAAGTGGGCAAACCTGCAAAATCGTCAGTGTATCAAATACTTGTTCTCCCCACTGTATGTCCAAACAAAAACAAAAAAACTTAAGTCATTGTAATTGCATGGAAACGTGTGACCAGCACAGTTTTCAAAATTTCTCCTTTTGTGTTCCCTGATGATGATGACAGAATTAAATGGTGACAGAATTATTCATTTTGGTTGAACTACCCATATCCCTTTAAAGCTTTCTGTATTGATGAGGTGGAGGTGCTATGCACAGAGTGAGGGATTTGTCCGGTTCAGGATCAGGTTCAGCAGAGTCTCCTGGGCTCTCACAGCATATCTGCAGAGCTCCGCAGAGAGAATGGAGATGAGACAGAAACAAGTCCGCATTAAATGTCACCGTTCTCTTCACACAAACACAGTGATACATACACTTTCAAACAGTGTTTAAAGCAAACATGGAAAGTCAAACATTTACATGCACAACAGTGCTTGTGAATTTCCTTTTTCTTCACGCAATGTTGCAACTTTACAATAAAAAGAGTCAGCTGGCTTCCAGAAGGTCCTGTTTTTGTTTTCCCTTGTCTGCTCTGTCACTTGACAGAGTGAATGATTGATTGACAGCTGTCATTCGATAACTGACTGAATGGGAAAGCAACGAGATCAACAAGCTCGTGCATATAGAGGGGAGAAAAGAGATGGAGGGAATATTGATCTGAGTGACAAACGAGCTCTCTACTTTCCTTGAGTTTCTCTTTGATTAATTGTGACATGAGCCCAAAGATTCCCATCTTAATTAAACCTTCAACTAATTATTATTTATTACTCAGCAGCAGCCATTAGCACACCCATCCGAAGAACAAACAACTGTAATTTAATCTATTGTGATCTTCATTCTCTTTTAATGATCTTTTTGTTCAGTATATCTCTGTTTACCTCAGTTGCATATGAGCTGTGAAAATCCCTCAGGAAGACAGCAATATCCATGCAGCTACCGCCGAGACTGCTATAATGACATACAAAAAAAAAAACAGCATCAGCCAGTGACTAATTCCAGAATGCCGCCCTGTCATTTACTGTAATTTAGAGGTGGTTATAGCTTTATTTTGGAGTGGCGATAATGAGTTTTTGAAAGTGGCTGCTGCTGTGTCTGCTGGCTGGATGCCAGCTGTCATCTTCTGAGCATGCCCAGTAGATCATATTAGTTTAGTTTCGCCACAGAGAATCACTGGATGCTGGCCTGAGGTGGAGTAATCTAGAAAGATAGAGCTGTGGTTTACAGTGGTTGTTCATCACTTATAGAGGCCTACTTGAAGGATAGTTCACCCAAGAATGAAAATTCTATATTACAGCAACTGACTGTGTTAAACTGATAGTCTGCCCAAAAATGAAAATTCTGTCATCATTTACTCGCCCTCATGTCATTCCAAACCAATTTGACTTACTTTCCTCTGTGGAACACAAGAGAAGATATTTTGAAGAATGTTGGTTACCTCTTTGGTTAATTGGACAAACGATACAACTGGGAACTGAAACCGTTTGGTTACCAGCATTCTAAAAATATCATCTTTTATTTTCTGCAGAAAAAAAGTCATACAGGATATTACATGGGGGTAAGTAATTTATTACAGAATTTTAATTTTTGGGTGAACTAATCCTTTAAATCATCTATGTACTATTCAGTCACTGTAAAATAGTTATGGATCTGTAATTGCCCTCTTTATGACATACAAAAGAACATTTTAGACACGTTTGGACTCTTAAGTAGCGCTTAAAAGTGTCTGAATGACATTGCGTTGGATACAACATATCAAACTAAGTTGTAACTGGTCCTACAATGATTTAAGTAAAGCTTTGAAGTCTGTTATATCAGATCAACCATAGGCGTAGTTCATCACACTAACATTAAATAACCAGAAAGAGTCTAACTAGGCTACTTTTTGTCTTTATTTTGAAGAATATATCTATCATCTATCAATATATCTATCATTTTATAATTTCAAACCTAACAAACTGTGCAGCAGTTTTACAAGTGAAGTGTGTCCTTTCTGTCTCACTGGTGGAACTAAACCGAGTTGGAAAAATAATAACTGTTTTCAAACATGCAGAAGCCCACAGAGGCCATAAAATAAGTTGAGATTGTGAATAAATTAGATTTTATTTTTATTTTTGGGTCTCTGGCAGAGTGACAAGGTGATGGGAAATAACTGGGTGAATGGGATCTATCTTTTTTCAGTTAGCTTGTGCTTTCTGTCTGCCATTTTCTTTTGCTATGAATTTTGTATATTGTGGTCCTGCTTCACCAGTTCTGACAAGACTGTCTCATCCTTGTATAGTATAAATTAAATCCCAACATGCTACATCACCCGTGTTGGCTTTGTCATGTGACCAGTTGTGTCGTTTCTCTGTCATTCAGAGCTCTTTTCCCGTGGTGTTGTAGAATGGTAAGATATCCATTGGATTTGCAATTCAGAATCTCTCCAAGTACTTTTCACTTACTTTTTTATGAATACTATGAATTTGGACATACTACTTATTTCACAAACAGTTTTTCAGTTGCTATGTGGAGGTGTATTCAGATGCAGGGATAGTCTTCTTACTGCCACCACAGAGCCAATTGTATCCAATAGCACCAACTTACTAATAATACTCTTCTTTCAGGGCCTGTTCACTGTGTTGCAAATTTCATTTATTGTCCTGTAGCCACTGATTTTTAGCTTCCTTTTATTTAGTTGGTTAATTCAAAATGTTTTTCCCCTCTTTTATCTGTCTGTAGCATGGCTGGTGTACTTCTGAGGATCAGTACTACTTCTTGCTCTTCAGTACTGCTGTTTGTAGTTTGCGCTGCATTAGCTTTAGTCTAGAGCTGTGCTGGCTCCCCCTGCAGGCTGGAGGACCAAACCGTTGCTCCTCTCTACAGGTTAAAGGAATAAAGACTCTAATTTCTCAATTCTACAAGCTCACTGCTTACTGCTTCTATCATCCTCTGTTCTACAATGGACCCATCATGACCTACAGAGACTTCAGCGACAAGGTATAAGAAAATGAGGATCATAAAAGGGTGCAGGGTCTATGCTTTACCCAAATGTGCTGTAAATATCTTTCTCTTTCTGTGCAGATAGAGAGACCGGTGTGTAAAGTGTCTGTGGTGTATGTATTAAGTACGATACTGCGCGTGTGTGTCTGGTGGTGTTTAGCCGAATTCATGATCCACTTCATGTACATGCACGCCATCCAGAGCAACGAAACGTACCTGGAGATGCTGCCGCACTGGGCGCTGGGTAAGTCTGTGACTGCATATGAATTCTTGTACTTTCATGGTAAATACTGAATTCAATGATGTACATCTTAAAAATCTTTAGGCATGCAAGTGTGTAGTGTAATACACACTTCACAGATATCCTTCATGCCAAGTTTTTTGACCCGATGTGCCAACAGCAACCATAAGTTGCGATTCCACCGCAGGAACTCTCCCCAGGATCTAGGGACTTTGGGGTGGTACTCGGTGTGTTTCGACCTCAGGAACCAGGGTCTAAATAAAATTCCGGGTAATAATTCTCCCCTCAACATGTCCATAACAGTCTTCTGTTAATTAAGTAAAATTCCATTCAAAAGTTGGGGGTTGGTAAGATCTCTTAATGTTTTTTGACAAAACGTTTTGTGCTCACCAAGATTATATTTATTTAATCAAATATAGTAAAAACTGATTATGTGAAATATTTTTACAATTTAAAATAACTGATTCTATTTTGGTATATTTAAAAAAAAATATTTTTTTTTGCAGTGATGGCAAAGCTGAATTTTTATCAGCTTTTAGTCCAGTCCTCCGTGTCACATGATTCTTCAAAAATCATTCTAGCTTCATATCAAATGTTTCTTATTATTATCAGTGTTGCTTCCTAAAACCTTTGTGAAAGTTCAAAAGTACAGCATTGATTTGAAATAGAACTCATTTAACATTTTAAATGTATTTACTGTCACTGTTGACCAATTTAATGCATCCTTGCACAATAAAATCTTACTGACACAATGTTTGAATGGTTGTGTATGCCTGAGGATCAAGTTTCTTGGTTCCTGCAGCTCTTATACTTGAAAATAGCAACCCTTTTCAAATTGTTCTGCTCTGTCCTTCAAAGTTTAGCTCTAACCCCAATTAAACACACCTGAACCAACTTATCAAGCTCTAACTAGGCATACTAGAAACTTCCAGGCAGGTGAGTTGGAGCTAAACTCTGCAGGACAATGGCCTTCCAGGATTGAGTTTGGATACCCCTGTCTTCTAGGATAACATAGTGTCCAAAAAATCATCTGCAGATTATTGTTAGCCTACAACATCATATGTTTTTCTACATATTGCGGTTTGCATAGAGTGTAAGTAGGGAGTTTCTAAGCAAATTCCACAGTTTTTATCCAAACTATGTATTTCAGAATGGATGCAGTCTGTCATTGTATAACTGGTGTTAATTTGGGTGTTAAAGTGTTTATTATATTATCGTGCGCAGATGTTCGCAATGAAACGCACACAGAGTTTCAGCCTTGTGCGTGTGCTCTCCTGTGCAGTGTCTTGATTCTGCACTTGCTGTCTATTGATCTGTGGAAGTTGCTGATTTGTGCTGCCTGAACTTTGATTCAAAAACACAGACTCTGCAAGCATATAGAGGGTCTGTGCAGCAGCACACTGGAACATCGAGTCATTATCACCACTTTGTACCTGCGTTTTGTACAGAAAGGGCTTGCAGAAATTGTCCTATTTTTTTTACAAGCTTTTAGCTCTGTACCAGTGGGAAATGGGAAAAGACAGATGCTGTTCTCAGTTTCCACTGACACACAGAAAGAGAGAGAAACGAATAGGGAGAGATGACTATAGAGGATGAGGATGATAGAACTAAATTATGAAACAGTTCAGAATAAAACTGAAATCTGTGGTTCTCCTCAGCCAGAATGGGATGAAGGGCCGAAATGAGCTTCGCATACACTGCGTGGCCAATAGTATGTAGACCCCTGATTTGGCTGAGCAGCCCTGTCATTTCAGATGTTTAAAGGGCAAATGTCTGTGTGAGATCAAGGACATTGCTGCTTTACTGTTTCATGTCATGTACCTTCTCTCTTTTTCACCTGCAGGTGGTTTGGCTCTGGCGTTAGTGCAGTTTTTTTACGTAAAGTATCTGGTCTTGTTTGGAGCGGTGTCACTGCTCGTCAGGTTGGACGGATTGGAGCCGCCCACGTTACCACGGTGTGTCAGCATCATATACAGCTTCACTGGGATGTGGAGGTAAATATATACAATTCTGTGTCCTGTCAAACTTCAAAAGTTCTGACCTTTTGACTTCTGAAGCACTGTTTCCTTTAGTTGGAAAGATTTTAAGGCGGTTCAACTGTCATCTGCAGTATACCTGTGAAACAGCAGGGGGCAGAGCTACGCTGCAGTTGCTTTAATTGATTTAAGCCGTGATACGATTGGAACGGGTTTAAGACTCACTTACACCATCCACACGCACGGTACAGGAGAGTAACAAGGTCATGCTTTCTGTTTAATGTCACAAACATCTTACCTCATATGAGACTGAGTGTTCGGCTTCTCTGATGGAGTTGAGCTCTCAGACGTCTCGTGAGAGGATGTAGAACAGACTCATACATGCAGGCTTCCTCCCAGACAATTTTATTTTACTCTAAAAGCTTGAATTCTTGATGAAGGTACACAGCATTTCAACTTGAATAGTCTGGAATGGTCTCCTAGGCAACACCAGTCTGGAAACAGCTGACTTGTCTGACAGTCTGTCTTTTTTTTTTTTTTTACATTCTTTAAACTTGGTAGAATGTGTATATTACTGCTAATTTATTGCCTTCTATTTGTTATTTTCATAAATACATAGTACAAAAAGGTCTATGGCTGTACCATTGCCTTGTGTACAATGTATAATGGAAATAATGTTTTGGACACAAGCATGATGATAATACCATGGTATTCTTAGATGTACCTCAGAGTTCCATGTAAATACCATGGTATATGAATATAGTAATTACATAGTATATCAATATGATAGGATACCATGGTATGTAGGACTCCCTTGAAAATGAGATGTTACATATCAAGGG
The DNA here is from genome assembly GCA_038088235.1 of Zacco platypus. Lineage (NCBI taxonomy): Eukaryota > Metazoa > Chordata > Actinopteri > Cypriniformes > Xenocyprididae > Zacco > Zacco platypus. Next base: position 19,148,010 of record CM076069.1, read on the forward strand.
GCTATCCTTGAAATGTATTCAAATTCAATATGGTAATTGTTAAATGAAAGTTCATATCTCACACAGAGAAATAAAATGGTTTAATGATTATTAAATTGATGTCATTTTTCTACGATAATTATCGGATAAAGTAAACAATACTGTGAAATATTATTACAATTTAAATTAAATTTATCCTTGTTTTTGTCATTACAAGAAACATTTCCCAATATTATTAGTGTTAAACAGTAGTAAAAACAACTAACTGTAATAACTTTACTAACTATATTCATCATGGTATTTTTGTTGTATTTATCCGCTTCGCATAATACACGCAGGTTTGTTATTTTTCTTATCCCAGCAGATCATTGTCGCTCATCGTCACGAGGATAGAGTGACACTATCATCTGTATCTTGTGTAATCGTGCATGTTTTTAGTGTATCAGCAGATCTGCAATGCAGACAGCTGCTGAAGCTCAGAGAGCCGGAAAGGTTTAGCACTAGTGTGTGTCTCAGAGTGGTGTTGAAGGTGATGGAGTTTAGAGTGTGATAAATGAGAGCTGTAAGGAAGCAGATGTATGCTGGAGACTTGAGCAAGACCTGCTGTAAGACCCCGTCTGGCTTCAATCCCACACGGAGCAACAGAGCTTAGCTCCTCTGAACCTGATAGAGCACACGCACACACACATACACTCATGCTTTTTCTAACAGCTCAGCATAGCCTCAACACACTCACTGATATACAGGTCATATAATTAGAATATCCTCAAAAAGTTGATTTATTTCACTAATTCCATTCAAACACTGAAACTTGTATATTATATTCATTCATTACACACAGACTGATATATTTCAAATGTTTTACTTTTAATTTTGATGATTATAACTGAGAGCTGAGGAAAATCCCAAATTCAGTATCTCAGAGAATTAGAATATTACTTAAGACCAATACAAAGAAAGGATTTTTATAAATCTTGGCCAACTGAAAAGTATGAACATGAAAAGTATGAGCATGTACAGCACTCAATACTTAGTTGGGGCTCCTTTTGCCTGAATGACTGCAGCAATGCGGCGTGGCATGGAGTCAATCAGTCTGTGGCACTGCTCAGGTGTTATGAGAGCCCAGGTTGCTCTGATAGAGGCCTTCAGCTCTTCTGCATTGTTGGTTCTGGCATATCGCAGCTTCCTCTTCACAATACCCCATAGATTTTCTATGGGATTAAGGTCAGGCGAGTTTGCTGGCCAATTAAGAACAGGGATACCATGGTCCTTAAACCAGGTGCTGATTGCTTTAGCACAGTGTGCAGGTGCCAAGCTCTGTTGGAAAATGAAATCTACATCTCCATAAAGTTGGTCAGCAGCAGGAAGCATGAAGTGCTCTAAAACCTCCTGGTATACGGCTGCATTGACCTTGGACCTCAGAAAACACAGTGGACCAGCAGATAACATGGCACCCCAAACCATCACTGACTGTGGAAACTTTTCACTGGACCTCAAGCAACGTGGATTGTGTGCCTCTCCTCTCTTCCTCCAGACTCTGGGACCCTGATTTCCAAAGGAAATGCAAAATTTACATTTACATTTACATTAAGTCATTTAGCAGACGCTTTTATCCAAAGCGACTTACAAGTGAGGAAAACAAACAAGCGATTCTTCATGAGTTGGCAAATAACACAGGAAGTGCTCACAATACAAGTTTCATACTGTAACAAAGTTCTTAAGAACGGGAAGAAGGAGGCGGGAACCGGCGAACATTCAACAACTTTAATAATCATAAAATAAACAAACAATAACGAAAGTAGAAGGGCGGCAGTTCCTCACGGCGACTGCCGCCCACACCAACAAAATAAAACACAACATAACTTCCAGGCCTGGTCCTCTCTCGTCCTTCACTGTCGTCGCTCCTCCTTTATGCTTCCGGAGCTCCTCCGTGAGAGATACGAGACCGGTGCGCCGAGCACCTGAAGCTCGTTAACACTCGCGTCACCGGCCTCGCGCCGTTCCCTCGCGGCTCTCGCCCGCCCTGCTCGTCACACATACATTGCTCAGTACCATAAGCTAGAGTAGGAACAAAAGGTCATTGCAAAAGAGGCTGGCTGTTTACAGAGCTCTATTTACTTTCATCAGAGAATATAACTTTGGACCACTTAGCAGCAGTCCAATCCTTTTTGTCTTCAGCCCAGGCGAGACGCTTCTGACGCTGTCTGTTGTTCAAGAGTGGCTTGACACAAGGAATGTTACCGCTGAAACCCATGTCTTGCATATGTCTGTGCGTAGTGGTTCTTGAAGCACTGACTCCAGCTGCAGTCCACTCTTTGTGAATCTCTCTCACATTTTTGAATGGGTTTTGTTTAACAATCCTCTCCAGGGTGCCCCTATTGCTTGTACACTTTTTTCTACTACATCTTTTCCTTACCTTCGCCTCTCTATTATTGTGCTTGGACACAGAGCTCTGTGAACAGCCAGCCTCTTTTGCAATGACCTTTTGTGTCTTGCCCTCCTTGTGCAAGGTGTCAATGGTCGTCTTTTGGACAACTGTCAAGTCAGCAGTCTTCCCCATGATTGTGTAGCCTACAGAACTAGACTGAGAGACCATTTAAAGGCCTTTGCAGGTGTTTTGAGTTAATTAGCTGATTAGAGTGTGGCACCAGGCGTTTTCAATATTGAACCTTTTCACAGTATTATAATTATGTGAGATACTGAATTTGGGATTTTCCTTAGTTATCAGTTATAATCATCAAAATTAAAAGAAATAAACATTTGAAATATCACCCTGTGTGTAATGAATGAATACAATATACAAGTTTCACTTTTTGAATGGAATTAGTGAAATAAATCAAATTTTGATGATATTCTAATTATATGACCAGCACCTGTACTTCAAAATTCTGCTCACATGCTCATCTCTGTGTTTAATGGCTAAGAACCACCGGATGCAATATACTGTACCACGTGGAGACAGTACCATACTGCAGGACAGCAAAGTCTCTGATTACAGTGCAAATGTCCTACAGGGAGCGAACGAGATTGAGAACAACAGAGAGCGAGAGAGAAAGAGAGGCTGAGATTTTGCTCCTGCCTGCAGTTAAATCTGGAGATTTTCTTAGTGTGTGTGTGTGTGTGTGTGTCTGCACACATGTGCGTGGATGTGCGAGTATTGCTGTTTGTGCATGTGTGTGATTTAGTACGGTCGGTCACTATCATGGGCTGGGTTTACGGCGGTTGAAAGGTTTATAGGTTGCTGTAAAAAATGGTTCATTTAGTCTAGCATCAACACACGCGCTTTTCCATTTTGCTGACTCCTGCTGATAGCTATCTAATCACACTCAATTGATCTATTGTTTTTATGGGTCAGTGTCACAAGGCTTTATTCTAGAGCTATTAATTTACTTAAAAATGTTTACATTAAATCAAAATTGATGTGTTCTTAATGCATGTTATTGGTCTTACTTTGAACATGCATTTTTTTTCTCTTACAAAATTTGTCCGGTTCTGTTAAAAATGACATTATGATTGACATGATTATGAATACTGAGATGAATACAAAGACCGCATTTCTAAAATCTTTGAAAACGACAACAAAAAAATGTATTCCTTTTTTTTTTTCCGTTTATTGTGACCATTCATTGTCATTGACCCCCAAAACTAAAGTGATATTTTCTGTCCTTTCCCTGTCTCTAAACAACCCTCACTCATGTTTATGTTTTCATTAGGACATTGTTTAGTATGTTTAAGACATTTTCCTCATGGGGGCTGTTTGCTGGTGTTTTATTACCCTTTTTATGACCTTAGGTCTCCATAATGTAGGCACAACCTGTCTTTCTCTCTCTCTCTATCTCATATACACACATACTCACACTCGCACTCATTCAGGTTTGTTTAGCTATCGTAGTGAGGACATTGCTTAGACTTCCATTGATTTTATATCAGGTCAATGATATCTTCTATCACCTAACCCAACCTCTACTCCTAAACCTACCCATCACAGAAACATGTGATTTAAAAGCTTTTGTAATTAGTGAGGACCAGTCAAATGTCCTCACTAGTGGGTTGTCAGAGTATTTCACAATATAAGTGCGGACATTTGGTCCTCACAAGTATAGGCAAAAGAAGCACACACAGGTTTGTTTTGCCGTCTTAGTGAGTGACATTCCATAGGCGTAATGGTTTTTATACTGTACAAACTGTACATTCTATCCCCCTACACCACCCCTAAACCTACCCATCACAGAAAAGAGTCTGCATTTTTACAGCTTTTTTTACAGCGTAACCCATTTACGTCGTAATTCCAGTGTCATACCCATGTCATTATACAAATTTGTGTCCTCATAAATCACGAAAACAAGCACACTCACACACACACACAATGAGAACAAGGCCAGGTTTTATCCTGATCATCAGCTCACCTGTAGTCACGATGAAAACTCTGTCTGAGCTGAGGGAAGTATTTATACACTGTTCCATCAGGCCTGCCTTGTCAGATGATTTCTGAAGTACAAAAGCCCAATCTGAAGGAAACGGAAGGATATTGAGTGAATATGTTCCAGTGTGTATCTCACTTTCAGCATCATTAATCACCATCTGACTCTCAGAGCTTATGAATGACACCAGGCATGAGATTCCAGATCAGTTTGTTCTCTGCATCTGTTTATATAGTTTCTAGTTTATGTGCCACGCGCATCTAGTGGTGTCAAATTGGCATTTCAGAGGGTTTGCTTTCTTGCCGAAGCTTTATTACTGTGGTGTTTTAGGCATGAAATATACAAATAGACTGTAGTGTAGTGATTCCTAAGCAAGGAATTTAAATTTTTAGCTTTATTAAACCTATAAAATAGAAAAACTATAACCAATTGTCTTTTCAGTTGTCTTTTTAAGATAAGATTTTTTTTTGCATGTTTGTGTTGACTTGCAGCAGAACTTTTACTACTTGTAGTTTTTTATGCTGTTTTAATAATGATGTTAACAAAGGACATCATTCGATTTAGTATATCGGGTTTAGTGTTTGTAAAGGGCTTCTTGAGCCTAACCGATGGTAAGAAAATTGATTAAACTGTTATTGTTTTGGATGAATTATCCTTGCAAGTATGTACACAACGGGACAACGAATGCATTGGTCAAGCATGTCTCCACATAATGGTTTATTAATACAGTGAAATGACTTCTGCTTTATCTGTTCTCCTGGCCTTCCCGGATGACTCTAATTCTCCAAAGCAGAAGCAGATTTCATCAATAGTTGCTAATGAATGCTGGGAAGTGCTGGAATGAATCAAATGGTCCTGGACAATCTGATTTAGGAATCATTATGTATCGTAGACCACAGACCTGATTTATCTCCCTCCAGACACTCTCTTGCTTTTGTTTTGTCTCTTTCTCTCCAGATGGATGTCTTTTTGTGGCACTGAAGATTTTGATAGTTTCTGTAGGTTCATGAAAACTTAATGTCAGGGCATTCTGACATGTTAGCAACCATCTGCTTGCACGTGATGTTTCTCCTCATACAGACCTGTCTCTGGGGTCTGGGTGTATTTGGACTGAATAAGCGACAGACTGAACTACATATGAAAGCCTTATGGCCAGAAAACGTCTGTTGGTGTCAGATTCAGATTGTGTGTTTGCTCTAATTGGATGAGATGGTGGTTTCTCTAGAGATATCCTTATCATTGTCCACTTCCTCATCCATTTAAACCATAATCCATTTTTACTGTGAATTTTAAAATGGAAAATTTGTCCACTCCACTCATTCACCCGTCCTTACCAGTTGATCTATAGCATTATGTCAGTTTGAGGGAAAATGCATGAAATGTGGATAGATGGATGACTAGAAGTAAAGTGAGTATAACAATAAGAGAATCTGTGGCTGTAGTGATGACCTGAGGACGTCTGTTCACACCTGCTCAGAGGAACAGGAGGAAGAGAAAGCCCTGCAGAGAAACAAATTGAGAGTTACCAAAGGGTCAAATCGATATCCTTGCTGTCATGGTGGTTTGATACAAACTACATGTCAAATAGCAAAAGAGAAACACTGTGATCCTTGAAACAAGAAAGAGCTCAATGTGGCTTTATATTGTTTGTTAGAAACATACGGTATTAGATAAAGTCAAGATTCAAATCTGTTAGATGTGTAGTTTCTAAAAACCACACTATTTCTGTGAACTAGTTTCATTTAAATTAATTTCAGTTCAGTTAAACATGATCTATTTATCTTTTATGTAATTATATTTATTTCTATAATGATAATGTAAATTATGTAATTTTATTTAGTTTTATTTTATTTATTTTGATATTAAATATTTAGAAGGACAGTTTTACTACCCTTGTGCAGTAAATATTTTATATTTTTATTATCATTTTTGTTTTATTTTTTTATCTTTTTTTTTTTTTAATAATTTCAATAAATAGTTAGGACATTTAAGTGTTTAATGAGACAATTTCCTCATGGGGACTTAAATAAATGTATTTATATTTATTGTTTTATTTATTTTATTTAACAATTAATTTAATATATTTAATATATTTTTATAAATCATATAAAAAAATTATTAAATATTTATTTAAATTATTTGTATTTATTTATATTTTTAATATTAATATATTTTTAATTAAAAAGCCCATTCCTAGGGAACAAAATATCAAACAGACTTGGCATATTCTCTTTTGACTCAGACCAGTAAAAATCCCCCTAGTATCCAACCCAAAAACACTTTTGCTACTACATAGTAACACACTTAAACCAATTGGAACACTTTATCAACCACATCGCAATGCCCTGACAATCACCTGGCCAGTGACACACTAGCATTGTTGTGGCGAGTTTTGCATGCATGGGCAAAAATAAATATACTTTCACACGACTGCATTAATATTATTTAATATATAATATGAGTCTGATTTTGTGTGTCCTAGACCTAACACAAAACCCAGTGTCAGGCTACAGCTCTTCTAGACATACAGCAAATCTGTTCTGGGATCAGCCGCTTTGAGAAAATGTCTCCCGGTAATACGACTGTTTCACCAAATGCCAGCATTTGCCCCTAGAGATTCATTAAAATGGTTTCCTCAAGCATCTCATTTATGCAGATTCTCTTCTTTTTGTCTGTTCTGGATGTTGACTGAAACAGATGTTTGTGTTGTGTCATGTTCTACAGAAGTGTGTGTGTGTGTGTGTTACTTCAAACCATCTGTGTTTAACCCCTGAGCTCGCTCATTACTGTCTTTTGCTTTTCAGACACTTTGACGTGGGGCTTTACAAATGGCTCATCAGGTATGATTCCTCAGTTTACTCTTATTTTGTGTGGGTGTGCGAGAGAGAAGGTGGTATTTTGTACTGCTATGGACACGGTTTTCTTTTGTTGCAGACTGAAAATCACATGAATAATAATCATAATCTAAAAACAATTACACGTTTCTGATACATTACTCTGGCATAATAAACTGGCACTCTTCCATCTATTTCCTTGTGTTCTTGCTAGATTCATGTTTTTTCAGCTCTCACATTCTCATTTTAGTTTTTAGGATATTCACTGATACACAAATGAGGTTCATATTTAGCAGCAACATCACTTTTTTTAAACAGCAAAACCATTACATTAGCATACTTACTAGTTGAAGATAAATGCAAAAATTAGGCAATTATCCATCAAAAAGGAGAATTTTGCTGTTGTTGCATTGTTAAATGTGCTTTAAGCCATTAAGGTACAGTTCCTAATGCACTTATGATGATCCTCAGATTTGGCGCAGTGGGAAAGACACACATAAATATAATAGCCCTGTAAAGAAAAGAATTTCACCAAATTACTCCATTTACATTTTAAATATACATGCAAATCAGTTCATTTTTTATATATATATTTTGGCTCAAAATTATCCAATTTTATGCAGATGAGCTTCATAATGGGGTATGTTCCACACGCTCAAGTCATCGCTGTTACTGCGGACTGGCAGCCTATAATGAACAGTTTTTATTTCAGCAAGACACAATGGATAAATTTGGCACCGGTCATGATTGGTCACCCAAGAATCCAAAAACACGGCTCCGCTCTCTCTCTCGCCACTCTGAATGTTCTACTGTTTGATTTTCTTTCTTTTTTTCAAAGTTGTTACACTCTTATAGGCAGAATGTGATGAAAATGATCATTTTGATGGTGGCTTTTCCATGCCTTGCAAAAATTTCTCTAGATTTGTTGTGATATTTGAAATGCAGAATGCTTCCATAAATACCTGATGTCTCACAATATCAATCTCTGGTAATTTCTTAATGTTACAGACACTATAAACTGCTGTTTATCTGTTCATTTATTTTTTTCACAAATTCCATATAGCTAGTGGTCTGGTATGGTAGAATGGTGTTTGACTTTACGTTATGAGCTGTTAGCGTGTAATGTTGGTAATGCAACGTAATATTTCATGTGTTTTATATGCATTTGTATAAGCCTCCATTATTTTTAGAAAGTATGAGTGGTCACTTTTCTGGCAGGAAGTCAGACAAATCTCCAGAGCAGCTGGACAGATGTTTTCAAGCCACCACTTTTCTTTAATTATATTTTACTTTGTGTATAAATACTCTCAGGGCCTGGAATAGGTTAATTCAATATGGAAACCCTTCAAAAAAAAAAAAAACCTCTTCAGGTCCTGGCGTAACCTTGTATGCTCAGCTGTTGCATTTCCTGACACAGTTATTCATATTCTAATGTCCTGCAGCTGTATGGAGAGATCATTGTAGAGGTTTTGGAGAGAGAGCCCAGGTTGTGTTTTTTTGTGCTTGGTTTGGTATTGTCAGTCATTGGCAGGGCTGCGATCTCCACAGACAAAAGATGTTTGATCAGGGTTGTATTAGCATGTATTTAGCATGGAGAGCATCTTATTCTATCCCATGCTGGAAGTTCGCCAGTCTGTGTGAATATGTACATTGGAAATGAATATTATATGTCCCAAAACAACAAAACAAGACCCAAAATTATTTCCTATTTCATTTGGGTATATCAGGGCAGGTGATAAGACACTAAGACTAATTGTCTTAACCACAAATTATTGTAAATTAGCCAAATTTAAGCAAAAGCACTACTTAAAAAGCCATTGCTGTCTTAGAAAAACATCAAAGATCGAACAAAGTTTTTATATGGGAAGTTGTGTGTGGAGTGATGAATTGTAATAATACACGAGTTGCATGGTGATGCTCCAGAGTGGTGTCTTCGAAAATCTGCTGAGAAATATAATAATAAATTCATCTCTACCATAATGAAACGTGGACGAAGAGATTTTATTGTTCCTTTTTAGCTGTTGGTATTGGTGAGCTACTTCACTGTGAAAAGTCATTTAATGCCTTGGAGTACAGAAGAATATTGTAGAATGACGTCCTTCCCACAATTGAAAAGTTAAAAGAGGAATAATCAGATGCTATTTTTCAACAAGACCATGCTCCTGACCAACTTGAAAAGACAACCATGAAGTGACTTGAAAAGTTAAGAACAAGTCCATCAGTTTTATGTTTTGGCCTGATCAGAGTCCAGATTTTAATATCTGCCATATTTTCAGCCATACCATTAAATAATTATTGCCTTATGTATCAGAATTCATACATTATCAGAATATATAGTTAGTATTATTGAACATATTGATCAATATGTAAATAAATAAATGTCAAATACTGTTAAATATTATGACATCCATCCCCTTTGCCTTGTTGCAGTTTTAGTTTGTGTTCTATTGCTCTCTGAATCCCACCAATCAGAAAGCTGAGTTTGAATTTGAGTATTCAGTAGGAAAACCAAAAACATCTATCTCTCTTTCTAAGCGTATGTTCTCCATCTCTCTCTCTCTCTCTCTCTCTCTCTCTCTCTCTCTCTCTCTCTCTCTCGCTCTCTCTCTCTGTCTCTGTCTCTCTCTCTCTATGTTAAAATGTGTAGTGATTGCATTGTGGCAGGGAGAGCTGATCTGCATAATTGGAGTGTGAATGTGGGCTGTGTGTGTGTGAGCGAGTGTTGCAAAGTGCATTTGGAGAGATCTTAATGTGCTTTTAAATGTGCAGTAATTGTGAAGAGCTGAGTTTTGGAGTGTGGAGATGTGGGAGAGGATCTTGTGACTCACCGCTGATCTTAAAGCATCCACAGACACATGCCGCGCACCCCTCCTGTCGCGCTATTGTCTGCTTGAACGCCTCGCTTTCAGCCTGTTGAGTGTCATCTCCTGTCTATTGAAATGTGCTCACAACAATCAAATCACAGACACAGTTTATATGAGCTTATATAAGGGCAAGAGAGGGGTGAGATTATACTGAGGTGGCCAAAGAGGCAGAATGAGGCCTTATTGTTTCTGTTCATAATGAAAATGCGCCCATAAACACTTTTCTCAGCAGGGCAACGTCTACGCTTGGGCTTTACAAAGCACCTTATCAAAGAAATGTAAATTGAATGCAAGAAAAACTAGGGTTGTGTGGTTATACCTGGTCCTGTACGAAAAAAGTGCCATGGTACCAAAAATGGACCATGTTACTAAAGCATCATTTTGCAGATTGACCTTACCTGGACAATAATGTGTTCAGTTTAGGAAGTATGAGATGAATTAAAATGCAATGCGATTCATTTAGTGAGTGTTTAAGTGCACTTTGACATTTTAACTATTTAATTTTGTTTTATTTGTAAATCAAGTCCAAATAGGTGTTGAACAAAAGATAAAAACTAGAAAAACTCATATTATTGTAGAAATATTAATGGGAAGCCTGACAGACAACAATGGCAAAGCATGTTTGTTGCATATGTAAGTAAATTTTGGGGAAAGTTGTTTTATTATTATTATTATTATTATTATTATTGTAGTCCAGTGTTTGGTGTAATTTCCAGTGTAAAATAGAATATCCATAAAGTGTATTTATTATGTATATATTATTAAGTTTCATCAGTGACTCGAGGCTGTTTAGGTGTTGTCCAAGTTATCTATTCAGTCAAGCTGTTTTTGGTATCAGTCCAACCCTTACTGACCAGTGTAATCAAGAGGTTGAAACTTTCTGTAGAATATTATTGTTAAATGATTAACGATTGAAGATTCTAAGCTTTATACATGTGTCTCTTTAGAGTTTGGGCTTTTAGATAAAGAGAGTGACGTGTTCTCTGTGTAATCCTGTTCTGAGACCTGAAGATTAGAGGAACTGTGGGAATTTCACAGTCAGATGAACAGAAGTTGAAAATGAAGTTGGGTGGTTGCATCTCATTCACTACCGCAATGCAGTTACTTGGTTAAGTTGGTAAATTAAAAATGAAAGAAAGGGTCACAATGTAATTTTTTTTCTCTTCGTGCCTACTTAATAATTAAGTGTAAAATAATTACCTTAAAGCTTCATGGTAGTCATATTAACACAGCGAAAAAATGACCCATGTTAGACCATGTTAGTCTTAGCCTCAGACATCACGTCTTTGCCGTCAGTCTGAAGGTCTGGCTTTTTTATTTAGCTGTTCTGAATAAGCTGTTTTTGAGTTGGTAAGAATGTTTTTGAAAGAAACCACTTATGTTCTCCACTGCATTTTTTAATGTAAAAAAACAACAACAATAATGTGAAATATTACAATATTAAATAAGTTTTCTATTTTTAGCGGACCTATTATGCCATTTTTTACAAGATGTAATATAAGTGTCTGGTGTCCTTATAATGTTTGCAAAGTTTCTGCTCAAAATATCCCACAGATAATTTATTATACCATGTTGTAAATGGTCATTTTTGAGTGGAAGCAAAAACATGCTGTTTTCGTGTATCTTTAAAGGGATAGTTTTTACCCAAAAAGGAAAATTCATTTATTAATTACTCACACTCATGTCGTTCCAAACCTATAAGACTTTTGTTAGTTTTATGATCTCTTTATGAACTTTTTGAAGTGTCAAAGTATCAGTTGCGTAGCTGTCCATGGAGGGACAGCAAGCTCTCAGATTTCATCAAAAAAATTTCATTTGTGTTCTGAAGATGAACAAAAGTCTTATGGGTTTGGAATAACATGAAGGTAAGTAATTAATGACAGAAATTCATTTTTGGGTGAACTATCCCTTTAAGTGCAGGCGAGCTACTGCTGCTCCCCTCCCCCTGTCCAAAATAGTGCTGTGCCTTTACAGCTCATATCACGGATACTCCAATGCCAAAAACATCTGTTTGGTTTTGATTATTTCTATCGTGGTCATGCTCACGTGACATTGTAGTTCTTTGTCATCATGAAAGCTTATTATTTGCGTGCCTTTTAAAGCCATATCAGTGGCTTTATCACAAGGTTGTCAAAAACACACACCGTTCTCATAAACCCAGTCAATTATGTCGTAAACAGCAGGGAAAGAAATCGCATGTCTATATTAGATCTATGTATTAAGTGACAGCAGCGTAATATACAATACGTACTGCTGTATATAAATGGCAGAAAATTTCTTTTACAGAAATCGCTGTTTGACTAAAAAAACAGCTGGTAGGGACTACAACGAGCTTCTTCCCGGGTTGGTGACCCCAAACCCCAAAATTGACATTAGTACTGTTCCCAGGAACACACAACAAAGGAAACAAGGCCATGTTGGGCAGCTTTAGAGAAAAGTAAGAGTTGTTGTAGTAGAGTGTTGTTGGCACTCGGTCATTTTATGCTAGACTGTTTCACAAACGAGGGTCAATTCAACCCTAGATTTGCACACAAGATTAACATGATAGTCATTGAGTCGAATCAACTCCTCAGCAACTACATAAATGTGTCCACTAACCATTCAGAAATGTCCAGTATCATTCTAAAAGTTGTAACTTCTTCCTGAGTCTCTCCATCAGTGTCAGACTCCGCTTTGAACAATGTAAGGCTGAACACCATTACTGACAATTATTTTGCCTGCGTGAGATTCTCCAGCTTTGTTGTTGAGAAACCTAAGCGCGAGCTGTTTAAGCTCCACCCACTTCTGGAAAGGGGGCCGGGAGCAGCAGCTCATTTGCATTCAAAGGGACACCCAAAAACCACGTGTTTTTGCTCACACCTAAATAGGGGCGAATTTGACAAGCTCTAATAAAAGATCTCTGGGATATTTTAAGATGAATCTTCACAGACTTGCATTACATCTTGTGAAAAGTAGCATAATAGGTCCCCTTTAAGGATCTTTAGAAAATTTTACTGGAAAACCAGACTGATTCACAGCATAATTTTGTTTCTCTTTGATTGTATTAGATGACATTGGCGACAAGCCTTATCAGTAAAGCATCAGTAAGTCCAGTCACCGTATCAGTGAATCTATAAAAACCCATCTATCCAATTGGGGGTCCTATAGAGGAGAGACGGACACATGAATGTTGAAGAATAAAAATAGAAGAACAGATTTTTTAAGTGAGATAAAATAAAGCACAGTTGATCTTCTTTTCTTGATCTCTACACACGCAGTCAGCTGGAGCCATGGTCAAGGGCTAATCTTATCCTCTTCACTATCTCTCTCTCACACACACACACACACACTGATGAGTCAAGTCCTCCACTATCCCAACAGCCTCATTAGAACAGATTGGTGCTCTCTCAGCCCTGAAATGGAAACTCTACTATACTGCTGTAGTCGAGAGATCGGGTTTAGTTCAGAATTCTCTCCGCTGCTGCTGTCATCACTATTAGGGGAGCGGTAGCAGTTTTACAGACAGTATATTATCTTTTTCTCTTTTTGTCACACATTTGTCTAACAGACAGAGAAAATGCCCCCGTCATAAAAAATGGCTGTTTTAAATAATGTCTTAATGCAAAAGGTTTTTTGGAGGATTAAGGGTTTAAGGGATAGAAAACATCATTAACTCAATATTAAAACTTAATTGCTAATTCTCAAAGTATTATATGTATTTATATGTGTTTTTAGGTACATATATGTGCCGTTGGGAGGCTCACGTCATGGTATGTTCTGGAAGATTGTCTCCACAGCGCTGGCGTTTGGGTTTGTGTGTTTCTGGCATGGTTGCCATGACTACCTGCTGTACTGGGCCCTGCTGAACTGGATTGGGGTCTTGGTGGAGAACGTTCTCGCACTCCTCTTCTCCTCTGACCCTCTTCATCACGCTATTGTGAGTTTACACAAACCCTCTCGTTAAGTATCAGCTTTAAATGAAGTTCAGCGTCTTAATGAAATAAGTTGTTATAAGGTTACTGAATAAATGCCAAATAGCACAGCATTAATGATAACAAGCACTTTTGGTCTCGTCCTAGGTGTGCTGTCTGTCACCTCGGATGCAGAGGCGTTGCCTAGCTCTAATCTCCGCCTTCTCTACTGCTCTTCTAATTCTGTCCAATCTGTTTTTTCTGGGTGGGATCCATGTGGGTAGAATCTTCTGGAAGAGGGTGTTTGTCCAAGGTGGGTCATTTAAATGTATGCACTCTTACATACCATTTTGAAAGTATACTTTTAATGAGATTACTACAGAAATAATATACGTTTACAAAAAATGTACTTAAGTGTGAACAGAACGTAATGTTTGGAGCACCATGTCAACCGCTTTCATACCTGTATGCAATGGCATTTTTTCTTTGGGCTGAACTAAGGGAACGACATTTTCTTTCAGTTTTTTTCCCCTCTGTTTGGCCTAAAACACTGTCTTCGCTGTCATTCAGTTTGAAATGTTGACTACCATAATGGCGCCTTTTCAGGTTTTCTCTTGACACGTGTTCTTGACACGTTTACGATTCTTTGAAGAATTTAGCCACTGCCCACAATGCACTGGATCCTTCACTAAAAACCAAAAGTAACTTACTCCGGCTAAACATTTACTCTTTGAATTCTTGCATCCGAGAACAATACAAGTTGACACCATTATAACTAAAAGATTGTAATGAAGTTTTTCCTACTAAAGAAAGGCGATATTTGACTCTGGTAAGCGTATCCATAGCAGATTATTGGCCTTGAACAGCAACATGCCCAGTGCGTTATGGATGAAGTTTTTCAAACCGTCCCATACCGGCATGATTAAAAAGATCTTAAACTAGATGGAACTGGATTAAATATGACTTATGACCTGTAACTCTGCCTGAATATCAAGTGTTCACTGTTGGCCAGAGGAGAACTGGCCCCCCGACTAAGCCTGGTTTCTCCAAAGGTTTTTTTCTCCATTTTGTTGGAGTTTTGGTTCCTTGCCGCTGTTGCCTTTTGGCTTGCTTAAGTTGCGGACATTTGCTTGATATTCAGCAGTGTTTTTGATATGCCTGCATTGGCGCTGTTGTATGCGAACTGAGCTGAGCTGGACGATTACGTCACTATTTTCTCCAGTGCTGATATACATAAATTAACTAGACCGATAACTATTGATCTTTGCAACAGAATGAATCAATAATATATAGAATAAGCTGGACAATGACACCATTTTCTTTGGGAGCTGCTGTGCAGCCAAAAATGATTTGCCAATTATTAATGTAAAGTTGCTTTGTCACAATTTGCATTGTAAAAAGCGCTATATAAGTGAAGGTGACTTGACTTGACTTGACTTCTACATATTTGGCAAAAGGGAAGACGACAGTCTTTATTCACTGTTTTCTCTTGGTAGGTTGCATCATTTTTAAAAAGAATTCACCTTTCTACTGCATAGCCAGCCAAGTTTTACTGAAAGCCCATTTTGCCAATGGTGAAGTACCCCTTTAAGTACGACTTAAGTATATTATATGTAATTTCATAATGACTTGATTGTCTTAAATATGTAATTGTCTTATAAATATTGACTTTAAATGTAATGTCAAATAACACCCTACAGGTAAATTATATTCAAGTACTTTACATCCCAGTTTCACAGATAAGGCTCAAGCTAGTTCTAGACTAAAATGCATGATTGAACGTTTTTAACTGAAAGCAACTTAAAATATTAAAATATGTCAGTGCCATTGTTTTATCCTGAGATGCACAGCAGTAATGTTTTTTTTTCTAGGGTACGTTTATAAAAGCTACCTAAATCTCCTAATTAAACTAAGGCCTTTTCCCGGCTTAGTGTAAGCCCTGTCTGTGAAACCGGGCCTACATGTGCTCTAGTATGTTATTTCACACATCAAAATAAGTCTTCTTCTGTAAAGTATAACAGAAGATTAAAACATAATCATTATTAAAGTGCACTTTTATGAAAGTTTTAAGAAGCCGTCATGAAAGAGTGCTCTCTTTAAGTACACTTAATTGGCTTTTAGAATTTTCTATTATCTACAAGTAAAGTTTTTAGAAATATACTTTTAAGATTTGAAGTACACTACAATTGCACATTTACTCCAATTTAAGAACACTTTTTTTTTAAGGGTAGAAAGACATTCATACACATCATTCAGATTTCTTTAAATCGCATCTGTAACCGCTGATAAGTCAACCACAGCTGCTGACAAAGTTTTTTTTTAAATTCTCTAGGATTGTGAAAATTTTCAACCTTTTTAATGTTTTGTGGGTCATGTTAAGGCAGAAATTCAGAAGGAAACCTGTGTGGGACTGCCTGTCATTTCATCAGAGGAAATGAATTTGTTTTGAAGTGCTCCAAACACATTTTGGCTTGGAGAAGAGCTGTGCCATTGTTTTGTGGTGCATATGAGATGTTACAAATGGTTTCGTACGACTGGTTCTAGGATTGCAGTGGTTTATGAATTATCATTATTATTATTATTATTATTATTATTGCTTTTAATATACAGTCCGGTATTAAAGTCTGACCACACTGAAAAATTTGTGACTCAAAATCAAATTTAATCCTCTAAATCAAGGGTTCTCAGCTCTGGTCCTTGAGACCAACTTTCTTTTTTTTCTTTTTTTGCTCCTACCCAAATCAAACACACCTGAAAAAGCTAATCAAGCTCTTCAGGATTACTAGAAAGCGATACAGGCAGGAAATTTTGATCAAGCTTGGACATAATCATCAGGTTTCAACCTGTGAAGTGTATGCAACTCCAATGCTGCTGACGGTTATAATAAATTGTCTGAAATCACTCAGCAAAATGTGGTCTCAAACTTTCGAACCCCAATGTAAATCCATTTGAAAAGATCTTTGCGAAGTGCATCAAGATCTTGCTGGTGGCTACTTGGGAACATTTATTGACAGTTGAAGCACCAGTAGGCATCTTGACATTTATTTTTAAAGAGTTATAAAAAGAGAGGTGTGCAAGTCTTTTAGAAAGATAGAGGCAGGTGAATGTCTGTCTGGAAGTTTCTAGAAACTGCTATTCATCCATTTGCCACCGGGTACCATAAACACCACAGAGCCTTAACAACGGTTGCCATGGTATCATTCATTCTTGACATCTCTGAAAGGTAGCCGTTGCGATCGCACCCACCCCTTACAGCAACTGTCAGTCAGACTCTGACGGAAAGGTTTTGTGTCGCTCAGTTAGAGGCAGAAGGAGCTGCGGGGTACAGTGAAGCTCACGAGGAGACCTGCTGGGCACAGACACTCTCAAAACCCTGAAGTTATTCATTCCTTTCTTCAGTTCAATTTGCCGTTTATTATAAAAACCATATCCTGCTGCTTTAGTTACATTTAATTTGTTATACTAGTTAAACTTATTACAAATTTTTTTTGGTTGTTTTACATGACCATTTGAAGTGGTTCAGGTCTTACATACAGTCTTGGTCAGAATTATATGCATCCTTGGTAAATATGAACAAAGGAGTCTGTGAATATATATCTGAATTGTTAATCCTTTTGAACTTTTATTTTTTTAAAAATCACAAAAATATAACCTTTCATTTAAGTAAAACAATTGAAAATCTCATTATAAAATAAATGTTTTTGCTAATACACATTGGCCACAATTAAAGGTGCAATATGTAAAAAATTTGCAGTAAAATATCCAAAAACCACCAGGCCAGTGTTATATATTTTGTTCAGTTGAGTGCTTACAATATCCCAAATGTTTCCAAGTCTTTGTAAAGCATGAGAAAATTGTGATTTTTAACCAAGGCTCCGGCACGTGTGCGGGAATAGTCTGTCAACGATGTCATATCCGCGTTACCCTCGGTTTCCGCTTTCACTGGGTTGTGTCTAGAAGGGATACAGCTATGGCTGGAAGTGAGACGAAATCTCAGAATAAATAACAGTAAATTAAATGTGCTACTAATCAAATTGTGTTTTATTAACATCTACACCCACCCCAACCCTAAACCTACCCTTACAACACTGCAAATATAGTTATTAAATAAAATTAATAAATATTAAATGACGCAATATTGATGTGCGCATGCCCGGTGGCCGTAGCTGTATCCCTTCTAGTCTTTACCCTTTCACTGCCGTAGAAACCATGACAACATAGTCTCATGGACAAATGCGGAAATAGTACTTGTAACGTCTCTCAAGCAACTAGCTTGTTTCGCACGTTCGTTATTATTCGTTATTCAATTATTCTTCACTGTTTGTAGCTGATTCTGTCAACAAAGACAAGTCCCATAAACGTAAACGTCAACCAAATAACCCAAGATGATTTTGGGAAAAGAGGAATAAAACGAGGAACAACATTGGTGTCGCATTTCCTAAATAGAGAGAACTGCGTGACAAATTTCAGACAGAGACGCTTATCTTGCATGTGTTTTAATAGACAGATGAGTAACTATTTGGATTCCTTTACTGACAGAAAACTTGTGATTATTATATCGATCAGCTGTGTTAGTCTTATTGTTTGAATGTCTTGTTCTTGTCTATGCATATGATGTGAAAAATGGTCAGGTGATGTTCACTACGAATACTTCAAGGCATGTTATGAACTGTTGGCTGTAATTTTGTTTTATACTGTAGTTTTAGTGAAATACTTGTCGCTACATCAAATGTTTCAAATGCCAAAACTGCGAATGAGTTGCATTCTGTACGAGTAATGTTTATTAAGGACAGCGTTATTGCATTTCCTTTGTGATTAGTTTGTTGACATTGCAATACACTTCACCCGACGTGATAATGGAAATGAATACAGTGTTATACATAAATATTAATCAGCCAAATAATTTGCAAATGATGTGGGTACGTTCAACTGTACTTTTGTTTTGAACACATTAAACTGCTCAGCGTTATCACATCAATGAATTGGACAAATGCAGTAACTGATTTAGTGTTAAACCTTGCTTTACTTGCGGCTAATTCATTCTAATGAAATAAAATCATGTCATCAAGTGCAACATTTATAAAACTACTACTTTACCTCATCCATGAACATGATATACAATTCCCATCTGACTGATTTAAATCAGCGGTGGAGTTGAAGACGACAGTTCACATAATTCAAGCTACGCCATTGTTGTTGTTTTGATTGTACGCGCTCTAGTAGCCAAAATTTTTACATACTATACCTTTAATGGCACCCTTTTATTATTGCAATCTCCTTTTGCCAAATAACAGCTCTGAGTCTTCTCCTATAGTGTTTGGAGAACTCCTGACAAAGGATCAGAGACCATTCTTCCATACTGAATCTCTCCAGAGCCTTCAGATTCCCAAGTCCATGTTGAAATACTCTTCGCTTCATTTTTCAATGGGGTTCAGGTCAGGGATTGGAATTGCCATGGCAGAACCTGAATTTTGTGCTCAGTGACCCATCTTGATGTTTGTTTTGGATCATTGTCCTGATGGAAAATCCAACCACGGCCCATTATAAGGTTTCTAGCAAAGGCATCAGGTTTTTATTTTTTTATTTTATTTTTTTTTGTCTTTTGATATTTGATAGAATCCACGGTGCCATGTATCTGAACAAGATGTCCTGGACCTCCAACAGAAAAATAGGCCCTCAACATTAAAGACCCAGCAGTATATTTAATCGTACACATGAGGTACTTTTATCCCTGTGTGCACCAAACCCTTCTTGTGGGTTTGCTGCCAAAAAGCTCTCTTTTTAGTTTCATCTCACCATAGAACCTTGTCCAGATTGAAGTTCCAGAAGTGTCTGACAACTGAAAATGCAGGAGTTTGTTTTTGGATGAGAGTAGAGGATTTTATTTGAAACCCTCCCAAACTACATGTGGTGATATAGGAGCTGTTGATTTTTTTTTTTTTTTTTTTTTTTTTTTTTTGAGGCTTTCTGACCCTAAGACTCAGCTATTTTCTGCAATTCTCCAGCTGTAATCCTTGGAGTGTCTTTTGCCACTTGAACTCTCCTCCTCGCCGAGCATTAAGACAGTATAGACGCATATTCTCTTCCAGGCAGATTCGTAAAATTTCTTGTTTATTCTAATTTCTTAATTATTGCACAGATTATGGAAATGGGAATTTTCAATGCTTTTGCTATTTTCTTGCAGCCACTTTTTTGTGAATCTCAACAATCTTTTTCTGCACATCAGAACTATTTTTTTTATTATTTGGTCTTTTGTGATTGATGTTTAAGGGAATATGGCCTTTGTGTTTCCTCATATTTATACTCCTGTGAAAGAGGAAGTCATGGCTGGAAAATTTCATGTTGCTATTCACCCTGGTGTACTAAATTGTAAATATGAAGGGGAAAATACTTCAGAGATATTTTACTCATAAGAATTTCTAGGGGTACCAATAATTGTAGCCAAGGTATATTAGAGAAAAACATTCAATTCATAATGTAATTTTTCCCCACATTCATTAGTTCTACTTCAATGAAAGGTAAGATTTTTGTGATTTGTTTTTGGTTTTTCTTTTTGAATGAAAGATCAAAAGGATTAACAATGCAGATTTATTTTCACAGCCTTCTTTGATCATATTTACCTAGGGTGCCTTTAATTCTGACCACAACTGTAACTCAGGAAAATATTGTTTTGGTTTATTCAGAGATATCAAATTATGCTTTCATGAGCTTGCAAAATAAAAATATTTTTAAAATATTTTTTTTGTTGCCTTTTTGCCTTTTTTGTTTTCCCCCACTTACAATAGGTCAGGTTATTCTTTATTTGATTTTTTTTAAGCAAGTGTTTTGTATAAGTATCCTATATAATACAACAATAGCCGGTTCTTTTTCTTTCCTCTGTCAGAGTGTGTGTGTGTTGAAATGTCTCCTTTTTTGTCTCCTTATTTACTTTGTGTGACGCAAGTTGAGTCTTGTTGAGAGGATTTGTATTTTTACACAGATAAAATGAGACAGAACACACACTGCTCCAAACGTTTTTGTAACCTTTCTGCTACATTGCAGTGTTTAGTGTTTGTAGTTGTCATGACAAAATGCATTAAATGGCGAAGCTGTGACTCCAGCACCTGAAGGACAATGCGGTGTAACCAAATGTAATCAACATCCCCTTTCTTTCATTTACTCTCATTTACCTTTTGTTCCATCCTTCTTTTCTCGCCCATGGTGCAACAAGGCAGGTCCTTTTAATGAACCCACCAGAGACGAACACACACCTGTCTGTTGTGTTTTAACTGCTCGGGGCTCTTAGTGAACATGTTGAGTAGAAACCATCTCTTCATTTATAAATATATATATATATATATATATATATATATATATATATATATATATATTACTAACACATTGTAGTCTGTTACAATTTCCAAATTACATGGTAAAAAAATGTAGTTACTAATGTAATCTAGATTACTCATTTTAGGTAATGTATTTTGACTACTATTTGATTACTTTTAGATTAATTTTGACCTAACTCATTTATCATCTTGACTTGATTAGGATAATCTTGTACCATGCTCATATAAATTTTAATGATCAAATGCTGTGTGGGTCTCAGTATTCAATGATAGTCACATGACTAGTGACGCGTGTGTGTGAGAGAGAGAGATTACACAAACCACAAACTTGGAAAAGTTTCTCAAAGTATAAGCGGTAGGCTTTTTTAGACAGGAAAATTTGAAAATGAATAATTTACTGCCATTGTGAGAATAACATGTAATCGATGGAAAAAAGTAGTAACTGTAGTGTAATGTAATCTAAATACAAGTACTTAATTTTTGGAATCTGATTACTTAATCTATATAATAACTACTCAACGAAAATGTGAAAATTATAATAAGCAAAAGCAATCAGTTCAAGGGAGGGAGAATGTAATACAAGTACTGCTACCATAACACATATCCATAAGTACTTAAGAGGAGCAAACATAAAAGTGCATTAAGTGAAGTGCTCCGGAAAAGGTGTGTCTTCAGCCATTTTTGAAGCCATTGTTTACTGACTGCAGGGGGCAAGAGAGAATGTAAATTGGAAAATGAGTGAATACGCCCCTGTGGTCTAATAAGATTTCACATTATATACCTCTTAATCTGTGTGAGGTTATAAGCGGAGCTCAAATGATCTAGGTATATTGCAGTAACTGCTACATAAGCAATTCTGTACTAAGAAAGCACTAGACTTTTATGTTTAGTGTGTGTACATTTTGAAATCGCAGGGCTCAAAACTGCAATTAAAATGATTGCAAATATGGACGAAAAACAATCTAGACAGTCGCTAATGCTTTGTTTCCGTCCATATGGTCAATTGGATCAGAAAGCCTTCATGTAAACACCTCAATCAATCCAACTGAGCTCATTCCAAAATAAATTTTGATTGGAAGGGGTGGATCTGAAATAATCTGTTAAATTAAACACTTGAAATACTTTGCGTATATGATGTGCATGTTTTCGCCTACATACTTTTTACCTCTTGTGAATTACTTGCGTTTTATGAACTGCTCAGTGCTGGTTAATATTTACTGAATTTTTGATTTGTAAAAAAATTTGACAGTTGTCAGCTTTCTTTTTAGAAATGTCATAAAGGCAAAAATGGCAATTATACTTGTATGCTCTGGCAACATTATAGCAGCGCCTGGGTCAGAATGGTCAGAATAAACAAATATATGTTTTGGATTGCAAAGATTAGGGTTCATATAAACAGATCTTTCCTGATCTGAAATCATATTGGATCCATTTGGATTGACACAAATTAAGTGCATATAAACATACCAAGTTTCCTGCACAGAACAACAAACACAGCATGATCTGTAATGTCAGATTTGTGAATCAATTACTATACTAAAGCATAAAAATACCATATGTTTGCAGAGATTTAGGAAACATGCTGAGTTAACATACTTGTGTCTCCAAAAAATAACGCTACAGCCATTTTTACAGCTAATTTGAAATGCGCGTTCCGTGTCGGAATGTCTGTTTTTTTGTTTTGGTCTGTGTGATCCCGCCCACTGCCAATTTACCCAGTAGTATTTCGACACCCTGGGTTGTTCAGTAACAGCAGTCCAGATTGAAAATATTGGAGAGAGTTGTTTCCCCCACCCCTCCTCCTTGATCCGTTGAATTATCTGTGTTTTAATATGCCTCAGGTGATAGGGCTCAGAAAATACAGCAGATTGCGGACATGAAAGCCAGCAAACGAACTAGGTCAGAGATCACAGAATCCACCCAACCTAAAAAACCTCTGCATTCATCTAAAAAGCTCTATGACAAGAGGCATATTAAAACACGGATAAATCAACGGATCAAGAAGGAAGGGTGTGGGAAATAACGACCTCCAGTATTTTGAATTTGAACTGCAGTACTCATTTCAACCGCTAGCTGTCAATATTATATACTGCAAAAAAATAAATAAAGTGTAAGGGCAAAAAAGAGAACTGGGCCTAAAATGGTCACGGAATTTGGTATAACACCACTTCTTTTTTAACAGTGTTGCCAAGTTTTGGGATATTGGGATATCAGAATTGGGCTACTTGGTTTTGAGAAGCAATTGGGTGGGTTTTGTTGTGAAAACCTGGCAAACCTGCCTTGCAATCAGACTCGCAAAATAAATGAATTGTTCAGAGCCATTACCAAGTTTACAACGAACTCCATTACAGAATCATGAGTCATTTTCTAGGTATGTCCAACAGGGACTGACACATTAAGTTGTCAAACTTACATTTGTCTGCTTACTAGCTGGTTGCTTATATGACAATATGTAATTAAAGACACATACAGAATTCACAACATAGATTTGTTGTATACATTAATAACAGTGTTCTATAATAAATTGATGTTAGTATTCTAATTTTTGACATTAAAATATTATTGGATATTGTTTAACACATTTCTTCTTTTTTCCTGGAGCCCTGTATCTGTCTGTTCAAATCCAGTTCAGGTGCCCACAAGGAACTGGCAAATCCAGATACAGCTTCCTGATTGGTGTCTGCTTATTATCTTGCTTATAGGCTTTAAAATTCAAACCACAATATTCTTTCTGCTTACCTTTGTTTTGTATTTCTATTTCTTCAACAGGCTGGTCTTCTGTGGCCGTTCCAATGGTTGCTTTTCTCTATTGCTTTGCTCAAGTTGGTATTGAGTGGGACATGAGATGACAACACCGCTCAGGGTGGAATCATGGGAAGGCAGCAAATACACTGGTATTTAAAGTTTTGCAATAGGTTCGACCAGTCACAACTACAGCATTCCTTTCAACTCCTGCAAAATGATGTGATTTTATGTTTGTATATAAAACTGTAGCAATGCTGAATTTGAACTGTCTGTGTGTAAAAATGAAATGGCGTGAATGCTCCAGGTGTGTGTTTGATGGCTAATCCTGGTTTATTTATGAGTTTGTCTGAACACTGATGGTGACACATGTCTCTGATCAGCGGCCAGGATACAGCCGGACCGTTGCTCTCGTATTCGCTCTTTCTGTCCCTCCACCATCTGTGCATATTTCCATCCTCAGGTTCATTTTGTTCCTCTGATCTTTCTTGTCCTGATCTCTCTGTCTTGTCTTATGTTTATATCCATCATTCTCTCTTTCTCCTTGTGTATCTACTTCTATCTTCTTACTAACAGCTCAAGCTGCTCTGTGTGGTTAATTAGATCAGTGATCTGCTAGCCTGGAGTTTCTCCATTATTAGAGAGAGGTAAGACGAGTGTGTGTTTCAGTGTTAGGAGGGATTACACTTAAAAGAGCTTTATCAGTATCAGATTAATCTTTCATAATCCCTTCAGAAAATCTCTCTCTCAGCTTCAATTTTAGTGTGCTTTATTAGCAGGATAAAACTGTATATTTGCATTACCATATGCTTATAAATGGCCATATTGCCACTGTAGCAATGAGAAATTTTGCATTACAAATAAGCAAAGTACGATGAAAAATAAAGTGAATATAAAAGTAATTCAATTATTATTATAGGATGTATTATTGAAAGTAATTACAGGTGCACTCAGTAGTTTTTTTATCGATAGTGCCACGATTGCAGTCCCTGTCTCTTTCTCTGCTCTGTGATATGATGTTATTTTAGTAGATGGCATGGCAGAGGTCATGCGTGACCTGCCCTTTTTGTGAGTCTTGCTGAAATTGCTTACTGAGATCACACAGGTCCTTGATATGTGTGTGTTTCTCAGCACAGGTCACTCTGCTATTAATGAATGTTGATTAATTATGTAACATTACACACATAAACCTAACATAAACTCAGTATTTCCTTCTGCTTAAAGTCAGCATCAATTTCTGTTTACAAACCATTTTTTATAATATAAACCAAATTGAATGAGATAAATGCAGTGCAGGATTTATTTTATTCATTGGGAGTGGATGATGAAAAGTGGGCGTTACGTCCCAAAATGGACCTAGACCTGAAAGCAGTTTCGCTAAAACAATGGCTAAATAGCTGTTTTGTTATTAGTGAGCATTATTAAATGACCTGTTTTAAATAGATATTATGGAAAATGTCATTTCTTTTGAATAAGTAAATCATTCGCATTGACATTGATTTCATGCTGACTTCAAAGCTTTCAAAAGTAGCTTTAATGTTCTAAAAGAAAGAGAAATGCATCATTTGACAGCAATCAAGTAAAGAAAGTATGCACGTAAATACGTATATAAAATATTTTATTGTCATAAATAATATTTTACAGCAATTTTACAAATTTTGTCTTTGTGCTTTACAGTAGTAGTAATTTCCATGTGAAGAAATGATTTCTGTGAGGATGTTTCAGTCAGTGGATAATGACCATGCTGTCTGCTGAATACATCTGTAATAAGTTCTTAATTAGGGCTGTTTTTAAAAGAACGACCCTTAGAAGGACCTATGTGAGCAGACATGTTTGTTCTTACAAACCCTGCAGTTTGATAGAACAGCACAGCTCCAGCTTCAGTTTCAGTGTTAAAGACTCTAAAAATACTCATTGTTCCCCAAAATATTGTACCGTACATCTCAAGTTTCTATTCAAACATATATACTTACATGCAGCAACACACAAACTAATATGTTGTGTGTACGATAGCGTTTTTGGTTGATTCTCACAAAATCACTCAAGAATGGTAAATGTTCATATTTCACCCCAAATTAAAAAAAAAAAAAAATTATATTTTGCATGCATTAAGATTTTAATTATGTTTTTATAGTTTTACATTCAATAAATTATTTTATGTTCAATTCTCGGTACTGTAATGCAAAAAAATATTTTATGTAAATGGTAAAATACTTTTGGTAGTATATTCTTTGTACTAAATTAATTAATTTAATATTAATATTTCAAATTAATTGTAAGATTTTATATTTAATCAATTATAATTATTATTTAATACCTTGATAAAATGCTCCAAAAAATTGACTTCATTTACTTTACACAAAATATAATTTCTTTTTTTTTTGATTTCGGGATGATAATAATATTTACTCATTTTGGCTTCTACTATAGAAAAGTTTCTTTATCACTGACTGGTCTCTAAAGATGCAGTGGCCTGTTTTGTCAAGACATGATATTTGGTTCTCAAGTCTGAAAAAACTATTCAAACTGCTAGTCTGAGATTCATGTCACCCTGCTAAATGCAAATTTGAACTTACTTACTCACTCACCAAGAGTCAGACAGGTCTGCTACAAAGACTGAATCGATTAGCTCTATGGGGTAAGAGGCGAGAGATTAAATACTCCTGCAGTAGAGGAGTGCTTTCTTTTTAATGGTAATTTATTCAATTTTCCTTTGTATTTACCATGCATGTCTTAGCCTAATTTTTGGTGCAAATCAAGCCATGCTGTTGTTGTATTTGATCAAATCAGTCACGATCAGATGGTAACAAATCTCTCTAAGTAAAGTAAACCATGCATCTAAAGGCTGCGTGTCTCTTGCCTAAACGAATTAACTCTGTACAATCCTCAATCTCATTCTCTTACAATGGAAAAAGTGCATTCTCTGAATATTAAAACTCTTATTGCTGTGCTACAGAGGCATGCAGTGACATCGGGGCTGCATTTGTTTCTTATATTACGTTGATTACATCATGTGGTTCGGGTTAAATGTTATATCTGGGCTGGAGAAGCATGGCAGGAGTATTCTGTGTGAAATACAGCAGCAATGATTATTGCTTCAGAATCAGCTCAGGCTGACACTTTACATTCCAGTTTACATGGATTTGCATGTCAGTGTTGTTATTAATATTATTGTAACATAACATTCATATGTCTTATTTAAAATCAGTTCTGGGTTGCTGGATACAAATGCCCAACCTTTTCCAATTTCTACTCAGTATTTGGTGTCTAAGCAAATGACCCATAATATTAAAGCTAATCAAGATATCATTATTGTAAAACAAGCTCTGAAGCATAAAATAACCTTAATGGGAATTTTGCCATTTAATGTTGTTCCTCTGGTGTCCTGCTGATAGAATGAGATAATAATTTCTTAAGGGCAAAAATATATATATATACTGTATATACTTATTTTAAAGAAACTAGGATTTTTTGCCATACAAAATTTTTTAGACTGTACAAAATGTACCTTTGTTGTAACAGAAATAAACCTTCATGTATGATAAACATGACGTTTGGAGCTTCTCGTCTGTCTTTCTCCAACAAAACCTTTTTTAATTTCTGATGTAATGTTTGATATGACCTTGGTAACTTTTTGGTTTTATGTCATTCTTCTAAGTCAGATTTCTCTCTCTCTCTCTCTCTCTGCTCTCAGGTAGTGGAGAAGCAGGTGACAGTGAGGTGATACTGACCTCAGCACACCTCCCGTCGACCTGATAATGACCTCTCGAACCTGAGAACATCTCACAGCACGCTAACATGTCCCTTAACCGCTCATCTGACGCGCACAGTATGTTCATTACCATGATTCTCAACACACACAACATGTTATCGGAGTTTGTATGGTCAGGCACTCTCTTTCTGAGATATAAATGAGAAAACCTGAATGGGTTAAGCATCATCTCAGAATAAATACAAGTTCATATGCTCTATGAAAGAGATAAAGATCAGGTTTGGTGGAGTTGTTCAGAATAGAGGGGTTAATGCATGAGACTCGATCTCTGTGTTCCCCCTGGACCTCATTATGGAAATCAAGGTAGAGTTGATATGGGGGAGGGACGCTGAAACAGAGAGCAAAATAAACAGCTATTTATACCTTAGCCATGTGATTAATGGATTAACTCTTAACTTGCATTAGTAGCTTTATTTAATGTAATAGGGGAGACTGGGACTAACTGTCACAACTCCAGTGAATATTTCTCAAGGTTTTATTTTTTACAAGGCATTTTCTCTTTAGACACATACCTTAAAGTCTTGGCTACAAAAAAAAAAACATTTGGACAGTTTCACCAATATAGTCCAGCAAAAAAAAATTCAGTTTATTGACCACGCTGTTCAGTTCTCACAGTGGGAACCTGCTATTAAAAAGCCTATTTTAGGCTTTTGACAAGCAGCCCCAGTCACCCCTGCTGACCAATGAAAAGCTAAACATTTGTTTAAAGAACATCAGACATTTTAACAAGGCTGGTGAGAAGATAATGCCATATTTTCAGTACTGAATATGTAAAAACATCCAGGAAAGGGGGTCAGAATGAGCTCTCAGACCATCACCCCTCTATATTCCTGAGATTCTTTGTGTTTTGATATTTGCTGTAATGCTGAAAGTTCCTTGTAACTGTGTTGTGGTGTTGTGACAAATATTGTGTATTGTTTACATCAATCATTTAATTTTGGAAAACAAAACTACAATGCAGATCGTAATAATAGTGTGCTCGTGGTGTAATATGTTTGTGTGCTTTCTGGAAGACCCAATCATTGATAAAGAAACCACATACATTCTTTTGTTTCACTAGTTTTTTCAGTGTTATTTTATAAAACTTGGCCACTGCAATCCAGCATGTCAATAATGAACTCGTTTGAAGATCCCTATTGTAGATCATAGGACGTGAAGATCCTTTCACATGACTTCCATCAACGTCTACAACTGCATTGAACATCAAGCTACAGTGTTACCTCTGATCGACGTGTGTAGGCCACATAAAACACTCAAAGTTAAAAAAAAATCACTCAACATCAAAGGAAGATCCATTGACAGTATAAGGAGAAGGACAAGGACCACTTGTGGAATATAAAGGAGTGAAATGTAAAACTTGTGATATGGTGAATGTAATGAAAGTTCTATTTTTAAGTAAAAAAAAAAAAAAAAAGGTTGTTTCCTCACACATTAACAGCCTAAAAAAATGGTGTCATTTCAACAAAAAATTATAGGGCTGGACCAATATTAATATTCTGATGGATATTTATAAGCCGATAATAGCTCACCCTGAAGTCATTCCAAACCTATAAGACTTTCGTTCATTTTCTCATCACAAATGAAGATCTTTTTAATGAAATCTGTTAGCGTTCTGTCCTTCTATTGACAGCCTGGGCAACTACCACTTTCAAGCCCCAAAACGGTAAAGACATCATTAAAGTAATCCATGTGACTCCAGTGGTTTAACCACAATTTTATGAAATCATTGCTAGAGCTTTGTTAGTGCAAAAAAACAAACAAACATAATTTACCATTTTAGTAAAACTATTAATCTCCAACGTGCTCTTGTATGCGTCGTGGTGCTCTCGTGAATGCAAGTTGGAGATTAATATTTTGTAAATTAAGTGGTAAATTGTTTTTTTGTTGTTTTTTTCACAAACAAAGCACTTGCATCGTTTCGTAAATTAAGGTTAAATCACTGCAGTCACATGGATTACTTTTATGATGTCTTTGCTACCTTTCTGGGGATTGAAAGTGGTAGTTGCATAGGCTGTCAATGGAGAAAAAGCTATCTTTTTGATTTTTGACATTGGTCTTCCGAAGATGAAAGTCTTCCAGGTTTGATACAACATGAGGGCGAATAATTAATGACAGAATTTTCATTTTGGGGTGAACTAACCCTTTTTTGAACAATAACTAAAAATGGCCAATATTACATTTCTCTACTTTTTTGTCTAAATTAATTAAAAATAAAACATTAAAATCTAAAAGAACTTTAATGCTAAAAGTGAAAATGGATATTCATTTCAAAATTTGCTACAGATTGCAATTAACAGTCTTGTTAAATCAATTTGGTTAAAGACTAAATTCAAGTGAGCGCTAGATGATGGCTAATGTAAACAAAATATGGAAAGTTAAATATCCAACATTGGCTGACATTTATCCAATAAATCTGTAAAAAAAAAAAAAAAGTGTAATATAAACCAATGACCAATATGGTACTGATATATTGTGCATCCCACTGTTGTCAGATTATATTTGATATTTTGCCAAGATGTGCATTGACGCAAGTCATGGAAAGGGCCTTAACAGCTGTTACACTTCAAAACCCCTGAAGAGCTCATTAGTTTCTCCAGTAACATTTACAACTGTTGGGATAGTAGTTGATTTGTCATTGTACAAACACATTTGTCTGAGGTTTCCACGGATGCTCTCTGCTTCTTCAGCTCAGATCCACACCACCACATATTTGGGCAAGACGCTTAGCTCTGTGATTCCTGATAATGGCGTGTGCTCGGTGGCAAGTTAACCAACGTGAGGACGCAGAATGCATCTCTATACCAGAAAGACTGCAGAGCATGAACAGCAGTGTGTATGTGAGAGCGTGAAAGAGAGAGGGGAAGACTTGTTACATGAGTCGTATTTTGAAGGGCCCGCACTTGCAGTTGGGAACCGTGCATTGCCATGACAACCATCAGTCGGAGTGGGCCCTGCGGCAAGAGCTCTCACTGTCTGTCAGCCTCACAAGACTAAAACAGGGAGCAGTTCGACACAAAGAGTGTCTGTGTGACAAATAACACACCATCACTTTGGTATCGCAGATGCTCTGCCTTGGGATAGGACATCCTCTTCTCCTTTCCAGTGTCTTATTTCATCCTTTCCCTCACTCATTCTCTCTCTCACACACACACACACACACTCACTCTCTGAGTGTCTGTCATGCTTTTTGCTGGCACAGATTTCAGAAGTAGTTCCTTTTTTTAAAATTCTTTTCTCAGTGAATCATTTCTCTGAATCATTTCCCTTTCAAGAAGTAAGATGCTTACCTCTCTCATTTTCTTCAAGGGAAAATGTCCTCTTTGTCCGTGTCTGGCGATGTCGGTCGTGAGATCTGGAAGAGTGACATGGGAGAGGTCGGAGACTTTCTGCTCCTTAGCAACCTCAACACCTCAGCGACCTGTGTTTCCAAGGCAACCATTCTGTTACCGAGCACCGACAGCTCCTCTTTAAGTTCAGTACGGAATTCCAAGAGTGAGGCATGCAGCGTGTGTTCAGGAATAGTGGGGATAGGTGGGATCGGGGGAGTTTTTCCATCGGGCTGGACTGGGCTTCGGTCTACAGGGGTGCGGGCGCCACCCTCGTCCAGCCGTAGATCGCTCTTGGTGATGCCGCTGTCGCAGGAGTCGGTCTTCTTCAGTCCGCTGGGCTCTGAAGACTTTACGGAACTACTCCGCTCTGGGAGAGTCTCCATTGATTCTGCTTTAGGAACGTTTCCCCAGCTCTCTGGCTTCACCATGCTCTCCCTAAACCTGGCCCACCCTCGTGCGCGTGGCTCTGATATCCGAGAGATGTTTGGGGCAGGAGCGCTGAGCTTGGCCTGGTCAAACGGACCTAAGGTGCGGGTTTTGTTTGAGTGAGATGGGATTGGCGTGGCTGGGCTTTCTGTTACTGTGACGATGCTTGTGGTGGCGACCACATCTTGGCTGATGACTTCATTGTGGATTTGGCCCTTCTCGAGATCAGAGTCGTCGGAATTGGGCCGCCCAGCGGCAAGACGTGCTTCCTTCTGCTGGCGGAAACGCTGGAACAGACGGCGGACAGGATGATCAGGGGGAAGATTCAGCGGTGCCTCGTTCTTCCTCCTCTGCCTCTCCTCTTCCTCGCGTTTCACGTCACTGATCTTTCTGAACACAAGCTGAAAAGACACAGATAGTTAAACATCCATGCAGTTGGGCAACCATTAAACAAGCACATAAACACTCAAACATTATTAAGATTAATTCTGTTAATTAATGTTTAACATTATACATTACTCTCATGTCGTTCCACACCTTCCTTCATCTTCGGAACACAAATTAAGATATTTTTAATGAAAACTGAGAGGTGTATGACTCGTCCATAGACAGCAATATAACCACCACTTTCAAGGTCCAGAAAAGTACTGAAGACATCTTTAAAACACTCAATGTGACTGCACTGGTACGACAAGAGTACTTTTTGTGCGCAAAAAAACGAAAATAAAGACTTTATTCAACAATCTTTTCTCTTCCCTGTCATTATGCTTACGCAGTTGACGCAGCAATCACAGTGAAGGCTTCCGTATTTACGTCCGAATGCCAGCTCAGCTCTGGCCAAAGCGGCACACATCAGCAGAACGACGCGTGTGTGTGATGCTGACGCAGAAGTCGGCCAATAATGGGTCGGCTTTCTGATGTAGAACCTGCATGGTCTTACGGGTTTGGAACATGAGAGTGAGTAATTAATGACAGAATTTTCATTTTATAATAATTTCATAATATTCACATTTTAATGTCAGTGAATTTTTAATCATTTTGGTCAAACTGACCCCTTTTTTTTAAATGGTTTGTCCATAAAAAAAGTAAAGGTAAACTATCCCTTAACCGTCACATTAAAACAAAATAAACTGTGGTCGGTCACTTTACAATGTACTGATTGCCTCTTCGAGTCCAAATAGGAAGTTCTTGACCAGGATAAGCTGCAAAGTGAACTAGTCTTTGTGCTGACAGTCATGGCTCTGCAAGATTATGCAATATATAGGCTTCAGCAGGAGAATTACAACCATTCAAAGTTTCTCCAATATAGTGAGATTACACTCGCTGTCTTGGAGACCCTGCGTTCAGTGTCGTGAATTTTGCAAGATGTTCTAAGTTCTAACTTATTTATTGGAGCTCATGTATATTTCAGAGATGAAGGCTTTTATTGAGTAGATTCCCAAAGTCAAGCTTCTGCTATGTGAGTGTCTGCTTAAATCTCAGTGTGTGTGGGTCTGGAGGAATACTTTTATGCTGTTCTTTGGTCAGAGATTTTCAAGGCCTTCTTTCTTTCTCTTTCTGTCTTTCTTTCTGTCTGTCTGTCTCTCTCTCTCTCTCTCTTTTAATGACCCAATGGTTAGAGAGTCAGACTGATAACCCGAAGGTTGCAGGTGGTACGATTCTCAATACCGGCAGGAAACAACTGAGGTGCCCTTGAGCTTGGCACCTAACCCCCAATCACTCCCCGGGCGCCACAGCAAAATGGCTGCCCACTGCTCCTAATTTGTGTGCAATAACTTGGATGGGTTAAATGCAGAAGACAAATTTCGAGTATGGTTCCTCTCTTTCTCATACGCACATACACATACTAGCATTCAGTTTTGATTGCCCCACACAGTTGGTGGGAGGGTTTAATAATTATAATGGTGAAAAAGCTTCTTAAAAGAAGTGAGCGTGTGTGTGTGTGTGTGTGTGTGTGCACCTCTGCATAGTGAGACAGTTTGTTCCTGTCACTGTTGCAACCTGGACGATGCATTTGTATGACTCCATCTTCAATATGTTAAAATTCATATTGATGTCCTGAATATTCATTAAGAGGGACAGAGTGCCCAAGCATCTGTACCACCAATCTGTCTGTGAAATTACTGGGAACAGAACAACACACACACGCTCTCCTCTCATGTGTAGGAGGCGAGCATGTGTTGTGGACAGTTGCTTGTGGAGTGACAATTTCACAATTTATTTTAATTTGATTGACCATGTGTTTATAGTTAGTTCATTTAAATTCAGCTGATACATTTCAGCTAAAAAAAGACTATAATCTCATATACTGTGTAGATTTTGCAAAGGCCGTTGTAAATGTTGAGTGTGAACAGGCCGTCAAAAGGTGTTTGTGAAAAGTTCAGATGCAGCTTTGGGGGTTTAAAAGTCATCGTCTTCTGAGACAAGAGACAGACTCTTGCTTTCCAAACATATCAAACACGCACACTCTTTCAAGAAATGACACATAGGACCTGGTATCAACATGTGTCTAAACTGATCTAATCACCAGTGGTCAGGTGAAACATATGGCCATTTAAACCTGGTAGAAACATGTCTTTGTGACTTTCCAACTTTATTTGACTTTAGATCCCACAGTTTTAACTTATTTCTTGCTATTTGACTTATGTCTCTCAATTCAACTTTATATATCAGTTTTGAATTTATATCTTCCAGTTTGACTTTATCCAAATTCTGTCTTTATATTTCACTGTGACTTTATACAAATGATATCTAACAATTCAGTCTTTCTTATTTTAACCTTTATCTCACGATAACATTTATTTTATTGAACTCTCTGAAGTGAAAACAGGCTTTTGATTTCAGAATTTTGACTTTATATCTCAGAATTTTGTCTTTATATCTCATAGTGTGACTTTATACAAATATGATATCTTAAAATGCAACCTTTTATTTTTTTAACCGTTATCTCACAGTTACATGTATTTTATTTTAATCTATTGAACCGAAGTGGAAAGATGATTTTAACCTGCCCTGATGTCACTTTTTAAATCTAAACTAGAATGGATAGCAAGCCGGCGAAAGTGAGGTTGAGCGCATGTCTGAGAGCTGTGTGTCGGAGAAAACATTGCTGCTGTCACTTTCCAAAACGATAACTCGGTCAAACATTAAAATTGGCAAATTTCAGAATGAGAAAACAACAATTGGAGAGCGTTCCCCTTTTTTAGTTACATCTAGCTGCAAGCAATTTCATAAAGTGGTGGGAACAAATCCAACAATGGCGAAAAATGGTGGCTATGCACACAATCACAAAATCCCATTCTTTCCCACTCTTGAGTTTAAAAACCACAAAAATGATCTTTATGCGATGTGTATTAGTGGGTGAAATAGAGCGTATTAGGCATTTCCCCATGATGCCACACATAAAATTGTTTCATTTGGGCTTTAATGTGCAGAGATTTGTCATATTGCCACTTTTCAGCTGAATGTAATGTTTCTTTGTAATTGAACTCTAAATAACTCATTGTGTTTGGCAGCAGGTGGAGAAATATACCCCTGCCTCTCCCTCTGAGAATCCAGGCTGAACGAGAGAACTGAAAAAATCAGTCAGACAGATAGACAGGCTCAGTAGATTGCGCTTCTGAATGACGTCAAGGGTCTTGCTTCTCTGCGTTACAGAGATGATGGACAGTAATGACCAGACCGCTGCCCTCTTATTCAGCCGTTCCCATCCTGGACACAGACACACAGGCCATTCCACTATCCAGAAATAAATCCACCCTTATAGCCATCATCTATATTTCTGAACCACAGTATCGGTATATATGCTCGTAGACAGTTTTAGCACAGACATTCACACCAAATCGGTCACACTAGAAAGTCCATTACAATGAAAGCCAGTGCCAAGCTGTATAAACATAGTCACTATGTTAATACTGTGTTTTAAGAACTAGCCAACTTACAGTTAGTCAAGAGGAAATTAACCAAACTTTTCAGATTCAAATTACACCAATCTACATTTTTATGTAACTGACAATGTTATGTTAAAAAAAATGTTATGACCAGTGTTAAAGAAAAAAAAAATTGACTAACTTGTGCTAATTTGAACCACATTGACTTTCACTGTATAGACAAAAATATTTCCTGTTTAGAAGCAAACTAAAAGTAATTTTGGCTCAAATAAACATTAAAAATATACTTCTGCATATGTAGCAAATTCATCCTCACAAATTACATCTAGTCGTATCTATCCACTTAGAAAATTGTCAATATGATTTAGGCAAATACTTTTGACTGAATTATTCATATTTATTCTTTAACATACAAGCTTCATATTTGGCACTAATGTCCTAGACTTCCATTGTAAATGCATCCCTGCAAACATGATTTTTTTTTTATCACTTATTTTTACAAACTTGAAGAAGAGTCCAAACGATCCTGAGAGTTTAAATTGTAGTTGAAATATTTCTTTAAATCATAAAATACTCCACCAAAGTCTACTTGAGTGAATCCTGATCCTGACAGATGTCATTGTTTCTGGTGTTTTGTAAACCCTCGCCCTTGAAGGATATACGAGGCAGAGAAAGGACAGACATGCAGAGAGGGATTACATAACAAGCTGAAGCATTACACAAAGATGCGCGTGTCTGCGTGTACGAGGAGGATGGTATTATGTGCTCACACAGAGATTCCTAATGGTGTATTGTTAGAATCCTTCTGTTGCCATGCATCCCTCGCACTCCCGCGCCCGCACGGCCCTCTCGTGTATTCTGCATTTGCTTTTCTCCTAAATATATCATCATCAAACAGGGAAACTCATTCTGCAGCTCTAAAAGAGTTCAAAATGTATGTGTGATGTTGGAGGTGTTAGTCTGGGGATAGAACGGCATAAAAGAAGGAGGGGACCAAGAGCGACAGTAGGCGAGAGGGAGCACTCACACTCACATCTCCACTGTTTCATAATTCAAACTAAAAGCTGACTGTGTGCACATCGAAGCTGAAAAAAATTCCCATAACACTCTAAAACTCTGAAATAAAAGTATACGCACACCTATCTTACTTCCTCTACCTCAACTGTACACTATTCTTGTGTACTTTTACCTATCACCGAACCTCCGTTTGAACGCAGTCCATAGTAAAACAATTTCATGTTTAATTCATGCTTAAATTGAGACAACACGCTATTGGTCATCATTTGAATGCTTATTTGCATATTTTATATTCTCAGTGGGCTCATGTTTATCTTGCTGTTGGTTTGGTGGAATTGAAACAACTGAATTGTATGTTTGTTATGATTATCCTGATTAATTTAATTGAGCCGAGTGTTTAATATTTGTGGCAACGATGCTGGGAATGCTTTATGATTTGTAATAAATGATGTTTTTGAGTAACATCATTCCACTTGTATACTACCTTTCAAAAGTTTGTGGTCAGCAAGATTTTTTTTTTTAAAGAAATTAATACTTTTATTCAGCATTTTACATTTTTACCAAATATTTCTATTTCATATAAATACTGTTTTTTTAAACATTGTATTCATCTAATCAAATCCTGAAAAAAAAATGATCACTGTTTTCACCAAAATATTAAGCAGCACAACTCTTTTCAACATTGATAATAATGATTGACAAGAAATGTTTCAGCATATTAGAATGATTTCTTGAAGGATCATGTGACACTGAAGACAGGAGTAACGGCTGCTGAAAATTTAGCTTTGCAATCATAGGAATCAATTACTTTTTAAAATATATTAAAATATAACCTTTTTTTTTTTTTAAATTGTAACAGTATT
Source organism: Zacco platypus (assembly GCA_038088235.1). NCBI lineage: Eukaryota > Metazoa > Chordata > Actinopteri > Cypriniformes > Xenocyprididae > Zacco > Zacco platypus. The sequence goes on from CM076069.1 coordinate 19,185,368, forward strand.
TTGCAATATTCCAGTTTTTACTGATTTTTTTTTTATCAAATAATTTCAGCCTTGGTGAGCATAAGAGCCTTTTTTCAAAAACATTTTAAAGTCATTACATTCACAACAGACTAACATTAATAACATACTCATATTCTTGTCTCACATCCCATTATTAATCACAGCCTAAATTAACTATGCACCAAAGTCTGAGTCAGAGGAATAAACCGGAAAAATCCATACTCATTTAAACAGAGTGATTTAAGAAGCATCGTGTTGAATAGATTATAACTAATATTAACCTCAAATGGATGTTTATTTTTACCAGCATGTTTGTGTACTTGGAAGATATTTCAGTTTACTGGTATTTATATGCGTGGTTTGAAAGTATGTTTGGAAAGGGCAAATTATTTTATTTGGAAAACATTAAAAAGACTGATGCTTGTTTATGATATTTGTTACTTGGTTAGTGAATAAGCTGAATGTTTTTGTGCCGAAATGCTGCTGTTAAAGGAATAGTTCACCCAAAAATTTAAATTCTGTCATTATTTACTCCCCCTCAAGTTGTTCCAAACCTCTATAAATTTCTTTGTTCTGCTGAACACAAAGGAAGATATTTGGAAGAATGTTTGTAACCAAGCAGATCTCACCCTCCATTGACTACCATAGTATATATTTAGAAGATATTTACATTCTTCTAAATATCTTCCTTTGTGTTCAGCAGAACAAAGAAATTCATACAGGTTTGGAACAACTTGAGGGTGAGTAAATGACAAAATAAGTAAATTCACCCCTGTGTATCTTGTGCTTTGACTGTGTGCCTCATGCTGACTGACTGGTTTTATGTCACTGATCTGATCAGATTCACCACACTCATCACGACCTCACAGAATCTGATCCCTCAGAGTCGGACCTGATTCACTCACACCTGCCAAATACACACACACGGATCGCAGGGTCATGAAGGGACATATTGAGTAAATGGCAGTGTCAAACCAGTGATGCACATCTGACCTTTTACCACTTGTGACTTTTGACAGCAATTCAATTGAAGCAGCAGCAAACACGTATATTAATGCTTGTTGAAGGGTGTGAATGCCTTTTGTGCAGTTGTGTGCGCATGAATGTGACCTTAATCAAAGCTAAAATAACTCTTGACACAGCAGCATTGAGATGAGGAGGATTTTACTCTGTTACCTTGGCAACTACAAACATGCAGATTCATAATTAGAAACAATTGGATGGACCATTTGAGCACTTATTTATGCAGCTGTAACAGAAGACAGATGTACTGTATGTACTGTCTCAGCATCATGGGAGTGTGCTTGTTCCGATTTTACATAGAAAGATGCCAAAACTTTGCTGCTATGTAGCCTGTTGTGTACAAACTCGGTTTCCAAAAATGTCTTTTCAGTTTACCCTTAGATAGGACCAGCAGATGTTCCTGATTTTAAACACAAATTAAGAAATTTTTGATGAAATTAACCAGCACTTTCAAGGTCCAGAAAGGTATTACATACATCGTTAAAACAGTTGACGTGACTGCACTGGTTCAACCATAATTTTATGAAGCGACAAGAATACTTTTTGTGTGCATAAACAAAACAAAAATAACGACTTTATTCAACAATATCTTCTCTTTTGTGTCATTCTCATACTTTGTTTACGTCCAGCACATCCAGGTTCTACATCAGAACACAGACTCATTATTGGCCGGCTCCAGCGTCAGCATCACACACATGCGTCGTGCTGCTCATGTGATCAGCTTTGGCCAATCATGAGCCGGCATTCGGATGTAAACATGGAAGCCGTCACCGTGCTTACTGCGTCAGGATAATGACAGGATAGAGATGAGAATGTTGAATAAAGTTATTTTTGTTTTGTTTTTGCGCACAAAAATTATTCTCATCGCTTCATAAAATTAAAGTTGAACCACTGCAGTCACGTCAACTGTTTCCTTTCTGGATACCTATACCATATATATATATATATATAATCATTTTGTTATTTTGAAATGATGTAAAGATTGTTCAAATTTGTGAACAAATGTGAACAACAAACCTGTTCGATCGGTTTACGATTCAAACTGAATGATTGATTGGTGAATTTGGCAGGTCTGATTGCAACTGTTTATGAAAATTAATGACTGCACAAAAATAAAGAACAATGGTTTATTGATCAGTACTTATATGTAACATGTATTCCAGTCTTGTTTCCTGTCATGTGTTCCTTGTTTTGATTCCGTCAGTTCTTGTCACGTGATCTTTGTTTTGGTTCCTCATGTGCCTTGTTATTAGTCTATTGTCACCAGCTGTGTTTGTTAATTAGTCATACCTGTCACCTGTGCCCTGCTTGTGTTCAGCTGTATATATTCCCTCTGTGTCTGTCCAGTCCTTGTCAGTTCATATCGTTCCATGTGTGGTGTTAATCCCTGTACCCTGTATATTAAAACTATGTTTCTTGTGAAATCCGTCGTACCGCCTGTTCCTGCCTACACCAGCGTGACATTATACTTATATCAAATTTTATCAAATAAAATTTGAAAGGAATGCTTTAGTTTTTCTGGAATAGTATTTAATTAATATATGTCGAATATAAGTCGATTGTGACAGAATATGAAACATTTAGATTTAATGCCTTAGTTAAAAAATGGCTTACTGTGCCAGTGTTTTTTGTACTGACAGTTAGACAAACAATGCTCATGTGGTAATCAACCTCGAACAAATGTTGTTGATAGAGCTTATTTTGGCTATAAATTATTCTAAATATTTCTGTAGGGTTGTGAAGAAGTGACTCGTCTGAACACTCTCGACACTGCATTTGGGAGTTGTTTAGTTAGGAATTAGGACTCATACACTCCCATAATCAGAAATAGACTGCAATGTGTGTGTACACTGCTTCTGTTGTATCTAGGCCAGAACAGCCTATTTGACCACTGTATAAGTCTATTGGACAATATGGAATTTCTCCAGAAATTTTACATATGTAGTCTTCCTGTGACACATTTTTTCCCATGTATAACAAGTTTTTTTCTATCTGGGTCACAATCAAACAGTAAACATCATGACTAATTCATAGAGAGATGAGCTAATTAAAGGCTCCCATTTGGCAATGTTCAGAGACGCATTAAAATAACCAGATTTTGTGTTTTCATATTTCAGTGCATTGTTTAAGAGAACAAATAGTGTTAAAAAGCTAACAAAACCATATAGTATTGAGGTAAAGATCCGGCTATTTTTCGAACAAGTGACGCAAACATGACAAAAGTCCATCACAAATAAGTGTAGGCGTGAAGAGCTCGACAGAGAGACAATTCACTGAAGCTCTAACCTGTTTAAAAGATGCTTAACAGTATATATTTGTGCAGCATATGAATTATGTAAATGGATTTGGTTCTCCAGCTTAAATATGATAGATTTTGCTGAAGTATATGATAGTTATATTTAACCCATATGGATAAATATAACTATATGGCATAAGCTGTTCCAATAAAGAGGCGGACGCCCACTGAACTATTATTAGCCGCCTCCTCAGACCCAGTTCCACTGAGAAACAGAACTCAGGCAGTGCTGAGATCCAAAATTTAGACACACTGAGGGCCATTTTATCATACTGACAGTCTTTTATCATACTGTGTTTATTTTGAACTAAGAAGGAATTTATAGGTAGGATAAATACACTTCAAGATCGGGTTTATGGAGTGTTACACTGATTTTAAACACGATATGGTGTGATAAAACGATAATGCAGTTCAATGTTTTTCTCCAAACACTCAAAACTATGGGAAAATTCATGGATGTGGCCAGGCATTTTCACAATATTACAGTTTTTACTGTATTTTTGATCAAATATATTCAGCCTTGCTGAGCACAAGAGACTTATATCAAGAACATTTTAAAAAGTCCTTACAACCAACAGACTAACATTAATAACATACTCATATGCTTGCCTTACATCCCTTTATTAAACACAGCCTAAATTAACAATGAAGTCTGAGTCAGAGGAATATACCGGAACAATCTATGGAACTTAGGTAATTTCCTGATCCTAGCTTGTCGTTTCCTGTCACTTTCTATTATATTATCCTCTTCAATTAAAGCCCATACAAATAAAAACAACAACAACATGGATTTAGAAAAAAACATGTCCTATAATACCTTAACAGGATAGTTGAAAAAAAAATGTATTTTCAAAAATGAAAATTCTTCCAAAAGTATAAAAGAATCTTTGTTCTGCTGTACACAAAGGAAGATATTTGTAAGAATGTTTGTAACTAAGCCTTTGACAACCATAGTATGGGAAAAAAATACTATGGCAGTCAATGGGGAGAGATCTGCTTAGTTACTTAGTTGTCACCGTCTGTTTTTTTTCCTCTGGTTGAATGGTTAAGCAGCTCTATTGATCTCTTTCTCTCTACCTTCAGTCAGATGAATGGTACACAGCTCTTCAATTCAGCAATAATGTATGTATTAACTGCTCCCACACACGTATATGTTATCACATGTTTGCAATAGCACTTCCATGTAAACATGCACACACACACACACACGCACAAACCTCTCTTAACAGACTCCATTAGGCCTGTTTAAAGCAAAGCTGCCGCACAACTGTGTACAGAGGGTTGTGTTTTGCCTTTCTTCTACATAAGATGCATTTCCATATTGACAAAGTGATTTCTGGGTTATTACATTCATTATTTCATTTAATAACATCCATTAGGGCTGTCACAATATCAGATTTTAATGACATAATTATTGTGGATTTCACAATCAAAAACAATATTATCACAGTTCCTTCTTTTTTAGCTAATGAATCACCCTCAAAATACTAGTTTACGGACTAAAGCTTTCATCTGATGTCTGCGACATGATTTTGTGTGGCAGTAGTAGCTACGTAAGCATGGCGTCTTCTTTTTTTCCATTTTAAGACTGCATTAAGTTGCAATACTGCCACTTATGTTGGAGTATCAACCAGTTAATGGTGCTGAATTATTTACAATATTATAATGTGTAGTGTGAACTCAGTATGGATATAACATGAATTGTTGACACTGAATTATTTATATTTTATGTGTAGTGTCAATATTTCATTTTTTTAATATCACAGTTATTGTCAGCTCTTCATTGCGACATCCATAAATGCCCATAAACCAAAAAAAAAAAAAAAGTTATCAGGCATTTCACCCTTCGCAAAGACCCGCCCCCTTTAGCAACTGTTGCTTTGTCCGACAATCTCACGTCACATATCATGTTCTCACGAGTGAAAAATACATCCCGGAGCAAAGAGGACACTGACAACGCATCGACAGACTTATGAAACCGTTTCATTTTTAATATATCATAATTTTTTAAAGAAGTTTAAACAATAAATACCGTATAGTGGCTCTTTAATGTGTCGTGACAGATCGCTGTAGCTCCTTCAAGCGGCTCGTGAACCAACCATCTCTTCATACTAGTTCATTTATAGCATCAAATAAACATGAATGAACATGCGAAGGAATGTTGTTTCAAGTTGAAGTTCACCAACGTTAATCTACTAACTCCTCTGACTGCTTTGTCAGACAAAATGGCGGATTCGGGGTTATGATTGGTCAGATCGCCTGTCAATCAAACTGTTTGGGAAGGGTCAATTAATAACTTTTCTAATTTACATGAAGAGGTGGGTTATATACATATGCATACTGCTTAAATCATCTGGATTTACTCTGATTTACTAAATAGAAAGTGTTTGTCACTATATGTAGTATGGAATAATAGCTTAAGAGAGCTGTAATTATATTTTCCTATGAGCTCAGCATGTTACAATCTACCTCCAGCTTTGCTCATGCTGTGCAGTGAAGTTTGAATGCAGTAACCTGTAATGTTGTTGCAGAAAAATTCTGCTTACATGTGCAGTCTGACATGGACCGGTGGAAATTGAAAGAGTAGGGAGGAGAGGGAAAGAGATTGGCAGACAATATTCACTCACCCGTTTGCGTAGGTTGTACGTAAGCAGGAGGTTTCGTGAAAAGTGATTGGAAAAGGCGGTGTAGAACTCCAGGACTTTCTGAAGCGCGTCCCGTTTGATCACGTGCAGGTCACAGTATGTTAGCGCTCTCACATTAGCGCACGCCTGAGCTAGCGTCACCTCCTTCCAGAACACGTCCCCAAACACATCACCTTTTCCTGCGAAGATACACAGACACTTTCTTACACACACAAACAGACCTAAGCTGCATTTCTCAAAAGCATTGTGAGCTAAGTTGACCGTAGAGACCATTGGGGGCAATGATGCGAAAAATGAAAAGATATTAAAACAGAATTTGGGCTTTAATAGTAATATTTAAAAAAAAAAATACTGTTTTACTTTAGTAAATGCAGCTTAAATGTTGCATAAGAAACTTCTTTCAAAAACAGTAAAAAATCAAACAAACTTTTGAACAATAGTGTATCGTGACTTGTTTTCAAAAAATATCTGAAGGAGTTTTCAGTTGTTTCAAGAATATACCCTGTTAAATTAATTTATTTTATATAAATAATTTTTGCAACTAATTTTCCTGTTTCATCTTTCCTCCTCTGTCTTAGTTTAGATCACAGTAGATGGACCATGTGTATAATGATTTTATTGGTGTGAAATTCAGCTTATTTTAAAGGCTACTAACACATCAGATCAGAAGATTTAAGCAGTCCAAAGCAATGTTAAAATCATATTCACAATCAATGCTTGCCATTAACTTTTCAACCACTGTGGCTAGGTATTTTCCGAAGTTACTAGCCACTCAGCATTTTCACTGACCACAATTTTGACATCAAGACCTGACGCACAGATCCATTTCAGATGAGTTTTATTTTTAAGTGAACTCTTTACATTCTCTTAAAACATAACAGACTACCTGAATACTCGCCGAGAACGGCATTTTGACATTATTTTGTGTGTTTGGCTGCAAAATAATGAAAAGCGGTGAAAAAGAACTTAATTTAGTAACTTTACAGAGGCGGCTTTATGTCTGCGGACTTTGTGCATGAGCAATCCCACGGCGAAATTCAAGTCCTGTAACACCACCAGTATTCATCTGGAGCAAATGAAACAAGTGAGTGAGGGGAGGCGGGTTTGTTTGTTAACTCGTAGAGAAATTAGAGAGCGAGAAAGCACAGCTTTCTCAGGAAAATGATTATTTGAAGTGTCTCAGATATTTCAGTACAGATATGTATTGAAAAATCTATATATAGTTTTTACAACACTACATGGCACTTACTTTATTATTTCAGATGCCTTTTTAAAAGACTACAACTAAACAATGTAATATTATGAAATTCAACCTGCCGAAGTGGCTAGTAGGAGTAACTGCTTTACACGCTACTGCTGAAATCCACCCGCATTTGGCGGGTTGGTGGGTGTTAATGTCAAGCCCTGTTCACAACAATATCCTGGCAAGGCAACATTCTTTGGCACATACAAACACACTTTTATTATGATTGGTCAACCCACTTAGGGAATACTGCTACATATCTTGAGTATGTCTGACAGAGGAGAAATGATCATGACACATATTCCCTCATTTCATTACTCAAATGAACAAATGCACAAAATTCTTGTCTGTCCATCTCTGTCTGCTTACATCTAGGATAAGTTGGAGTTACAGAGCCAAAATGTCCACTCAGATAAATTATTTACGGTTGTCTCAGTAAATGTTCTAGAATACAGATTCCTTCCTGCAGGCAGGGAGAGAGAGATCTAGATTGTCACATTTGATTATGACATTTGCAGACATCAAGAATTGATGGTGTTTGACATCTAAATTTATTTATTAAATATTTACTAATAAATGCTTTTCTTCTTTTTATATTCATCAAAGGTTTCTAAAAAAGAAAAATGTGCTACGGTTAAAAATTATTAGGCAGCACAACCGTTTCCAACATTGATAATAATAAGAATGAAAAGGCTGGAATAATGGCTGCTGAAAATTCAGCTTTGCTATCACGGGAATACATCACATTTTAAAATATATTATAATAGATAATGTTTTTTTTTTTTAAATTGTTATAATATTTATTATTTATTACACTATTATTTCACTGTAGTTTTGATCAAATAAATGAAGCCTTTGTGAGCAAGAAACTTGAAAAAAAAAGTCTTACTGACCCTAAACTTTTGAATGATAGGAAGAGTTTGTGTATAATGACTTAAATTTTGCGTGAACATTCTACTAGACATCATCTTTTGTGCTCCACAAAATAAGAAAATACAGAATTACAGGTTTGGAATGACATAAGGGTAAAGAAATAAATAAGGCGTGACAAAATTTAAATTTTTAGGTGAAATGTCATTTTAATATAATTATCTTTGTGATATCAGGAAATTAAAGAATAATTTTTAATGGAATAAATCAAAGCATGGTGTTACAGCATAGTTTTAATGAATGGTTGTTTTAGACTTCTAAGGAAGTTTTGAGCTCACTGTGCAAACTGATGTTTAAGGAAGAATAAAAGCCTGCAATAAGGGTGCTGTCACTGTGCTCTCTTTCTTTGTACTTTTAAGTGAGGTGAAAGGAAAGAGAGAGTTTGTGTAATAGAGCAGTAGTCATTTAAGCTCCACAGGTCACACCATAACACACCACCCTAATGAGCATTCAGACACACACATACTGACCTCTGACTGACAGTTTTGCTCAAATGGCCCACTTGAGAGATACAAGTGGTCAGATCGATAATCCTTTTTATTTAGTCTTCATAGTCTGATCTGTGTGTGTGTGTTTGTGTGTGTGTGTGTGTGTGTGTGTGTGTGTGTGTGTGTGAGTGCAAATTTTAGAAGCAAAAGAGAACATTTGTGGCCTTTCAGACTGATCTTAAATCAGTTTAACAACCGTGGCAGAGCCAAATTTAGCAAAGCATCATTAGTTTGTCAACAGAGAAATATACGGCCATTAGATGCTCAGCTCTGTGGCTTCATGAGGCGAAGTAGCCTAATTTTGTGTTGTGAGACAGACAGATGTTGGAAATGGCAGACGTTATGAGGAACTGTATACATAGGGTCACAAGTCTGAGATCACCTAAGATCACTGTTTGCATTTTTTTTTTTTGGTACTAAACTACTAGATACTAAACTAAAGAAAATGATGAAATGATACCAGTATTTCTGCAGTATCAACCTGCATGATAACAAAAAACTTGTATCAAAATATCAGATCTATGCATTAGTCCTCACAGTATCAATATATATTATCAGATGCTGTTTATTATGTCATTAATATTAATTAAACAATAAAATTGAAAAGAGAAAACCACTCACTACGCTCAGTTTCTTTATTACTGATCATTTACTTGACTATTTACTGGAATAATTACTTAGGAAAAATTGAGAATTGAATAATGAAACTGAAACACTGGCAAATATAGTGTTGAAGGTTTCACGTATATATATGCACATCATTATAATCTTCACTGATTTTACATTCCATCAGTTAGCAAAGCAATAGCACAGCTGTTCATTAAAATATTTGAGATATATCAGAGGTCAAAAGAGCACAAATTGTTGGTGCGTGTCTCGCTCTCTCATCTGGGACCAGGACAGCAAGTCCTGCTAATGTTGGCATACCATCATGTACTGTAGGACGAACCAGAGGAGTAACTGTCGACGCAAGAGGAAGCTATCTGACAACACAGATAGCTGCCCACAGCTGCCCAACTCACTGCAGATTGAAAGTGCACCTTGACTCTCCTGTTTCCACCAGAACTGTTCGTCAGGAGCTCCACAGAGTCAATATTCATGGTCTAAAATCCTGTCAGCCTGCTATAGCCAAAACCTTGGTCACTCGTGCCAATGCCAAATGTCAGTTTCATTGGTGCCAACCATGGGCTGTGGACAATGTGAAACATGTATTGTTCTCTGATAAGCACATCTTCTCTATCTATCCACATCCATGGGAGTTGCGATGTGGAGAAGGCCCAAAGGGGCTTAACACCCAGACTGTTGCTGCCCAGAGTAAAGTGCAGGGGTGGATCAGTGATGGTGTAGGCTGCAATATCATGGCATCATGGTTCTGGAGGAGCATGTGCACCCTATGGTTTAAACATTGTACCCAGAAGGGGACTTGTGACAGAATAGTTTGATGTACATGAAAGTGAAGTTGAACATCTCCCAAGGCCTGCACAGTCATTGGATCTAAATATTTTTAAGCCACTTTGGGATATTTTGTCAGGATAAAATAGTATGTTATTAGCGTATTTACTATTTTTGCTGTGATATTAAAGTTGGTATATTTTGGTATCATGACTTCTCAATTTCTATTTGTTTTTTGAATCAATTTGATTGAATGAATGAGGTAATACAGAGCCAACAGGAGAGAACATCAGTGTTAATAGCATTATAACATCTGTTTCACCAAGTAATTATTTAAAAACACAGGTGATTAAAGTTTATGATGGTATAAATTTTCACAGTTCATTGTGCTGTAGAGAAAATGTTTGTTGAACAGAAGGCAAAAGAAGTCTACAGCATGCAAGCTGGAATGCTTAAAACTCAATTATTGCCAGAAAAGGATGAACTTATACTTGTAGAGGATCTTAAAAACATACTTTTGAACGTGCTTTTCAAGTATCTTTTTATTGTTATTTTTTTCTCATCAGCTTAGGCCATATTTTGCATTATTTAACATGCATTATGCTCACAATTTCAGCTTTTTCCTCCTCATTTTATTTTATTATGTTCCCTGAATGTGGAAGAGAAAGAGATGAACACCTTGATCAAAGAGGATACAGGATCATGATGTGGGAAGAAACAAAAAGGAGAAGGATAGCGCAGTGTGGAGGAGTGGGTGTGACAGTCTGTGTCATACATATGATCACAAAAATGTGGATTATTTGTGGATGCAAATAATCCTTCCATAGTGAACTTAACCTTAGACGGATTCTATCTTCATGTCCATGAGTGTTCAAATTAACTTTGAACACTGTAACAGCATAATTCAGCCTTGCGGTGTCAAAATAAGACATGGTTGAAATTGAGTAGTCAGAAGTCATGATGTGCAAACTGATGAAGATAATTATTGCACCTGTGCTGAAAAATAAACCTAGTACCTAATATTCTCTTACCCAGAATGGCGACCACCTCGTCATCTTGGATGACCTCCAGTGACCCTGACACCACAAAACACAGGCTGTCCACGCTCTCGCCCGCATGATAGATTAGATCGCCTGGAGCACAGTGGATGGTCTGGAACTCCATGGCCAGGGCCCGCAAACAGCCGTCACTGGCCAGACGGAAAGCAGGATGTTCCTTAAAAACCTTCCTGTTTAGGTGCACACATATATCAGCACGCATGTCTTTGGGACAGATCTGCAAAACCTGCAATAAGAGAGAGAGAGAGAGAGAAATATCAGATTTAAGTGGTTATTCTGCTGCAACTTTACTTGAGTTGCAGGGGCAATATCATACTCTCATACAGTGCATACAAATGGCAAGAAGCAAGAGACTAGATTTTAAACACTAACCATTTGCACCTCTCGTTATATCATCAATAACAAGAAGCATTATGTCCTTGCTTCATACAGTATCTAGTTCAGTCGTGAAACTCTAGAAGGCGCAGCCTGATGTTTCTTTCATCAATCACATCAATTACATGCTACAAACTGATTCTGTCAATTCTGCAGTCAGTGAGATTGCTTGCTCAACAATTAAAAAGTCTGGTTCTGTGTTCAGTGTATGCTGTTCCTGCAGCACAGTTCCAGAGTTCCTCTGAAACCCTCTACCTCCCCCAGCTCCACCTGTTTAGATATGCCTTGGCATTCATGTATGCCTATTCATGCCGTAGCAGCATATTTTAGCATTAGGGTTAGGGTTAGCTCACATCTTTAGGGCTTTTCACACTATAGTTAAGCTGACGTTTTACATTGTACATTCCTAAACCCTGGGTTGACATTCTTATTTGTATATTTGCGGTTTCAGTGTCATTGATTGTTTACATAAGTTTTAGCATTGGGCATTCTCGTATTGCCGACTGTACTACAGAGTTTATACTGAATGGACATTTCAGACTATAAACGTAAGAATGAAACGGTCTCTTTTTCACTCAAAGTATTGCGTTTTCTGTCAGCATTTGACATTTTTCCTGTCAAATACTGAATTTACTGTTTATATACAATGCACATTGTTTCCATGACTGTCCAAAGCAGGCAAATATGAGTACCCGATTGGTTGTCTGTTGCTAAGTGTCTGGCTGTGACATTCTAACATCACATCTTTTTACACTGTAGAAGATTGGCACCGCAATGCAGGGTTAACACCGCAAAAGTGGTAACCTCGAGTAAAAAGCAGTACTAACCCAGCTTCTGAATTACAAGTGTGAAACGTTCCATTACCCCAGCGTCAAAAGCGGTGTTTTGATATTGACGATTGCCCGATATTAAGCATAGTGTGAAAAGCCCTTTTTTTGTATCTTCTGGCAGTAGTAAATTCATACTTCCTCTGCAGCAGAGTGTGTAGCAGATGTATTCCGCCAAGACCAAGTACATTAGCATAGTCATATCCATTTACATGCTAAAACTATTATGAGAGTTGTTGATTGAAATGGATACATCCCGAATCTGATAACATGCAAAAAGGCTCCTTTTTTTTTTTTAATGAGTCAAGATGAAGTTAAAAGTAGTTCAACTTTTGTTTTTGAATGCATTGCTCTCACTGGCCAGGGGCATGATTAAATGGATTAATGTTTCTATTGCTTTTTATATACAAATTATATTAATCATACTAAATTAACACATTAATTTGACAGCCCTGATAATTTTTTTAATTTTTAATCACAGTTTCATGGCCAACCAAATTTATGTTTACTTTCATGCCAATGAAGCATACTGGGAGGCTGACACAGAGTGACAGAGATACTGGACACGTGTGCCGGTGTGTATGTGTGCATCTGAGCGCATTAGCGTGTGATATGTCCCAGAGCTGCCATTCCCTGCAGCCCCTCACTTTTCCAGAGCATCTCCCTTTCTGCATGTGGTTGTCACAGAGACATGGAGGCTGGCTCTGGGGAGGACAGCGCAAGTTTATGTGCGATGAGATGGCTAAATCACAAGAGAGAGAGAGAGAGAAGACAGCTGGAGCATTCTGACAATGTCCACCCAACGGGAACATCATATCCACAGAGTCATGCTGTTTCCCTCCTGTGGTTTGAGTATAAACGACAAGACGAGTCTAAACACACAGCGTGAGAAAGCATCTTGCTAAAGAATCACACTAATGTTTAAAAATACTTAGCCAGACACACTCACACAAGACAGAGCAGTGAATAACACACACACACACACACACACACACATACATGATAGAAAGGAGGGTTGCTGCTGCAAGGTGTGGGAAGTTGCACGCTGGCCAATTGAAGTTAGGTATACAGGGGGTTCACCTTTTCAGTGTCAATACCGTGGGACATGGACCAGGTGGAGGCGATGTAATCCATAACCCTCTCACTCAGGCCTTTGGGCACCTGGTACAGCTTGAGGAAGTCCCGCACACTGTTAAGCATCTCGTGATAGCGGTTAGTGTTGGCGTACATCTGCTGGAAGATAGTTGTCACATTACCAAAGATGGTGGCATAGAGGAGAGCTATAAGAAAGAGAGAGAAAGGGAGAAATAAACTGTTTGGATTAAGTGACAACACAGACGAGGCACAGAATAATTTAAATTAATCACAAATAAAATGTTAATTATGTAATAATTAAAATTCAAAGGCCACATTAACTATTAAAAATATTTAAAGTATTTTTAAAAATAATTTATAATAATTTATTCATGCAAATAGATTGAATAGATTGCAAGAAAGAAAATGAAATAAGAATTAAATAACTTATTTATTTAACCTAGCATTCAAAGTTTGGGTTTGTAAGATTTTTTTTTAAGAAGTTAATATTTTTATTCAGAAAGGACACATTAAATTGATCAAATGTGACAGAGGCTGTTACATAAGATTTCAAAAGTTTCAAAAGCTGTTTTTTTTTTAATGAAGAATATATAAAAAAGTACACAAAGTATACAAAAACAGTTTCCACAAAAATATTAAGCAACAAACTGTTTTCACCATTTCAAATAATAAGAAATGTTTTGGAAAGACCAAATCAGCATATAAGAATGATTTCTGAAGCATATAGTGACACCAGAAACTGGAGAAATGGCTCCTGAAAATATAGCTTAAAAATATATATTAAAATAGATGTTATAAATTGCAATTATATTTCACAATATGCAGTCTTGGTGAAAAAAAAAAATCTTAATGACCCCAAATTTTTGAAAGGTTTTGCGCACATTTTTGTGACATATCAGGACACAAATTTGTATAATGACATGGGTATGACACTGGTATTACAACTTCAATGTGAAATATGAGGACATTTCATATGTCCTCACTTTTCAAATAGCTTTAAAAACATACCAAACAATGTTTTATTAAAAATGTAAAAATGCAGAATGTTTTCTGTGATGGGTAGGTTTAGGGGTGGTGTAGGGGGACAGAATGTACAGTCTGTACAGTATAAAAACCATTAAGCCTATGGAATGTCCTCACTTTGATAGCAAAACAAACGTGTGCATGTGTGTGCGCACATCTGACACGCACTGTGTGGTGAGCAGTTGCGAAAGCTACATGGAAAAAATATTATAGAAATCCCTAGCTTCAGAAGAGAGAGAGAGAGAGAGACAGAGATGATGATGATAAATGACAGAGTGAATTGTAAATGAGTGAAAGCACAGGACAGAAAGAAGAAAATTCAATAAAGACAAGTGATTGTCTCTTTTAAACTGAATTAGTCGGCCTGTAATGGCTCTGCACACAGAAGGAAATCTAATTACGCATGTACGGACTCTAGGTGTATGTGTGTGTGTGAGTGTAACTCCCCTTCTAAATACCTTCAGATGGGAATTATGAGCTGCCATTACTCTACACTAACCTGAAGCACTGCCCTGATATATTAAAGGTATAGTTCACATACAAATAAAAGCTCTGTCATCATTTACCCACACTAATGTCATTCCAAACCTGTATGCTGTTATTTATTTTTGTGGAACACAGAGTGAATATTTGCACAGCTCTTTCTGTACAATGACAGTTTGTAGTGATTCATGTTCTATTATTACAAATCTCTTGAAGTAACTTCTTAAAGTTTTGTGTGAAAAACAAAGAAATGTAAGTCTGATAATCTTCCCCTCCAGTGAGCTATTAACTCAAGAGCCGGAGTCAGTCTGATTTTGTGAACTAGATCAACTGGGCCAAAAAACTAATCATTCACATATCGGACCAATCTGGTTCGGCTCACTGATATATTCACCGCTTTTATAGTGTGTTTTTGTTGTTGTTGTTTTTGGCAGATGGTCACTATCACTTCTTCAAAATACTCCTTTTGTGTTCCACAGAAAAAAATAAGACACGTGGGGGAGTAAATGATGACTGAATTTTTTTGATATTTGGGTGAATTAAAAAAGCTCAAATTTGAGCAAACAATCATTTCTGCAATTTATCTCTTTAAAGATGCCACGAAATGGAAATTGCAATAGTATTTTCTTCCCTATTATGACATATATATTAGTAAAATGGCTTCTCAAACTATTTTGTCCAACGGGAATTGATTGGATCATTGTCGTTTGCTATTGTTGTGATCTCATGTGAGTGACCGGTTGTCCCGTCCTTGCTCCGATAAACACGTCACCAGAGAAGAGATTTTGTTGCACAAGATTATAACTTTAAATAGTCATTTATAATAATACTGTCATTTAAAGTTTGTGCACATTTCCAAACTACTGCAGATGTTGATGTTGAAAAAAGTCTTTTTAGTACTTGTCATTTACCCAGCTGCCATCTTTCTGGGTCCCCAGCCATTATTATTAGATTGTACGAGTCTTGTATGTGTATGTGTGTGAAATCTGTGATGTACAGATATGCAGTGTGACAGTCTTTGCTGATCTGGGGACAGATTTGGCTCCAGGGTGACAAGAACGTGGAACGGAGCTGACAGTGACTTTTCTACTGAAAACTTGAGCACACAAACAGACACACACTCTAGATGGTCTGACACGATGCATAGGACACAGACACGTCCAGATGTATCAATGTGTGAGGTCACAGGGTGGGCGTTTGTTCACCCTGCAATCTCAGAGTTCAACTTTAACTGCTTTCACGGTTCAACATGAACTGTCCTGTCGAATCAAACCCACACACTTACTCACAAAGGTTTTTCATTGCAGAGATAGATGAATATTCATTAACAATTGAACAAATAAGTGACCCAGGCAGCTCATTACACACCCTCGCTTTACATTAACATGGCTGATGTACGCTTTTTAATGGTGTGAGTGTGACAGAGAGAGTGTTGGTATTTCTTGAGTGTTTTGATCTTTGAAATTGCATGGATTGTCTAGGCAGCTCTTGACTGAATGATGTGAAATAAACACATGCTTATATTTCCTAACGTGTTTAAATTGTTCTGACGTTTTCAAATGTACTGTCAAGTTGATATTTAGAAAATATTAAATTAAATTTATGGGCCCCATCACACATCCGGCGCAATGGGGCGTCAGGACGATCGTTTTTTACTAATTTCAGCCCAACGCAGTTGTCATTTTTACGTCCAGCACCCACATTGTTTAAATAGCGAATGCACTCACGCCCTTCTGTTTGCCCATGAAAACGAGGTGTGTTCAGGCTCATTGTTTGCGAAAACTTGAGGAAAACGGTTAGATTTGTATGTTTCCTTTATAAAATACCTTGTCAGACAATTATTTACACTGCAATAAATAAGTAGGCCGATCTGTTTCCACTAAAATAGTCTAAACATCCTAAAAGATATGTTCACATTATCATCAAAACTGCATAAATTCGGGGTTCGAGTTTAACTATATTCTAAAAACTTTATCTGAGAAGTATTTTATAGCTACAATTTTGTTTTAGTGGATATTTTGGTATATTTATTATAAAACAACAAGGATATTGGATGATTTTTAGCAATGTAATGTATATGACACAAATGGCATTTATAATCCATATGTAATATTTCCCAATGTCTTGTACTTTTGACGGTGTTAACATTGGTG
Source organism: Zacco platypus (assembly GCA_038088235.1). Lineage (NCBI taxonomy): Eukaryota > Metazoa > Chordata > Actinopteri > Cypriniformes > Xenocyprididae > Zacco > Zacco platypus. The sequence goes on from CM076069.1 coordinate 19,202,399, forward strand.
TCACGTGGATGGGAATATGCATGGAAGTGATATGCAGATGAGGTTATCCATAGTAAAATTAGGCTCCATATATGATGATTTCAGGGAGGAGATCTTCCACTGACTGGGATTTATAAATGGATTTTTGCGCAGGTTCTGGCATACATATGGTTTGAAATCTGAAAACTTTGTGCGTAAACAGACCTAGTTTTTGTGCGTAAGTACACTTTTAGGATGAAATCTACAGAATTTTTTTATAAATGAAGCCCCTGGTCTACCTGGTCTAAAGTTGTGATTTGAATGGCACGTTAGTAATATGCGCCATTTAAATAGCAATCTACCATAGTGCAAGCACATGTTACACCTTTTAAAGGGAATGAGAGATGAGACTCTGATTGGTTTATTGCATGTTATGGCCAAAACACACCCATGACTCATTAAGAGACAACAATTTTGGACCATGCGCCTGGCACGGTGACTATTTTTTTGTCATTAAACTAGTAAAAGTGGATTCAGACATGCCCTAACTGTTCCTGCGCCATGCGCTTTAGACCGTGTGCTTAGATCGTTAAAATAGGGCCCAATTTGTTAACTTTGTCTAAAACAGAGAAATTTCACAACACTGGCACTAGTCTGAGTCAGTGAGTTGTATGCAAGAACCAGATCAGTCCAATTGATTAATGTCTGAATCATTGAAACCTGTTTTTGAGCTGAATTGAAAAAAAATTGCCACAAATCAAAGGCATGGTTACTTCTGTTTTAAACTCATATCAATATGGAAATCAGATCTGCAGTGGATTTTTTAGTGAACAATTAACTAAAATTTTTTCATTTCGTTAAGCAAAGACTTTCATGAGGAGATCTTTTATGATCTTATGATTTTATGTCATTTTAAAGCTTGACAGCCTCAGACTTTATTTATTTATTTATTTATTTTAAAAAGAATGTCTAGGATATTTTTATGTTCCATTGGTTTGGAACGACATGAGATGTGAATTCATGATGACAGAATTTTCATTTTTGTGTGTCCAAAAATGAAATTGGGTGTTTAGGTTTTCAGTGCAGAGAGAAAGTCTGTCTTTTTACTGTCTATTATCTTGTGCAGCTCTTATGACTGTAAGGTCACATTTTAACATTGCTTAGACATTTTCCGTAATCTTTCACAATGACAGATCAAAATGTGTAGAGTTGGACCACTACAATATGATACTAGTCACTAAAACTACATGACTGACACATTAAAATCCCCCTCAATCCCCACTTTTTTGCCTCCTCGCTCTTTCACACTCTCATTTGCTGTTCCCCTTAGCACAGCTAAAGCTGAGGTTTCATGAATTTAACATCTTTTCTAAAAATAGTCACATTCGGGTTATTCTGTTCCTTCTGAAGTACACAACAACTCGAAGCAGGAAACAGTATAAAGAGCATGTGATTTAGAGTGGAAACAATGGCACAGAACCACATTAATCTTACTTGCCTTCATAAAGGAGTCTTAAATCCATCAAACAATCTGTTTGTGCTCGTAGGCTTTCTGTGTGCTCTGTTTAAAACATGCAAGCACACAAGTGCAAGTCATTATAAGAAGAGCAAAAATCAGCATTAAACCCCAGGGGGACTGTCCTGAGACTGTACTGAAAAGCAGGACTCGTTAGCAGAAACTTATATCTTTTTCACAAAGTTTTGCAGCACTGATGTTTTTCCACCTGCTCCGTTAATTAGAAAAGTGACGCGGCAATTGTCTTGGCATGACACATTCAAAACACTGTTTCGGTAAAAGACGAAACATCTTGCCGTCTGTTTGAGCTGGGCTGCTGCCAGAGATGCAGAGAGAGAGGGGTAGTGGTAGAGCGAAGAAAAACATGGGGTGGAGGAGATAAGCCTGTGTTAGTGTAATTTGATTAGAGCAGATGATTAATTGTACTGCCAGCATTATACTTGGGCTCTTCCCTCCATCTCTCCCCCTCTCTTTCTCTTTATCACCCATTTGCTTTGACTACACAATAGTATAGCCTTGTTTCAAATCAATTCAAATAGTGAATACTTAAAGGATTAGTTCACTTCTGATTGAAAATTTCTTGATAATTTACTCACCACATGGCATCCAAGATGTTCAAGTCTTTCTTTCATCAGTCGAAAAGAAATTAAGGTTTTTAAGGAAAACATTCCAGTATTTTTGTTCACATATTTTGTGGACTTCAGTGGGTTTCACTGGAAGGTCAGAATTGCAGTTTCAGTGCAGATTCTACACGGGATCTTATCCAGCTAAACAATCTGTCATTTTCTAAAAACAAAAATAAAATTTATATACTTTTTAACCACAAATGCTCGTCTTGCACTGCTCTGCGATCCGCCTTGCATGACATAATCATGTTACAAAGGTCACGTGCGACGTAGGTACAGATCAGGGTGTCTACAAAGCGAACGTGCAAAGATTAAGCCAAACGCCCTTTACAAAAAGAAAGGTAAAACAACCATATCGAACGATTTTGAAGTTGGAGGAGAAAATTAGATTTCGAGAGTTTTTCGCCCTACCGCAGAACTTTCGCCTACATCGTGCGTGAACTTTCAACGTACTGCGTGGTGGATCGCAGAGCAGTGCAAGACAAGGTTAAAGTATGGGTAAAGTATTTAGTATGCAATTTTTTATTTTTTATTTTTTTTAAGAAAATGGCCAATCGTTTCACTAGATAGGACCCTTCTTCCTCAGCTGGGATCATGCAGAATCCTTTGAAGCAGCATTGAAACTGCAATTTTGACCTTCCACCCGGTGAACCCCACTGTTCAAAAACCCTAATTTCTTTTCGACTGAGGAAAGAAAGACATGAACTTCTTGGATGACATGGGGGTGAGTAAATTATCAGAAAAAAAGGGAACTAATCCTTTAATACTGACAATAACAAACAATTTAATTTATATTCAAGTAAATCATATTCAAAATCTAAACTTATGATCTCTCAAATAACTAGATGTGCATTTTCTGAAGAAAAGACTAGTGCTTGAATCTCAGTGTTAAAGCTATTGAAATAGTGTTAAAGCTTTGGGTAAGTTGAAGTGTTTGACTTTTTCTGTAGAAAATGAATAGCTGTCAAAAGTACTGGTACATCGGTGGTAAGTTGATACTTACATTTTAAAAATGTAATACCTTTCTGCAGTGCCGATAGTACTGAGTAACGGGTCAATCCGGTATACTCTGATTGGCGGCTACTTTCATTTTGGTGTGATCGTTCTGGAAGGGTGTCAAAGGCTTCTATTCATAATGTGTTTTTGCAGGAATGAGCATTGTAGCCATTCACAGTAATGGTTGTTGAATATGTGAATGCAATGGCCAATCAAAGCCGTTTAAGTGAGTCAGAATCTTAATATCTGTGGCTTGAAACAAGTGGAAATTGGCAGGCCTTTGCTGCAGTTCTATGGATGTTTTGCCCTACAGGTCTCCACGTCAGTCACGTAACTGAAATTTATGAATACATCAGGGTTTATTCAGCGTGAGCTCTGCACTCTCCCGAATTGTTTTGTTACAGCCATCGAAGTATAAACACAAACACAATGTAAATAAGAGATTCATTATGCAGCATCGACATTTTCACTTAGTCACCTTGCGCCATGGCTGGCCTTAAGTGATATCAGCTTTGTTGTCAAATAGTTAAAGACTATTAAAAGAAACTAGTTGGTACCAAAACTTTTGGTACTGTGACAACACTAGATACATCGTTCCCTGGTCATGACAACCAGCACATGTCATATTTTCAGTCATCTCCACAGTCATCAACATTAATGCAACACTGTTTTTGCAATGTAAAGTTATCTGTAGATAGATAAGATAGAAAAAGATAATAGAAAAGACTGATCACAATTGTGGAGAATTCTGTATGCAAATATTATGACACATAAATACTTTGTTACATTTTGTGTGCTGAACATTCTGCAAATCAAAGGGGGATTTTCAAACCAAGATCTAAAATTTATATAAAGTACAAGATGAAAAAATAATGTAGAAATTATCTACAAAAGAAAGTTTGAACAGAGACTGTATAAATTATTATTGGAAAACTGCAATTTACGTTACAAAACTATATCAAATCGCTAAAATTCAGATTTACTGTTCATCTATACCTCACTGATTCAAACATATTTATCATTCATCACTAATTCAATAGAAATCATCTCACAAATGAAACCCAACAGTTCAGCCCTAATAGTGACCCCTGAAAAATTCATATTTCTCTAGTATTCTAATCAGCCATAACTAATGCATCCTTGCCATGACTGATAGCATCATTAATCTGTTTGTTCAGAAGCACCAATTATCCTCATTAGGTACAGCACTCATTAATAAGAGTCTGTGTCTTTAATTGATTGCCCTGTGTCTTTAATGGATTGTTTAAGGTTGTTTATATGTACGCTGTCTTTGTTATTGAGGTTATTATGTGTGGATCTATACGGCTTTTCACACTAGCAACCCTTGGTCATTGTAAAACCCTGGACTCCTACTTCATGTTTCACATTGCTCATAATTTACCCGGGGTCAACAATTAATCCTGAGAATTCATATTGTACATTCCTAAAATCCCGGGTTAACGTACTTATTTGCATATTTGTGGCGTCAGTGTCGCTGATTGGACGAATGCCGCACATAATATGTTTACAAGGCATTGCGCATCCTCATTAATTGCTAACTATGAAGTTTTTTTTTATCTGAATGGACTTTTCGGACAATAAAGGTAAGAATGAAAATCTGTTCTTCACTCCAATTGTTGCATTTTCAGTCACTATTTGACACTTTTATTTATAAAACGGTGGTGTTTCTGAGACTGTCCAAAGCACGTGAATATGAAGCACACTATTGCTTGTCGGTTGCTAAGCATCTGGTTAGGCTATTACATTCTAACTCTGCGTCGTTTCACACTGTACAAGTTTGGCACCACGATGTGGAGTTAACACCGCAAAAGGGGTGTTACCCTGCTCTAGAAACGGTTTCGTAACAGGGTAAAAAGCAGTGCCGCTTCTAAATCACAAGTGTGAAACGCTCCTTTACCCGGGGTTATAAGCGGTGTTTGAAAGCTCAGTGTGAAAAGTCCTTATGCGTGTCTATTTGTTGTGTTTGTTATTTGATTATGTCTGCGAATGAGCGAGGGGTAACAGAAAGAGAGAAAGAAAGAGCGGGGAAGAGAGTGTATCTGATCAGATGAAACGAGTCCTTGTCAAAAGATTCCCTGTGGCTGTGACTCCATTACAGGAACATGTGACAGAATATTTAATATCTTGACATCTCTGCTTTCCAATTGAACTTGCATCATTGCCTACAAAGAGCCATGTGATGGCAGGGTGAGCTATTTCCATTTCCCGTTTGCAAACACTGTAAATCCGTATTAATGTCAGTTGAAAGGTTAGGATGCCGGGGAATTTGGCCAAGTTAAATTGATTAAGCACCAAATCTACTGGAAAACAGGCTCACATTCACTTAGGCAATAAAAAACAGATCAGCCGTTTAGGTACATTTTAGCTTTCCGTTTCTGGCTGACACGTTCTGTTCACTCTGACACTGATGGGGATGGTGGATTAGCGCCATTAAATATTCTGGCCAATTTTATCAGCTCATAACTCTCAAAGTCTGCCAGACGTTTCATGTTTTTTTTAAATCTCCATTTTGTTTTAGTGTTAATTTTTGGGTTTTAACATTATTTGTTGTTGACTTTAGTTTTTATTTCATTACAGGATATAATTTTCATCCCTTAAAACATAACACCACAAATTGTTGCAACTATGACACACACACGGCACCATTCTTAAAAATAACATCATCAAACTTCAAGTGAAAAGCTTTCATTTTCAAATTCATGACAATACTGCTGCAGTACTTTGTGTAAAAGAAATATATTGCTTCTGCATTTAATATTAAATTGTAACTTCCATTCTGGCATGTTAGCAGTAGTTATGATTCAGGAGCATGGACTGGATTTGCATCAGAGAACCACTAGTCACTGGATTTGCCAAAGATTGGAACAGAATGTTTGAAATATAAGCCTATTCTCAAGTTTTCTTTGAGGCTGTTTGTATCAACTAAATGAGATTTTAATTTAATTGGAGTTGTCTTTACAAAGTTTCATGGGGAACAGCTTGTCGGACGCTGGTACATTTTTAGGGTGTCACCTATTTCAAATTGACCTGCTCCTAAATGTTGCAAAAAGTGCTGTCGATTAAAAAAATTAACGTGATTAATCACAATTAAAAACACTTACATATTTTAATATATTTTATAATGTAATAATTTCACAGTTAATCTCCAGATTAATGTAGAAACAACATAAAGTCAGTATATTTTAAATACTTGTTTAATAGTATCACTTTATGAATGAAGGCCATATCACTGATACTAATACAGCTACTGATGTCTCGATGAAATCGATTTTTTCCCCCCAATTTTAAACATGAATTATTCAACAGTGTAATTGAAAAAATTACATTTATTATTTATTTTTTCAATAAATATAACATTTAATTTATGTGAACTTAAACGCACCCATCATAAATGTCATATTTACCTGTGCCCTTCTGTCCAACAGATTTTAGTTATCAAACAGTTAGCAGAGCATAAGTTATAACGTAAATTAAATATAGAGTAATCCTTATTAAAGCTACAAAAATTGTTTAGTCAAGAGCAGTGAGTAATTTTCTCTATTTTCATTGTTCTTTGATCATCTTTAATGACTGACGGCATTGGCTGCTGTCACTTTAACATCTGCCGCTCACACGCATCCCACTTTCTCATAACTTTTTACTTCCGTTTAAGACTTTAATCATTCAAGGCTCCTCTTATGAGGATACTTGACAAAACTGACATTTTTGACATTATTGTATGTGTTATTGTTCGTTCAAGCGCGAAAGAGTGATCGATTCTGGCACGGTGTCTGAGCGCACGATACTGGCGCGAGTCTTTCTGTGCGTCGTGTGTTTGTGATAGTACATTAACAGACAGTGCGTTCTGTTTTGGCGAGCTTGAATTGCTTCAAAGCATTTGCTTGAATAAAAATGATGACAGAAAAACAGATGCTACATTAATTTTTAACGCGTAAAACTGGAAAAAATTAATCACATGTGTTAACATGTTATCGTTGACAGCACTAAAAAAAGGAAATTGTAGTTAGTTGTTTTACATGTTTATAGTGTAATTGGTCAGCTTTTGAGAGAATACACTGATTCTGCTTATGAAACTGTCCAATGTTGTAGTGAACATTTATAGTGTGCACATTTGAGCACTTGAGTTGGTCAGCAATAATGATAGCTTCATCAGATCACTGTGCAGTGAGAAAATAGGATCTCAATGTGCTAGAGAAATTGTATCTTATTGTATTTTTATGACTTTTGGTCATAATATTTTAATTTACATTTCACTTTTTTTCAAAATTACCAAACAATCTGAAAAAGACCTGATACTGTACATCAGACTATTTACAAAAACATCATGTTTGTGCATAACCTAATCAATATTCATAAGCCTTCGCCCTTTTGTGACATCACAACCTGTGCGCATGCAGTCTGAGAACACGTGAGGAACATTAATGGCTGATATGCTTGCGCAAATGAGTCTGAAAAAAAAGAGAGGAAGTTAAGCAATCAATCAAACACAAGAAAACACGAATACTTCACAGTGCTGAGATGAATTTGCGTATCCTTGCCTCATGAACGCATATCTAATATGTATGAAGTCATTAGCTGGCAAAAACACCTGCAGGAGAAAGATGAAAGCTGCTTCATGGTTTTCACCATCTCAAAGACCTCTGCACGTGTACATCAGCACATGCACAGGCCATCTTCAAAACGCTATATGTGAAGAAAACAAGCCAGGCATGTATGTCTCTACCTGTTAGTCTGTCTCAGTCGCATTTACATTTTCAATCGGTCGTTAAACTAGTGCCCCAAGCCAGCGGTTACCATAGCAACAGACCAGGCATTCCAGCACCTGCTGCCAGCCCTGTTCCCCGAGCAACCCATGAAATCAGCATCTGCACTACTGTTTTTGTTTCAAAAGAAGAGAATAATTGTTCTCACAACTTCTCTAGACTGTGGAATAAAGCCCTTGAGAATGATGCAAACGGTGCTCCAATCAAGTGTTTACACTCGGTGCTGATTTAAACTGTCACTATAAACATGATGAAACATCAGCAGGCTTCGGAAATCTGAAATGCACTTGTGAAACAAAAGCTTGTAATTTTACATCACCTTGAAGCTTTTGTGAACAGACTGCAATGTGATGTCAGGTTAACTTTTTCATTAACTGTTGTTAAATGAGCATAAAACATGATATGGGCTATTATGTAATGCAACGTGAGCTGAAAGAAATGCCTGCAAGCTTTATTCCTTCATATATTTACATTTGATATTTAATTTTTTATTTCCTGTATGTGTAATTATGTGATATGGATTCATATCTCAGTATTGCACAGAAATGTCCAGTGCAAACTAAGTCATTAACATTTCACAAAAATGTTCCCAGGAAAAAAAAAACTCAACATTTTGAATGTTCTATGGATGCACGAATGATTAAAATTCCGTACTTTTTTGCCTAAATAAATTACATTTTTGAAAGTGAATCACAACATATAAAATTATGTACAGTATGAAAAATGGTATTAATTTTTAGATTAGCTAAAAATTACATTTAACTGTGTTATTAGATTATTGTGTGTGAAAATTAGATGACGGGAAAAGTAATCTAAATGTAAATGAGCATGTGCAATTAAACTAAATTAAAAAGTCTAAATAAAAGAAATTCTTTTTCTCAGATTTTTTCCTTTCTTGTAACAAAATGGCCTTGTTTTGTTTAGCTTATTGATGTAAATATCTTTTGACTACTTAAATATATACACATTCTCGATCCCACCTCCTTCCGGATAAGTTACTAAACCTGGTTATGTTCTGTATGATTGTCTGCTCAGAAAGCAGCGATGTATGTTTACTCTGATAATCTCTCCTGAGGGAGTTTCACCATATAAATAATAGCGTACTGGCAGCTGGTCATGTTTAATAGCACATATAATGGAACTGACTCATTTATCTCTGAGTGGTGAATCACAGCTCAACGGCAGGATAATCTAAGAGAGCCCCACCGTGGATGACCCTGCAGGCGTCATCTCTAGATTCAACGCTCCATTATTTCTGTCATCTGTCACTGTAACAAATCACTGTTCGCTAACAGAACCAAATGAAAGGTAGCTGTCTCAGTCAGCAAAAACGCTCACAAATGAATCAAAACAGATTTGAATTGGTAATGTGATCAGAAACTAATCAGTTCACACTGGAAAATATCATGGCAACTTGATGCAAAGTTTTTTGACCCAAGTAACTAGCTAAAATAATATACATAGCTAAAATATAAAACCAGAAATAGTGAAATCAATATGTTGCATTGTATAATTGTCCTACAAAGCTACTGTAACTTGCAAGGCTTTTTGTTTCAATAAAAAGGAAATCTTGCAACAAAACGATGCATAAAGATTTTTAAAGAAGATACACAGACCATCAACACTTAATATATAAACTTCAACAACAGTTGCAACAAACAACATTGCGTAAAAATATAAGCTCTGAACATCACAACACGACAAATAACTAACAGCGATGGCAAAAACTACAACACCAGTGAATAAACCCAGCCCAAGAGTAAAACAATAACCAGTAAATAAACAGTAAATAGCCCCAAAGTTCAATAAAGAGTGTTTGTCCAGCTGACTCTATATTAGACTAGTTGGGACAATATCTAAGGGAATATTGGTCTAACTCGTATTTGTTTGCACTTTTCACACACTTTTCACACTTTTCAGATAAAAAGTCACTCACATTTCCTATTATCTTTTCAATAAATACGGATCTCTGTGCGTGGTAGCCAAATATTCCTAAATGGTCTCAACATAGAAAGGTAAATTTAAGTATGTCACAATAATTATTAGCTTAAACAGTAAAACAGTAAACTTCTGCTGGCCCTGTAAAGTTTTTTTTATAGTCAGATCGTTTTTGTGAATTACAAATACATGTATTATTTATATTCAACAAACAACAAAACTTTATAGTGTGGGCCCACTTCTGGTTCCCGTGTAATCCACATGTACTAGATGTGGGCCGGATCTGGACCACACTATGTTGCTGTCTGGTTTCGTTTTCAGTGGTTTAGTTTTCAGTGACATTTGGGTGGAAATTCTGCTTGTCAACTTTTTAAACTTGTAAGCTACTATAGGTAAAATGATCTAATTGGCTAATGTTAGCCAGTGGGCCATCCTTATTGCTGAGCCCTGAACTTGATGGTTGAACTATAGAAGTAGTACCTTATTGCATGATATTGAGTGGAACTAAATCCAAAATACTTACAAGCACAACAATTACTTGTTCTTATACGATGAATAGACTTATATGAACACTGTATTTTTCAGTCAGGTGTTTATGAGGAGTATATAAAGCTTTTCAACTCACATCCAATCATCATCATGGCCACGGCAAAGATCTTCTCCCCATCTGTGGTTGGAGCGATATTTCCAAATCCAATACTGGTCAGGCTGGTCATGGTGAAGTATAGAGATGTGATGTAGACAGAATCTTTTGTAGGTCCACCTTCCCATCTTCCTGTCCCACTGGCGTTGAAGCGGTAGGGTGTCCCAATGGTCTCACCCAGCATATAAAGCCAACTGTCAGTACGTACTGTGTTATGATCCTCATCAATGACCTCATAGTCTCCAATGCTGTACCAGATGCAGGCCAGCCAATGGGCCGCCAACCCAAACACGCAAACCAGCAGAACCAAAACAGCAGCTCCATACTCAATGTAGTGATCTAGTTTACGAGCCACCCGGCCCAGACGCAACAGCCGAACCACCTTCAGTGAACTAAACAAACTACTGATACCCTAAAGGAGAGAAAGAGAGATAGAGCAAAAATTAAACATACAGTATATCCATCATATTATTCATCCATCCATCCATCTATCAAATTATAAGCATTGCGGGGCCAAAGCAATTCTACACTTTTTCTTTTCTTCAGTCTAAATAAAGTTCATTGCCTCTCTTAGCACAAATTCTCTGCTTTTATAAATATGTACGGGCGTCTGCCAAGCCAGCCTTCTGAAATCAACAATACAGAGAGCTGAAACAGCACCTGAGCAGATAGAACAAAGAGCTCCTCAGATCTGAACATGCAAGCTGGAATGTATTCAAAAATAACCGAAGTGTACAATTTTTTTTCTTCTAAAACTAACTTCTGTGTTGTCAAAGCATGTTTTTTTCCTTTATTCCTATTTTTTTCTTATTATTTCTTGTCACCAGAGTTACTGCAATCTGAGGAACAGAACAGGATATGAACCACTACTAGTTGTAGTCATTACTAAATTTTAATATTTGAGTGAACTATTCCTTTATATATTATATATTCCTTAACTGGGTGAACTATGAATGTGTGTTCATTAATAAAAGAGAGCACTCCACGTCAGTCAAACAAACTAATATATACACAAGGACATTGATACACAATATAGCTGAACAGTAGAGACTTGCTGTGGGGGAATGGCCACAACTATTAAATATGTATAATGTCTGTCTTAAATATTCAAGCCAAAATCACTCTGTAGCCCTGGACTTTGTATATGTGTATTTTGTCAAATACTCTTTTAGATTAGGAATAAAATCTTTTTATCCAGGGATTTTGTTGATTAGATATTACAAATACAAATGACATCACTTAAAGTGATTTCATCAGTTCTTTCCGAAAAGACACTGAAAAAGAAATGAAGCACCTTCTTTTTTTAGCCACTTTGCTGTTCAAAAAATAAAAATGACATTTTGGATAGAACTTGGACTGCTGCTTTGTGCCGCTACAGTCATTCAGAACAGTGTGTGAATTCTTTATTAAAGTGATAGTTCACACCAAAATGAAAATTCTGTCATTATTGTCATTCCAAACCTGTATGCTGTAATGAAATATTTTTCTTAGAATATTTCATGCAGTTTTTATGCTTACAGCAACAGTTCATAGTGTTCAAGAGCTCAGAAAAGTCAACAAAAAATCACCATAAAAAGACATCTTGTCCATATAATAGCTAAAAAAAACAGATCGGTGAATTCTTTTGAGCCTAGCTGCATTCTGAAAAATTCAGAATGATTCATTCAGGAGTTCAATGATCCAGTTGAAATAACTACTTATAATTTGGTGAGTTCTTCACAACAGCAAATGGGTTTTGAACAATAAATAATATCATTATTTTTATTTCTGAGCCAATTACTCCTTTAAATACACTTATATACCCATCAACCATCAAACACTGACACATGCACATGGTCAATACATTTTGATACACATCAAACAAATGTTTAAATGACAAAAATTCACATGACAAATAAGATTCTCTTGACTGATTTGATTAGAAACATGAAATAATAATAGATATTAACTTCTATCACTGTTTTTGGTTTACATCAGTGTCTTATTGATGCCCTGAGGCACAGCATATCAATCAAATGCTGAGTTTTGAGATGAAAGGCCTACTTGAGTGACAGCTCGATGATTCCAGTTCTTCATTCGCCCACAACAAACACAGGCAGTGCAAGGGACATGCAAAAAGAAAGAGGGATGAGGAGGGAATAAAAACAATAACAAAAGAAAGTGACAATGGTCAACCGAAGAATACAAGAACAGTCATTGCAAACAAAAGCATGGTGCTTTGAATCAAGAGTGAAAAAGCTGAGCCTGGACTGTTAGCGAGATCACAGGAATCACAGACATTAATAATCAAGCTTTCGCTGCTAAGGCAATGTGAAAAGATGATAGATGTCTCTGTGAAATCAGATGAGGGTTATGCAACATAAGATAATTATGCAAACAAAAGTTTTGAAATGAAACACCTGAGGAGGGTTTAGATTATGAAAAACCACACAGATCTCCCTGTAGGCCATAATAATATGCACCTGTACCAGATGATGGAACAGAGAGATGTGTGTGCATGTATGGCTCTTGTGTTTGTCCTTGTAGAAAAAGAAACATTGGTTGCATTCTTTTATTCACTTAAACTGAATACTTTGTCATTTGCTGATGGGATTGTGTACATATTTGTGTATGGTATCCATAAATATTCCATAGAGTGTTGTAGTTTGTGGTAATGTTAACTAGCCTAATAAAACATGGGAGCACACTTCCCAACCAAGCAATTTCAGCATATGATGAAGCACTAATGCTGCCTTTAGGTTATGTCGGAATAATGATGTATTTATGAGATGAACGCTCATAAATGGCACCACAATGTTATAATTACCAATAAGAAGCTGTGGATTTTCTTCAAGCATTGACTTTCCAAGTTTTGGGGGGCATGTTAATTAAAGAATTATTGTGGAAAGCTCATTGACATTGTTCATAATAATGAAGAATAGTGATAAAGCTTGGAAGACAATGCGGCTCATTGAGGCATTTTAAGAGGTGACAGCCAGGCTTGTGTGACAAAACTAAATATCCAATCATTCCCTGTGCAGCATAAGAACACTGGAAAACATATACTACTGGTGCATTCCATCTGTACTCGGAAGTTGTAAATTCTGAGTTGCCAGTTGGAACTTTTAACTGGAATGCACCCTCAGGTCAGCGTTCCAACTTGGAGGAACTATAACAACACACAATAGAATCCAAAATGGCTGGGAATGACGTCCAGTGACGTCATTCCCAGCACCGACATCTGACTTCCAAGGCAAATAGATCACAACATAACAATCAAAGATTGAGTCAGATATTTATTTATTTATTTTTTTTGAAAGAAAGAAATGAATTCTCTTATTCAGCAGGATGCATTATATTGATCAACAATGAAAGTTATATTGTAACAAAAATTTCTGTTTAATAAGTGCTGTTCTTTGAGCTTTCAGTTTATCAAAGAATTCTGAAAACCCCATTTTTCTTATCTTTGTCAAGTAATGAAATCTATTAAAAAAAAGTGCAACTAAAATAATGTGCCAATGTGCCTGTTTTATCATAATCCAAATCATCTGAACGCACATCATGTCATAATTACGATTTCTGAACTTGTAAGTAGGGAGTTCAGGAGGACTTGCATAATCCTTGTCTCGCACTGTTTATACTGTAATATGAAAACTAGCTATTTCTTCTCTTTGAACACTCTTTCCACCAAAGAAAATATATTTAAAAGCTGTAATAGTCGTTTCTTTGAAAGATTTTTCTAAATGTAAATTAGCCAAAGTGTCTGTTATGGTTCACCAACAGTTTACCAGCTGTTTCCTCCGCTGTTTCAATACAAATCAGTCAGAAAGCAAATATCAGACAGCGTGCATTATTTTCCATCAGAAAGTCGTCACCTTGGGATCTAATTCGCCTTGTGTTGCATAACTCTCAGAGGATGCCGTTATTTATGGTGGTGCTCTGTTCTTTGGGCTGGTTCTGCTGAGCTCAAACCCGGCAGCATGCGTAGACAGATCTGATGAGCTTGATGTAGCTGATCACGGTAAACTGCTGCTGACAGCCCCTCTGAAAAGCCATATGCCCAGGGGCAAGATGAAAGCTCGGATCCTGCGTATGTGTGTGTGTGTGTGTGTGTGTGTGTGTGTGTGCGCGCAAAACAGTGGGAGTGGGAGGGAAGAGCGTCTGAGTGGGTGAATGTGCTGGTATCATATTCATTTGTAACTTGAGTTAGATTGTGTGTGTGTAAGTTTTGTGTGTGAGTTCCTAGAGAATCACATCAAATACATTTATATTTTACATTTTTTAAAGTGACCATTCAACCAAAAATGAAAATTTTCTTATCATTTATCCACCCTCATGTCATTCCAAACCGGAAATAATTTCTTTTCAAATTACTAAAAGAATTTTTCAACTGTATTATCCATAATAATAAAAAAAAATTGTGGTCCAATGCAACACTGAACTCCACTGACTGTCACTGTTTTTTGTTTCGTTTTTTTTTTTTTCAAAATATGTTCTTTGTTCCAGAGTTGTTCAAAGATACAACAAGCCAAAGTCGAACTGAGTCGTGACGGATCTTCTGTATTTTCAGATATGAATGTTGGTTTCTAAAGTGGGGGCAGATGAACGTGAGCTTGCAGGAACGGGATTGAAGAGGTCTGGTATACATGGCCAGAGGTTCCAGTTATGATGTTTTGATTAAACATTGCAAGGTAAAAAAAAGGAAAGAAAAGAAACAGCTGCATGGATGAATTGCTCGCAATCTATAAGATGCATTTAGAAAATAGATTGGGTAAATTTTCATTTTTGGGTGAACTATCCCTTTAAGTACAAATAATTGTTGAATGCTGTGGAATGCAGGTGTGGTGTGAACACAGTTAACAGTTATCGGGCAGAGAGATTGCGCTCATCCTCTGTGCAGTGGCGGAAATTGATTGTGAGTTCAATTAAATGCAGACAGACAGCTCTAAATCATTATACGGCCAGAAATTGATCCAGAGCAAAAGCTTCATCCCAGTACACCGAATCCAGCCTCACCAGCACAGCGAATCACGCACTATCGATTCAGTCCCCAACTTTATCATACTATTACCCGTATTCAGCAAATGAGAGAGAGAAACATATTGAGAACTGAAGTGAGAGAGGCGCACCAACAAAGATCTACCTTCAAAAGCACTCAAATGCTTTAAATAAAAATTCAAACTGTATGATACATGATAGCAGGGAAAAGAAATCTTAGTGTGAGATCAATGAAAGGGTTTGTGTGCTCCACTCTCACGCATCCCGATCAATATTAATTAGCACCAAAGATTTGCTCCATTACAAGCTCAAATACTATCCCTCACACAAAGTACTCAGACAAATGATTAGTTTAATGTTGCAGGGCTGTTATACCACTAGTTGTCAAGATATACGCAGGTTTAATAGCTATTCTGACCAGGTGTTGTGAGGTATATAGAAAAAAGTGTATTGCGACTCTCATCTCAGAAGAGTACTTTTGGATAATGGATATGGTTGTGTTAATTTGTTTCCGCCCTTCCCCATGGTGCATTTCAAATAAAATCTAAGGACACAAGCAGACTCTAGGTAGCATCTTATTAAGATCTCGCCTCGATTATTGAGTTGTAACATCAATGCTAGCTGGGTTTTCTCTATAATGAGAGACAGCAAGATAGCTCAATGCTTTTCTTCAGTTGTTCCTTTCTTAAGGCCTTCTTATTCAAAGGACAATGTTCTCCACTTCCTCTGTCCCTTGCGTGTTTGTTTATTGTTAAACATTCAATTCTATCTGATAATGCATTCAGGTACCCATACAGTGTGTAAAACTCGCATCCCCATCTGATCACATTTAAATCCATTCAGCTAAATTTCAGCTAAGTCCCCCTCCCCCCTACCAAATCAGCACAGAATATCTTAACATAAAGGCCACGGATAGTAGACAAGATCTTAAATGGCATCAAAGACATATTATTAAAGAAATAAAAGGGATTTCTATGAAGCTGGGTGACACACATTGAATGTGCTACAACAAGTAATTACTTGTATGTACTTCCAGACTTCCTATTTGGATCTCTAGTAAAATATCAATAATGCGTCAATGTCCAATTGTTCTGGGCTGTTGGCTTGTGGACCAAGGCACTGATCTGAGATCAGGATTCCTGCAACTAGACTAGTTCAAAACAGAGCAAACGCTACAGAGATGTCTTACAACAGTTAGTGCAATGAATTTAAAGGTGATGTTCATATTTTTTTCCCCTGTTTTAAAATATCATCCCAACTTAATATGCGGACAACTATAAGCAAGCAATTTATAGATAGATTTACCCGAAACAGCAGCAGGAATGAGTCCTAAAACCCAGAAATCATTTAGCATTTTTGCACTTCTGGTTCCACTGTCCTAAAGTCAATGGGTTTTGAGAATGGGTTTTTTGGTTAAATGCCTGAAATAAAGTCTGTGGTTAATACAACCTGAAGACATTTTTAAATTTTATTCTAAAAGAGGTCTCAGACTCTTAGTCATGGTGACATTTAAGTCATGCGACCGTGTCTTAATTCTTTAGCTTTTGCTTTTTACCTCTGGCTATCGTATTTAGGCTTCAAAATTCATAAAAGTTTTGTTCTTTTGTGAAGATTACATTCGAGAACAAAATAATTATAAACGTTTGTTGGTCACAGAGCTTATTTTCTGCAACATATCATTTTCCTTTTTGTTCAGGGAACCAGGGTGATGCTAGCCTCCAGGTTGGCAAACAAAAAATAAGTCACCCTTGAAGCGCTCTATAATCATTAGTTATCTGTTTGTCTAAGCAATGGCAGAAGGGGGGGGGGGCTGTTTTCAGACAGTCATTATTTTTTAAATTGCTGGGACACTAAGTGGCGCTAACAAAGTAAAATTGATGCATTTCACCTTAGATATTTTTTTAATATCCAAAAAAGATAAAGTGTGAAGTCCTCCTTGACCTGACATATGTTACATAACGTACATGTTACTTCCTATGAAATTATGTTGCTTTGTTTAAACATTTCCTATATATATCTTCCTGCTTTAAACATTGTGGAAAAACAAGGACTGCAGCATGCTGAAAAACCAGAGCAAATATAATGCCATAACTCATCACACAGACATCAGTCCGATCACCGATTAATCCTTTTCCATGTTTGTGTGTGTATATGTACAGTAAATAAATTCGTCGTACTGACCTCATCCACGTTCTCAAAGGCATTGATGACATCATAAGGCAGGCAGGACAACAGGTCAATCACAAACCAGGTTTTCAAGTAATTCATGCGAATCAGTTTTGGGTCTGATATCACTTCCCCGGCTGGGCCCACGAACGTGGTGTGGAAATTTAATACAATGTCTACCAGAAAGATCACATCCACAATGCTGTCCACTACTAGCCAGGTGACGTTGTTCTGCTTGGTTTTGAACGAGACATTGTAGGGGACCATGATGGCGGTGTAGAAGGTGAGAATGAGAATGACCCAGTCCCAGGTGGTCTTAAAGGCACAGTAGTGCAGGATGATGTGAGGGGGGGTCTTGGGCGTCTCTTGTTTGTACTGCGGGAGGATATCTGAGCCCAGCTGGAGAACCTGCATGAGAGAGAGAGAGGCAGTGGATGGTCATTTATCTGAGCGGAGAGGAAGCGGAATGATTCGTTTCAGCTGTAATTCTTCATCTAGTCGTTTTTAACAAGCCTTGTCACTGACTAAAATGGATGTTTATTGGATAAACCTTGCTAGAATAAATCTATGTCAACATTATATATAATTGAAGAATGAATGGACACATACACTGAAAAGGTGCTATCACACTAGCACTTTTGCTGCGCACCAAGGAGAATTCAGTTCATTTGGATGATGTGAACGTTCTCTTCCAAACTCGGGCGCGCACCCGCGAACTGTACCCGAGTCCGCATAAAAAATGGTGGTCAAGGGTACAGTTCACTTGAGCTCTGACACGGTTCCCTGCTGCTATGAACGCAATTGTATTAAGTCGTGGAAGTGAACCACTGTTGGTGACGTATGTTTCGATAAAACTGTATTTGTCTTCTCACTCACTTTCCTGACAAGCAAAACTGATACATTACAAGCCAGCTGAGAGAATGTATATAATATACTTAATACTATTTAAAACACAACCAAAGGTTCAAAAAACTAAATTGAGCAACGCTATGCATTTTCCTGTGTCCATCTTCTGCTATCCATCACCTGTGTTACCAAGCAACAGGGGTAAACAGCTGCTGCTTTTATGATACAAATTCGCTGTGGTTCGGATCACAATAATATAATGTGAACACAGTCCAGTGAGGGAAGGGGAGCAATCGAACTCTGGTTTGGACCAGGCAATCGAACCTAGTGTGAAAGCACCCTAGGAAGCATTGATATGTAGATGTTACATATCATATCAGATGTTACTTTACAGGTGCAATGTGTAAAATTTAGGAGGATCTATTGACAGAAATGCAATATAATACACATAACTATGGTTTGAGAAGTGTATAAAGACCTTACTTAATGAACCATTATGTATTTATTTCCTTAGAATAAGCCAATTTCTATCTGCGTACACTGCGGGTCCCCCGTCCATGTCTAGTTTTCATTTTGCACCAGCATGCTTTTACAGTAACCCTAAATGCACACACTGTTCTACAGAGCATGTTTCGTCTCTATGTTCGGTGGTGTTTTTAGAGGCAGCTTGCATCATCACTACGTTGAATACGCACGAAGAAGAAGAACTAGTAGTGGTGGTAAGAAGAAACCTCATTGCTTGCCTGGCTATCTGCTGTCTCAGACAACGACATCTTTGTCTTTGTGACGGCCATCGTAGCTTCTCTATAAGTGCTTTGAAAGGAAGGGGTGAGCACGGCGCTGAGCCGTTGGTTGCAATTCGCAAGCTCACTGCTAGATGGCGCAAAAATTTACACACTGCCCCTTTTTTTATTTTTACTTGTCTAGTCCTAAAAATTACTTTCATTCAAATTGAATAAATATGTTAATTTATATGTTTTTTGCTGTAAATGTTTAGGTCTAGTTAGGACAAGAAGCGTTTTTCACAAAACTTCACTTTCACTTTAATCAATATAATAAATATTTCGTATATTTCAAACATTCATTTGAACTTAACCATTTCATATACAGTGGCCATGCAATACACCAGACTGTTGTCCTTTTACTTGTTTACAGAAAATAATTGACTACAACAGATTATATAGGCATTTTAAATTACTCATTATATTGTTTATTTATTGTCTACTATCACCATAGATTGCATAATTACATTATATTGCTAAAACAGAACTAATCAGGCTGCTCCATGGCATGACAGCTTTTATGTGATACTGGTATAAGCCTAGAATAGAATTAGGTCTAAACTTCTACGTCTTTTCTTCACATTTGGTGGCACTTTGGCTGCAAGGTACTGTTAATTCCTGACGCTGCTTTCTAAAGTATTCAAAAACACCCCACAGATCTTATTAATCTCCCTGCAGGAGGAGTTTGTCTACTGGAAACACACACTGTGAGAGAATACCCGTTCCAGTGTTAGTTTGATCTTTGACACGGATGGATGCAAACACATGCTGACACACACCAGAATCACTCACAGGCGTAAAACGAAAAGTATCGGTCTGATGTGCACACAGATGTACCTCTGCAAGGCGTGAGTGCTTATGTACATTCTCTCCTTTATGTACGGTGGGCTGCAGTTGCTGCAGGACGCCTCTACTGCTGGTCAGAGCCCTGGTCAGACGAGCAAACTTCCCCCAGCCTGAACACAGATATTACACACAGTTAACATTCACTCACAAATGCACTGATATACACACAGAATACATATAAACAACATGTACCTTTGGAGGAGTCATCTTCGATTGGCTGTTTGAATGCTGTGATGTCACTAAACGTACACAGGAAGAGCACAACCTTCTCCTGTTCGTTTCGTATAGGTGCTATTTTCACAAAAAACCATACCGGCGTTCCTGGAAAAACACACCCGTGTACATTTAAACATGCTGTAAATGTGTGACAGAAAAAAAGAAGTTATTTTTCTATTGATGTAAAAACTGTCTTGGCTCTGTTTTACACCTTTATGCATATTCATTAAGAAATTAGCCTAACAAATTTATGCACCAGGATTGCGTGTTCCTGCTCCCAGTTCTCACAGCTCAGTTGCATGTGCATATGTTAGTGTGTGTATGAATCTGTATGTGTGCAGTTCTCACGATTTTTCTTGTACATCAAGATCTCAAATGAGTTCATCTCATAGTTCTCGAAAGTCAGCCGAACTTTTTCAGATGTGTCCTTATCTGTTAGCTCTCCATACATGAAGCTGGGACAGAAAACAAATACAAATCAAAATCAAGAGTTTTCATACAGTTTTTGAGAATGCTGTATGACTATTGTAAAGGTTCACCTAAAAATTAAAATACTGTAATCATTTACTCATTTCAATCCAAATCCATTTGACTTTGTTACTTTTGTGGAACACAAAAGGAGAACCAGGGATCGTCAAACTTTTTTTTGAGTATTCTGAATACCATTAAACTCAAATGTGACAAAAGTCAATCAGTGACAACATACAGTATGGTCAAAATTTCTCATTTTGTGTTCACATGGGTTTGGAGCAACCTGAGAGAGTAAATGGTCACCTTCTTTTTAATTTGTGATTTTTGAATAAGTGAATTAATGTGTGGGTCTATTCTGTTGCTTAATTGATCTATTGGGTTATGATGGGCAAATTAAATGAAATGTTAACTGAAAAAAAGTTCAGCTTTGCTTTGCAGTGATGAGAGAGGCAGAAAGAGAGGAATATGTTCAGGAGAACCTAGAAATGTATTTCTCTTTGAGAACTCTAATGAGCTTGTCTTGTGTTTGGCATATCAGGGAAAAGTCAGAGTTCAAAGCTTGCTGGCTCAATAACTAAACTACAACTCTCCAGAAGACAGCCAATTTCACAGATACAATTCTATATCTGACATTCACCACCTGCAACTGGAAACTTAGTAAAATCGCATATGGCTTATATAACAGAAAGTATATTTATACATTATGTTACTGTTGTTTGGGGTCAATAAGATTTTTTAAGGTTTATGATAGAAGTCTCTGATGCTCACCAAGCTAAGGTTGCAATTATTTTATCAAAAATACAGTAAAACCTGTAATATTGTGGAAATATTAGTAGTTTTGTATTTGAATATATTTTAAAATGTAATTTATCCCTGTGAAGGCAAAGCTGAATTTCAGCATCATTACTCCAGTATTCAGTGTCACATGATCCTTCAGAAATCATTCTGATTCGCTGGAAGTCATTTGATGATGCTCATGAAATATTTCTTATTTTTATCAATTTTATTATTATTTATTTATTTGTGGAAACTGTGATGGTTTTTTTTTTTGGTTCAAAAGAACAGCATTTATTTGAAATAGAAATCTTTTGTAACATTATAAATGTCTTTCCTGTTGCTTTTGATCAACTTAATGCATTCTTGCTGAATAAAAGTATTAATTTCTTTCTTTTCTGCTGAAAAATATTTATTATGTAATATTATTTCCCCATTTTCCACACATAGGGTGTAGTGTTGTACTCTATACTGTACTGTATTGTATTGCATATTGTAATACAATATTGTACTGTACATATACTGGTTGTATCGTAGGCATACTTCATTACAAACGGTATTCTACTATCTTGTACACTGTGTTATCCAATATTAGTGTAAATGGTATATTTTCCGTATACTGTAAATCTTCAAATTCAAGTGCAATCCTACAAGAACTGTCTCTACCTTCCTCTCTATTATAGAGAAAATATCATCAGTATGATGTGATATAGAAACTAGTACATGAAACCAACATTAACCTCTGCATGAAGTCTAATACCTGCAAGTGCTGCTTTTCTGCATGACCTCGGCACGGTGGTAGCCGGACAGCTTACAAAAGCCATCATTACTGTAAACGATGGGCCAGTCTACTATCTGGGCATTCCCCAGCACAAAGTTTGTGTCTGTGGAAAGAGCACAGGAGGATATAGGGAGAAAGCAGGTGAGAGGAACCAGGCACAAGGTCAACACTAAGAAAGCAAGAGGTCAGTCGCTATGATAATGTCACATGAGGCAGGATGGGTGGACACTGTCACGGCAGCTGAAAGCCACTGATCTGACATGTTTATGACAATGAATATTTCAGCTTAATTTTTATTGGTTTATGCCTTATACACAGCAGTGTTCCTTTAGCACATAAACCACTGCCACATCATACTACAGCCCCATTCAAAATAAAATGACAAGTTTATCTCAAAATCTTCCTTCTGAGATTCCTTGTCCACATACGGTTCCCTGCTTTATAGGTTTTTTGCTTGTTAAAGTGAACAGAAAGCAACATGTATGGTAGTCTCAGCCTCAAACTACCCACAAACCACCCATAGATTATTGTGATCAATAATGAATAGAAAATGTGAAAGATCTGCCTAAAAACATTGTGACTTCTCTGTAATTTATGGAAGTCAAAGTGCATAGGCAGGTCGAGAAGTATCTGCTGAATTCATCAAAAGTTTGCGGGGTTATGCCATCAAAACTTTTAAACAAATTTAAGAATTGTTTTGAGACACTTATAAGCAAGTACATGAGATGTATATTCCACCTAAACTTCCACTGTTACATCAGTTTTTAAACACTTATCCTATATACCTCATCAAAATAAATACATGTGTTTTATCAAACACAGTGCCCCCTTCCAGTTATGAACTAGCTTATGTTTTACACTATTGTTCAAAAGTTTTAGTAAGATTTTATTTTATTAAAGTGACAGTAAACATGTTACAAAATGTTACAAAATATTTCTATTTCAGATTAATGTTGTTTTTTAAACTTTCTTTTCATCAAATCCAGAAAAAGTATCATGGTTTGCACATTTTTAACATTGATAATATTAAGAAATGTTTCTTGAGCACCAAATCAGAATATCAGAATGATTTCTGAAGGATCATGTGACACTGAAGACTGGAGTAATGATTCTGAAAATTCAGCTTTGCCATCACAGGGATCAATTTCATTTTAAAATATATTCAAATAGAAAACAATTATTTTATATTGTAATCATATTCTTACTGGATTTTTAAAAATGCAACCTTGTTGAGTACTTCTTTCAAAGACATTTTTTTAAAATCTTACCCCAAACTTTTGAACGGTAGTGTATATAGCACCAGAATTCTGGCTGAACAAAACTAAATTCTCTGATACCCATAACACTGTGAGAAAATGGCTAAAACACACAATCTGATACCCTTGGTATCTTCACAAAACTTTCAAACACTGTGCTATGTCTCTTTTACATCTTTTCATTGTCCAAATGCACAACGGCAGCCTTTGCAGAGCCAGTTACTGTTATTCCGTCACCGCCGTCATTCCCAATTAAACGCCAACTTTTAAATCTGAGTGTAGTTTCCAAAAGTCTGTGCGCCAGGGTCCTCTGTAGCGGGCTCCATCTCTGTAACCTTGCTTTAACCTTTCCTGATGTCTATCAATGTTAGTGTGTTAGTAGCCAGCGTGTTAAGCAGGCTATCAAGCTGATTAGCTGACAGTAGTGATTTAGCGGCTGCTGAGTAAGCCAGTAGCACTTTTAACAAATGTATCTCAAAGCTCGAGCAAGCTCACGGTAACACTATACAACTTGTAATCCGATATAAGGGAATTAAAAACATCTAGTCAGTCACAAATGAGGGCCAGTGAAGACCTTTACAGTATTTAAAAGCAAGAAATTGCCTGTAAGCGCTGTCCTTCGTAATATGAAGACAGTAAACACTATCATGACTTTCATCAGTCTGGCAGCCTTTATCGACATATTTACATACAGCGGGGTTCAAAAAATTTAGGATTTCATGTGATCAGTGTCACAAATTTGCTTTGTTTGATTACACTGTCAAATCTTTTTTTGATTTTAGTAAACCAAACTTAATTTACTGCGTTTGTCCAACTGATTTGTCTAATGTATTTGAATTTACAAAATTATCAAATTTTGGGTGGAAGTAAAGCTTGAAAAAGCCCAAGCAAAAAAGAAACACAATATGAGTTTAGCAGTATAGAAATAGGTCACACTCTTAAATATTCATTTTAATTTTGATAAATCATAACTTCATTTCAAGGTTTACATTTCATTCTGAATTCCAGATTTTGACCCCCACTGTATGTCAACAATAAAATTTGATAATGTGAAATAAAATAGAATAAAACATGTAATCTTAATCTCATAATCTGCTCTTTTTTTTCCAATTATAAAATACGTCCTCCACCTCATTTAGACATAACATGAATGGCAACATTTTTCACTTTGACAACACACATGACAGAAACACAGACAAACATTTCATCTTTCTATGGCTAATGCTTGTGGAGGGTAAATGTGAGATGAGTAAAATGCCCTTACAAACACAAAATGGAAGGGCAAGCATCGGAATTAGAAGTGAAGGATAAATCAGATCTATGATATCAATTCATTTAAGAGCATGGTGGTGGATTTGCCACAGAGCACAGTTCTCCTCTACTGAGCATAAACACGGGAAGTGCACTCCACACTGAAACACACACGCACACGTGGACTCACACGCACCACTATGGAGGAAAAAAAAAAAACGTTCCATGCCAACATTTGTTATTTTACAGCAAGTGCTGTCAGCGCTGAGTGAGGACCAGGGAGCAACATCTGCATGGTTATTTTCACCATAACTAAGCAGCTTTTAAATATCAACAGCACTGTTTAACCACTTTAACAACAAAAGAGTTTAATCAAGCTTATCGTTATAAAATTAGGACTATCAGTTTGTAAATTAACATAAATTGGTATAGAACAATATTTAATGTCGAATGGGAACTAGAAGGGGGGAGAGAGAGAAGAGGGAGGGAGGGAAAAACAGAAAGCAAAAGAGAGAGGGAGAGAGATAATGTAGGGATGGAGGAGGTTAAAGCACAAGTATTCTGCTCAGTGAGGTTTATACCTGTGTGTCTATGTGATAATGTCCAAACTGGAAGTTAAAGAAAACAGAAAAAGAGTTAAAATAACACAAACACACCATAGAGGTAGAGGAATTTTTCCTCCTGTTCTTCTCCAAGACGGCCATATATGACCAAGCAGGTCATATACAAACATTAATGTTTTCAGAAGTCCTACTTAAATCAGAAATGCCTATTTTATCATCTCTGGACTGGGGTTAAGTGCTCATGTGGATGGGGTCAGTCCCTTTTAAATGCGTGTTTTTGCATATAATGAAGTTTATAAATAAGAAAAGCGGTCCTGATGGATAAACATCAATAATAGAGGTCTTTGATTCTATTTTAAGGACTTTACAGTAGGGTGTAAAAACGTGATAGTGCTGGTGAAGATCCTCAGCCAGTTTTCAACCTCTTAAATATTAATCTCTATTAAATATTAATTGAACCAAAAGTTGTTTTTCTGTCCCACAAAGCTTGCTGATGGAAGGATGCATGAAAAGACTCAAATGGGAAAAGGGCAGCACATGCTGTCACGCAGAGAATACAGTATAATATCTTCCTGCAGCCCATAGCTCTTTTAAATATTTGCTATAATTGTTATAATATAGGGCTACAAATAGATTATGTGAGATCTTTATATTTATAGCCTAGCTATATAATAAAAACAGGACTCATAAAACAATTTGACGACAAATAAACGAATAAATAATCTATTGAAAACCGTATTCACTACAGAATTCACCTGCATTATGTTTTTTCCGCGTGACAGAAAAATACGTTTAACTTTTTAGTGTGTATTTATGAAAGTATATAGTCAAAGAACGTTGTCTTTATGTAAAGGTCTCTTCTAAGTCTCATATTTTCTTGCCCAAAAGTTTTTGCTTTCTTTCTCTGATCTGCGACACTACCGCTGATCTTCTGTGTCTGTGCGCTGCTTTGGATGTGGTGGTGCGTCTTACCGTTCGACCGTCGGACAATATTTTCCAGAAAAGTGTTTTGTGGGGCCACTAGTCCTCTGCGTCCCCCGGCCATCACGGCGGGTCATGCGCTCCAGTGAGTGCCCGGACCGGTCAACATGAAGTACCCGCACACGTCTCCGGTGTTTTTGTCGTCCACATGCCGTTGCCGCATCCAGTGATGTGTGGACCCGGGGCTCTCCTAACTCTCTCCTCCACCCCATTGATTCTCCACCATGGACTTGGGCTGGCGAAACAGCGTCATCTATTGATTTACATGTGAAGCGGCAGATGTTCCAGTGTGAATCAATAGATGGCGCTGATTCGTTGAATGAGTTTGCAATGCGTTATAATATTTAGTAACTCCAATCTCTTAACGCCATCTGCTGGTGGATAGGTTTCGCAAACTTTTTAGTATTTATTTTTTTGTAAATTAGGCGGTTAAATGAACGAAAAGTCGAGAAAGCGAGGAAAATGATTCGCTCACTTAACTACATTTACATGTAAATGTAATTCAGTTGAATTTAGAGCAAAAGAAAAATAAAAACATAGCTCTAGCCTTACAACATCATCGTTTCCCTCAATTTCCCTCAATTTAGATTACAATGAATGTGTATCAAAAACACACAGATCTCCACAAAGTCTCTGCTGTTTGTAGATGCATCATGGCTTCCTGTACTACATGGTTTTGGTCATTAACCTAAAAAAGATAAATATAACGATATTCCTAAAATGACCTAGCCACCAAGGCCACAAATATAGCTTCAAATTCAATTACAAGTCCCAGAACATACTCAAAATTACCTGTGTATGAATATCAGCAAAACAGAATGTCAACAAGATATAGATGTCTTCAGAGGCATTCTGTATCAAAACTGAGATATGGTCTATGGTCTATGCTCTATGGATGTGAAGTCTAAGGGCCTTCTCTCACCAACCAAAAATTCCCCAAATGAGACAAACACCAGGTAGAGACTGTGCAGGATGTGACTGTTTAGTGTACGGTGGCTAGCTGTGAGAGGAAAGCTCAGTGGTTGCGGTGAATGACCTCTAAGTCAAATTACTTTAACCTTATGGGTTGCCACCGTGGTTTATTTCCGAAGTAATGATGTCATAGTTTTGTCATAGTACACTGTAAAATATAAACATCATAACTGTAACATATTCATAAACATATTGGTGTAATGTGTATGTCCTGTTTTGGCTTAATTTCATTGTATTTTAGTTTTGTTCCTGTCTGCCCGTGTTCCCTGTCAGCTGACCTAGTTTCTAGTTTGTTCCCTTAATTAATCATTCAGTTCACCTGTTGTTTAATTAATTATCTAATTTAGCCTGTGTTTTATACTATACTGTGTTTAGTTCTTTGTCCAGTCTCATCGATGTTTAGTGGTTCTTTCTCCTGCCTGTTTCCTGAGAGTTTGTTATTAAAGACTGTCTTCTTGATTGATTCTTTGTTGTGCGATTATTTATAGCACCCACATGTGACAATTGGTTACTGTCATTATAAAGCACTGCATAATGCGTATCATTTTTTGAAAGTTTCAGATGATTTTATATTCAGTGTTTTTTCGATTTTGAGTGTAGCCATTGAAAGCATTTTGAGGTTTGACTGTTTTTGTTTTCTTTTTTTCCAAAATCCAAAATCAAATCCACATAGTCACTCAAGTATTTTTGCAGCCTGAAAGCCAGTTTTATGTCATATCATTTAAACATGGAAATACGCAAGGTTCTAGGTACATAATTAACATCTCGTCAATCACATGTCAGTCATTTTGAGCTGTAGATTCATGTGCAACGTTACATAAATTAAAAAATTGTTATCTGCTATCTGACCATGTAAGCTCAGAATGGAATCTTATCAATGAGAGAAGCTGTAAATCTTCAGAAATCTTAATGACTTGCGTAATTCTCAGCATCTCTAATCACATCTAATCAGATTCAAGATCTGTACTCCTGATCCTCAAACACGCGTGGTGATGAATATTGGTTGCATATAACTGCAGAAATGGGATAATTGGCACTAAAATGAAAGTTTTCAGTCAAATTTCATTTAAGGTAAAGTAAATAATTAGTCACAAGTACTAAGAAATGTGAATTAATTGAAACTACATCCATGTTTAACAACAGAATTTCCCCCAATGTTGTCACAGTCAAACACAGCTGTCTGAACAATATTCCTGAAACACTGCAGCAGGAATAAATTATGTGGTTACTGTTATAGGATTATAGTTTGCTGACTTTTTTTTTTAAAGAAAACTGCTGTTGTTTTGTCATTATTGCTATTTGTTGTGTTGTGATGCTAAGAGCTAATCCTTTTACATTTGTTGATTGTCACCATTCTTGAGGTTTTTGTGTAAATTGTTTAAAGTGTTTGCACCTTCAGACACATAGATATAGCATAGTGAACATCTTTTTTCTTTTCAGTGAAATTTCTTCTTGGTCCAAAACTTGTTACATCACGCTAAGACATAAAACCAGGACTATAGACTTAGCCAATACCAATAAACTTGATAAGTGACAGGACAGATAAGTGACAGGACATTACTATAATAATAAATCCCAAGCCATCTACCTTGAAACATGCAAATGAACAGGAGGCGTGTCTGAGAGATTGAGGAAGATCACAGTGGTATATCAGAGCAGGTGTTGCTAAACGTTTAGTTTCAGAACTGCTCTTTACTCCAGACAGCTCCAAACAAGTCAATCCAAGCAGAGAAGCGCGCAATTCTTTCCATCATGGGAATGAAAGATAGAACTTTCTCTTTCTGTGCAGAGATTATGATCCTGGCCCTTCTAGGTTCAGCAGGTATTTAATAACTCTTGATATTCTCCCACTCCGCTTCCAATTTAATGCAAAAAGCGTCCTTATTTTTCCGACACTTTATTGACTGGTTTGATGATATTTTAGAAATGGAGTGATTTCACTTTTTAGCTATTTGAGAAGTTAATAATTACTCTCAGATGTGAGACGCTTACTTTCTATCTACTTCTAGGTTTTGTAATTCCAAATCATCCAATGCAATTTAGGAAATGCTTTTACAGAAATGAATTTGTCACTACAAAACTGTATTTCCATGTGAATACAATAAGTCAAGTTTGTCCATGAGTGTCAGTGTCTTTTAAGGGTTTGTTTTATTTCTGCAGTTGAGTGTGGTGTCCTGTATTGTGCTAATTCATCCCCCTCACCCAGCACTCCAGTTTCAGGTAAAGAATCTTGTAAATAAGACGGAGAGGAAAGAAATAAACATCTAGGCTTGATTGCAGTGTATAAATTGTCTTATAATCCTTTTCACAGTCCATTCTCTGAGGCCAGCTGATGTGTCTGTGGTATCTGCGCTGGTTTTGTCTGATGTGGAGAGGTATGTCCAAATTTATCACAAGTGCATTAAAATATCAATTAAGCTTCATTGGAGTAAGCTTGAAAATAGACTAATATAGATCAGCACTTTAGTTTATCTAAAGTTGACCCATTTAATACCTAATACATCATTTTCTGAAGTCAGCTGAAAATTAAGCACACCGTTTGCTGCTGTCATAGTCCTTCTCACATTGTATATTGTTAAATTGTCTGTTTTGTTATTTCATATTTAAAACGCTCTTAGGAAAACGCTTCAGTGGGTTTTCTAGGGTTCTTAACTTCTTTTTAAAGAACTCCTTATGCAAAAAAAGGCTCTATATAAATAGAAATTCTTAAATTATTGTTGTCTTTTTCAACTTTATTTAATTATTTTATTTCATTTAATAAAATTTAATCCATATAAAAAGTGGGGAACCTCTTCTTCTAGAAAAACATTTTCATACAATAAACAGCATATAAGTATTGCATAGAGAAAATTGATATTTCATTCAAATGATTTGATTTCTTTAATTATTTAATTCTTTAATTCATTTATTCATTCGTTCAATAGTAATGCCTCTCAAAATGATTCAATTGGGTGAATTTTATTTTATTTTATTTTTTATTTATTTTTTTATTTTTTTTGCAGATCTGATGAAATCAGAGCCATGAACATGCTATCTGGTAAGGCTTCAGTTTTATTCTATTGGGTTGCACTTTATTTTACAGTCCTGTTCCCCATGTACATATAATGTAATTACAGTAATAACAACAACTGGGTAATAATTAGGTATTAACCCTGAACCTACCCCTAAACCTAACCTTAACCCATGTAGTTATCTTATATAACCAGAATCTTAGGTAAGTACATGTCAGTACATGTGAGTACACATACTGTAAAATAAAGTGCAACCTTATATAGAAATAAGCAAATATGTAATATCTTTACAGAACCTGCATGCTGTGTTAAGTAGTGTACTTAAGTTAGCATTAGAATGTCATTATTTGGTTACACTTTATTTCAATGGTCCATTTTACACATTCTACTAACTATCAGTAACTTTGCAACTAAGAGTACTAGTATACTGTGAGGTTAGGGTTTGGGTTAACAAAAGTTGATGTGTAGTTGCAAGTTACTTATAGTCAGTAGAATGTCTGTTGGGGGGGGCATCAAAATAGTAATAAACAGTATACTAACACTCTAATAAGAATTAGTTGACATGTAGTTGCAAAGTTATGCATAGTAGAATGTCTAAAGTGGACTATCAAAATAAAGTGTTACTCTCTCCTCATCAGCACAGCTTTCATTTTACCTGTTTTTGTTTTTTGTTACTAATTAACGTATTGATTGAGCTCACTTAAACTCTTCAAACATTAATTTGTGATTGCGAGGCTTGAATAATTCAGACCTTTGTATAATGAATTGTATAATGTCCTTGAAATTAAAGTCACGGCCAGGGGAAAGATACACACAACCATGTATCTGAACAATGACACTACTGATTTTCAGATATGAAGAATTTTCTGAGATATGATACATGATATATTGCAATAGGATTGCTTTTAGCAGAGCATTTCTCTAAAAGTAAAACAAACAAACAAACAAAAAATCCTTTAACATTTTATTACAAGGAACCAAACAGGACGTCCTTCAAACATGTCCCTAATCTCAATCAATTGTGATATTATCGTCTTATCTTAGCATACGCACTTAAGTACTTTGTTTTGGGTTGATTCAGTTGGCTTGATACTATTGGTCTGTTCACTACTGTTTGTGATAGGGTTATCAACATGTCTACGCTAATGTCCTCTGAATGACCTCACTAGATCTTTATTTCACTTCTTATAAGTGCTAATATATCCTTTAGTGTTTCTGCAAATTCTGTTGAAGTTTATCTTGAGGAGATAATAAGGTTTAATTGTATAATTTCTCAATGTTTGTCATGAAAATGGCTAACTGATCAAAGGTAGAATGAAAGAGCGGGAAACTGCATAACTGATAGTCAAGTCAATAAAGTATGCACTGACCTATGCTGGACACAGATGTTAATGCGTGTATGTGGTGTGATGGTGATATAATCATACTTTGCCGTTATCTCAAAGAGAGACGGAATGCCTCAATAATTAACTTTCAAGATACAAATAACATCTTTTCATTTTTCTGTTTAGAAATATTGTTCACCTTTAACCCTGATGTATCAACTGTTCTACCTGACCAAAGGTAATGTACTGTAGAAAGGAGTTAATAGTCAGTTTAATCACAGACATTACAATTTAATGTATGTTTGCAATGGCTGTCTTTGCGTGACAGGAGTTTAATGGATAAAGCAGAGGACATTATGGAGTCTCTCAGCCCCACTCAGGTAAACATCCTCTATTAAACACACATCAGACCGTTGCAATAGTTAGTTCCGGTCCTACAATCCGATCAGCCGCTGATGTGAGTTACGTATTTCTATGTGTGGTTCTGTAACTTACGAGTTGTGTGTTATCTGAAGGTTTTATTCCACCGGAGTTGTTCTGCTTTTGGGTATAAGTAGCGTCAAATGTGATAAGACTTTCCAGTGATACGGACATTGCCATCATTGATATTTACTTTAGTCCCTGTCACGATGGTTATGTCATTATGGCTGCAGCAAGGATGAGTAGATGCAGCCTATTGCAGCAGCCAAACTTTAATAAATAATAAATCAAAATGACAAACACCCAGGAGATTATTAGCACACAGGAACAGAACAACCAACTAATATATACGTAAGAATGAACAAGGGACTAAACTAAACGGGCAGTATTTATAAACAGAGACTAAATGAGTGAATTAACAAGAGGCAGGTGGACACAGTAGTTTGCTAAGGCAACAAACAACTAGGTCAACTAAGGAAGGTCGGAAATAAATACAGGAATTGGGAAAATATTAAACTAAAGCAAAAGAGAACATTAACCAGAGAGGTTAAAGATACTCGAGATAAGTATCTAGTCACTGGCTGCAAGCAGCCCTCATCTCAATATAAGAAGCCTCATTCAGCAACTACCTGCTAATGCACTCGCCTTCGCGTAAAGTAACCTTGTTGACAAGTTTGGGTGGGTGAGTAATGGCAAAACGGACAAGATATAGTACATTCAATCCCCTGTAGATGGCGATATATCTTCTTTTGTTGCAGAAATACACTGCAGAAAAAGTTAGGTACAATCATAGATGGTAAAAAAAAAAAGTAATTGCATTTCTCATCACAAATATAATGGAGTAAAGAGTACATATTGGCTTTTACTAAGTAGAGAGTAAAAGTTGCTAATATCTTTGATAGTAAAACTACAAAGTAGCCAAAAAGATACTTAACTAATCATCAATTGTGCTGTCATTCTCTCTCAGTGGAAGTTGCTCCTACTCTTTATTCCAGTTGATGAGATCTCTACGTGTACAGATACAGACCAGGTCAGACATTTCACCACAAATCCTATCAACCTCTATTAGCATATTATTTTGGACTTAATAAACAATCAAACTCCAGCTAAAATTCTGTATTGTTTTGTGTTTCTCCTTAGGGTTTCAGTGCAGCCATTGATGCAACAGTGAATAGAGTAGAGCAGACACTGGACTCTCTTCATAAGAAGGTGAAGATAGTCAATATGATTCAAACAAAAGTTTGAATCAGTTTATTATTAATAGAGTTTGTTTATAACAACAGCTTTCTCTCTTCTTTAGTTGAAACACACACTGGTTCATGTTGTTGTTTGGAGTGGACTCTTAGGTGAATCACATGACCGGTCAGTATTAGAAAACTTTCTTCAAAACCCAATTCTGAAGATATTCTGTGTTGCACAGTTTTATTTTATAAGGTGTTTATGATTTTAGAGTGTGTAAGTTCCACTGTGATGAAGGATATGATGAAAACAGACGCAGGCTGGATACAATAGTGCTTATGGCTTCATTACAGGTATGCATAACATGTATACAAAATCAAACAAACATCCACACACACTCATACATGTGTGACTTTTACATATTTATACTAAAATAGTATGACATGATCAAATATAATATTATATGTGTTCATTGAACAGGAATCTGTCAGTGCTCTTCTAGAGAGAAGAGGCTGGTTCAGCCATCGGGAGGATTTCAGCGTAATGCTTCAGTCCAGTCCAGTGCACATCGATCTGTCAGATTCAGTGAGTCTGTAATTCTCAGACATCATTTTGAACAGACCACTAGATAGATTGATTGATAGATAGACAGCACATGTATTGGATCAAGGTCAACATTTGTAAAGGTCAGAACCAGTAATAATTCAATTCATTAATTAATTTAAAGTGCACTTGATATGTTTTTTAGTTGCACTTGAGGAAACTGAATGGCCAAAAATCACTAAATATAAATCTAACCTTTCTGGTGATTCACTGAGTCAGACTTGTATGGAGACTTGAAAGTATGTTATTTGTATTTGATTCGATTTGCCCTTTTAAAAACCACAGATATGACTCACGCAGGGCTAGAAACAATCCCACTGTAGCAGTTTTGTATGGATAATTTGGCCCATTATTAAGCATAGTTGTTGTACTTTCAGATGAAAGCTTCTACGTCTGACTCTTCACATGATATAAGCATGTTGACTTTACAACTATGGACTAATTTGGTAAGTTATTATTAATGCAAGCTAAGCATGTTTACACTGTTCCTGTAGATGAAGAGGTGAAATGGACACTTTACCTTCAAGTTATAAATGTTCAAAAGATCCTGATGTAACTCATAACAGACTGATAATCAGCTCTCGATGATAAGATTTAAACTGAGACTTATTCAACCAAGAAGCCTATCTGGAGCCACTTATCTAATCTTGGCTTTATACGAGGAAGAACTGGAACCGTCTTTCTAACCAATTCGAATTATTCTCTTTCCAGCTGCAGCCAATGACAGACAAGACTGAGATAGATGGGCGGGGCAGAGTCACCGTTGCGTGCCCTACCAAGGTGACAGAGATATTTGATAGGTTTATGACCTCTGAATTGGTTCATAAATGTGACTTTATCTGACAAAAATGTTCTCTGTACTTTCCGAAGTTTGTTTTATGCAAGTTTTTATCCTTTACCTGTGAAAAGAGCAGTACACAACTGTGTATTTCAGTTCCATGTCTTTTATCACTTGTAGCACTGAAATTGTATGTGTGTGTGAGTAAGTGATGTTTGTATGCTTCATGCGTCTGAATGTTTTTCTAATCAGCCAGAAACATGCACATATGCCTTACTAAACCTGTTGTTCTTTCCCAGGAAAAGCCGTTTTTGCGAACACAGCAAAACTCTAATTCGGCAGAGCTCAGTACCCCACAAACAGCGGATCCCTCCCCACTTCTCCACCCAGTGAGTGCATTCTCACCATAAGCTCGCCCTGTTGCTTTAACATACGTCTCACTTGTGCTGTATCTGACCTTTTAGGTAACGGGGAGTGTGCTCACCTGTGAGGACAGGTCTCCATCTACCAGCATCCCTACCTCAGGTAAACCGGCATCTAACACTTGTAGTACATTTGGCTGGGAATTATGATAGTTTTATAATCTCCTTTCT
The DNA here is from genome assembly GCA_038088235.1 of Zacco platypus. Classification (NCBI taxonomy): domain Eukaryota; kingdom Metazoa; phylum Chordata; class Actinopteri; order Cypriniformes; family Xenocyprididae; genus Zacco; species Zacco platypus. Next base: position 19,237,651 of record CM076069.1, read on the forward strand.
CTCTACTGCAGTCCATGCCCTACGGCCAGCAGACATCAAAGTGGTGGCAGCGATTGGTGATTCATTGACGGTGAAAATACATATAAACACAAACATACAGTTCAAAAGTTTGGGGGTTGGTAAGATTTTTTAATCTTTTGGGGAATAAGTCTATTCTCACTAAGGTTGCATTTATTTGTTCAAAAATCCAGTGATAACAGTAATATTGTGAAATAATTTTTTTCAAGCATGTGTCATTTTGATTCGGTTCACCTGCTGTTCATTATGTAACTCATTAGTTCCTTCATTTGGTTATCTATATACAGTATTCTCCCTGTTTTGTTCAGTTCTTTGTCCTGTCTCATCTGTGGCAACATTAGTCAGTGTTTTACAAAAAGTGCAACTTGTCAGTATGTTTTGGGAAAGTCTCCTGTTCAGAGTAGAGCTCAGATCAACTTCAGCCGTGAAGAAGCACGGGTACAGGTACAAATTAGAAGTACAGGTCCTTTATGGGTACTGGTGTATGACTGGCACTCTGCTTGAGACCTGCAGACGCTTTATCCTGACCAGAGGGACATCCTGTCCTTAAGTTCAGGGTCCATTCGACAGCATCATGATGAAATGCGAGATATGCTTCTGACTATCTGTCCATGTGTGGAAGATTACTAATTTTGTCTATTTTTCTTAGCCAATCAGAATCATTCAACCTGAAGTAATGACGTAGTTAGTGGACTTGGTTAGTGTATAACCGTTGTGGAAATTGTTGTGAACTCCTTGTGAGACTTGAAACTGGCTTCTGTTGACGAAACTGGAAACTATTCTTCAGTCAAATTTTCTTCAATTTATTATTTTTTTTAAACTCGGACTCCGGGTCTTCATTTATCATATCTGATATTGTGGGTCTTAAACAGTAAAATTCTCCTACAATACTCCTTTGTCGTGCTCTTTTAACATCGCTACTCCTGACACATTTGTGCTGTTTAATATTTTTGTGGAAAGCTGGAAACATTGGGATATTTTTTAGGATTCTTTTATGAATAGAACGCCAAAATAACGGCTTTTATTTGACGTAGAAATCTTTTGTAACATGATAAATGTCACTTAGATGCATAGTTGCTAAATAAAAGTATTAAAGTTAGCATGAAAAGGAAGTTGTGATTTTGTCTTTTCTACCTTATTGTGACGTACATCTAAGTGAAACAGCTTCTAGAATGGGAAAAATGTAGGGTGGGGCTTGATTTTGTCCATCGGGAATTGATTGACTCGTTATCCTTTGCTATTGCTGTGATCTCGTGTGAGTGACAGGTTGTTCAGTAAACACAGATGTCGTTGCTAGAGGGAGGGGAAGTTATGCTGATTAAAAATTATGAGGGCACATAAATTAAAAAAAACAAACAAAAAAAAAACGGATATGTGCATGAATAAATAGTATATAATAAATACTGCAATATTCCATAAAAAAAGATTTGTCCAATTTTCATGGTGACTTCAATAAAAAAAATCGTACTGACCCCAAACTTTTGAACGGTAGTAAATATGCTACTTTTGTACATTGTTTTGTGATGTCATTTCTTTTGCCCAAAAAACAGGCAGGTAATGGGGTGGGAGCTGCACAAAACAACCTCCTTGGTGTGACGACCCAGTATCGCGGCCTGTCATGGTGGTGAGTGTCTATCCTGATCATAATGTAAGCCATGAGTTTGGTGCAGACAAATGATGCTGGTTTAGTTTTATTCATATGATTAATAGTGGGGAAAATGGAATGATTAATGATGGCATGGAGCAGAAGACAGTCATGTTTCATTTTGTTTGCCTCTCTCTTATTCTCAGTGTCGGTGGAGATGAGAACCTAACAACTATAACCACCTTACCAAGTATGTACAAGCTCTCATATTACTGTGATCCTCTATGTACTGTCGATTTATCATTAATCATTGATTTGGAATGTAATCAACCCAGAAATCATTGTAGTCATGACATGTTTTTTAGATTATTTAATAGCTGATCACGCAAGAGTTTATAAATAGCTGCTCTTTAATCTCTGCCTTATACTAAATAACTTGAAGTAGTCTAGAGGTGAACTTAAAGCTTGACTTGAGTGTCATACTCGAGTCCCTCCTTAACAAACACCAAGCCAAATGTGTTCACCTTCACTATTCTCTTTACCTAGATAGACATCCAAATCAGATTTTGAATAATTATGTGTGTATCAATAAGTGAAATTGAATTGAATTGAATTGAATATAATGTGTGTTTGTTATTTAGATATATTGAAAGAGTTTAACCCTTCACTGACTGGCTTTTCCACGGGAAAAGGAGGTGAGAGTACTCCACAGAGTTTTCTGAACCAAGCAGTACCAGGAGCCAAAGCTGAGTGAGTAGCTTCCTCCTCTTATACACCAGTAACTGAATAAATGAATGAATATAATTAAATATTAAACATATGAGTATTAAAATATTAAATATAAGTATTAATAAATGAATGAGCTATATATAAATATATATATGTATATATAATATATATGTTTAAAGTATTAATTTATTTAAAAAAATCTTACTGACACCAAACTTTTCAATGGTAATGTACATAAAGAAATGTAGTAAAATCTGATTTTGTCATTTTGCAGTGATATGGTCAGTCAAGCTCGAGCTCTCATTAAAAGAATGAAAGAAGACTCGGTTAGTCTCAAACATACACACACATTTGCTTTTCTATTGTGGTTGGAAATGTTGTCATAATGAGCTAATGATATTTTGGACCCTGCAATTTTCTTTAAGGTATTATTTAGTTTGTTTGTATGTTCTTTGAACTATTTTCTTTCCTTAAAGGGATAGTTCACCCCAAAATAAAAATTCTACCATCATTTGCTCACCCTCAAGTAGTTCCAAACCTGTATGAGTTTCTTTGTTCTGCTGAACGCAAAGGAAGATATTTGGAAGAATGCCAGTAACCAAACAGATCTCGCCTCTCATTTACTACCATAGTATTTATTTTTCCTACTATGGTAGTAAATGGGAGGCGAGATCTATCTGACATTCTTCCAAATATCTTCCTTTGCGTTCAGCAGAACAAAGAAACTCATATAGGTTTGGAACTACTTGAGGGTGAGCAAATGATGACAGAATTTATATTTTTGGGTGAACTATCCCTGTAGGAAATCAGGTTTTACTATTCTTGTGATTGATATTTAGTCTCCACAAAGTTGACAAAACCTGACCTCCACACAAACATGGTGCTAAATCTGAATCTCATTCAGCCTATCTGAATATTTCTGTCTCTTTTCAGCGAATTGATTTCCAGAATGACTGGAAGATTATCACGGTCTTCATTGGAGGAAATGACATGTGCGCCCACTGCTCTGATAGTGTATGCTGATATTAATACAGCCGGTTTTATATCTTATCAGAGTTTTATTAATAGATCTTCAATCTATAATGTTTCTACCTCTCTTTCTCTATCTCTCCTCAGCGATACTATTCTCCTGAAAACATTGTGAAGTATATTCATGAGGCTCTTGACATATTACATAATGAGGTGAGGCAGATTTGGCTCTGATGCTCTATAATGTCATTTTTAATGCAGATTTAATTTCACACACACAGTGGGATCCAATTTTTTTTTTTAAAGTTTTGAAAATCGGGTACTCAAAATGTAAACATGGAAATAATGTTTTAAGATTTTAAAAAATTTGAAAGAAAAAAAATACTGTGGTGTGAAGAATATTCATAATATTGATGTCTGTCAAATCTAAAGTGTCTGAAAAATAAATAGTTAATCAAAAACAAAGTTCAGATTCTGCACAATTTCTATTAATCAGGTCTGCCAGATCATCGGTAGTGAAATGACACCAAGCTTAAACTGTAAATCCCCGCTATCTGTATAAGTTCAATCATGTCTTCTTCTCCAGGTCCCTCGTGCCCTGGTGAACCTGGTGGAGCTCCTGGATATAGTTCCACTGCGCCGCCTCCATCAGGACACCAGTTTAGGCTGCCCTACCTGGATGGTCAAGTGAGTTTTGCCTTTATAGTTTTGCCCGTTCTCCTGATTTCTGCTAGACTCAGTTAGAAGACATGATATCTGAAAGTTTTGGTACTGTACATGTTTGACTTAGATTATTTTGCTTTGTGTTACATTTTTTAGTTTGATATGCAGCTGTGTCCTGAAACCTAAAGATGACTCTTATGAATTAAACATGTTGCAGAAGCATAACCAAGCCTATCAGGTACACAACTTATTACATAAAAACGCATTTATTTTGTGTTAACCTCTATATTTATTATGAATTTGATGTCTTGATTATTTATAATATAAAGCAATTATACAGCTATAAATAGTCATCTTATTAAAGTTAATGTAACTGTGTAAATTGCCTATTAATATTAAATGTATGCTTTATGTGTTTTATTCTCAGCGTGGTATGAGGGAGCTGGTGGAGTCTGGGCGATATGACACACATGATAACTTCACCGTGGTCCTACAGCCGTTCTTCAGAAATGTGTTTCTCCCCGTGCTGGAGGTGCTGAACAATCTTATTTGAACAATCCAAGAATCAAACTAATCATTTACTACACAGGCTGCCCTTTCTTGATCCACTTGTTCTCATTCACCTTTCGTTATTATTTCCATTCTCTTTCAGGATGGGACACCTGACCGTTCCTATTTCTCTCCAGACTGTTTTCATCTCAGTCAGAAAGCTCAGACGCTCATGGCTCGGGCTCTCTGGAACAACATGGTGAAAAATTAGATAAAAACATTAGATACTCAGAATAGTGTATTAACCTAATTCTATTTTATTATTGTTTTGCATGTGCTTGCAAGCATATTATTTATTTTATGTATCTATTATTTAATTTAGTGTAAACGACTGAATGCTGCTTCGACAATAAAATAGCTTTTATACTTCTTTGTAGAGGTATAATTGAATTGTGTTCATTTAAAATGTAATATAATTCAACAGTGCAAAAAAATCCGTATTTATTCTTAATATATTGTCATTTTTACAACATGTTAATTGTCAAAATTAATTTCCTGTTTCATTCCCTCACTCTTTGCCTCTCTTACTCAGATTGAGCCTTTAGGTAATAAGACAGATGAGGAAGATTTTACAGGAGGTGTTCCTCTTAAATGCCCAGAAAAGGTGAGTTTACTTCTCCAGTTTACAACACATAATAATCTATAAAATTTGGTCAAATGGTAACACTGTTTTACATTCTTATTTAGTCGTCCCCTTATTTGAAGACCTATCAAAACAGCAATTACACATACGAAACCCCTCCTCCTACTCCTCCACCTACAACAGTAAGTCACACAAATGTATTACATATGATGTTAATAAAATATACAGTAATACAGACTTAAAGTGATCAAAATTTATTACGAAATGCCTTCTCCCTATCACTTTAGAATTGGGGAAGTGATTTCTCATGTGTGGATACAGCACCCTCTGACACTGCACCAACATCTGGTAAGAGAGAGTAAAAAAGAGAGAAACATTCATTTGCAAGATTTTTTTTTTTTTTTACCATCAAATAACTAACTAAGGGCAAAGTAGATTAAACGAATATTGTATTGTATTTCTGTCTGTGTGTTGTCTTTTGGTTTTTAGGTTCTTAATCTAAATTTAAATTAATAAAAGTATGCAAAATGTTGTCTATAGAGATTAAACTGAAATATTTTAATGAAATGTTGCTTGAATTTACAAAATGTCATGCTGTAATCTCAAAAAAAGTAAGGAGGATAAAATAAAAATTTGTTGGATTAAGTACAAGAAAAAGTAGAAACAGTAAATATATACATAGGCTTATGGATAGAGACAAGAAGGTAAAACAGGCTCTGTACAGATACATATAGTTTATGATCTTTTAGTTGTTGTGTTTTGGTATCCAGGATAGTCACCTTATCAAAACTCTTTCTCAGTTCACAGGCTGCGTCCAGGTGACATTAAAGTGGTGGCGTCTCTGGGAGATTCAATCACTGTAAGTGTGGTTATATTTGTGTATGTTTCTGTGTTTTTTCATGCTGTAATTTCTCTCTCTCTCTCTCTCTCTCTCTCTCATTCTCTCTCTCTCTCTCTCTCTCTCTCTCTCTCTCTGCATCGGTCGGTCAGGCCGGCTTTGGTGCAAAAGCTGAAAACATTCTGCAGTTGGCAGATGAGGAGCGAGGGGTTTCCTGGAGGTGAGTTTGTGTCAAGCTATGCTCATGGAATTGTTTTGTTATATTCTCTGCATATTTTCTAAGTGTCTATGTTTAATTTGATCGACAGCATTGGTGGGGATGATACTTTGGAGACTGTCACCACATTGCCAAGTGAGTATTTTCTTATGTAATACTTTATATAATTTTTATTGGTTGTTATTAGCAGTATTGGTTAAGTAAGAGACTCTAATTGCTCTAAACATTATCATCAGATTCGATTCTTGTTTCATATCATCATGATCACCAGCGCCCTGTGTCATTATTTGTTATCAGACATACTTAAGAAGTTCAATCCAAGCGTCTTCGGCTTCTCAAAAGGAAAAAGTAAAAGGCCAAATGGCTTCAATATGGCAGTGAGCGGTGCCAAAGCCAGGTGAGGAACACACATACTCACAAACACAATTAACAGTATTGTCTCATCTAATAGATTCTTTCTCTTGATTCAGTAACATACCAGCACAAGTGAGGGACCTTATCACAGCTTTAAAGAATAGCACGGTTAGTATGCTTATTTAATCTGTTAAGTTGTTTGAATCATTTTGTGGCGAATAAATAAAAAAAATCCATACAAATGACAGTTTTTTGTTTTCTGTCATATATAAATATATTTTGTATGTGCCAACTTCTAGCTGCACAAAGCAAATTCCAATGATGGTTGTGTCAGTGTGACAAAGACTCTAATCAAAAATGTTTTTATGCCACACTACTCTCTTTTTTCAGGAAGTGGACTTCGAGAAGGATTGGAAGCTGGTGACACTGTTTATCGGGGGAAATGATCTCTGCCAGTACTGTCATGATCGGGTGAGTGATTGATTCTTAATAAAGACTTTCATCTCCCTATCATTAATGGTTTCTTCTTGAGTCAGAGAACCTTATCAGTGACCTTTAAGCAGCTTTAAACAGCATTCTGATGCTAGCTAACAGAGATGTGCTATTGGGTAGTTGTAAATGTTTTTTAAGATCAGTAAACAACAATTACATTTTGCTTTGTGTTGTGTTTTTTTTTCTACTCAGGCTTCTCTGTCCCCTTCTAAATATATCGGTCACATCAGAGACAGTCTGGACATACTGTACAGTGAGGTGAGAGAGATGCACATATCTGTTTGCATTCATACAATGGGTGAATGTTATGCATGTCTGGCCACTATAGAATCTTGTTTCCACCGTAGAATAAAAAATTAAAAAGGCAATTCAGATTTTATAACTCAATTACAATTTTTTTCTTGCAATTGCAACTCTAAACTAAGAATTGCGATGGGAAAAAAAGTTAAAATTGTGAGATAAAAAGTTGCATTCTTATTAGTTTGAAAATAATTTTGCCTAAAGAAATACAAAAGCTTTTTTTACTAATGCAGTGACATTATTTTCACACACATGTTCAATTACGATTAAACATGTTCACATATAATGAACATAGGAACATTTTTAATCATTATGTTTTTGTGTGTGTGTGTGCAGGTTCCCAGAGTGCTGGTAAATTTTGTGGAAATCTTAGAGGTCAGCGATCTGCGTATAATAAAGAAGGACACACTGGGCTGCAGCCTCCTGCAAAAGTAAATCAATTGATAAATAAATAAACAATTTCATCTGAAAATCAGTTTATGTACACCAACAGTATTTTCATAACTGTGTGTGTGACAGGAACTTGTGTCCATGCTTTCTGAATCCCCGTGAGAACTCTCCAGAAATGAATGAAATGAAGAAGATCAACAGAGATCTGCAGGTCTGTAGCCAATCAAGTTGTCAGTTCATTTATAACTGTTTAGCTGAGTGAGCTTTGGATTATCTTGACCTTCACTAATAAAAGTGTTGTTTTCTGTGTCAGATGGAGACTGAAAGGCTAGTGTATGGGGGACGGTATGACGGAAGACAGGACTTTGCCGTGGTGCTACAGCCCTTCTTCGAGAACTCTGTTGTTCCGATGATCAAGGTTAGCTTCCTTAAAACATCTCTAACAGAGCTCATGTTTCATGAGATCAAGCATTAACACATCTCAGTATCTCAGTATCAGGGCCATCGTTTAACAGATGAGATGTCTCTCTTTGCTTTAGGATGGGACACCAGACCTGACTTTCTTCTCTGCGGACTGTTTTCATTTCTCTGATCGTGGGCATGCAGAGATGGCTATTGCGCTCTGGAATAACATGGTAAATACACTTACACACTCTATATGACAATCTCAAAGAAGCTTTCCTGTATTTAACAGCACTTGTCCTGTATTGTGGTATAGCTGGAGCCTGTGGGGAATAAACAAACCTACAATAATTTCACATATGACCGAAGTAAGATTCACTGTCCCACAAAGGTGAGTAAATAACCAATGGAAACCCCTGTCTTGAAGAGAACAATAACCAATATATGATAAAGAGGTTTTTCAATTCATGCTTTCCCTTTGTATCTTCTCCAGGAGCATCCCTTCATTTTTACACAAATAAACAGTGGCTCTGATGTCCCTGCAACTTCCGTACCCACCACAGTTGCACCGGGCATCCCTCTCCCTGCAGATTGCCCCAATGATTCTGTGCCAGCTTGGGCAGCTGCTATTCTGGCTGTAGGAGGCTTGATGATTGGCTGGGGCGTAACCTGGATGATCTTCTACTACAGAGAACGAAGGAACAGAAAGAAAAACCAGAGCAATGAAATAAAGGGAACAAAGTTCTAATAACATATTTTTAAATTACATATATAAAGTTAATTAGTTTACTATAGACGAAACCCATCCCTAAGCTTTCCCCTAAAAGAAACGTTTTTGCATTTTTTAAAAGCATATATATTTGATAATTACATAGTTCTGGTGCAGGCTGACAGGTCTAACTCGTTTTGGTAGTGATCACATCATTATCTACATGGCACAGCTGATTGCTCGTGTTGCATCAGCGGCCAATGAGCTGCGGCTCAACATTCAAACAAATACTTGTAGTGTTTGCTGTTAGCAGTCTGTAGCACGCTTTCAGAAACCCTCCACCTTCCCCAGCTCCACCTGTATAGATTTGCTACGGGGGTTAATTTATGTATGTTACATGTGCAGCAGCAGCAGCAGCATGTCTTGTATGCTCACAGCAATGTATGTGAAAGTATTGGCAGTAGCAAGTCTCGGTACTTGCAGTGCAGCAGCAGCAACGTAGCAAGTCTATTCCGACAAGACCAAATACATTAACATTGCCATATCCATGCCAATCTCTATTACCACACCAATCTCCTGAGAGTCATGACAGATACACATTTTATGAAGTTTTTCCAATGGAGAACATTTTTTACCTCAAACACTCACAAATTCACATTGAAACTGTTCAGATGTCAATAAATTAATTTATTGCTGTAAATTATTTATTCAACAAATAATTATAATACTCATAACAGGCAAAAGTACATAAATTATTATATTTTATTTTAATTAATTATATTTAATAAAAATTTGTTTAATATTATTTTATTATTTGATTGTTGTTTGATTGTGTATATTTGTATATTCTGTTATATTTTTGCCAGTATTTTTTTACAGGATAATGGAATTGCAATTTTGAATATATATATATATATACATACATACACACACATACACACATATTATGGTGTTTTGTCAATCTTCTATAATGTTTATTCTCTTAACTTCTTTATTTCATTACTTTTCTTCTCTGTTCAAGCTCATCCGGTATCATGACCAAATATAAAATCAGTATTGAATCAGTTTCATGTTAAGTAATGGATGTCTTTCAGTTTTTCACAAATAGATGGCAGCTTTACCAGTAGTGCAACAGCGCCTCTTTCCAAACTAAAGTATAATATAGCTTACAACCTACACGAACAGTTATGATAAATATGACTTAAATATTATAACAAAGCAAACAAACTTGATTAGGCTACATATAAAATATAAATAATTCAATAAATGCCAAGTGTAACCCTACTCCTAAATCCACATGGGAGGAAAACCGAGTACACAAATAGCAAGACGTTAAACAATAGAAAATATCATTAACAATTAAGTTGCATTCAACAGGTCAAAAGTTTGCCTTCAAAGCTATTAAATATTCATGAAACGGTCATTAATATTGACGTAACTGCTTGTAACTAAGTGAATGACGTCATTGTGACCGCCATCTAGCGGCCGTTGCCAGAAGCTCTGCATGCAGAACTCGGCACTGAAGATGGCGGAGGGGGAATTAAACGTTGACAGTCTCATTTCTCGTCTTCTTGAAGGTAAGCCGTTTGAAAGTGAACGCATTTTAACGTTTACACAAACATACCCGGTAATTAGGTATGTTTCGTAATCTGTTTTTCTGTTGGTGAATGGAAAATTGTGCTCGTAAAGATAGAGCTAAGCTTCGTGTCTCTGCGCCCTGTTTACAAACACGACTGCCTGTGGCCCCGGGGTTTGGACAGCCTTCATGCCAGCGCTGGGAGTTTCAGATTAGGTCTAAACTTGCATTTATCTAGCGAAGCAGAAGCGAGAAGTGAGGGCCTGCAGTTTATACAGCAGTTATTCAAAGAAACCGAGTTAATGAGAGAGAGGGCAGGACGATGCGGTGTCCGCTGCGTCGTTGACTTCAGGCGAATGTAACCGACGTAATTCTGATACTCCATTCAGCACTATATTTAGTATACAACGTTACCGTGTACTTCTCCTAAGCGTACTCTTTATTAATGTTACAAGAGTGTTTTCTAAATCTTTTAATTTACGTTACATTGTTTTATAGTAATATTACTCAATCGTCTGTATAATGGTACAATGCATGCTCTGTGTAACGTACATCGTCACACTTTTCTCTTAGCAGTTTTTTCTCCTCATAACGTTGAATTGTATTCAGAGCTCATGTGTATATTGTACAGAGCTCTACAACGAGTCCTCTTCATAATCCAACAATAAATGTTCTTCTCCAAACGTTGTACTATTCTTTTAGAAATGTTACACTGTATTCCCTTTATGACTTTATTTTGTATTCGTATGTTACATGGAGAATATAAAGTAATGTCTTAAAAGGAATGCAGTGTGACATTACTAAAATAATACAGTGTAATGACATGAAGAGTATATTGTTTGATTTTGAAAATGATTCAGGAACATACTGAATCCTCTTCATAATGAAACCCTATTCTTTTCATAAGGTTACACAGTCCACTATTAGTGACGTTACACTGCATTTTAGCCACGGCTCGTCTGAATGGGTAGGTGGGGCAGTACCCCAACAAAATATATAAACTGACCCAATAATAAATCGTAAATGTGTTCAGCATTATGCATTTGTCAGATCTGCTAGACTATTTTAATTTTCAAAGTGAGCAGTATATATTAAAATTTAACCTATGACATACTAAGCAGGGCCGAGAGTTCCTGAGCCCTGTCCAGCTCTGCAGCACCCCTGTTTTCACATTTAAATCTGTGGTGAAAATGGAACTGGAGCGGGCCGTAATTGAGAGCCATTGGGGCAGATTTGAGACTGCCCCTCTTATTTTCACGCTACCTTACGTAAACCTCACTCCAGACCAAGACAATACCAATCCGCTTCAGCTATGTGTATATTGTTCTATATATTATATATATATATATATATATATATATATATATATATATTATATATCAGGTTAATAATTGGCATATATGTTTTTCCTTAAAGGCACACCATGTAAATTTGTGCCACTAAAGGTCACCTATTCAAAATTAAGGCGTAGCTTGATGACGTCGAGATTGAGCGCAGAATCATGGGAGATGTCGTCTTCACCTCATAGCCGGTGGAAGAGAATCGGGACGGGACTCGGGCAGAAATCATGTTCATGGATGAGATTATTAACATTACTGTAGAATGAAGCAGGGCAGGGCCGAGTGATGTGCGGACAGAAACGAGGCCGCTGGAGCGATTGCTAATGAGAGACGAGCGCGACACACGCCTCGAGAGCAGCCGAACTTTTATTTTGCCACAGTCGCAGTTTCCGTTTTTTCCAGTCAAGCGTGTGTGGGGGAACGCAGCTCTGTTTATCATGTTAGATACATTTGAGTATGTTGAAAACGATGTAATAACGTTACTCTGAGCGTTCGCTCGGCTGTTGCTATGAGACACTTGTTGCATGCTGGAGTAAGCTTGATCAATATTAGAATATCATATTAATAAATGCTGGATTGCTTGTGTTTATAAATGGCATGCAATTAATTTTAAAACATTTTGTATGAGGTAGAAAATGCTGTATTACTGTTAGTAAAAATAAAGCTGTAATAGTGTTTTTTTTCTAAGTCATGGTACAAACATACTCGTGGAAAATGAAAAAAACGAGATTTAAACAATAAGACTAAACATGTCAAGCTATATCGCAATAGTCATTTAGCAGACGCTTTTATCCAAAGCGACTTACAAGTGAGGAAAACAAACAAGCGATTCTTCATGAATTGGCAAATAACAAAATAAAACCATAAACCGAGGGTAACGCACGTATGATGTCACTGATAGGTGACGCACATGTCCGTGTCCTGGTTAAAATTGCTTATTTCTCTGGATTTAAACATTCTTGCAAACATCTGGGATAATGTAAGTACACAAGTGAACAAAATGTATAACCCTCTTCTAGTGGTTTTTGGATATTTTAATTCAAAAATCTTATAGTGTGCCTTTGACAAGGCATATGTGGAGTAGCTTATCAAATTATTAAAACTATAAATCTATGTGTGTGTTGTGTGTACTTAGACCCTGTCAATCAACATTAGAGCGCCACCATCAGGCTGAATTATCCAAGTACACTAGACCTCTGCCAAAAGTGTCTGCATGTGTTCAGCGATAAGAATATAGAGCTTACAGACCGTTTATCCTAAACTATCGCTAAGACCCAGAATCTGCCCTACCTAAATTTACAGTCAGGACGGGAGCCACTACTGCTACACTCCCCCTATGACATTACTTTGTATTCTCCTTAGTTACAATTAATCCATCATTCTCTTAGGAATGTTAAAGTGTATTTTCCCATACTATACACAGTAACTTTAAAGTGTGACCTTGCTACAGTTTAACTTAAAAATAAAGTTTGAACTTTTTTCTCAGTATAAAGTGAAGTTATAAATGGAATGCTAATTAATTGTCTGTTAAATTGTATTGTGTTATGAATCCTAAAATAAATTACTTTCATAGTATTACACTATTTTCAGAACATTACACTGAACTTATCATTCATAATCTTTAAAATGTTTTATTACAATCTTCTGAAATCTGGTTTATGGCTCCTTTGCTCTGTAATGGTTCCTCTTCTGTAGACTGGATTGTTGGCTTTAGTATGTGCCATGGCTTTTACTTTTCTGCCTTTATGCATGCTGGAACCATTTACTATCCTGTATAGTAGATATTTGTGAGTACTAGTAGAAAGACTAATGTTTCTGTCTCAGGGGACTTCTGTTAGGATCCACCATGGGTTATTTCTGTCCATTGCAGTGACTTTTGTTGCAAAACAAACTTTTGCTGTTCACTTACATTCGATGAAGGAAAGCGCCATGAATTATTGCACCACCCTGATAACCGATATGGCCTCGTGCCTGTCCATCTGTCCCAACACCCTCCTGCTGACCCTCACTCAGCAATGCCATCTGTGATTCTCTGTGACCGTAGCATCACACTTCTCACACTTAGATTTTCATGGTCTCGCAAACACATCTCTGTATGTTTCTCTCATGTTCCATCTGTGTCTCACGATCACACTCCTCTATCTGTGAAGATAAAGCGGCCTGCTGTCGTACCCACGGTGGTCGGGGAGGGCCGTCTAATGGCTGCCCGTCAGGACTTGGATAATCTTGTGAATTGCTGTGAAAATGCTGTAGTGGGAATCAGTTTAGCTTGTCTGTGTCATTTCGTTCTTATTGTTATGTAATGTGATCCTAACATGATGAACAAGGAATCAGAGCGAGGAATTAGTTTTAAAATTGTAGTCGATTGCTACTTTGAACAAGTTGTTTCTGTCCAGCTCATAATCTAGTTCAGACTGGTCTGGACTGCGTCTTGTCGAACACACACACACACACACACACACACACACACACACAATCAGATTTTCCTCATGTTTAGTCATGCTGCAATAACAGGGATATTTCATCAGCTCATAGACTTATACACACACTTCAATCTGTACAAATGGCACCATGTTTGCAATCTCATAAAGTGCTCTGCACTTTATACACACACACACAGTAGTTGGGGTTACAGCATTCTTTTCAAAGAGTCTCCAACATTTCTGGTGTGTGTGGGTTATTGTGAGGGTGGACGGCCTGCAGACTAAAATGGTTAGTGCTATTATATAACCATAATCATGGCTGTGAGGAAAGAGCACAACTTTTCCTTCTCTGTGACATATACTGTCTGTCAGCTATTTTACTTTTTTTCTCCCCACACACACTTTCTAATCTGTCATTCTCCCCATCTCAGAGTGAATTATAGCTACTGGCTCTCACTTATAGTTTCTCTCCAAGTTCTTGGACAAACTGCTATGCAAAATTGTTGTTTAACAGTAAGACCATCTTGACTGTCAAGGCCGGGAACATTCCTGCAGAATTCCAGACACTCAAGATTCCCACTCACATAAACGGCAAAATTCACTGACAATACAATTCGTATGTCATGAGCAGGACATGACGTATGAACTTGTTTATTTTTTTATGATATGTACACTGCTGTTTTGTACATTGAATTCGGCAAGATTTTCAAAATGTTTTTGAAAGTCTCTTTTGCTCCCCAAGTCTGCATTTACTTAATCAAAAATACAGTGAAACAGTAATATAGCGAAACATAACTACAATTTTAAAATAACTTTTCTATTTAAATATATTTTAAAATGTAATTTATTCCTGTGATGGCAAGGTTTTTCAGCATCATTACTCCAGTCTTCAGTGTCACATGATCCTTCAGAATTCATTCTAATATTTGGTGTACAAAAAAGTTGTGCTGCTAAATTTGTTTGAGTAATCAAAAGAACAGCATTTATATGAAAAAATAATTTTTTGTAAAAGTACTAATTGAATGCATCCTTGCTGAATAAAATTATTCAAACTTTTGTTTAAATCATAGTAGTGTAAATTATTTATCAATTAAAGATTAGTTAAATTAGTTAAAAAGTTTTGTTTTTGCCACCATTAAGCCCTGTTCACATGGCCAACTTTTTCGCTATCTCTGTACAGTGAAGAAGCTGTTGGACACTCTCAGTGTAGTCTGCACGTCTGGTCATATCTTTAGAAAATATTTTAATTTGAGTAGGAATTAGACTTAAAAGAATTAAAGTAGCATTCTGCTGTTGCTGAGAGTTGTGATATAAACTACAGCAGTGCTCAGTGCATTAAATCATTAACCAGATTAGCAATCAATGAATTAAACTCACTTATACTGTCAAATATTACTAGGACGTCATTCAAATTTGATAATTAATCAATTTTCTTGTCCATATCAATCAACAATGCAGGGGAAACTGTAATATTAACTGCAGCAGTGCTAAACTGCTCACTGCATCATACAGTTAACACAAACTATCAATGTATGAATCAAATACACTAAGACTACCGATAGTTTAACTTTTGTCATGTGACTCGCATCACTTGTCACATCCTACATTCTGTTCACCAACGCTCACTGTCGCCGGAAATCACCAGCCCTCCATTGAAAATGAGTAGGATCATGTCCCTTTGTAGACCGTGACTGGATAAATGTGTCAAGTGTCATTGTCAGCCTGACATCTTGCAGAGCAAGACTTTTGACTATTGACAAATGTCCACTTTGCAGCCTGTTCTGGCACACTTAGACAGGAAGAGACCTATCTGACAAACATGTGAAGTTACCAACCATGGTTTTACATGTTTATATTGCTTATCTGAAATGGTTATTACTGTAAAGTCTTGTGAGAAAAAGAAACTTATTTAAATAATGACTGACCCTTCCCAGTCATAACTCAACAAAACAAATCAAAAATATAGCTCTCATAGATTCTCATAGATATCTAGTTACATCCCCTGAGCAAAACTCCTGAATATCTTCCAAAGATTTGATGTTGCAATCCAAACTTTGGCACATCCAGTGGCTAGTTTTTCCTCCGAAGTGCTCTTGCAGCACCTTATATACATGCCTTTGTTTTTAAGGAGTAAAAAGCCAATCAATCAGATCAAAGCAAATCAGATCAGCCAGTTTTGCAGATTGAGAAAGTCTATTTATATGTGCAGTATGCTGTAGTGAATGACTGTATGGTATGTGGGCCAATTTGTGAATTAAGTGATTAGAAAATCACACATTTGACCCAGTTATTGAGGCTGCAGTTAAGTTGTCACACTTTTGGGTTAGCAAACAATAATTAACCAGATGTTAACTAATGTTGATGTCGACTGTTTCAGTGCGAGGATGTCGTCCAGGGAAGATCGTTCAGATGACGGAAGCAGAAGTTCGAGGACTCTGCATTAAATCTCGAGAGATCTTCCTCAGCCAGCCCATCCTGCTGGAGTTGGAGGCTCCACTTAAAATCTGTGGTAGGTTAGATACTCTCTTTCTCCAGAGGGGAGAACATTTCTACTGTTTTAATTACATTCCTTCCTCTCAATCTCTCATGGTTTTGGAAATCTGAGTCTAAGTAGAGCAAGATATAAATATGAATGTAATGAGGATAGGTTTGAGGTCATTTCTCTTCTCTCTGTGGCACACCTGAGACCCCTGTGTGTGTGTGCCAGAGTCATTAACCTGAATTTTGGTTCTTTTGGCCATCTTTTCTTTTCTTTTCTTGAAGCCTAACTTAACTAAATCCATTTATTGATTTATGATGTCAATCATATAAACTCTCTCTGTCTGTAGGTGACATCCATGGGCAGTACACAGATCTGTTGAGGTTGTTTGAATATGGCGGGTTTCCACCAGAGGCAAACTATCTCTTTCTGGGTGATTATGTGGACCGAGGGAAACAGTCTTTGGAGACCATCTGCCTCCTACTGGCCTATAAGATCAAATACCCTGAGAATTTCTTCCTCCTGAGGGGAAATCATGAGTGCGCCTCCATCAACCGTATCTACGGATTCTACGATGAGTGTGAGCATCTGAGCAAATATATACATGCATATATAAACACATCAAATATTAACACACACCCACACAAGACAAAAATCTTATGATTGATTTTCTCACCCACTGAACAAACTTTCAGGTCATTCATAATACT
The DNA here is from genome assembly GCA_038088235.1 of Zacco platypus. Lineage (NCBI taxonomy): Eukaryota > Metazoa > Chordata > Actinopteri > Cypriniformes > Xenocyprididae > Zacco > Zacco platypus. The sequence goes on from CM076069.1 coordinate 19,254,977, forward strand.
GTATTGATATGAATATGTACTTTTGTCTATTGCAGGCAAGCGAAGGTTCAACATAAAACTCTGGAAGACGTTCACAGACTGCTTCAACTGCCTCCCAATCGCTGCCATCATAGATGAGAAGATTTTCTGTTGCCATGGAGGTGAGAATTAGGGAACAAACGCTGGATAGTTTTGTTGAAGTGACTCTTGGCCCGATAATATAGGGCAACTGAGTCTAAAAATATTAATCAGTCCCTCCAGAAAAACGTGATTATACAATCGCTTGATTTCATGCATAATCAGCCAATATTTATGCGGGGGTCGCATTTTTTCAAATACGCCGCACTTTCGCCGCATAAATTGCCGATTTCAGCAAGCAAAATATGCAGGGCTAGCATGATTTCATAATCCATGTATTTTCGTTGCAAAAAAGTCAAATATATCTTAGCAGAAAGTTGAAAAATGTTGCGTTTACTTCACACAAGTAAAACGCCATTATTTTCCTCATATTGCCATGAGAACTTTATGATGTGACGTAATTACGCGACGTGAACATCATCTGCAAACCCTGCGGTGAAACCAGGGTGAAACCACGATGAAGCACGCAAATCATTCTCATTTGCCAACAAAAGTGCAAAAGACCACGCGAAGCAGTTTCCCGGTGTGTTACATGACAGTGGGGGCAAATTATTTTGCTCTACGTTATTGCGTGTTGGACTGGTTGCTTTTGCAACTGCGTGTTGGACCATAGACGACGCTGTATATTAGTAGTATGTAACATAATTTATTTTGCAGTAAGAGATTGCACTTTGTACATTGGAAGCACTTAATTTAACAGAAGATGTCGGTTTTGTATTGCTGCCTCTGTAAAACAGGAAGCACACATTTTATTTTTTTATATTTTATTTATTCATTTTTACAGAAGTTGTTGAATATTCCTTTTGTAAAGATACAGAACTTGTTTGAGCCATGTGTTAATTAAGGTCTGAAATAAAACAGAATGAGAACTTAATGTATTTAATATACTGTGATTTAGTATGCTTACTTATCATAGGAAGTAATCAGAAATGACTCTTTACATTAAGGTTGTAGCCTAGTGAGTACAGGGTGTTGGGTGAATCACCTTTTTTTCCTCTTTTGCATCAAACGGCAGTTTTTCATCGCATAAAATTGCAAAAATATCCCGCATATTCCATTGCATTTTTTAAGAAAAACAACAATCACAAAAAAAATCCACGTTTTTCTGGAGGGACTGATTAATGCACGCTCTTTGTGACACTTTTTCTATCTGATTTTTTTTTGTCTTTTGTGTCCATCTTCAAGGTCTCTCTCCTGATCTGCAGTCAATGGAACAGATACGTCGGATCATGCGACCAACTGATGTCCCAGATACAGGTGTGTAGTGTGTGTAGTGTGTGTAGTGTGTGTAGTGTGTGTAGTGTGTGTAGTGTGTGTAGTGTGTGTAGTGTGTGTAGTGTGTGTAGTGTGTGTAGTGTGTTTGCATGCATGTGACAAAAAAATAATGTCTCAGGTCCATCTAAAGTCTTACAGCTTTGACAATGGATAATCCACTTTGTTAATGTATATTTATGTATATTGTATTTATATTTATTAAAAACTTTTTCTACAAATAAATTGTATTTTACATTATTAATCTTAATTGTATTAGTTTAATTTGCCATGGTTTTAATTTAGTATTATTTATATACTGTGAAAGGTTTTATATATATATTTAATTTTTATTGTTATAATTTCAATTTGAATTTGTTGAATATTTAGTAATTTTATGTGCTTTTGTCATTTTAATTTTTTTAATATGGTAATTTATGTTTAATTTATCTTAGTTTTAATTCAGTTTTAGATTTAAAAAATTTCCAGTTTGTAATTTTAGTTTATTTCAGTTAGGTGCCAAGGCAAGATTTTTGTTTAGTTTAGATTTTTCATGTAGTATTTGTATTTTATTTTATTTTAATTTTATTTTAATTAACAAAATGTTTTTAATAAATTTTAGTTAATGATAATAACCCTGATCTGCCATCAGCCACCCTGCTCTAGATGTTGGTTCTTATATTGACCATTAAAAATCATTTTATTACATTTATGTTTCAAATTGGTTTGAGCACTAATAAAAACATTATTTAAACAACCAACAGAACTTTATTATAAACTCAAGATGATGGGATGAAATATTATCACAAACACACGTTCTCTGTCTCTTTGTCTTGCAGGGTTGCTGTGTGATTTGCTGTGGTCGGACCCAGATAAGGACGTTCAGGGATGGGGGGAGAACGATCGTGGCGTTTCATTCACTTTTGGTGCCGACGTAGTCAGCAAATTCCTGAACCGCCATGATCTGGACCTGATCTGCAGGGCACATCAGGTACCAATTCATTTCAACCAATCCGTATCCACTATGTGGTAACTTTGAATAATTGTTGTTGATGTGTTATGACTTCCATATGTAGGTTGTGTTTTAGTTTGTGATGTGAGTGTGTCGTGTTTTGCAGGTTGTTGAAGATGGTTATGAGTTCTTTGCAAAGCGTCAGCTGGTCACTCTGTTCTCAGCGCCAAATTACTGCGGGGAGTTTGACAATGCCGGTGGAATGATGAGTGTGGATGAGTCACTCATGTGCTCTTTTCAGGTGTGTCATCATCCACACACACATTCACATACAGATTTAAAAACACACTCACAGTTTTGTATGTTTTTTTTTTTTTTTTAAGCTATTTAGTTTACGAGAACACAGGAAGTGTCCTCATTATCCAAGTTTACATTGTAATACCCATGTCATTATACACTTGTATCCTCATTAACCATATATTCATGAACACACACACACATGCATTGTACTCTCTCAATGCACTCACACACTCTCTTTTCTCTCTCAGATACTGAAACCATCGGAAAAGAAGGCAAAGTATCAGTACGGTGGGGTCAACTCAGGGCGACCTGTAACCCCGCCCCGTACGGCCCAAGCCCCCAAGAAGAGGTGAGCGGCTTGCCACCCAGAACGACACCCTCCATCCCCCAACCTTCAGAAAACTACCCCATCTGGGGCAGCTTTACTTTCCCAGTTCCCCTCTAAAATCTCTCTACTCACCCTCTTTCTCTTTTCTTAATATTTGTGTACAGAAATTTTGCTGTGACCAGTTGAATTATCTTTTCTTTTGCTCTGCTTGTTTGTTTATTGGTATTTTATTAATAAGTCATAATAATAATAATACCACTTTGGGAAGCAACTGTTCTATGAAGAATCCAGAGCAAAACGCACTCATTCTCTTACGCAAAGAACTCAGTAGTGTCCTGATATATAAGCATTTTATTAACTTTTCTTCAGTACTCTTTGATTACTGAACATTAATGTTGATTCATAAAGAAAGAGTGACGATTGTAAGTATTGAAGTTTGTTGTGTATTTCGCTACACTCTGAAGTTTCAAGACTAGAGGCTTTCACACACATACTTAACTCTGTCAGGGTGCTCGATCACAGGTCAGCAGACACTTAACATGAACACGGACACAATCCATTTTCGATAAACTAGGTTAGTGTGAACTAAGCTGGAAAAGGGATTTTAACTTGGATACCGTGACACACGCACACAATTGCACAGCTGCATTTACAAACGGCATTGCATGTTCTGTTTTCATAATATCTCTGGGATTTACAGCAAAACTCTATAGACCTTTGTTTAACATGCTGTTATTATGTCTTATGATAGTTATAATTCAGGAGAAAAGTGTCACGGCATAACACTTTTTTGCATGACCCATGTACATGTCAGTAATAACCTGTCTGAAGCAATGTAATCCACTAATCATTTTCTCATTGGATAACAAAACAGCTGACACAAATAGAGCCTCCAAGCAGAAGATGTTGATTCAATATTAAACAATTGCACTTGTTTGAAGTTCCCCAACATCATTTAGAAGGTTAAAACTCATTCTACTGAATTTGTTTAACAACTTGTTACCTAAAACTGTAGCACATGTGAATAAACAATGCCTTTCTGTGAGGGTTGCATTTTCTCACGTTGATATTCACCTATCATAATTCATTCTTTTTAATGTTTTTATTTTAGTGTGTTGCTGTTTACTTCTTCTCCTTAATTTATTTCCAAATGTCGGGAAAGCTATCAAAGTGTTCTAAAAGCAGTTCATGAGTTTTGTATAAGTGGGCTTCAAACTTAATAAATGGAAGAAAACTCTCTTTGCCTCCTCTGTGTTTGTGTCCCTTAGCAACCGTATAAATACCAGGCTAATTAAAGTGGTGCAAACCGTCGTTCTGGATGTTATTCAACCAAATTTTTCCAAGTGTTACATTAAAATAACCAGCTCTGTAAATCGCCTATGCTGGAAAATGTGGACGAGGACAATCTGTGGTTTGTTGTCATGGCTACTCCAGCCCTGCTGGCTCAGGCTCTATTTCAGTGCAGCCAAAAGCAGACAATGAGCTGAAATTGTTTTCAGTTGACTGAAGTACCATCTGAAATTTAACCTGATTGATTTGTTTAATGACCTGAATAAGTGTTTAATCAATCAAATCGCAGTCCTGCCTCTGATGCTGGTTTTGTGCATGTATAAAATTGAAGTAATCTGGGCCAAGTAATCAGTTGACCCATCAGATTTTAGGGATATTTTCATGATCTTGAATTGAGGAAGCAAACGGGATGTTCAGTGGAGGGCTGGTGCAGATGTGCAGTTCAGATTTGAATGTAAGGATTAAGGAATTAAAAAAGTTTTGATTTTTTTTCCAAGTCAAGACAAAAACTTCACATTTACCATTGCTGAAATTTCAGCTGATGGATTTCCTTTGGCAAAGAAATTTCCCATAATATCGTGATTCCAACTATATGTGCTGTTATCATTATAGTTGTGGTGTGGATTTCTGGTTGAATTAAAATGATTATTAAAACTTTTTTAGTTATCATCAGTGTTGGGGGTTAGTAACGCATAACAAGTAACTTGAGTTATGTAATCAGATTACTTTTTCAAGTAACTAATAAACAACCTTGTAATAATTAACTATATAAAATTACCAAATTTATCATACATTTAATCTCACTTTATTAACCAGCGTCTTTACTGCTGACCTTTAATGATATAATTCAACTTAACCAATGAGCAAAATTTACTTTAGATTTAGAATTAAAAGTGTTTAAAAGTGTTAACTTCCTTCTGTATCCCATTTGTCTTTCATCCAGAATTTGAGCTGCGCCCTCTACCGTACAGGTGTAATATGCTTTTCCTTCAGCCTTAGGCTTATTCATCACACTTTTGGTGTAAAAGGGCCTTAACGTTTGCCAAAAATAGAACGATTTTTGTTTTTATTAAAAAACAAACAAGCGGCCCAGCCCAGTGGAGAAAAAGTAACTCAAAGGTAATGTAACGCATTACTTTTCATAAAAAGTAATGCAATTAGTTACTTTTTAGGGAGTACTGCAATATTGTACTGAATTACTTTTAAAAAAAAAGTAACTTTCCCCAACACTGGTTAACATTATAGTTATCATCCTTGTTTTTAGCGGGCCTTAACGCTACACTCAATATTATAAAATCATCCATGAAAACAATGTTTTTTGGAAAGCAGCCAACCTTTTTGTTTGAGGTCGGTTCATCATCATTATTCCAGTATTATTCATTGTATTTTGTCACATCTGGTCCACCTTTCTTTCAGCTGTGAAATTTCCCCAAGCAACAGTAAGTGTGACTTCACCTTTACCGACAGAGTTTACATTGCTTGTAAAATTCCTGTTTGATTTCCTCCGTGGAATTCAAATTCCATCTCATCAATTGAAGTTAAGCCAATTCTTTAATGTTGCATTTTGCTCGACTCTAGATTAGATGGATTTTAGTTTAGTTAATTATTAGTGTTTGATCAAAAGGTTATGAACTTGTTTAGGGACCAATAAAAGGTCAGCTGGTCAAGGAACATCCTTGTCTTATATGGCAAAATTTCAGTGTCCACCAAGATTAAATACTGAATTTAAACAAGCCTTCTTCATTTTCCATACAACAACATGTAAGTCTCAATGAGGTTGCAGTAAAGGGAAGGTTTTGTCTATCACCATCCTTTTTCAGTGCATCCATCAGTGTGGGGCACCTTCTCCACCACTTTACACCCCACAGGAGCTGTTATCCAGGCCCAGACTATGTTCACTGCCTTCCTGAGTGGCACATTAAAGAGGCAGCCGCACAGAAGGAGGCAGGGCAGGACCACATGCAGTTCTGCCATGAGCCAGACAAACAGCAGGAAGAGGCCGGCTGTCAGCAGCTGGAGTGCGATTCTACCTGCACAGGTCTCACTCAGCCAACAGCCCAGCTGACTGTTCCTCAGAATCTGAACCAGCCTGCAGTCCCTGACCCTGTTCTGTGAGGTGAAGGAGATTGATGAGTGACAGGCCCAGTCCGCACATACAGTAGCAGCTCCTAATACATGTTTCTTTATTACCTTTTGGTCCAGAGATAAAAGCTGATCTTTAGATCTGTTAGATGTCTTCATGGAGACGTCATTGGCTTCTGGTAAAATTCTTCTCTTACCACAATCTGTTCTTGTGTGAACTCTCTTCTCCATGATGAGGTTTCCTGTTAGAACATTTTATTCTGTGAGTAAATCTCTTTTACATCTTTGTTCTTATGTTAAGCACTTATACACATGAATGCTGCTGAATCTTATTTTTTTAATTTTTTTATAGCTGTTGGGTAAGCAAGTGAATAATAAAATCACTCTAGCAAACATTCAGATAAACAATATAATGGAGGTATATTTTAGCTAAAAGACTTTAAGTTATGTTTTATATATATATATATATATATATATATATATATATACACACACATATATATATACATGTATTTATGTAGGTGTGTTAATTACAGTATTTGTAGGCTACTTTTTATGTTGTTTTTTAATTGATTGTTTTGTTTAATAATTAGCTTAATAGACTATCGGTATGTATTGATAAAAAAAAAAATTGAAATAATGAACAAAAATAAAGAAATAAAGTGTGACAACCAACCCATGGTCTCCCTGTATTTCATATGCTAAATAATAATAATAATAATAATAATAATATACACACAAATAACCAGCATAACGTTACCTGAATGAAAGGATATATTATCTTCACCTCTTAAGAAAGAAACTGTTTTAACAGTTTAAATGAAAACAGTTCTCTGCTCTTACACTCTATGTTAATATATTATATTATATTACATTACAGTATATTATATTATATTATATTAGATTACATTACATTACATTACATTATATTATATTATATTATATTATATTATATTATATTACATTACATTACATTACATTACATTATATCATATTATATTATATTTATTATATCATATATGTGTGTCCTCCAGGTCAGCAGGGGGCAGCAGCGCGATTAGTGTGTCTATAGCGGATGTGGATGTGTCATCCTAAACTCACATCACAACAACACACTGAAACCTCAGCTGGATTTTCTGACCCGCTCGGGTCTAAAAACCAATCAACACCCTCACAAACTGCACTGCCAGGCTCATAAACACACTAAGAGGCGGTAGGTGTATCGGGCAGTGGGTTTATGTCGTAGAATCCGCAGGTTTGGGTCTGGTTCGTTCCGCCCTAATCATGTCCTGCTGTCTGCTGGAGTTCGGTCGGGTCCAGGAGCTCAGACAGGTGCGAGAGTTTCTGTTCCCTAAGCACAACAAAGCCGGCCCGGAGGAAGAGAAAGCACAAGCAGGTACTGCTGGAGTCAGTCTGTATGTGTATGTGAAGTCCAGTTTAATGATGGTTCTCCTGCACTGCGGTTGTTCAATGATTTATGGGTGTGTTGGTACAGTTGAAAAGTGGATGTTGGGAGATAAATGTAGAACATCCCAGTCATGACAAACTGTTTGTGTTGGGTTACGTTTTGCCTGCACAATGGGAACCACAATGTCCCCACAACGATTAAAGCATATTAGCATAACTAACATAAATAATGTCTTTAGTAAAATATATGAATGCAGAAAGACTTTGAGAGAGTTAGGTTCAGAGTTAGGGGCTATAAAATATACCTATTTTATAGCGATCCAATGATAAGTCAATGGAAAGTGCTGGTAAATTTTGAAAAAGAAAAAAATGTGAAAAAAGTGAAATGTCTGGCTGTGATGCAGATTAACTTATTCACTCCCTGCAGAGAGAAAGAGAGAGAGAGAGGCGAAGGGAGGAAGGGAGGTGTGTTTGCCCTTGGTGAATGAGTCATCCTGCAGAAAGATCCTGAAACACATGACTGCGTTAGAGACAGTGAATGAACGAAAGATCCATGAAGAGAAAGACCAGGAGAAAAGAAAAAGGAAGGGACCTTGCATTCAAGATTTATGACGTGGGTTTGTGACGTAGTGACGGGAGGGAGAAATGAGTATGCAAGGAATGAAGGATAGAGAGAAAAAGGTTAAGACTGTGTATGTAAGCTCTCACAGAGGACCAGATTGAGCTGACTGTTTAATGCGAATAGATTCATCCTCGCTGACCACATTATTTACAGCACATTGTTTTCTCTCTCTCTAGAGAATGAGTTGACGTGGGATGACTCAGACTGGGGTACCTGGGAGAATCCTGACGGTAAAGAGGATGGAGCGCAGGTTTGTACTAGAATATGAAAATTATGTCATTATTTACTTGACAAAATTCCACAAAATTGCCATTGTGAGTTCTTCTCTTTAGACTGAGGAGGAGGAGCAGCAGCAAAGCACTCCCTGGCTGCAGGACTGTGTGCTGTCTCTGTCACCCTGCTCTGATCTGCTGGTCATTGCTCGAGAACATAAAGCCGCATTTCTCTCTGGTACACACACACACAGTACTGATAAATCTCTTCTTTATTGATTGGTATATAGTTACTGATTGGTGTAACTCATATGTTACTTGATCGATTGATTGGCAGCTAAGTGGCGGACAGCTGAAAGTGGACAGGAGGAAATGACCCTCACTGTGACCTGGAGTGGAACGCTGAGCGTTGAAGAGGGGTGAGAGACGGAAGATGAAAAGGGAGGGTCAGGATTGGATGGTTTATGGGAAATAACATAAAGGGATCTAATCCCACAAGAAAGAATTGGGATTGGGCAATATTATGAGTAGAGGAGTTTCTAAACATTTAATAAAAATATATTGCCAAGAGACAGAAGAACAAAAATAAAAAGAGATATTTTTTTTTTGTTTGTTTATTGGTTCTCAATATTCTGTCTGTTCTTTTGACAGAGAGTGCATCAGCAGTGTTATCTGTATTCCGTTGGCCAGCCAGAAGAGGTAAGAACATCACACTCCTGGATAAACAGATCAGTTGTTTTAAATTGTAATAATATTTCACAATATTTCTATTTTTTACTGTATTTGTGATCAAATAAATGCAACCTTGCTGGTTAGCATTAGAGTCTTCTTTCAGAAACATTAAAAAACTTTTGAACGGTAATGCATATGCTCATTATCTGTTTAGAAGTTCTACCGGCCGACCCGACTGGACTTGTATTGTGGTTGGATTCAGCTCAGGTCATGTCCGTTTCTACACAGAGGTACTGTGATGTTTTCTGACCTATAAACTCACCAGCTGAATTGGACTCTGTAATGCTTAAATAATAAACATTAGTATGTCACATTTAATCAAAACCAGACCAGTATTAGCAGAGCAGACAATCCACTGGTCTTATCCGTCATTTGTGTGTTTGTGTGTAGAGTGGTGTTCTTCTGTTGGCCCAGTTGTTGCATGAAGATCCTGTGCTGCGACTCAAATGTCGCACCTATGAGATTCCACGTCACCCTGGAGTAACGGAACAGGTACCGATACCTCTTACACTGTGACTGATGTATTCAGTTCTGCACAAAGCACTTGTTATGCAATTGGTTATACATGATACCTTAGCTTAAACAGTGAACCAAACTACTCTGATGATCTTCTTATTGGCTGTTGAAATTTCTGTCTCTCTATCAGCATGAGGAGCTCAGTATTTTGTACCCAGCATCCTTAGTCACCATCGATGGCTTTAGTCTCTTCCAGTCTTTACGTGCCTGTCGAAACCAGGTTGCCAGAGGTAAGAGAGAGAGTGCTGCTGTATCAATGTGTTTCAGGCTTTGACCAGATTATATTGTGACCAGTAGTGTTTTTATTTTGTCTTTCATGTTATTTGTTTTAAATCCTTTTATTCCCTGTATCTCTCCCTTTGCCTTTTAGCGGCAGCAGCAGGAAGTGATGTCATCCAGCCTCCGCCACTGGCCTATAAGAAGTGGGGCCTGCAAGATATGGACACAATTACAGACCATTCCAGCATCGGTAAGAGAGATTTCCTTTATTTAAGTTTCTTCTTTAATAACAGAAAGACACTGCTCAGTAGAAAAACTCTTAGTACACACTATTGTTCAAAACTTTGGGGTATGCTGATTCTAATATGCTGATTTAGTGCTCAAGAAACATTTCTTCTTATTATCAATGTTGAAAAAAGTTGTGCTGCTTAATATTCTTGTGGAAATGTGATGCTTTTTTATGATTCTTTGATGATTAGAAAGCTCAGAAAGAAACTGCAATTTTTTGAAATATAAACTCTTTTGTAATATTAGAAATCTCTTTACTGTCACTTCTGATCAATTTAATGTATTCTCTCTGAATATGACTTTCAAAAAAAAAAATCTTACTGACCCCAAACTTTTAAATGATCTGTCTCTTTCAGGTATTACTACGCTGAGTGTGTTCGATCAGATGAAAAATGCCTCAATTCTGGGAGGATATCATGCTTCGGTTAAAGGAAGCCCTCCTGCTATGAGTCAGTATATCGCAGTGGGAGGAGGACCCTATACTGGATTCTACTACGCTATAGAGGTACAAACACACATACTGAATTCAGAACCGTACTACCTTTATCATTTCTTTCTATGGCAGAAATAGTCAGAGTAGTATGCGCTTCAGAACTCAGTAACACACACATCTTTTCCTTGGTCTGTTTTTGGTGCTTGTGGCTAATTTGTAGCTGTTCTTGTTGATTCTGGTCATTATTCCTCTCTCATATCTTAGGGCAGTTCTCAGCCTCTTCTCTCTCATGTGGCTCTGGCTGTGGCCAGCAAACTCACATCAGCTCTGTTCAGTGCTGCCAGGTCTGTGTGTCTGGGTTATTTTAACACTTGGCTCTCATTAGCACTGGCCTGTCATGTTCAGGCTCACGTGATGTTTACTTATTCTTGGTCTCTGTCTCTCTCTCTTTTCTTCCTCCATAGTGGTTGGTTGGGATGGAAGAGTAAAAATGAAGAGGAGTCAGTGCAGAAACAGAAGCCAAAGGTGGAGCCGGCCACAGCCCTTCCAGTTAGGTAAATCTGTATATGGTCACACTACCTTCCAACTTTGATTTTTAACTTCTTTGGTAACACTTTCGAAAGTGTAATTAGTAATTACTTTTTGAAAAAGTTTTTGAAAGAAGTCTTATATGCTCATCAAGGCTGCATTTTTTTATAGTAAAAACAGTAATGTTGTGAAAAATGTTATACTGTATTAGTTAGTACAGTAATCGAATTATACTGTTGAAGATGTAATTAGTAGCTAGTAATAAATTACTTTTACTTTTTTTTTTTTTATGTTTTTGAAAGAAGTCTTTTTTTAGAGTAACTTGCCAAACCCTGACACACGTCACATTTAACTCATTAAAGTTCACAGATTCATTTTTCTGCTTTCATCAGGTTTGGTCTTCCAGATTCTCGTCGACATGGCGAGTCTATCTGTCTCTCTCCATGTAACACTATGGCTGGAGTCACAGATGACTTTGGCAGAGTCACACTGCTGGATGTGGCGCGAGGCATTGCTATCAGGATGTGGAAGGGTGAGCAGTGTAGCGGAACTAATGTAGTCTGATTTGCGAATAAGCATCTTATGAATCTGTTCTTGTGACAAACAAGATTTGAAACAGTGTGGCGAATGCTTTAGTGAACGAGTGCACTCAAAAACATTAGAGCAAATCAGTATCATTATGGACGGTTTCTGCACATGACAATGTGTAGTTAAAAGATAATTTTTTGTAATAAATGATATTTTAGTTTTGAAAAAAGAAGTATTCAACTGAATTTAATCTTTAAAACATTTAAAAAAAAATAACAATGAAGGTTATTATTGTAAAATCATATTTATATTTCTTATAAAATAGTATTATTAAATATATATACTTTAATTATATAATTATTTAAATAAATAAAATGAAATAAAACATTATTTTTGTATTTATAATATTAGTATTTATAAAATACAATATGCAATCATATAAATTATATATAATTGCATATATACACTCTACCATTCAAATGTTTTTGAGGTAATTTGTTTTTTTTTGACAGTTCAATGAATAAAAATGTAAATTTACATTTTTATTCATTGAACTGTCAAAAGTGACAGTAAAGACATTTTACATAAGATTTCTGTTTCAAGCAAATGCTGTTCTTTTGAATGTTATTCTTCAAAGAATCCTGAACAAAAAAGTCAGTTTTATATTAAGCACCACAATTGCTTAATAAGAAATGTTTCTTGGGCACAAAATGATTTCTGAAAGATCATGTGGAAATAAAAGCTGGAGTAATCTCTTCTGAAAATTCAGCTAAAGAAGCTTAAGCTTAAGAGGAATAAATGACATTTTAAAATGTATAATAGTAGTGTATATAAACAATAACATTTCTTCTTAATGTCTGTATTATTTGTGTAGGCTATCGTGACGCTCAGCTCGGGTGGGTGCAGGTGTCAGAGGCTACTGGGGAAAGAGATGTAGCCACATCTCCCTCTATGCCCCGCCGGCATGCCCAGTTTCTGGTGATTTATGCCCCACGTAGGGGCATTTTAGAGGTGTGGGGAACTCAGCATGGACCGCGAGTAGGGGCTTTTACTGTAGGCAAACATTGCAGGTACACACTCGAACAAAAAAAAAAAACTAAAAAACATTGCTATGATTAGAAAATGCATATTCATTCATGACTCTCCCTTTTCAGGCTGCTCTATGCAGGTCACAGGTTAATGGGTGTGAATAGTGTAACCAGTCAGGGCTGGCAAATACACACACAGCAGGTGTGTCTGTTTGACCAGGTTAATGGAGCCCTGAGAGCCATCACCATACCATTCCACCTGGCACTCAGGTACACACTCATACATGTACATTAATAACAAAAAATCCCACATAATGCAGGTGAGCACAGATGTCTCTGTTCTGTGTGTTGGTCAGTGATAAGAAGAGTGAGCGTGCTAAAGATATGCACCTGCTGAGGAGACTCACCACTCTACTGAGGACCAGGGAGGTGGAGCCAGGTCAGATATACCTCATTAATATTCATAAGACTCATGCATATACATCAGGACACCTTCAAGCTGTCTTTTTTAAGAACTACTACCCAATGTTCTATTCTGTACTGTATTTAGTTATGTATTCACATGTTTTGAGTTGACCTTTGACCTTTGATTGACAGCTTTGCTTGAGAGTGAAGCACAAAGTGTGTTACTGGACATTAAACATCCAGCTATTAAGAAACAGGTTAGTAAAACACACACACACACTAACATACACACTTCAAATATGTTAATAGATTCTTTAATAAAATATCTTATTGATTGTCAGGCCCTGGAGTCACTGCTGTCCAATAAGAATGCACCAGTGTCGTGTTTGACCCACGTTACTCGTGCATTATTGGCTAGCCTGAAAGAACAAGGTAACTCCCTCAATCCTCACTGGGCATTGTGTATTTTTAAATACATTGATCTGTTTTTCATGCGTCTTCTTATTAGATCCTGAAGCAGTGGATGAGTCGTTGCTGCAGTTTTGTTCATCCCAGCTCAAACTTCTCCAGCTCTATACAGATGTTCAATTACTGCACACACCAGATACATCACCCACTGAGCCAGAACATGTGAGTAACACATGCACACAGACTCTGTCCAGTTAACCTAAACTAATGTATCATTGTCACATCAATATTTAACCTAAATGCTTCTGCTCTCTGTACAGCCGTCATTTTCTGGCATTGAGGAGGATCTTGCTCGTGTTGGCCCAGTTCTGCAACGATACACAGAGATGAACTCTCGGCCCTGCGTCTCATTTGCTCAAGACTCTAGTGGGCCGCTGCCAGTCCGAACATTTCTGTCTCAGTTGGAATGGGTGAACGGAGAGCTCAGAGTGATTAAACAACCTGATACCGACTGGACCCAATTGGGTAAAACACTCCCTGATATGCATTTATTTTTGTGCTTTATTTAAATGTTTTAAAGACCCCTGTGCTGAAAATCAGGTTTTTAGTGTTGTTTATATGTTAATGTGGTGTTTTTAACATGGTTTAAGGCAAACCATGTGGAAATTCATCAGTCAACACCATTCTTGAGTATTTTCTCCTTAACTGCAGTGTACCAAAGACGGTTCCCACTGACAATTCCTACCATCACAAATATGTGACATATTCAGTCAGTGTTTGAGGGCAGGGCTTTTCTCCATGGACTTTCTTCAATGTTCAGATCATCATTTCATATGCACTTTCAGTCTTGTGGACTTGCAATGGCTACCGCGTGACATGTCCGATGTCCATGAGACCGTAGGGTGTCCCATTTGTCATTTTACATTTCAGAAGGGTGCTCACAAGTGCCTCATTTACCGCCGATATGCACCCGCCATGCTCACTTTTGCCAAACCTGCTCTAAAGCGAGCTCTGCAGAAGACTTTATAGCAGACTGATAGTCAAAGTGTTAAGGGTGCCATTTGGTTCAGGGCCTAAGATTGCTGAATTTTAGAAGGCAGCTCTCTGACTCTGAGATGGCAAATGGGAATGTGGTTTGTGTATCATCAGCAACACATTATTATCTGTTTGATAACTTGGTCAAGCCAAAGGCTAATCATATCATTTATTGTAATGTGTAAATTGTAGAGAGCAGTACATAAAACGCATTGCCATTCTAATACTTTCACTTGTCGACAAGCATGTATAATTATGTATATATATAATATATATTGCTGAATTAAACCAATATTTCCACTTGCCATTGTGTAGCGTTTACTACAGTTGACTGAGTGGATGAGGTAATCCGAGTTTGATGGAGTGGAGGCAGGGACTAATTTGCATATTCATAGATCCACGTATATTAAATGAAAAGTTACATGCAAACAATTTTAGGCATGGAGAAATTATTTTCACAGGAAAATAAAAAAAAACTCTACCAAAATTTGTCATTTTGAGTATCTAAGGGAATAAGGGATAAAATTATTGACTGCAGGGGGACATTTTGTGAAAGCCATTTAGGGGTACACAATGTATAGGTACCATATCAGTTATATGGTCTGATATTAGAGATTTTTGAGTGTGCTCATTTACCATAATATTCACCTAAAGTTAACCTTTAAAAATACCAGTGAACACAACAATATCCAAATGTTATCTTTGTCATATCTTAAACTGAATATCCATTTTTTACTGCCTAAATTCCCTTATAGCATTTTAAATGATTAGTTTGAGCTTTTTGTGTTTTATTTTTAATGTATTTAGACAAAATATCATACAGTTTAATATTAATAGTAGCCAAAATTCTGTATCTTCAAAATTTTAATATTGGTTCATCACTCATTATATAAGCTGTTAATTGATGTGTGATTTTGTATGCTTTCAGGTAGTTTCCTTTTCTGGGGTTGTCTGTCTGGACAGAGTCCTTTACAGAGAGTGTGTCAGACTCTGCAGGAAAGTGGCATCAGCCCTCAGCAGCTATTGGTAAGATAAAGTAATGTAAAAAGAAAAGAAAAAATTTTTTTTTTTTTGCTTTTTGTGAAAACCTCTCCTTTTGATTTCACATTGTGTTTCTCTCTCTCTCTCCCTCTCTGGCAGTCTTTGCTTTTGTCAGTTTGGCTAAACAAAGAGAAAGATGTACTGAAGTGCCCAGATGCCGTTTCACACCTGCACACGTTGCTGTCTACCCTCAGCTCAATGAAAGGTCTTCATCATCCTGTGTAGGAGAGACTTACCTTGTGTCCTCTATATTTTATCATGTATATTAATATTTCAAATGTGTGTTCGTCAGGAGCAGTAGATGAGTCATGGGACGGCCAGTGTGTCTCACCCTGGTGGCAGCAGGTCCGCACAGCATGTGTTCAGTCAGAAAGCGCGGGCTCCGCACTACTGGCTGCCCTCGTCGCTCATCGTGTAGCCAAGAATGCCATCACCAGGCTGGCAGAGAGCAAGGTGTGTGTGTATCTTTTTTTTCTGTATCTGTAATATTGGTGCAGTATGTATGTCATTTTCTCTCTCTCTTTGCAGTTTCAGGAGGGGTGGGAGTGTGTTTCTCTGGAGTTGGAGCAGTGGGTGGTGTGTATAAAGCAGTTGGAGGATGTTCTTGCTCTGCAGACGCTTCTCTGTCTGCCGTCTCCTCAGGGCTCTACAGCTGTTACACGCTGCTCAGTCAAAACACTATTAGAGAGTGGCAGAGGTGCGTAAAACACACATACACTATTTCAAAGTTTGGGGTCAATTAATACTTTTGTTCAGCAAGGATGCCTTAAATTAATCAAAAGTGACAGTAAAGATATTTATAATGTTTCAAAAGATTTCTATTTTAAATAAATGCTGTTCTTTTGGACTTTATCGAAGAATCATGTAAAAAAAAATCCACAAAAATGTTAAGCTGCACAACTGTGACCCTGGAGTAATTCTGGACTATCACAATAATAAATTACATTTTAAGATTTAATAAAATAGAAAATAGTTGATTTTAAATTGTAATAATAATTCAAAACATCTCAAATAAATGCAGCTTTTGCATGCTAGTGAATATTGAAGCTCTCAGTAAAAGTAAGATTAAAATGCTTTCATATGAGCTAAAAGGCAAACAAGTAATTTATAGTATTTTAATTTTTTTGTTTTTTAGGTGGTGTAGCAGACTGTGTTTCAAAATATATCTTCAGACAGGGTGTGTCTCCAGATTCCTTGAGGAACATTCTTCAACAGAGGGGAGAGAATGAGCCCACAGAACAGCCCTCTCAGCAAGGCAGAGAAGAGAAACTGGAGGGTAACCGTGGTGATTCTTGATCATGTGACTTAGATGTTAGATCATTTAAAATGGTTCTATGGTGGTTTCAATTTATAAGAGTTTCTTTTAGCCATCTGTGTGTGTGTTTTGTGTTTGACTAAAGCATGTGTGTGTGTGTTGTCCCAGAGCTGCTGGAGTGTGTGTGTCAGCGGTTCCCAAACTCTCTGTCTCCTGATGTCCTGTTTGCTCACTGTAGCTGGGAAAATGTGGTTCAGTGGAACAAAGACCCAGAGGTAAAGACTTTAAAGCTTTCTTATAATAGGGTTGGGAACCAATAACCAGTTCTTATTTAGAACTTAAATAAAAAAATAAATACTGGAACTAAATGACAATTGACATTAATTTAGCAAAAGAGTTGCATTATTTATTTATTTTTTTCAAATACTTACTTCTAAAAAATACTAAAAGATTGTTAATGGAGCAGTAAAGTAACTAATTCTTTGCAATTCGCTGTATAGTAATACTGGAGAAATATCAGCCAATCATAGAGGATTCATCTGTCTCTCTCTCTTTCTCTCTCTCTCTCCAGGTGGGGCAGTACTTAGAGTGGTCAGTGGAGTTTTTGAAGATGATCTCCAGTCCTCACATTCAGTTAGGTAAGAGTCACTAATAAAAAATAACACATATTGAAACGTGAAAGCTGGTTTCTGTTGGGTGAGCGATGAATAGGAAGTTGACACAACAGAAGGATTTCCATATGACTCTCTCTCTCTCTCTCTCTCTCTCTCTCTCTGTCTCTCTCTCTCTCTCTCTCTCTCTCTCTCTCTGTCTCTCTCTCTCTCTGTCTCTCTCTCTCTCTCTCTGTCTCTCTCTCTCTCTCTCTCTCTCTCTCAACTGTGCTCTTCCCTCAGGTGTCTCTGCTATGATGTGGCAGACCTTCATAGTCAAGCGGTTTTCAGCTACTGCCTTCCTGATGGAGAAGGTTTGTGTGTCTGTGTGCTCTGGCTCTTTCTCTTTGTGTGCTGTGATTAAGATAAAATAATTGACTTTGCGCATGTTGATCTAGGTGGGAAAGGCACCTAAAGACCGGCTGTGCAGACGGGTAAGAAAAGACGCAAAGAATGAATTCAATTTGGATGTGTTTAATTTCAATTAACGTGTTTGTGCGTATGTGTGCGTTTAGGATGTCGGAATGGGAGACGCAGCTGTGAGGAGTTTCCTGGGCTCCTGTGTGCAGTTACTGCAGGCTCTGATGGAGGTCTCATCTTCCTCTTTTCTTCCTTCCTTTCCTTTTTTCTCCAAAGTAAGGACTGATCAAACAGTGGATGCATGGCTGGAAGAATGTCTTAAGTTATTGTGGATTTTTCAATAATGGTTAGCAATTTATGAGTTGAAATAAAAGTGTGAAATATATTCTAAAATTCTTTTCTCTCTCAGGCGGATTCGGGGGTGGAGGAAGTGTCTGCTCCAGAAGTGTGTGTGGAGGAAGTGTGGGGCGGTGCTGAGGGTCCGGTGTCTATTGTGGAGTTAGCTCTGGATCAGAGATCCGTGCACTATCCCCTCGTTCAGCATCACTGTGTGTTAGCGTCACTGCTGCATGCTGGCTTGACCTTCTCTCTGCGCCTCAAACCGCTCAGTCTGTTCGACAGCAAGGTAAAAACAGGACAACAAAACCATCATTTCATTTAAACATGCACACATTATCAAAACTTCAGTCATGATGAAGTGATGTGGGTGACACAGGTTTGACTTGCAAAACTTGCAACATTTCCGGTCATACTCAACTATGTCACCATGTAATCATTTTTTTTTTTTTTTTAATGTTGCAGTGTTTTTTTTATATAAATGTATTTATCTGTGCACATCATTATATGATGTGCGCCTCCCTCTTTCAAAAAACATCTGTTCTCTGATGACATGCTCACCAGCTCACTGAACAATATTCCATCATCTCCAATTGCTGTGTATGAAATCACAGCAATTAGCAAAATCAACTTTTGCTTCCCCTATGTTTTTCTCTTTCGATATGCCATTTCACATCACTCCAAGGAAGAAAATATAATCGCAATTTCCGTTTCATGCTGACTACAACTTTTTTTGCTTTCAATTCATGTTGCCTTTTTCTGTCGTCTACAGGGCAAGAATGCATTTTTTAGAGATTTTGCAACCATTCAGTTGCTGCCCAGTGGAGATATGGACCCCAACCTGGTGGCTATGAGACAAGAAGTGAGTCAGAATTTCACTCAACAAGAACCAAAATAAGTATTAAAAGTTTTATTTTATAGTCTGTCTAACATCTTTAATTGTTAAATGTTGACCACATATTAACAAAATGATTTTTGGATAACAGATTGTAAGATGTTTATTGCTCACCTCTGCGTATTTCTGCGTGTGCAGTTTCTGATGAACGTGTTAACAGGCTGGGTGAAGGCTCTAGCTGAAGCTGAGGAGAACGGTGTGAAACAGAGCGGCGCTGAAGACATGTGGCCGTCCGTGTGTATGGAGCTCTCGTCTCTACTGCAAGTCAATACTGACATACTACGCAGACACCTCGTTTGTGAGCTCTACAACCAGGGCCTGGACCTGCGGGCAGAAGAGGTAACGCTCACACTATTAAACCTATTGAGCCTACATACAGGAGTGACATTATATATGCTAATGATCTTTCTTTTGTTTTCGTTTTTCTTTTTGTAATGTTTCTATTTTGTTTCTTTTTTCTTTATCCTCTTTTTTTCTGTATGTCTATTTCATTTTGTCTTTTTTTTCAACTTTTCCTTTCTGTTGTAATTTCTCAGGTGATGATGGAGGTGCAGGACAAGGATGTTTTGGGCTCTCAGCTGCTGGTTTTGATTGGTCAGAGACTCTCCTTCTCCCTTCTTCACTCCCAATCACAGACCAAACCCAACATGGAGCTGCTGGCCCGTCTGCCACCCACCCTCTGCACCTGGCTGAAGGCTATGGTAAGAATACACGGGCTCCACAGTTTGCTAATCTTTTACCTTCTTGCACTCATCTGTATCATGGTTTGTGTGTGTTTTTAGGACCCCAGCGATCTGCGCTGTCCTTCAGTACCTCTGTCTCAGAGCAGTCGACTGATCAACAAAGTCATCGAGATGCTCCCTGAAAACCACGCCCAGTATAGCCTTGCCCTCCACCTGCTGGAGGCTGTGGACTCTTTACACCAAGAGCCCTGATGAAGAGCATTGCATAGGAGGAGAGAGAATGAAAATTGTTGTTGTTTTTTTTTTGTTTTGTTTTTTTTAAATATGCCATACTCAACCTTTCCTGAAGCCCCAAGACCTGGAAACCATCCAGTCAGCAGCCTAAAGAAATGCATCATCATCATCATCAGTAATCTGCTTAACTCGGCAGGCTTTGATTTCTTTTCCCAACTGTCACTAAAATAACATATCAAGAACACTAGCACCTCTAGAGGATGTGCTATCCCACAATGCCTGTGCACATTGAACGTCTCACCAATAAAGGGCCTGGTGTCTCTAGTGTCTAGAGTGTTATTAGGATAAAGACTATGTTATTCATGTACAGTAGTCCTGTAATTAAAAAGGTCATTCTTTACAAGGAAGCCTTAAAAGAATATTGTGCTCTAATCAATATAACCAAAACATTACAGTATATTAACACCATGAGCGGTATATTTTCTATTTCAAATTCTAGATGTTCTTGTTCATTTATTCTGCCAATTAAATGTGTCTGCAATGTCTCATTGATGCTGTTAATTAGTGGTCAAGCACTTAAATGTCTTCTGTTAATGTATGTTTATTTTAAATGTACATTTTAGGTGTGGTTTCAAGGTGAGACAAAAGAAAGACTTTGCTGCTGCAGTGCTGACATTTCATGCAGTCTTGTACAAGCTGTGCCTGGCTGCTCATAATACGTTAACCATGATACCAAAAATAAAGACAATTTCAGAGAAATGTTGTGAAAATCATTGTCCTGAAAATGAAACGCGAGCATTACATTATTGCAATTTCCTAGTAGGAGAATGAGATTCCTAGTAGGAAAGTACATTGTCTTTACTCTGGCAATTGGACCTGAACCCCCTCTCCAATCGTATTTCTTACAAGGAAAAATCTCGTATTTTCCTACTAGGAAATTTGAGTTTCCTTTCAGGAAATACAATGTGAGAGGGAGTTCATGTCCAATATCTGGAGCAAGGGCAATAAATTACAATAATTTCCTACTAGTAATGTTGTATTTTCCTACTAGGAAATTGGACATGAACCCCCTGTCAAATCATATTTCCTACAAAAAAAACCCTCATATTTCCTACTAGGAAAATATAAGTTTCCTGGTAGGAAGATTTAGAGTTCCCTAGCAGGAAAATATGTGACTGCGAGTAGGAAATTATTGTAATTTATTCTCTTTACTCTAGAAAATTGGATGTGATCTCCCTCCCAAAGCTTACTATTAAAAAAACTCCAATATCCTAGTAGGAAAATTTTTAGTTGGTAAATACATGATTCCATAGTAATTTTTTTTTACTTTTTTTTTCTGGAACTCAGATTTGATAGTACAAAATACAAGTTTACAAATAGAAAAATACAAGCGTCCAAATAGAAAAATATGAGATTCCTAGTAGGAATTTATTGCCATTTATTGCCTTTGCTCTGGAAATTGGACACAAACTCCCTCTCAAATTGTATTTCCTACTAGGTAACTCAGATTTTATAGTAAGAAAAACGAAAGTTTCCAACTAAGAAAATATGAGATTCCTAGTAGGAAATTATTGTATTTCCTTTACTCTGAAAGTTGGATATCGTTCACATTTTTCTACTACAAAACTCGTATTACTAGGAAACTCGTATTTTACCTACTAGGAAACTCATTTTCTTACCTGGAACTCATTTTCCTATGCTAGGTTACGTTAATAACCGAAACGTTCCTACACATTTTATTAGTATAACAGATATTTTAGAGCTAAGTAAATGTTACAATTCCTGCAGACAAGATTTTAATTTTCATGACCGTGAGCTCATGAACATTCATAATAAAAGACTCTTTCCTGTATGAACTGTTTATTGGCTTAGCAATAAAACTCATGTCAAAGCATCATTCACAGGTAAATCGAAAAAACTAAAATTAACAAACTCCTCTAACCGAGTCTGATTTAAGAAACCAGCAGAATAAATGTGTACATTTTGTAAACCCATTCTTAGATAACTGCCATGTTCAATCAGTCACAATTTAAGAATGGTTTCACAAATTACTTCTGCTTTGGTTTCATGAATGAGTCACACTGCATGTTAAGTACATCTTCAGTGCAAAATATTACAATAAAATATACCCTTTCATGACTTGAATATACAGAAAATAAAGTTAGATGTGTTCAACCAAACCTTCCACCCATCGCAATCACAAATGGACATATACATACATGCACAAATGCTCTTTTCAGCATAATGACAATAAGGTGGCTTAAACCAGCAGAGAACTGCGCTGTTCAAATTTGTCAACTTAACACAGATCCCAGGTCAGTGCTCATATTGTAAGAATAATGAACAGGTTTTTGTGTGTTTTCTCAGTTGAGAATCTCCCGTTTGGTTTTTCCTTCCAAATTCTTGTTTTATTCATTTA
The DNA here is from genome assembly GCA_038088235.1 of Zacco platypus. NCBI lineage: Eukaryota > Metazoa > Chordata > Actinopteri > Cypriniformes > Xenocyprididae > Zacco > Zacco platypus. The sequence continues at coordinate 19,277,531 of CM076069.1, forward strand.
TAGCAGTTCGTCTCCTGTCCGACCCCCTGAGTGCATGATCCCCCACTCCCACAGCTTCAGACAACATTCTGTCTGTTACAATAGCTTCATTCTGATCCATGGTAGCCCTTGCAGCCTTTTTCACCAAAGGAGGAGGAGGTCCAGTGGGTGGGCAGTAGTCATGGCAACAGTGATGGTGATTACTTTGTGTTTTCTAGCACGTTTTGGCATCGTGGGCAGAGGCAGTCTGGCTCATCTGCTGTGTATCGCCGACATCTCGGACAGCGTGAGAGAGAGGTGGGCATCGCGGCTACGCTGTATGAACTCTCCTCACGGATCACTCCCCCTACAGAACACAGATGAGCAGATCAATATTTGAATTTGATCTCAAACTGTTTATGTTAACAACATCAGCATTGTGAGACTATGTCAAAATGATAAGTTTAGTTATTCCAGCTGCTTTGAGAAAAGGCTATAAATGATCGATCATCTGCAGCATCCTCACATGATATATCCTACTAGCTGGGACTTGTTCTTTATGTAAACAGACGTGACGTAATGACGCAAAGACGAACGGCTGCATGCTCAAATTTCCCACAGAAACCTACCAGTACCACCCGAATTAGAAAACAGTATTACAAGCTTACCGCTGTGAATCGGGCTAAGGTAAGGAGATAGTTTTGAACACTGGCTGGTTATGTACTTGCTCAAATTGATTTTTTTTTTAACCAAAAAAAAGAAAAAGAAAAGTTATGGATAGCAGCTTTAACTGTCTTTATCTGTTTCTGGAGTAAAGGCAAGTTTAGCTTAACGGTTTAAACGGCTAAAACGCATGTTACCAATTCTGGTCTAAACTAACTGCTACATAAAGGGGGAGTGATGTGTACATGGTGTTTTAATAGTCAAAGTTTTAATAGAAACACTTGGTAATAATTTATATCAGAAGAAAAGCATCTCACCTTCCAGGTTGATGAGGAAGTTTCCTTTGCTTGTGACAGCATCCGGTGGCAAATCCCGCGGGAGAGAGCTTGTCAGAGTTGTGCGTGAGGCCATCATGAGCTCTGTCAGCTGGGAGCAGGTGGAAGTGGGCTCCTCTTGTAGAGACTGGCAGAAAAGGGTGGGGAAAAAACAACTTACAAAATTGTGCATCATTTGCTTGCGACTACATTTTGTATCTAGTTCACGCCTGTTCACACAAACACAAATGCTCGCTATTAAGAGCAGTAAATATTTTAATGTGCTCAGACCCAGACAAACATTCACATGTGGTCAATGAGACAATTTCTTTATGCATAAGTGTGAAGAATCTATTAATCTATTTATAATGGTAGATTTCTGCTTTTGGTAACACCCAGAGCCACTGCTGTTATATAATACGATCACATGATGGTAAATACAAAGCCTCAGAAGTCACACCCATGAACCATTTGCTAAATATGCCTGATGCATAAGGCACACAAAATGAATATAAATAAATACATACATAAATACACCATGATTTCTGGGAAATGTGTGTGTCGCATTCTTTAATAGTCCACCTGGAAACAAAGCCATCGTGATGCCAAACCCACTTATGGAATAAGAAAGCTGTTGTGTTTTCAACTGTGACAATGAACGCTTATCAGGAACTAAATGCTGGATTTTAAAAAGTATGTAATGTTTGCAGAGTCATTGTTCTAGAATATGGAGGACCAGGAGTGCCACATAAAAATAAAATGAAGAATCAATTAATTCATTTAATAATTCACACAAAAATGTATATAAATAAATCACTTTTATATAGGCAAATAAATAGACATATTTAAAGTTGTTTATTTAATTCCTGTTTTTAAATGTAGTTTAATAGACCAATAAAACAATAAATTTAAAAAATCTTTTTTTAATGTATAAATAAATAGACATATTTAAAGCGGTTTATTTAATTCCTGTTTTTAAACGTAGATTAATAGAACAATAAAAAATACATTTGTAAATCATTTTAAATCGCTTTTTAAATGGCTTTTTAAATGGCGTATTAAATCGCTTTTTAAACATGGCTTTTTAAATCGCTTTTTAAAAAAGGATTTGCCAAATGCTTTTCTTTATCCATTTGTCAATCAAGTGCTAAAATGCCATTGGACAGTACACACGTGGGAGCAACCAATCAGCTTTCGCCTCAATTTGAAGAGCCAACTCTCTAAAGAGAGTTCGAGCAACACGATCAAGCAAAATGTCAGGCGAAGCTAAACGTGTTTTTAGAGGTATTGTAGATGATTTGTTAGCTTTAGCTGATTTTTGCGAAAGAAATTCTCCTCTCGATTATCATTTTATATGTAAAAGAGTTTTTCAGTTGAGGGAAGACGCGGCTAACGCCGCGGATAATTGTGGTTGAACAATAAATGGAAGGATTTGGGTTCAGTTTGAGGTCATTCAGCGACTCTGCAGCCCTCATGCTATGGTTGAACTTCCAAGCATTCTCGAACAACACCAGTCATTGGATGTACCAGCAGAAGAGACAGCAGGATGTATTGTTGTGTCGCTAAGGACAGTCTGACAAAAACCATTATAACCTCTCCAAACACGTTCAGATTCGCCTGACATTTTGAGTTTAAAAATCCATTTAAAACGCCATTTAAAATGATTTACAAATGTATTTTTTATTGTTCTATTAATCTACGTTTAAAAACAGGAATTAAATAAACAACTTTAAATATGTCTATTTATTTGCCTATATAAAAGTGATTTATTTATATACATTTTTATGTGTGAATTATTAAATGAATTAATTGATTCTTCGTTTTATTTTTATGTGGCACTCCTGGTCCTCCATACTAGGAAAGTTGCACAACTTTCTTGCAATAATTAAATGCATGTCGGTCTGTTATCGTAGGCACATCAACATTACATTTTTACACCCCTAAACATGACGTCCTCTTGGGTGGTCCTCTGCCAATTAAAGCTGCGCCTTGGCCAATGAAAGCTTTTGCCGTAAGTCTGGCTATGCGAGACTAGTCAAAAATCTGAACAGCTGTTTGAAAACATGTAAATGTTGTTTAACTTCCATTCTTCTGTGTGAAAAACGGATGTCAGAAATGGAAAGTTGTGTACCAAGGTTTTTTTGCATCTCTATAAGTGCCTCATACTGTCAGAAAATGAATTTGCATGTATATTCAGACTGTCTGTCATTTGTTATCCATTGGTCTAAACCAGAGATGTCAAACTCAGTTCCTGGAGGGCCATTGTCCTGCAGAATTCAGCTTCAACCAGCTCTAAAACCGCTGCCAAGAAGTTTCTAGTAATCCTGAAGACATTGATTAGCTCGTTCAGGTAGGTTGGAGCTAAACTCTGAAGGACAGTGGGCCTCCAGCGAGTCCGACACCCCGGGTGTCAAAAGCAAAAATCGGAATGAATTTCTGCACCAAATATTTGTGTTGGCGTGAACAGGCTTTAAAATCCATGATGTACCTCCATGATTTCAAAAAACAGGCCGGGTTCAATGGCAATGATGAGGTCATACTCAGCAGCATTACGTCCCGGAATAGATGACAGGAAGGAATCTCTGATAGCACAAGCGCCCTCCACTGCTTCCTCCAGTCCTGGCCTCCGCCACACATAACTGGTCTTAATCCAACCGCTACGAAACAAACTGTCCCCCTCTACAGACAAAGAGAGAGGTGAGAAGCATTACAGTGAGGTAGCCAGCCTGTAGTCATACAGCATCAGTTGTATCAAAAATGGGCATGTACCATCATGTCCAGGGGAGTGCAGGTACACCTCCTCAGCCAGGTGAGGGAGGATAGGAGCGATAGAGCGACTCACTCCATCCAGAATCTCTTCTAGAACCGTTTGACACGACCTCCGACCAAGGGAGTCCTCAGGATCACAATAAAGCCTGAGAGAGACAGTGAGTGTGAGACGTTTTGCTACCGAACATAATAGCTTAATTTTCAAAACAGAAAGTTACATAACTGAATGAGTGGTTACCTATCTTTAATGATGCTGAAATAGAAGTTGGACAATTCTCTAGTGATGAAGGATTGCAGCAGACGGATGACACGGCCATTGTCAAACTCATTGTAAGCATCTGTTACCTACAGCACACACAACATGTGTCACATGACCGATAGTGGTGTACTGCTGGTTTAAGCACAACCCCTACAAACATTGTAACCTGTTAACATTCAGACTCACCTTCATGCTGAACTCTCGGAGCAGGTGCAGCATGTACTGATCAATGTAGTGCATTTGTTTAGGGTCCACAGCCTGGGAACGAGGATCAAAACCCTGAAGATTCCCCAAGAGAAACCTCAGTGTGTTCCTCAGCTGGGGACAGAGAAGAGCAGGTGAATGAGAGGTCAATAAACACTTCGATCTACTGTATACTACTGTTCAAAAGTTTGTGGTCAGATTTTTTAATGTTTATTCGATCAAAACACAATAAAAACAATATTGAAACATTGAAACATATGAACATATGAAACATTACAATTTAAAATGACTTTTTCCTATTTTCTAAAATGTAATTGATTCCTGTGATGGCAAAGCTGAATTTTCAACATAATTTCTCCAGTCACATTATCCATCAGAAAAACATTCCAAGAAACTGATTTGGTACTTAAGAAACACTTATTATTATTAACAATGTTTAAAACAGTTGTGCTACTTAAAATACTTTGATGAAAAGAAAGATAAAAAGAACAGCGTTTCAACACAGAAATCTTTTATCAGAACGTCTTTACAATAATGTTTGATCAATTTAATGCGTCCTTGCTGAATAAAAGTACTAAACTTTACTTAGTACTTTACTAAGAACCTTACTGGAACTTTGGAACAGTACTGTATTTAAGTAAGAATTGTTAAGTGAATTCAACATTAGCATTGACTGGCAGCAAAATACTGCATCAATTTATCTCCTCTGATATGTGCCAGACCTTGTTGATGCTGTCTTTAGCAGCGTTCAGTGTGTTCGTTCCGATCTGAACCTCCGAAAACACGTTTGACTCTGCAACCCACCATCTCAAAACATCAGCACCATATGGAGGACAGGCAGATAAGTCCTGAGAGAGACAGACGGATGTTTGAACACACTGATTGGATGACATAATTTGATTCTAGCATTGGTTGATCATATCTCACCTTCCCTCCATTAATAACAACATCTGGGTCAACCACATTGCCAAGAGACTTTGACATTTTTTCTCCTCTCTCACTCACAGCAAATCCATGGACCACTAGAGCTCTGAAACACAGACATAAGGTCATGAAGGACACAAGTTCTGTCATGAAACTCTGCAGCCAAGGCTGACAGGTCCTTAACTCAATCTGCTGGTAATTACATTTGTTTTCTAAATGGTACAGCTGATAAAATGGTACATCTTGCTGCTCAACATTCAAATAATGGTCAGTGTTTGCTGTATCAGCTTTCAAAATCCCATGATTTTTCCCCAGCTCCACCTGTGTAGAGCTGTTACTGTAATACGTCTAACATGCTCACAGTCTCTGTAGTTGCTCTACAGCAGCAGCAACAATAACAGTAGTGTAGCAGATCTACTCCACCAAGACCTGATACATTAACATTGTCATATCCATAATGAAATCTGTCATGATAAAAAAGCATTGTCATTACTCACTTGTAAGGGGCTTTATTTCGTACAGCTACACTGGTGAGGAGAGATGACTGAAACCACCCGCCGATTTGATCTTTCCCCTCCACATAGGAGTCTGCACGAGGGTCTGATTCTGCAAGAGAGACAGAGAAGGTACATTACACTACAACATAACAAATCATACCAAAGGACCCCAAGACAAGCAATCAATAATATTCTTGTTGATTGCTTGAATAACCAGAAATAAATGTATACGGTAGATAAGGACCACTTTGATGACTCACCCTGTAGAACAGCGGCCCATGAGACACCACTGTCAAACCAGATATCCAGGACATCTTCACCCCGCACATAATCAGATACTGCTCCCGCTTTACTCTGACAAACACGCAAATAATTTATAACATATACTGAATTTTATTTTACTACTTTCCATTTCATTTTGCACTACAGAATCTTAAATTTATGGTATAAATATAGACTACCTTTCAAAACTTTGGGGTAGGTAAAAAAAAAAAATCAGAAATGACTCATTAAATTAAAGTGACAGTAAAGACATTTTAAATGTTACAAAATAATTCTATTTTAAATAAATGCTTTTTTTTAAGAACGCTGTAAAAAAAGAAAAAAATTCTGCATATTATAATGATTTCTGAAGGATCATGTGACAATGAAGACTGCAGTTATGATGCTGAAAATTCAGCTTTGCCATCAAAGGAATAAATTACATTTTAAAATATATTCAAATAGAAAACAGAATAGTTAGTTTAAAATTGTAATAATGTTTTACAATATTACTAATTTACTGTATTTTGATCAAATAAATGCAGACTTTGTGAGCATAAGAGAGGAACGATCCATCCACCCCGAACGTTTGAATGGTAGTGTATGAAAATGTACCTTCTGAAGAACCTCTGGAGTCAGAAATGTCTCCACTGGCTCTGCCCACCAGCTGTCACTTCCCTTCTCAGAGAACACTTTAGCGATGTGTGTCACTGAATGTCTGAGATAGAAAGAAGGAATTCATAAACTCGAGGTTTATACACGTTTCTTTAATGTGTCTATGACAGTGTAAGTTTATACTTGTTTAAGAGTGGCTCTCCAGTCTCTTTATGGTAGAACACTGGGATGGGGACGCCCCAGCTCCTCTGCCGAGATATACACCAATATGTTCTTCTGTCCAACATCGCCAACAAACCGGACCTAGCCGATTCTGGTATCACACGCACCTTCTGCAAGGCGTCCTACGCAATCACACACAGTTTATTTTCTGCAGAATAGCCCTTATATAACTGGAAACTTATTAGGAAGTCTGTTTTATTTCTAATACTTCTAACTAAAGTAACTTAAAAAAGTAAAATAAATGCAGAAATGTATGATATATATATATATATATATATATATATATATATATATATTATTTGTTTATATTTATTTATATAATTTATTTAAATATATATATATATATATATTTACTTATATGTATATGACCCTGACATGTTTTTAATGGAAGTCATCCAGCTGATGCTGCCGAGTCTATTGGCTCACCTTAGCTTTGTCTTTGAGGTTGGCTGTGTTAATAAACCACTGTTTACTGGCTCTGGTAATGACTGGCTCTTTGGTCCTCCAGTCATACGGGTAACTGTGGACACAGTCCTCCTCCCTCACAACTGCACCCACTGCCTGCAACATTGAGATTACTGCCCCCCCCCCCCACACACACACACACACATTATATTAACTATCATGTATATTCTTTTGTCATATTCATATATTCTCTCTTTCTCCAAACTATCCATCTCTTTCTCTCTCACCTGCGGCATTGCCTTCAGTCATTACATATTTATTCTGCAGTTCAGCCCCTGCAAGTTCTGTAAACCTGCCCTCCTCATCTACCATGCACTCCTAGAGAGAGAGAGAGAGAGACAGCAAGTTTAAAGTCAGCAACAACCCAAAATTCTTACTATTCCAGCATTTACTGTACAGGTGTGGGAGACATACCACTGGCAGATTAAAGTGTGTTGCAACACTGTAGTCCTCCATGCCATGGGCAGGAGCTGTGTGGACCAATCCAGTTCCCTTAGTCATGGTCACATGATTAGCCGGCAACAAAGGCACTTCTTTTGAAGGAATTAGGGGATGCTGACAGACTCCACCTTCAAGATCTGTCCCTGGAGATGAGTGAAAGAGAGGGAGATAAATGCTTAGGCCAGTTCAGATGGCATCATTTTAACCGGTTCTGGCGAGTGGATCTACCTGCGAATGTATCCAAACTCTCCAGATTTGTCCCCAGTTTAGAGGCGAGGCTGTTCATGCGATCTGTGGCCACTAGGAGTATCTGCTCATTATCAGCTCGCTTCACTACAGAGTACCTGAGAAGAGGAAAGGCATATGTTCATGAACGTCTCTGTGAAAATCATATCATGATCATCCCACTGATTCATGGGTGTGTGACTTACTGTACTTTGGGCATGTAACACACTGCCTCATTGGCTGGAACAGTCCACGGCTGGGTTGTCCATATCAGAACAGACACACGACCCCAACTTTCTAAATTACAGACGAATATACTGGCATCAGAGATAGCAAAGTAACTGTAACTCTATGAATGAGACCCGTATAAAGCGAATGGCACAGGGACAGAGAGCACATACACACCTGCTTTCACAGCGAGTTTGGCTGGCATGGTGAGCAGGGGGAAAGTGATGTACAGAGCACGGCTCACGTGTTCTGGATTATACTCCAGCTCAGCTTCTGCAAGAGCCGTCCTTCACAGAGGCAGAGACAGCAGAAACATATACCATATACTGACATTAACATATAAAACCTCATATGTCTGTTAAGCTTTACTGGACGTCTTTATGAGGCTGCAAACTTTGAGATTCTCCTACCTGGATGATGGTGACCAGAAAACGGGCTTATAGTCTTGATAAATTAAACCCTGTACACAAAGATAGGAAGAGAGGGGGAAAGTAAGAATGTTTTCGAAGACATGAGAGTTAAGAAAAATAAATAAATAAATAAATAAATATATATATTATTATAATATATATATATATATATATATATATATATATATATATATATATTATAATTAAGGTATATATTATATATAATATAATATAATGTGTTACCCATATACATATATATATATATATATATATATATTTTAAGGTATTTTATATATATCATATATCATTTCAAAATGTATAATTGTATATTATATCATATCATATTATTTAATATATACCACTAATATACTAATATATATACAATATATAAGAAAAGAAAAGAAAAGACTACATCAACATGCCAACTTTAAAATATAAAAAACAGGCTTTAAACTGTAAATATTTCACAATATTATGTTTTACTGTTTTATTGCTATTTGATCAAATAAATGCAACCAGACTTCTTTCAAAAATATTTTAAAAATCGTTCTCCTAACCCTTAATCTTAAATCGAACTCTAAACTTCTAAAACGGTAGTGTAAATAATTGCAGAATAAATTTTCTTTGTTAAAATCATCACATACAGAGTGAAATCAAACATATCAAGCTGAGTTGTACAGAAAGAGCTTCTCTGACCTTGTTGTGCATCTCCAGAAAGACTTTGAGCTGAGCCGCTTCATATTTCCCATCAAAAGTGTAATAGCAATTGTCCCAGTCAGCCATCACGCCCCAGCGCTGGAACGCAGCACGCTGCCGAGATATAGCCCTCTCTGCAAACTCCCTTGCTGAACGGAGAGATACAAAATGAGTTTCTGATTCAGCAAAAGCAGCATATTTGAACAACACTACTTAGCTGACAGTAATTTCAAATAAGCACACAGGTTTAATATCAAAACAAATTACTTTTTCACCAGAACATTCATTATCTGTGACCTCCTGACCTTTCTGTCTGATCTGTAGAGGAGTCAGCTCACTGGTTTCCAGGTCTCCCAGTGCCTTGAGCTCAATGGGCAGCCCATGGCAGTCCCAGCCGGGCACATAGTGCACCAGCCTGCCTCTCAGCACCTCAAAACGGTTCCGTATGTCTTTGAGGATCTGCAGGAGAGATCACATGAAGATGCTGACGGCATATTAAGAAGCTCATGTGAGCGTTTCTCCATTCCTATAGAGAATAATATTTCATTCTTTGAAGGAACAGTGAAGGAAGTGGATCTAGGAACATCTGCTTGTGTGATTATGAGCTGACAGGAGGTACCTTATTGAGTGCATGCCCAACATGTGGGTCCCCATTGGCATATGGTGGTCCATCATGAAGGCAATACTCCTTCTTTGCTTTTTTCTGTCTCTGCCATGTGTACAGCTGGTCAAAGCCACTTTTCTGTAGAACAACACAACAAAGTTCAAACTCCAGCACAAGAGTTGAAGCTTTATGAAACAGATGCTGTCATCTTAATCATTCAGAGTGATGTGAAGTAACAGAACAGAACCGCTCAGTTTTAACAGCATCCCGGCAGGTTCTGGATCTGACACTCTTACCTGCTGGATCTGGATCTCTCGCTCAAGGAGGTTTGGCCCGTTCAATTTCATGGGGAAGTCAGTGCGGGGCAGCAGCACAGAGTCCCGGTACCGGCCCGCTGTGTCTCCAGAGCACAGACAGCGCAGACCCCATCGAGCCACACCGCCGAGCCTGAAACCAACGGCCGAACGCCGAACCAGCAGCATGAGGGACTCTGACAGGTGAGTTTGAGACCAGGGTGAGAGTTTGTTATGGGATGTGACCTCCCTCGCATGGGCGGCACTCGATCTCTACCGGAACGATAGAAACGACGGACAACTACGGGATCTGCGAAGACACAAACCATTCACATAAACAAAAACGCTTTTTCATGTTGTGACTGCGGATTTGAAACGCAAGAGGGCGCTGTAGAGCCGCAAAAGGTTTTGTAGAGAGAAAAAGGAGCTCACACGCGAGAGATGAAATACCTCAGTTTTATTTATGAGCTTGTTTGTATTTTAACATGATTTTTTAAATAAAAAATTATATATGGATAAAATGAGCACAACCTTTCCTGTAAACCCATTCCTGTAGCTCAAAGAGTAGAGCATGGTGTTGAGCAAAACCTAAGCTTATTACTAACAATAGAAAATTCTCTACATTTAGTTCAAAAAAGTCATTAAAGATTTGACAGGAAAAAGACAACCTGAAGATCGACATTTTTTCAAAAAATATATTCTAAAAGGCCTTTCAATAAGGGCTTTTAGGGATCAAAGTTTTGATCATGTTGATAATTGAGTCATTAGGAAAATAAATAAAAAAACATCACAGATTTCTGACCTATTAAATTCATCATTTAATTTAATTACATCATATTTTAAATAATTTATTTTACCGCGTGTATATCTAGGCTATTTGTAAATTATTAGGCCTATGTTACCGACGTCTTGCTGAAATAAAGACTATTTTATGCCGATAGAAAGTACAGGCTTTCTTCATGTCTTTATCACTTTATAGAACTTATATCAAATAAAACGACAAATGTTTAAGCTACTCCTTACAAATATTATCGTATTATTTGATACGAAACTCCATCTTATTAATTCCGTAGTCCGTTGTTTGTTTTTGTAATATGTTTACTGTAGTTTTTGTTACTGAGTGGACCTATTTATGTTTTGTTTTATTTTGCGCTGTGAGGAACGAGCTGGAGAGGTACTGTACTCTTGCTATGGTTATTCAGGCATTTAAAAACCACCGTTGAAATGTATGTATTGTAGTTATGTGTAGGCTACTACTAAAAATATTATTAATAATGTTGTTTTTAGGTATAACAAGACTTTAACAGTAATTTAAAAGTGTGTTTTGTATATCCCGCCCCCTTCTGGAGATCTCACCTGAGACTATCTCACCTAAGAAGGGATTCAGCTGCGGCCACTGGGCATGCGCACATCAATATTAAGGGGCATCGCCTAACTCATCATGGGCGGGTGTTTTTGACGTCACTTTGAGAATAAAGCGTTCTGTCCTGCCCTGCCACTGAGCACAGTCCCATGGTCCAGCAGTAAACTTCCTTGGAAGAAGACAACACAGAGGCATAAAAATGAATAACATTTTGATGTTGTGCTTTGTGGTGCTGATCATAACCATACCATTTTCGACTCAGGTAGGCAATATGATTTTTTTTTTTCATTTAATGTCTTGGGTTTAATTTCATTGTAAGCATCTATATCAGGGGTGGCGAATGTGACGTCGGTCCTGGAGAGCCACAGTCCTGCAGAGTTTTGCTTCAGCCCGAATCAAACACACCTGAACAAACTAATCAAGGTCTGCAGGGTTACTAGAAAGACATCGACAAGTGAGTTTTTATCAGGGTTGGAGGTAAACTCTGCAGGACTGTGGCTCTCCAGGACCAGTTCACCAGCCTTGATCTATATAATTAATTACAATAAAGATCGCAAAGTGGATCTACAAGCACTCAATAAATCACACTGTAATGAAAGCACTTTTTCTGACTTTCTTTTGCCTTCATGTTTGGCGCAGGTGAGCCCTGATGAGAAGTCCCCAGACAAAAGCAGCGCAGGCAGCGCGCCCTCTAGTCCTTCCACAAATTCCAGCGCTGTAGGATTGGGTCCTGTACCAGCCACGCTGTATCTGCTGATCCCAGCAGCCACCCTGGGCTTCATCCACTCACAGTATATGCTAAACTAATGGATGGAGAGTGGTCGCCATAGATGACCAAGAATGAGACCGTGGCGAAATGGACAGCCGTTCACCCAAAGAGCAAACTTTTCCACAACTCCTGAAGATACAACAATCAACAGCTCGTTTTTTTAATGGAATTTTAACTGATGAAAATGAATACAGACATCTGCTGCAACCCCAACAGAGGGTCCTCTAACTGAACCTCACCTTTTTTTGTGTTTTGTCTCAAAGTCACTGTTTTAGGGCTCACTTACTCAATGGCAACTTCTGTTGGAAGAGTTTATTTCTCATATGCTCAGCATATTTGATTGAGGTCAAGCACGTTAAAGAAGTCCATTACTTAAATCATTAATCACTGCGCATTTAAAATAACAGCCCCATTTCCATTTCTATAATGATACTTATGTGTGCCACAAATTTTATTAAATGAATGTGATCAATGTAATCTGTTTCACAATGTGCCTGTACTGTATGCACAATTAAAGTGGATGATTGTATGCCTTGTATGTCATCTTTTATTCAACTTGGTGTTAATGTGTGTTCTCTTAACTGAGTTTTAGTAACTAGAAGGTACTGAAGTACTAGAAGGAATCTGGTATGAAGAAAAGAGGAGCATAGATCAAAGTGTATTTGAAATTATTGAAACTTTAATTTTGAGATTTCCTCAGACAGAGATGAAAGCACTACAGAGGATGTGATCCTCCTCCTAAACCGGTGGGTAGGCGTTAAAACACATCGCACGTCAATCACTGTAAGAATAAAACACCCTTCCTGTCCCTCATCACTAAGCACAGACTCTCTGCCCCACAGAAAATTTCTCTGGAAGAATAACGCTGCATAAAAATGAATAAAATATTGATACTGTGCATTGGGATACTGCTCGTAACCTTACCTGTTTCATCTCAGATGACGGTAGGCAATATGATTTTTTCATCTCTTGCCTTAGATGTTTTTTTTTGTTTTTGTTTTTTCACTCTTTCTTATTTATCTTTCATCATTAATTTTCAATATATTTTTATACATTTGGTCATTATTTGTTGCATGTGCATGCAAAATGTAGATTATACAAGAAAGGTGTCTCTAGTTCTCAGAGTGGATTTTTTTCCTCATCTCTAATAGTTAACATTATAGTGTTAATTCAACATGTGTCAATAATATCGGTTAAGAATATATATTAACAGTAATAATAATAATAATATCATACAAAGTGTATTTTCAAGCAGCTACTCAAAATAAGGATTAAAATAACACACTGCATTTAAAAAAAAAAAGGCGAATATCCTTACATGGGTGCTGTGGTGGCAAAGTCTTTTTTGAAAACAAAAATATTGTTAAAAATAGCCAAATCAACTTGACTAAACTTTGTTACGGCAACAAACATTACAAGGGTCAGATCAGGCAGAAGTTGTTCTTTAAGTGTATATTAAAGTAATGTGCAAAAATCTGCTTGTTTATTCTGACTTTTCTTTCATGTCGGTGTAGGGAACTACTTCAAGCAAGCCCAGAGAGGAAAAAGATAAAACCCCTGCTCCAGCTACTCATACCACGGCCAGCGGTGCAGGATTAGGTCCGGTACCCACCGCAATATGCCTGCTGATCCCAGCAGCCATCCTGGGCTTCATCCACAGTAGATCCTAAACTGTCTGGAGAATGTTTAGATGACCAAGATGAACAAAGATGAGCGGCCAGTCATCTGAAGAGCTGACATTTCCACAATTCTTGAAGACACACAGAAGCAAGAAAGATGCCACAACAACTCGTAATTGAAGAAAATTGGGAATTTAAAGGAAATTTGCCACTGCATTCTGGGTCCTCCAAACCCCAACAAAACCACACAGTTGGGCCCTCATTTGCTTTGTCCCCATCAAGTCACTGTTTTAGATAGGGCTCATCACAACTTCTCTATTAAGACTATGAATCTGAACGCTGTAATCCATTTCCTGTTTTTGTAAAGACTGTGATGAGCTAATAATAGTTAAAATAGTTAAGAATGTGTCTAAATGCACAATAAAGTGGATGATTGTATATGTTTGTGTGTCATCTTTTATCCAAATTCATATTAGTGTGTGTGTTTTAAACATGCTATTTTCGGATTTTTATTCATGCATTTAGTTTGTAGAATTACATTATTTTATTGAAGGGGCATGTGTACATTATTTCAGTTTGAACACTTAAGGTTACAAAACTCTTTCATAAATGTCTTTCTCCCTGCCAAGATTGAATCAGTTCATTTCATCTTTATTTTATCAATGTTTTTCTTATAGTACACTTAAACTTAATTAAGCACTGGCCTGCCAATCTTAACTTAAACGAGAGTTTGTGTTGCTGTAGTTTAGTGTATAAGGTCAGTTTTGTGATGCTGATGTACTTTGACACTGGTTTAGTGGTGTTAGTGAGTGGTGTAAGTGTAAGTAAGTCTCTTCACCTGAAACTCAACCAGGAAACTTGGCTCACGTATTTTAGAAGTGTCTGAAGCAGCTTCTCAATGAACATTCCCAGACACGCTCGAGATGTTTGGTCAATAAATGTGAGTCTTTATTCTTCCGTAAAATTGATGGTATTGTTCCTCATAATGATTCCATAGGGGCCAAAGTGTTGAACAAAATGACTAAGCTGTGTTACAGTAAACTATTTACAGTAAACATCACACCTGTGCGCTGCTCATACATAGGTGAGAATGTGGGAAGATCTGCAGTGTATTTGACCCCTGATTTGATCATTTAGAGTAGATATTGAAACAAACATCCAAGAGCCTTTAATTATGTAGAGTCCAGTGATATTATGATTGACTACAACTAAAACTATTAAAAATCAGTTTTCAGTCTTTTAAATTAAACTGAAGTAAAATACAATATAAATAATAGAATAATAAAATAAAAAAAAGAAAATTAGAAATGTTGTCTTGGCAACTGACTGAAATAAGTACTAAAAATACCTAAACTAAAAGTGAAAATTAAAATAGATTAAAGCTATATAGAAATATTAAAATATAAAAAATTAATTAATACCAAAGCTTAAATTAAAATGAAAATTGAAAATATAAAATAAAACCTAATTTGAAATATGAATACATAATAATACATAACTAATACTAAAATAACATAATATAATACTATATACATAATATAAAAGTCAGAAATAATTTAAATTATAATTTAAATAATTTTATTATTATTGTGTTCAAGCAAAAGGATCTTTTACTTTTGATTTCTTTTTGTACAAACACTAGTCAGAAAATGTTCTGAAACGCTCTTGATAAGGAATCCGAACAATAAGGGTGTTTTGTCCCTGAGCTGAGAGCTCAGACCAGCAGACAAACCTACTGAACCTCGACAGATTTGGATGACATGAATGAGAGCGTCTGTAACCCTCCCTCTGTCTCTCTGAAGCTTCACTCTGTTGAGTAAACATTAAGATGGAACACTGTTTGTGTTGACTGGGGTTATCAATAATGAGCCTTGAAAAGTATCTTTTCTTTATTCAATTCAGAGTGTCATAACACCAGTAGTCCTCCTCATACCTCATGAAGATCCCTTTCCACATCGATTAACTCTAGGTGATCTCATAATGCACATAGTCTAGCTGTATAAATTACTCAAAGCCTCACTCATTTCTTTTCTTACAGAGATTCCCTCTTTTTTTTTTCTTTTTTTGTAATCAGAATTTCTGACAAGAAGAGAAAAGTTATAAGGCTGAACTGTGGTTAGAGTAATTGAAAACAGAAACCAACCCATGCCCAGAACATTGAAGTATTGTGTGGCAATACACAAACCCACAGCAGAGGCTCGTATCCCCCCACAGTGACAGTCAGTCTTCCAATCAGAGAATGCCTCAGTTGAGGCCTGTTTACACCATGGACGATAACTGTAATAACTCTAAAGTTTTAACAATCATTCTGATTCTATGACAGCTGGAACAACACAGAGGGAAACTATTTTTGCAATCACTTTCATAACATTGTTTTTCTGCTGAACAATAAAAACACTGACAGCCAATCGGAACCCATTCCATACTGCTTTAGAGCTTGAGCGTTTAAAGCAATAGGTGACAGAACTGCAGCGCACGCTTGTAATAAACACAAGGTTTTCATGCACTGGTGTGGCTGCCATACTGTAACAGAAAAAAAGGCAGCTGTGGTTGCCAGAATATTTCTGTAAAAATACTCTTAATTGTGTATTAATAGCAAGGCCACGAAGCTACTAAATTCTGACAACCAGTATATAACACAAGTAGAGTCAAAGTTCATCACAAACAGCTTCCACAAACTGAGGTAAATATATTTCTAACATACAATTATTTAATAACATAAGAAATAAAACCCTAAAACTCATAACTAAGAAGAAACAATTATTTAAATGAAAAGCCATCAAATGTGAAGTGTTACACAGGGAATCCTGGGAATGTCAGTTTACAGCTTTTCAATGTAAATTATAAGATGACTGGTTCTTTTTTACTTCCAAAAATGGTGCAGATGTAGCTTAGATACAGTTTTTCCACTGTAAATAGTAATGGACAATAGCGTAGCAATGTAGCCCGTACCAAGCAATGAAACCTGTGACTGGACCGTTACTGGAGAGGAAGCAGAGCTTATCAGTTCTGTCAGACCACCCATATAAGGTCACCATGGTGTTCTGACCAGGGCTGGTGCTTTCATGTGTCACTTACTGACATATTACTAAAAATAATTTGAATGACATCATCTTTTTAAAGAAAACAGAATGACACACACTGAAAACTAGTGCTAAAAAGCAGTGAGACACATACAGCGGTCAAAGACAGTATCAAAATTACCAACTCTTATTTTTTATGGAATATTACAGTATTTATTATAAATGATTTATCCATGGACATTTTTTTTAATTAATGTGCCCTCATAATCTTTAATCAAAATCCCCAACCAGTTCTAGACAGACAAAAAAATCAAGTTCGGCACAACAATTTGAGAAGCAATTTCACTCGGATATATACATCACAATATACAAAAACCTCTTATGTAAAATAAGTCTCACAACCTTGTGTTCATCCACGTAAAAATGAAAGGAGTGATTGATTATGATTTCACTTTTTTAACTTTAGTAAGTGTGTAATGTTGCTGTTAGAGAATAAACAATGTCTGCAAAGTTACGATGCTCAAAGTCCAATGCAAAGGGAGATATTTTCTTTTAAAGAATTCACTGTTTAAGGATTTCAAACAGCTGGTAGGGACTACAATGAGCTTCTTCCCAGGTTAGTGACATCACTAACCTTAAAATTTACATAAATCCCGCCCCCAGGAACACTCAACAAAGGGGGCGAGGCCATGTTGGGCTGCTTCACAAACGAGAGTCAGTTCAACGCTGGATTTGCACAAAAGATTAACATGACGGCACATGCTAGTCGATGAGCTGAATCAAGTCCACAGGAACTACATAAATTTCCAGTTGAATTCTGAAAGTTGTAACTTCTTCCTGAGTCTCAACATCAGTGTCCGACTCTGGTTTGAAAAATGTAAGGCTGAACACCGTTACTGACAATCGTCATTTTGGCTCTGCGTGAGATTCTCCAGCTTTGCTGTTGTTGAGCAACCAAACCGTGAGCTGTTAAAGCTCCGCCCTCTTCTGGAAAGCGGGCCAGGAGCAGCAGCTCATTTGTATTTAAAGGGACACAGAAACGGCGTGATTTTGCTCACACCTAAATAGGGGCGAATCTCTAATAAATGATCTCTGGGGTATTTTGAGCTGAAACTTCAGAGACATTCTGGGGACACCAGAGCCTTATCTTACATCTTATAAAAGGGGCATTATAGGTCCCCTTTAATATAGTGTCAACCCTGACTAATTATGGTGCGGTCACATTTACTGTTGTTCTGTGAATTCCGGAGGGGCAAAATCCAATCAATTCAGTTGGAATCCATGCCATCTAGAAGTTTGCTTGAAGGTGAAAGATTCCCATAAGCATATTTCGCAATTGGTTCAAGTTGCTAAGTGGTGTGTGTGTGTACATTCACTTATGACACTGAAGGGCTACAGATGGTCAGTACATTTTTTTTGTGCAATGGAAATAGGCGTGCTTCTTCATTAACTAAATTAGACACACCAGCTTCCTGTTGTGCTGCTGAGAGAATCACATTAAGTTTTAATGAAATAAAAAGAATCCCGCCAGCAGTAATGAAGAATGTGTCATCTTGGGCCATTGTGGGAATGTGTGTTTTTTCTGACTGCGATCTTAAGCATCTGGCCTTTCTCTCTCTAGACCACTCACAGTTATAAGAAACATCATGCAGAGCAACAGCCAGCAATGGCAGATACAAAACATAAGAGACCTTCAAATATATATATATATATATATATATATAAAAATTCGCAGCGATTCCAGACTTTTGAATGGTCGCATATATCCTTATATATTGCATTACAGAAAATTAATGAAAGAATAACTTCTATCCTGCTCTTTTGTAAAATTCAGAGATCAAAAGACACTGCTGAACAAGAATAACTTTGATTCCAGCTTCATCATACAAAACTATCTATAATTCACATCCTTTCATTTGTGTAAAGCTGTTTTTTATCAGTGTTGAATATGATTGTGAATATACAACAAAATTAACCTTAACCATAACCGCCTTAATGTAAGAACCGAAGTAAACATGATTTAAATTTAAACATGATTAAAATCTAGGGCCAGGTCTCTTTATTCAGCTAGTAACCTTAGCCATAAAAAGAAATAAGAAAGAAAAAAAATATCGACTGCACATCATGTACATAACTGAAGCTCATTTCCAGCCTATTCGTTAGAAACAGGATGTGTGCACTTTTTGTACTGCACCACACTAGCGGTTTTGCTTGCCACACAAACTTCTGTTTTGGTTGTACTGCAAACTGAATTCAATTTGGTTCTGTTGGAGACTTAACAACCATTCTTTTCAACAAAAAGTTATTTTACAGGCTTGCCCATATTGTTTGACTGTATTAATGAGGATCATTCTACTTTCACTCAAGTTTTTCCTCCCTACATTATTTTCATGCTTTCATAAAATCGGCAATGTAACCACAGTTGTAGCAAAAGCTGCGATGGAAGGATTACAGAAGGCCATTTTAAGATCACAAGTTTAACACAATGCTATTTTTTATACTTCTGTGTGAGCTCTGCTCTATACATCGCTCCACTACTTACAATAGACCTTTTTTGTCCACAAAATTTCACCAAAATGTGTTTTGATGATGATATTCTTCATTTAAATAAAAAAAGCTTGTGCCACAACAGATGTATATGTTTCCGATTTAAAAATACAGCAAAAAACTATAATGAGTGTTGTGTGTATGCGAGTTTAAAAGTTTATAACACAATGCTATAATTCATTTAAATAAATTATCACATATAATTGATTTATTAAAATTGGAATCTTTTTCCCCAAATACTGTTTACACTTTATTGACTCCATAATGTTTGACAAATAAAATATTGTTACAAAGTAGGCTTTCTTGACACATTTGAAATTTCTTTTTTCTCTGCCAATGCAGCAGAATAAACGTCACTTGAGACAAAAGTAGAATGAATGATGCAGTCCGTAGTCCAAAAAAAAAGAGACTCATATAGATCTAGTGTGCAGTTAAAGCATTTGCACTCACTTATTTTCTCACTTCATGCATCCTGATACTAAATTTAACTGTCAAAGGTTTCATTTCCTCTGAACTCCACCTGTTCAGTCTTTGCGTTTTGGTTATAGTCCTACTATATGTGTCCTTTCGCTGACCGATCGGCCCAGCTCCCTCTCAATTGAATCTTCATGAAAATGGATCTTTGGAAAGTTGAGTTGTTGCTCCATCCAGTGGGCTACTGTCAACAACTTCCAGTCCTGTAGTGTCTGACCAATCAGCTGCAGGCCAATGGGAAGACCTTGGGGTGAGAGGGCTGTTGGCACTGTCACAGCAGGCAAACCTGTGGCAGAAAGAGTGTAAATACATATTAACAAGAAAACATATTTATAGAGGACTTACTATGGCTGAGAAAAAGATCAATAGAAGATGGATGGATTTTTGTTCCCTTTTGATGCGGTTCATACATGCCAGGCACAATGCAAATGAACCATATACAAAGGGAAGCAAGGTTACGTTAGTAACCGGAACGTTTTGTTTGTTTATTGATCCATTAAACTCAGCGGTGAGTTTGTTTATACTGCTTCAGGAAACAACCCGGCTGTACTCAGAGGTCATTTAGCTGAAGATCACAAGCCCTTCACGTTTGTTCTGATCATGCAAAACTCTCCGAATGACCTCAAATCAAATGAGACAAACCACATCTGCACAGGTAAAGGAAGATATGGACATGCAGCACCACCATGTAATATTGAAAGGAGTACTGAAAGGAGTAATTTCTCTCTCATATCCCCTTCCTGTGCATACCTGCCATGTTGACAGGCTGGGTGAAGACATCCTCCTGAGCACTGCGTGTTCGGTTGTCTTCCTGTATGAAGTCAGAGTAGCGGGCTGCATCACCCAGTGTTGTGGGTGTGAGGAGAACATCTGTGCCAGTGCGGAATACGTTTTTAAAATCTTCAGTGATAAGACGCCGCATTTGCTGAGCCTTCACAAAGTAATGCTCATAGTTCCTGCGAAGACAGGGTGAGAAATGTGAAGATTTGCAAAACTGATATCTGTAACCACTCCATGAGAGCAAAACCAAGGCACAGCTGGATCAAAACACACTACAAGTACAGTCGTGGCCAAAAGTTTTGAGAATTACATAAATATTAGTTTTCACAAAGTTTGCTGCTAAACTGCTTTTAGATCTTTGTTTCAGTTGTTTCTGTGATGTAATGAAATATAATTACAAGCACTTCATACGTTTCAAAGGCTTTTATCAACAATTACATGACATTTATGCAAAGAGTCAGTATTTGCAGTGTTGGCCGTTCTTTTTCAGGACCTCTGCAATTCGACTGGGCATGCTCTCAATCAACTTCTGGGCCAAATCCTGACTGATAGCAACCCATTCTTTCATAATCACTTCTTGGAGTTTGTCAGAATTAGTGGGGTTTTGTTTGTCCACCCGCCTCTTGAGGATTGACCACAAGTTCTCAATGGGATTAAGATCTGGGGAGTTTCCAGGCCATGGACCCAAAATTTCAACGTTCTGGTCCCCGAGCCACTTAGTTATCACTAAATCACTAAGGCCTTATGGCATGGTGCTCCATCGTGCTGGAAAATGCATTGCTCTTCACCAAACTGTTGTTGGATTGTTGGAAGAAGTTGCTGTTGGAGGGTGTTTTGGTACCATTCTTTATTCATGGCTGTGTTTTTGGGCAGAATTGTGAGTGATCCCACTCCCTTGGATGAGAAGCAACCCCACACATGAATGGTCTCAGGATGCTTTACTGTTGGCATGACACAGGACTGATGGTAGCGCTCACCTTTTCTTCTCCTGACAAGCCTTTTTCCAGATGCCCCAAACAATCGGAAAGGGGCTTCATCTGAGAATATGACTTTGCCCCAGTCCTCAGCAGTCCATTCACGATACTTTCTGCAGAAGATCAATCTGTCCCTGATGTTTTTTTTGGACAGAAGTGGCTTCTTTGCTGCCCTTCTTGACACCAGGCCATCTTCCAAAAGTCTTGGCCTCACTGTGCGTGCAGATGCGCTCACACTTGCCTGCTGCCATTCCTGAGCAAGCTCTGCACTGGTGGCACTCCGATCCCGCAGCTGAATCCTCTTTAGGAGACGATCCTGGCACTTGCTGGACTTTCTTGGACGCCCTGAAGCCTTCTTTACAAGAACTGAACCTCTTTCCTTGAAGTTGCTGATGATCCTATAAATTGTTGATTTAGGTGCAATCTTAGTAGCCACAATATCCTTGCCTGTGAAGCCATTTTTATGCAACGCAATGATGGCTGCACGGGTTTCTTTGCAGGTCATCATGGTTAACAATGGAAGAACAATGATTTCAAGCCTCACCCTCCTTTTAACATGTCAAATCTGCCATTCTAACCCAATCAGCCTGACATAATGATCTCCAGCCTTGTGCTCGTCAACATTCTCACCTGAGTTAACAAGACGATTACTGAAATGATCTCAGCAGGTCCTTTAATGACAGCAATGAAATGCAGTGGAAAGGTTTTTTTGGGATTAAGTTAATTTTCATGGCAAAGAAGGACTATGCAATTCATCTGATCACTCTTCATAACATTCTGGAGTATATGCAAATTGCTATTATAAAAACTTAAGCAGCAACTTTTCCAATTTCCAATATTTATGTAATTCTCAAAACTTTTGGCCACGACTGTAGAGTTGGGTTGGATAGATACCTTTTCTTTTTTTTTTTTAGCAAAACAAAGATATCGTACCATGGTAAAATTTTGGAAGTGCTACCTTTTTGTACTAGTATACAGTACAAATCTACAATGTTCTGCATATTCAAAATCTCTGTATGCGTGATTGAGTTTTTTTTTTTGGCATGCTGTTGCTAACCAAAATTATCATGTGTTAATAAGAATATCTTCTGCAGGTAACTAAGACTCACACTGAGAACTAATGCACACTACTGTTCAATAGTTTGGGGTCTTATTCTTAAGTCTTATTCTCACCAAGACTGCATTTTTTTGATCAAAAATACAGAAAAAACTACGGAGCCCCTAAAGGGACATGGTGATGAAAAAAATATGAGATGGGGGGGGGGGATTTCAATGTTTTTGCGTTCCCCCGAGAAACTTTGTGTTCGCTCACAAGGAATTCAATCATTTTGCAAGTAAATGCAAAGTTTCTTGGGGGAACGCAAACATCTCGCGAGAATATTGTAAAAGCATTTACAAATATTTTTTTCATCCCATATTTTTTTTCATCATCATGTCCCTTTAGAACCTCCGTAAAAAAAACAGTAATATTGTGAAATATTTTTACAATTTAAAATAACTGTTCTCGGTTTTAATATATTTTACAATGTAATTTATTCCTGTGGTGGCAAAGCTGAATTTTCGGTTTCATTACTCCAATCTTCAGAGTCACATGATCCTTCAGGAAGCATTCTAAAATGCGATTTGGATATCAAGAACGATTGTGCTGCTTAATATTTTTGTGGAAACTGTGATACATTTTCATTTCAGGAAACTTTTGTAACAATGTAAACATACTGTCATTTTTGATCAGTTTAATGCATCTTTGCTGAATAAATATAATTATTTCTTAAAAAAATAATCTTACTTAATCTAAACTTTTTAACCTCTGTATTACTATAATATGCCAATAATAATGTTGTACCGATGCAGTACTAGAAATGAAGCAAGTGAGCAAGTAGAAGTTACTTAAAACACAGTCTACAGAGATTTGAACATCTTTAAATAGAGTGTGCGTGAGAAGGGCTATAGAAACTATGAATAAAGTGTATATCTCTAAAAGTGTTCAACGGATCTGAGATAATTGTGGTTCTGCTTTTGAGGCCCTCACGATTTCAGCAGGAAGTAGTTCCCAGAGAGGATTCTACGGCGGACCACATTGTTAAAGCCTTCATGTCGTGTGGTGGCGTACATGGCATCTGTGGAGCTGTCAACTGCACTGCGATGGCCTGAGGAGAAAAAGGGACATTTAAACAACAACAAAAAAAGCCTTTTCAAAACTCAAATATTTTGTAATTGTAGCTTTACAAAGAACACCTCCATTTTAAACCCATCATGTATGTCTAATTGTTACAGTATGTGATAGTTTTGGGAATGTTTAGGCTTTAAATACCGTATTCAAGCCCATCGAAACGTGCCATGTTTGATGCAACCTCACAGCAACATAGGACGTGGTAACAGACAATGGAGTGCTGTGTGTGTGGAAGAGATACTTCTTGTACCCGTGCCCCCGCCTTCTCAAACATTGCTGCGACTCGACTCCACTGGGCCAGAGTTTCCTTAGACAGGCCTGGAGCGTGATATTCCTAACATCACAGAAACTCTATTACTCTATCATACAAACATAGCTAAATCTTACAATAATATTTATGGGCCATATTTCACCCCAAAAAAATCAGAAAAAAAGAGCATGAAGACAATTTTTTGTGACCATTATTATTATTATTATTGTTATTTTTTGTGATACAAGTTAAGCATATTTTCCCCCATATTCTCATTACTGTAACAATTTGAATAGTAAATTTATAAATTAAAATGTTAAGTATATATCGTGACAGTAATTAAGTATTTTTTTCACATTACAGTTACATAATATATAGGATTAACTCTATGCAAGATATAATTAAATAACTATTTAAAAAAATATTCAGTATAATATTAATAATTACTATTAATAATTACAATTAATAATTAATACTTTATAAAAATGTAATTAGTAAATTTAAATATTGACCTACATTTTCTGGACTTTTTTTCCCACTAGACAGTGAGATTCCTTCAAAAGCTGCATAACATATTAAATTGATCATAACCTAAATATATAATGTTTTTGTATATGGTAAGATAATTTGTACAGTTTTATAAACAATGCTTATTTGAATCTTTGAGTTATCAGCCTAGACCCTATTAACCACACTGAGCAGTGGATGGACTGAAGGCAGCTTTACCTTCGGTATGCCAACACATATGTCTTTAATCTCAAAGTGTTCAGGAAGGCTAGGTGGGGTGCTGGGTGCCTGGACAGTCGTTGAGTCTCTCTCATCTCGGCCCTGCAGAATCCCTGAAAAACAAAACCACCCGAAAAAGTACAGTACAAATATAAATCAGTAACTCTCACATGTTAATAAACAAAAGCTCTCCTACTCAACACAGTGGCAGCATCATGGACACTCCTCGTCATGATTCCCGGCACGTCCATTGAGTTGACCAGAGGGATGAGTCCGTGACGAGAGAGTAGGCCATAAGTGGGTTTCAGAGCCACGACCCCACAGAGAGAGCCAGGGTTTCGTGTAGAGCCTCCTGTATCAGATCCCAAGGCTCTAAAAGAAAAAAAAGAGAGAAAAAAAACATAAAACAGATCAGATATGCATAAAAATTATATATGAAGCCTTAGCAATAATTTGTTTTTGGTACAAACATCACTCATTCCAGTCTGTACACGTGAACATCTCTTACGTAATTAATTAAATGCAGAGTACTAAACAGTACATTTTGTTCAATTAGTCACCTACAAAGGTCAAAAGGATCAAAAGAAGAAATGAGTTATGTCTACATCTGTTTTGGAATTAATGCTAAAATATTAGACAAAATATTGTTTCAGATGTACAGAAAACTGTTCCTTTCATCTGAAAACACCAGCTCAAATTTGAGAACTGAGCTTTATGAACATGCTTGTTTTGAAGCGAAAGTCCAGGTGTATTTTTTGACTGATGAATGCTGTAGCTTTCAGAATTATATGGAGTGTATTACACTCACAGGAAGCTGCTGAGAGAAGCTACTGCCGCTGCACTACCTCCTGAACTTCCTCCTGTGATTGCCCAATCAGAATCTGGATCTTCTCTCTGCTCACGGTATTGTGTTGCATAGCTCCATGGGTTACGAACTGGACCGAACACCCCATCTGTACTGCCAGATCTTAAGAGGGAGAGAGGGGAAATGCTCAGACTTGCAGACACAATCTATTCAAATGAAATAGATTAACAGGTTTGTATGAATTATTTACACTACAGTTCAAACGTTTTTCAAAGAAGTCTCACGAAGACTCAATTTATTTGATATAATTTACAGTAAAAAATGAAAATATTGTGTAATATTATTACAATTTAAAATAATTGTTTACTTTTTTTTTTTTTTTTAAATGTAATTTATTCCTGTGATAGACAAGCTGAATTTTCAGCAACCATTACTCCAGTGTCACATGATCCTTCAGAAATCATTCTAATATGCTTTTTTTTGGTGTTCTCTGTCATGATCCTGTATTCACCTGGTCTTGCGTGGACTTATGTTATTTCCTGTTCTGTGCCATGTTTGTAGTCCTTTGTAGTTTTTCTCGTTGATTAGTTCTTTGATTGTTCCCAGGTGTGTCCTCTTTACAAATTACCCCTTGTGTATTTAATCCCCAGTTTCTCATGTTCCAAGACTGGTGTTGTCCTTTGTTGAGGTTCTCAGTTCTGCTGGTTTTCTTGTGTATATTTAGGTTGTTATTTTAATAAAGTTCTCGTGCACATGGATCCTGCCTTCAATCATCTCTGAGAGCACTCGGCATTACAGAACACTACACCACTTCTATGGATCTAGTAGTGAGACTTGTGTGTCTCTGACAAGGAGAATGCAGTATAGTGGACTGGACTTTATAGAACTGGCTCAATTTGATGAACATGGATAAGGTGTAATTCAAGATATTTTAAGAGGGGATATCTGAGCCTCTGAGTTCAGTCATGCCATTGCACAACCCTAATAGAACCTGGATTTTTACATCAATCTTGCACTGCAACTGAGTGGCTCTACTTTTACTGTGAGAGTCACAGGGGGGAACACGGCACTCCCGCAGTATTCCGCACGCCAGAGTCTCCACCCATCATGGCCACCACACCAGAGTTTTTAGCCATCATGAACGTTGCATCTGAAGCTACCAAGGTGCTTCCTAGGTGTTCAAGGCTGGCTTCCAGTTTGGCGGACACACTGCTAATGGTGCGACCAGCTGGCATTTCTGTGGTGGTGTCAGGTTTGGAGGTATCAGAGGTTCTTTGGCTATTTTGTGTGTCAGTTTTTTCCTAGGTGGCGGAACCAGATCTAGTTTTGCTTAAGGTTGCGGCATCTGCCCATGAACTGTTTGCCTAGATACGACCATAGTGGTTGCCCTCGAACCCTCTGCTCTACCTGAAGCAACCACGGAGATTGTCTATGAACTTCCTGTTTGCCCTGATACAATCTCTGAGGAGGTCTCTGAGTTTAATGTTGGTTCGGACACGCCCTTGAGTTTCCTGCCCATCTTGCTGTGATTATGGAGGTTGCCCGTGAACTACCTCCCTGTCCTGTTACGACCAAGGAGGTCTTTAATGAACGGTCTGTCTGCCCCATAATGACCAACGACACGTTTGTCTGAACCCTGTGTGCTCCCTTTGATAGCCACAGAGGCCATTTCTAACCTCTCTGTTATAGTCCCGCTGCTCCACCTGCTCTACAGTCCTGTCTGCAATGCTATGGTGGTCCACAACATCTGTCATGATTCCAGCCTGTGTTTTCCTTGTCTTGTGTGGACTACTGTTCTGTGCCATATTTTGTAGTCCATTGTAGTTTTCTCGTTGATTAGTTCTTTGATTGTTCCCTCCTGTAAACAGGACTTGTTCTTCCTGTTTACAAATTACCCCTTGTGTATTTAATCTCCAGTGTTTCTCATGTTCCTTGTCTGGTATTGTCCATTTGTTGAGTGTTTCGTTGAGGTTCTCAGTTCTGCTCCCGGGTTTACTTTGGTTGTTACTGTTGAAGTTCTCCTGCACATGGATCCTGCCTTCACTCATCTCTGAGAGCACTATGCATTAAACTCTAAACTCAAACATTTCTTATAGCGCCTTTTCACATGTCTGGGTTTCTTGAAGCGGAAGTCATCATAGTTGGGTTAAATTCTATGGCGGTGAATGAGAAATTACTTTTTTTGTGTGGGTGTGTATCCCCATTTTCTCAAATGGCAAAAGGAAAAACTCAAGTGTTTTCACAACTTTCAAAAAGAGGAAAAAAAAGACTGATAATGGCAGTCAGAAGAGAGATGTAAACTTTACTGTCACTATCACCGCCACTGTATTAGAAACACCCTCACAGTAGTGTTAACTAGTTTTTTGTAATTTGATGAAACTGTAATACAATACTAAGTAGTGTTCTAAATGTACATCCATTTAAAAAAGAGACCTGCAAGATTTTACAATGCCGTTAAAACGTGTCATCAGTCTGAGAAAAGGGTCCATTATCAATGTTTGAAAAAAAAGTGATGTTTATATTAAAGACTCTTTGAACAAAAACTTCAGAGTTTATTTTAAAACAATATAAATATCTTATCTTTGATAAACTATGTACAGTATCCTTGCTTAATAAAATCACTAATTTCTTTAAAAAAAAAAAAAATCTTACTGACCACAAACTTTTATACCGTTTCAGTATACTGAAATGTAGGTGCAAACGAAGAGAGATCTTACCCCATTGCAAACTCATCTAAATTAGTTTTTCCAACAAGAACTGCTCCTTGATCCAGCAGCTTCTGCACAACTGTAGCATTGAACGGAGGAACATAACCTACAAATCCAAACAGGCTAAATGTAAACTGCTCATAAATAATCAATGACACAGTACATGTTTCTTAGCTTCAATCTTGTGTTCATGTATTTTAACTGACCTTTAAGCATATTTGAAGCGCAGGTGGTCTGAATGTTTTCTGTGCAGAAGTTGTCTTTCACAGAGAAGGGAATGCCATCAAGAGGGCCAAGAGGTTTACCTTATAAAGAAAATACATACAGGACATGTAAATTATTATTCAGCCATGACTTAAATATCCACTCTATGTAACACATACATACCCATGCGGAGCCTGTTGTCTGCTCTCTGTGCTTGTTCCATGGCCGTCTCCTCTGTAATGGTGATATAAGCATTCAGGTAACGTGACCTTTGTATTTGGTTGATGCATTTTCTGCAGAGCTCGGTGGCAGACACCCTTCCATCCCTCAGTGCCTGGGATACCTGTAGAAGACATAATATTGGGCTTTCTAAGATCATTTTTTCATTTAGTGTGTTTTGTAATTGTAATAGGTAGTTATATAAATGCCAAGTATCTGGATATTAAGCTAAATCTAAAAATAAAAACAGTAGAACAGAATAAACTGGTCCTACAAGGTCTACCAGGCTTGTCAGACTCTTTCATTGACTGAATTTAGAGAGGTTTTAAGTAATATTACGTAACACAGTGCCAAGAAAAACAGCGTGGTGAATCCTTCTGAAGTTTAATTCTTGTTTACGGTATAAATTAATGTAAGGTTAAAGTAAGCACACACCTCTCTAATGGACAGGCCGAGCATTTTCGTTGCCGGACGAAACGCCGCACTGGAGGCTGACATGACACTTTCTGTTGACCTGACCTCGCTGACGTTCCATATCTCTGCTCTCTGGTTGGTCAATCGAAGAACGACGCGGCTTGTGATTGGTTCAATGCGTCGTGTGAAAGTTCACCGGATTGTTTTGACTTTGCGGGACATGAGATGCGCTGTCGCTGAACTTGTGGGTGTGTTATCAAAGATATTGTAGGTTTTATTTCTAATCGATGACGGGCTTATGAGACTGTAAGGATCTTCGGGAGGAGAGCCCTGGACTATTTTTATGATTGATCAATCATGCTAATGTGTAGACGGTGGCTGGTGTGCTCGCTGAGGGGTCAGTATAGGAGCTTCAGTCTCTCGGCCTCCCGCAGGACTGTGATGCCCGCATGGGTCATCGATAAATACGGGAAAAACGAGGTGTTGCGGTTCACCAAGAACGCGGCGCTCCCGATCATCCACTATCCCAATGAAGTGATCGTGAAGGTGCACGCGGCGGGTATCAACCCCATCGACATCAGCATGAGGGGTATGTGACGGTCACGTGACGCTCACTTAGTGAATGTAGGTTCAGAAAATGTGTTATCGACTGTACCATGAAATATATCATAATTGTGAATTGCTTAGTCATTATGAGTCATGCTTGCTAAATACCGCCATGTTACAGTCAGAGTTATTATAGAATTATATATTATTCTGTATTTTGTTATATATTTAAAACAAAATACAGAATAATTGAGTTATAGTCATTTTTATGTGCTTTTGTTATTTGTATTAGTTTAGTTATATATCTATATAAGTTTTAGTTTATTACTTAAGTGTTTTAGTAATGTTAGTCTGCTTATTAACCTTATTTTTAATTAATTATAATCAATTAATTAAAAAAGAATAGATTTTTCTTAAAGATGTAGTGTTAGTTAATTATAGCTACACTGTTTTTTTTGAAGAAGAAGTTTCTATATTGAGGCACTACTTCTATATACTTCAGTAATGGTACAAATGTAGATTTTTCTGAACTGTAAGATGTGGTGTTTCGTGCATGTGTACGTTTTTTTTTAAAGGTGTGGTTATTGAAACATTTATTTTTTAAAAATTAAGCATCTTTACAACTGATTTATATCAGGGGCTTTTACTGCCTAGTGAATTCATTCTCACCTTTACACCAGTTTGCCTATTTGCAAAGTCATGTAAAACATACCATTAATTCCTATGTATTTAATTTTAAAATTTTCAATGAATATATTAAAATCTTTTCTGGTAAGAGTTTATGGTGTACTTAATAATAATAGTCTTTCTTTTATGTTTCCTATAGGTGGTTATGGAGCAGCTACCATGGCCATGAAACGTGACCCACTGAACATAAACCAGGCGGGCAGTGAGTTTCCTCTAATCCTGGGGCGTGACGTATCCGGAGAGATCATGGAATGTGGGCTGGATGTGAACTACTTTAAACCAGGAGATCAGGTGCTCTATTCAATTATTATTCCATTTAATATCATAACTGGGTATACAATGTTCAATAATGACCCTGAAGTCATCAGTTATTGAGGCCAGTGTTTTTCTCTGTTAGGTGTGGGCCGCTGTCCCTCCATGGAAGCAGGGCAGCCTGGCAGAGTTTGTAGTGCTTAGTGCAAACGAGGTAATGTTCAGATTCACGTTTTGTAGTATAAACGGATAAAAGCGTTCATTCACATATGTAGAGAACAGTACAGCCGTTTTGGCATGTCACATGACAACTATTGTCCTTTACATAATTACTTTAGTCCTACGCAGAGAAGTTCATTGTTCATCTTTGTGATTTAGGTGTCCCATAAGCCCAAATCGCTTAGCCATGTTGAAGCGGCATCCATCCCGTATGTGGCTGCAACAGCCTGGTCTGCCATCGTCAACACAGGTGGCCTGAACAAAGACAGCTGTGCTAAGAAACGGCAAGTACTTCAGGTTCATCTTTCAGTGATTGTATCGCATTGTCCGTTGCTACTATTGAATCGAGTCCAAATAATAAATTCATCTCAGATAGAATCAAATTTTTGATATTTCCTTGATGTAAAAAGACGATTTCTTGAAACTGAGCTGCAAAAATGTCTTGTTTCTGTATTTTTTGCAACATCATTGATCCTAACACCAGAATGTTGGAAGCCACAGTACTGTATTTCATTTCAGATGCTTAAAAGTTTAAAATGCACTGCAGCATAAAACAATCAATTCAATCCTAAAGGACAGAAAAAGCATGGTTAATAGTCATTATACATGTTAGAATTATAATACGTACATCCCTTTAAACTAAAACTACTTGTTGTTCCTTTCTACTTTTCGTTCTGTCTCTAGTTTTATCTCTAATTGGTCTGATTTATTCTGTTAATTATGTCCTCATAGTATTAACTGAATTAGCATGTCCAAAAATTAGATTAGGCATCCCAAAATAATCACAAAATGACATTAATTACCAGCTTGAAGCATGTATTTACAAATGTGCTACGTTATTTAGCAGATTATTCTTATTGAAAGACAACTGTACATTATATACAGAGAGTTCTGCTTTACTTTGGACAGTGATCTCAGCAATGCTTGAACACAACCAGGGTGATTTTAAATAATTCTTACTTATTTTAGAGGCTTAGATTATCATCATAATAGATGTGCATTTGATTAAAACTGGCTGTAATGGATCTATCCTTTCCTCATACAGTGTTCTTATCCTGGGAGGATCAGGAGGATTGGGAACCTTTGCTATACAGGTGATGATGATAAAAATTTTTGCATGTAAGATTTTTTTTTTTTTCACATTACAAATTACTTAAGATGTAATAAAACATATAGGCCTGGTTTCACAGACAGAGCTTAGATTATGGTTAATTCACCCAAAAATGAAAATTCTGTCATTAATTACTCACCCTCATGTCGTTCCACAACTGTAAGACTTTCGTTGAACTTCGGAACACAAATGAAGCTTTTTTTTATTTTATTTTATTTTTTAAATCTGAGAGTTCGTCCATAGACAGCTTCGCAATTAAAACTCAAAACATTCATAAAGAGATTGTAAAACTAATCCATAATAGAGTGGTTTAGTCCAAATTTTCTGAGGAGACTTGATCGCTCGAACAGATTTAATTTAGGGTTTTACTCGCATATAAACATTGATCAGCGAACAGAAACAATAACTCAACTGAACCTGAATAATGTGTCAATAACAAAACTCTTGCGTAAGCTCAAACATTCTGCGTAAGCTATGAGAACAAACCTCATTGTTTCCCAAGCAAACATGATTAAGCGTCCGTTTACCACAACTGACTCTCTTTCAAACATTTGGATTAAGTCGTTCAGTATCTCTTTATGAACTTTTTGAAGCGTCAAAGTTTCATTTGTGTAGGCTGTCAGTGGAGGGACAAAATGTTCTCAGATTTCATCAAAAAGATCTTCATTTGTGTTCCAAAGATGAACGAAAGGCTTGCGGGTTTGGAATGACACGAGGGTGAGTAAAATCAGCTCAAACATGCATTTTTCTCTGGGACTAGGCTTAAGCCTTATCTGTGAACCCGGGGAATAATCATCTGTGTGTAATACCCGCTGTATCATTGACATTTTGATTAAGATATTGGTTTTTACTTCTCTACAGATGGTAAAGGCCTGGGGCGCCCACGTGACTGTAACGTGTTCCCAGAATGCAGAGCGGCTTGTGAGAGATCTGGGCGCTGATGATGTCGTGGACTACACTGCTGGACCGGTTGAAAAGCAACTACAGACTTTTGAAAAGTTAGTTTTTGGGCAACCAGCCGGCGACTGTTTTTTGATCAAACTTGTGATGGAAGTTGAGTTTATTTCTTTCTCTCTTTCAGGTTTGATTTGATTTTAGACAATATTGGTGGTGAAACTGAGAAATGGGCACTAGATCTTCTAAAACCCTGGAATGGTGCTAAATATGTTACTCTAATAACACCGTTCCTGCGTAACACAGACCAACTAGGCCTTGCAGACGGAATGATGCAGTCTGGAGTCACCATAGGATGCAAAGTGCTGAAGGTAGGGACTTCCTGTCCTTGTGCTGGTGAAAAACATCTAGAATGAGTTTCCTCTGCCACAGAGGCTGGAACTCCTGTAATTTTTTATGGTTTATAACCATGACCTTTCATATGTGTGGGTGAATAAGCAGCTTGTATGAATCACTTACTTTCTTAAAAATATCGAAACTTCAGGAAAAAGAAAAAAGGTGAAAGTAAATTGAAAGTTCCCCCACCCTACAAACCAGACTTTCATACATACACACACACACACACACTACTGTTCAAACGTTTGGGGTCGATGAGATTGTTTTTTGTTTTTGAAAGAGCTCTCTTATTCTCACCAAGGCTGCATTAATGTCTTCATAAATACAGTGAAACAGTAATATTGTGGAATGTTATTACAATTTAAAATAAGTTGTCATTTATTAATTTGATGGTAATCCTGAGTTTTCAGCAGCCATTATTTCAGTCTTCAGTGTCACATGGTCCTTCAGAAATCATGCTGATTTGGTGCTCAAGAAACATTTCTTAGTATCAATGTTGAAAACAGTTGTACTGTTTCATATTTTTGAAGAGTAGAAAAGAAGTACAAAAGAAATAGAAACCTTTTGTAACATTATAAATATCTTTAGCGTTTTTTTTAAACAATTTAATGCATCCTTGCTGAATAAAAGTAATCTTTTTTTTTATTACTGATGTCTTTGTATACTGCAATGTATACTGTAGATGATTTTTTTTTCTTTGTGGTTTGCCAGAACACCGTACTTGCAGTGTTCCTGTTTCAGCAGGAAATTCACACCTCTGTCTATGTCTCTGTCTGTCTGGCATTAAGCCAACACAAAAAAATGCTTGTTTTTTAAATGTTTCTACTTGAGAGTAAACATTTCAAAAAATCTCAGTTGTTGGTCTTTTGATTTAAAGACTGGAACTGGAATTGTGTTTAAAATGTCTCTCAGGGAACATTCCCGACACAAAAAAATGGTAGCAGTGATCTCACTGCAGCAACTGATGATCCAGTGAATGACATTTCGTTATCAAATACACTTTCCATTCACTGCGATGACCCATTAATGCTTTACACCACCCTGTCTAGGGGCGTAGTGGCAGAAGAAATGATTTAATGAATGACAATATACTGATCCAGAATGAAGGAAGAGTGGAAGATATGAAAGTGTAGAAGTTTCAGGAACCTAAACCTGATTACCTGACACAATATCGTTCATTTATCAAGTTAGAGATGTGGAGGTAGAACGTTGTTCACTATTTCGCTCTCTCTTTTTTTTTTCCTCAGCACCTCAGGAAAGGAGTGCACTATCGCTGGGGTTTCTTTGCTCCAAGTGGCCCTACGCTGGACGAGATCAGTGAAATGGTTGATTCTGGAAAGGTACATCAGAGTGTATTTGTGTGTGAGACATAACTATGTATGAGCTGAAAAATGCTGCCTCCACAGGCAACAAGGCACGTTCAAATCCAGTGATCATGTCACATCCTGTCTACTGATTGAGATACCTTCATCAGATTGATATTTGAAGTCAGCATAGATATATCCTTCACTGCCTTCTCGATCCCCCTATTCTATTCTTGTATTCCGTGACAGTGCTTGTGTAAATTTATGTTTTTAACTAACAGTTTCCACTTTAGATGCCAATTCTAGTGAGAAATTAGTATCGCAGTAATTAAATATTTGCTTAGTTATCATTAAAGCTTTCTCGGTTTTGTTGTAGCTCATTAAACTGCCTCGGAAATCTGTGTGAAATCAGTTTTGTGAGGTACCTTCATGCGCACATTCATGCTGCCTGCAGCGTACCTGATAGGGCAGCGAGGCAACAAGTCAGCCGCAGAAGATTTCTCCTTCCCATCTCTTCAGTCTTGTGCTGTTTATTTGAACACAGATATGAGTCAGAACATTCATTATACACTTGTGTTTTGACAACTTGACTGTTCCATGGTGGGAAAAACAGTATGAGGGGCCACTAACCTAATGTAAGACATCAGATACAGCAAACACTGGACCAGACATATACACAAGACAGACACGTCATTGAACGAGTAGATATGGAGCTGTGGGATTTATGAATTTGATATCCGACATTACAGAAGAGAAAGAAACCAAAAGAACATTATTAAAGTTACTATAATATTTGAATATGTCCTTTATAGTTTAATGGTTTAAGGGAACTTTTCCTATACTTGTGAGCAAAAAATATTTTTTTCAAGTTTGAAAGCTTAAACATATCTAAGTTTAAAATTTAAAAAAAAAAAAACATAGTAGCAATACAGAGAGCAACAAACAGGAAATGTATCTCATCTTTGTTTCCTTTTAAAGCTTTGTGCTGTTGTGCCGTTATGTCCTGTTTGTTTGGTAACCAGGTTTGCTTATGATCTCATCTCATCTCATCTCAGGTTATGGTCAGTTTTTGTTTAGACAAGATATTCTTCTTTAAAGATCGTGATAATACGATAACTTTTTCTTTTTTACAATACAAAACGATACAATGTTTGGCCATACATTTGTTCTTATTTGTAAGTTACCTGTGTTGGAAGTTTAATGTATTTATTTACTCTTTTTAGTGTTATTAATGTTTCAGATTGTAGTTCTTCTAATTGTAATTATAATAAATCAGCTGACTTTTGATAATAGGTTGAGATAAATCAATTCAGCAGTAACACTTTACAATAAGGTTCATTAGTTAAACATTAGTTAATGTATCAACTAACATGAACTAACCATGATCAATACATTTGTTTCTGTATCTACTAATCTCCGTTAACGTTAGTTTATGTTAGTTCACAGAACATTAACTAAAGTTAACTAGATTTTAATAATGTATTAGTAAATGTTGAAATTAACAAAGATTAATAAATGCTGTATAAGTGCAGTTCATTATTAGTTCATGTTAACTAATGTTAACTAATGAACCTTACTGTAAAGTGTTTCCAATTCAGCAGATCATATATCTTTTCCAAAATGCCATAAACTCTTTCCAGACAGTCCCGGAGCAAATCATGCTCAAGGGCATGATGGTAACATCAAGAAATATTTTTTGTGGGGGCAAAACCAGCTGCTTTCTGTTTATCAGCTCGCACCACTAACCTGTAGACCACATCACACCCACAGCTGAACTATTTACTCACTGTCATTCTAGCATCAACTAATGTTCAGCGCATTTGTAGGCATTTTCATTTAACCTGTAGGTATTATGTCCTTTTATTTTTAAAGTTCGTGATCTTTTGTGTTGTTGTAGGTCCGTCCTGTGGTGGAGGAAGTGTTCTCATTTGCTCAGGTGCCTCAAGCCTTTCTGAAAGTAGAGCAGGGTCATGCTCGTGGCAAAACCGTGATCTCCATCACCGAGAACCAGAAAGAGTAAGGGTTAACCCTAACCCTTTGGCAACCAACACATCCTTAAGCTGTTAAACATGGCACTTTTTTTTTAATGTCTGTTGAATTAAAAACCTTTATCTAATGGCTACAGTGTCTTTATTCTGTATTAGAAAACTAGCAGGAAAACCTAAAGTCTTATTCATTATATTACTAGTATTACTATATCTTATTAATAAACAACTTGAAAAGCCAAACAAACAATAAAAATGTTTTATTCTATATGTAACAGTATATTTTGGGAATCATGAAACTATAAAAACGCTAAAACAGATGGCTAAACAGATACATAGAAAATGTACAAACATACAGAAACAACTATCAAAAAATCTTTATAAAAGAAAATAGAGACAGAAAATACTCATGAGAGCAGATCAAGGATCAGCTGCCTTTCCATTAAATGTTGGTTTGTGAACAGGATTGAACTGATGCCAGATCAGCATGAATAGGAGGAGATGGTGTATAATATTCAATGTGTGTTCAATATGTGCAATGGTGTTTTTTTCCTGTTTTAGCAGAGTAGACATGTTAAACACTTAGTACAGCAACTGTAAAATGGTATGAGTAAACATTTTCCACATTTAGTTTTCAGCGAGCTTGAATGGCATATAAACGCTTCCTTACATTACATTTAAGTCTATAATACCTGGAGAAAACCATCTATTTGTATTCTCATTCAACAGCAGTTGCTCATCTGGTGCAGGAGCCCTTGAAAGTATATCATTTAAAATGTGCTAATTTTACTCATGAGAGCTTAGTTCTGCAACCAGGTTGTTTTGAACCAATACATGTGATTAATCATGACTGCTGATTGGCCGATAGCACTTGCACAAGCCCTTTACTAGCGACCATCCTGAGATGTGACATTAAAGGCTTCAGATGAGGAAAAATAGTCTATTTAAAGCTTTTTAGAACCCTCAAAAAAATAAGGCACTCGTAAAACATCGACTATATTATAATGAAATATCTATGATTTATGTAATTCTTACAAAAATAATTTAGTCAGAATACACAGCTACTTATGAACTGGAGGAAGATGCTTTTTGCTTCATAAAGCAAGGGGTTAACTGGGTCAAACTAACTAGCCAAACCTTGATTCTTTGAACAAGATCACCTAAAGTGCAGCTACATACCAATCTTAATGCTAGTGCGCCCCCTTTGGTAATATCATTGCATTGCAAGCAGGACAGTTCTTTGTGTTGCTGAGTCAGTGGAGAGCGAAAACAAAAAAGTACAAGCACTAAAAACTGAGTGCGTCTCAATCAGGTCCCTAGCTTTCGTGGTCATGAATTATTATATCGTGTGCATGAATCTGGGCATTGATAAGGACAGTAAACGTGGCTGGCTCACTACACATTGGGAAATTTATGGCTCTATTTCCAGTGACATGGCAACGTCCTTATTGTACACTACTGGTATTTATGAACAACAGCAGCAATGATATCTTTCTAACATTATTTTTTAATGTTATTTAAAGTACTATTATTACAAATACTTTGCTTGTTACATATACGTGCAACATTTCAGCCGTAAACAAATTGTAAATGTTTGCTAGGTAATGTTCATTACCCGTCTAGCAATGTGTTTATGCTGAAATATAATTAAATAATGGTTTGTATTTTTAAAAAAACATCTATCGCCTGTCATTATGAGTTGGGTTACGTGATTTATGTTTTGAACTTCAGAAATTCCGTTAGTGAGCATCGATGCTCCCTGGTTTTCACGGTGCATTGTGGGACTTTTTAGGGAGCGAACGTTTTAGTACACTGGAAGGATTTTGCGATTGAGACAGCTCTTAAAATGACCGGCCCTGACAATTGAACAAGGGAGCTGATTGAGACACACGCAGTGAAACTGTGGCAGGTCTTTTTAATGTCTTTGATGTAGTCAATGAACTTCTGTTGAATGTCCAAAGACATCACTCATTTAGAGACTGTGATGTAGATGATTTCAAGAGATTTGGTCCCCCACACATTCTCATCCTGCGATAAAATCCATCAGTGAGAGAGACTTGTCAGAGTCATTTTTGGGGTTTACATTCTCATCATCTCGAAGACTCAGAACAGGCTCAGATCTTTTAGGCTTTCTGTTGAACATCAGGAGTTACAGAACTGGTCTCTGTTGTGACTCGAGCACTAAAGGATTTCAACTGTCCATCTCTGGTTGGTTTTCTGCTCATCGAAGGTGTTGAGAATCACATGGTTTTTATCATACTGTTGCCCACCTGGATGAAGAATAGATTAAGAAGTCAAACACCTCTCAAGATTTTAACATTTACTAACTTTATTTTAAATAAATGCTGTTCTTTTGAAATTTATATTCTTAAAAAATAAAAAAAAAATCAGTTCCCACAAAAATATTAAGCAGCACAACTGTTTTCAACATTGATTATAATGTTTCTTGAGCACCAAATCAGCATATTAGAATGAATTCAGAAAGATCATGTGTACAGTAATGGCTGTAGAAAGTTCAGCTTTGCCATCACAGTAATAAATGATATTTTAAAATATACTCAAAAATAGAAAACGGTTATTTTAAAACATTCAAAAGTCTTACTTACCCAAAACCGTTTAACAATAGTGTACACTTTATGTATTGCTGTGAGAAATGCTGCCAGTATAGATCCGGCAGAAACAAGCAGAGTGATACAAATGGTGAAATGGTTTTCGTGTGATATTAGTAGAATATTGCATGGTTGGATAAGGTTCTCAGCCAATCAGATTCAAGAACCAGAACTAATTGTTGTATAAGTATATTGCGTGTCACATATATTGTGTGTCTATATATACCATATATATACTTATGTCTTGGCCATTTCAGTGCTAATACAAGACTGACAATGTGTAACACATTAAGTGACCATTAGATGGCAACAAACTTCGGCTTCTGCTGAGCTGACTGATGTCAGGGTGGCGCTCAGGTTACACAGTAATTTGAACCACAAACAGCCTTATTCTGAATTCTGACAAACAAAAGGAGCTACACAGCAGTGATCTTTCATCACAGATCACTGTCTCAGTCCAAATAAATAATTTACCCTCATCCTCTTGTTTGATGTCCCTGATCCCCTTTTGCTATTCCCATTAAAATATTTTTAGCACCAGGGCTACAAAATTTTATGAGCACTAAATAATGACTTTTCTAATTAATTGTGATGGCTGTATGAGAATTAAAAAATGGCACCCATTTCTAACCAAAGAAATAATTTAGTGACTTAATACTTTGGCCTTTTTACTTTAATATTTCTAAATTATAATTTTTTGTTTTTAATGTATTTTGATTGTATTAATATTTTACCATAATAGTTGTCCGAATATTATAAGCTTTTAGTTGATATTCAGTTTGTTAAATAGTCACCTCCTCATCTGTAGTTCAGATTCAGACATATCTTTGCCTCTGACAAGATGTTGCTGGTATGTATGCGAGAGGTTCAATGTAGTTGCCTGAGCAGATCGAGCGGAGTTGCTAATAGAAATATCACTCAGGTATGATATGACATGAGAATGTGTCATCAGTAAGAGATTATGAGCTCGTCAGTGGAGGGTGCAGTTTTATGACTGCACACACGCCCAGTGTGCATGTGAATGTTTCTGTTTGTTCCATTCCAACCTTTCTGTTTAATTTCTTTTCTTCATTCAAGCATATGCCAGTACTGACCTTTGACCTCCATCACAAGGTCGGGCTTAATGTTGTTGCGTATGATTCCGTCTCCTGTGATGCTCCAGAACTGACTGTCTTTGCCTGGTTCAGGTGAGATATTCAACCTGCAACCTGCCATCAACACACCTCCAGACGTCTCTACACAACAGTCCTCTACCAGCTGAAGAGAAAGAGAGAAAGTTGGTGCTCATGATCAGTAAACAGAGCCATAACAGATCACACATGTACTCAAGTTCG
The DNA here is from genome assembly GCA_038088235.1 of Zacco platypus. Taxonomy (NCBI): domain Eukaryota; kingdom Metazoa; phylum Chordata; class Actinopteri; order Cypriniformes; family Xenocyprididae; genus Zacco; species Zacco platypus. The sequence continues at coordinate 19,317,961 of CM076069.1, forward strand.
GGTGGAACAATGTTTGAATCTGGAAAGGGGGTCAAGTTCTTGAGTACCTTGCAGCGCAGTAGTCCATTCTCATAAACCCACATCTGCTCCGGACCACCAGATTCCTCCAGCACTTGAACCCGGAGCAGCTTAAAATCATCCAGGGGTCCAGACAGAGACATTAAGCAGCCTGTCTCTGCACTACGCAGCCGGAAATAAACACGTTTCTATTGAGAAAGAAGATGCATGGTTACGTTTGGATGATTAAATTAGCTACAGGAGAACTACTGTTGATACAGTTTGACTAAATTTTCTTTCATAAACTCCACTAAACCATGTAAATCCTCGTTCTGGATTTACTGGAGCGTCTTTATGTGCACATGTTGTAAATGTGTTGAGTTTGCCCTGCCTTCATATGTGCTGTTCCCACATAATTAACTCTCACGCCTAAAAGCAAAACTATCCAACACCCCTCTGCATCAAGTAATAACTATTTCTGAGAACTAGCCAGTAGAGATGTGCTGGTGTTTTATACCTGTAGTAACGGACGCAGAGAACCAATCTGCTCCCAGCCACTGAACTTTGGCCAATCACCGATCTCACTGGGATGGAGCAGTACTTCTCGACCACGGAAGTTGCTGTATTCATACAACACCCAGCTGACAAAAAAATTAAATAAATTACTTTTACATTACTTTCACATTCAAGAAATTAATCATAAAAGAGACTAAATAACACTAACTTTGTGTTCACACTGAAACCAGACTAACTCTTGAGCTTTAAATGTGTAAAAACCACTTACATTCCTCCATTGACCAATAGAGAGTCGACCCGCCCATCAATGCCAGCCAGAAAAAGGTTCAAAACGCCGTCTGTCAGCACTACTTTACGTCCTCTGAAGCCAGATTTACAGAAGAGTGTGATGGTTGGCATAGAAAACTCCTGACATAGACAGAAACAAAGAACATGTTTATTATTAAAATAAGAATCCAATGATTTAGTCACAGAAATCTCAGTCAGATTAGGTGGTGAGACTCTATTTAATATGATATGACCAAAAACAAGGCTGTCCTTGGAATATGTTGTGCTGTTGTGTACCTTAGTGGGTTTAGACCCTTCAGCCAACAAAACACTCAAGATACTGTGCATCACAAATTCCTCAAGACATATTTCCGCCAACATTTCATTTTGCCTCGCCACAAACATGATACATATTTTACACTCTTTTTTTTATACAAGAAAAATACTTTTCATTAGACTTTTCTTTATTACCCAAAAAGATACAATGTAACTAAATGGGACACTCCTGCTGAAAAACTATAGCATATGGTGCAATTTAATTTTTTATAATTTTCAAATTCATTCAAGATATTGTTTCCAAGAGCATCATTCTTGTTATTACAACAAATTCACATCTCTTTTAGCCAGATAAATAAAATGTTTAATGTTTAAATCCAAATGTTGGCAAGGTTCAAAAATAAATGTGTCCTCACAGCCTCATTTTCATTCAGACCAAATTAAATATAAATGTGATAAGCCAAGTACTCACATGTCCAACAGTGTGGACAGAACTGATTTTGCAATCCGAGTTGAGTAAGCCCATAGCCTCAGGATTGGGGTATTCTCCTTCCTCCAGTACATACATGTTCTCAGTGAACTGTGGCCCGTCAAACACCACCCAGCTTCAAGCAAAGACATGCACAGAGAAATGCATCAGTATTTTGAAACACTATCCATATCCTGTTGATTATTTTGAGAAAAGCACTCTAGGATTTTCTTTGATAGCACTGGGTTCTCACTTTCCAGCCAAAACCTTGCAGGACATGGGATGGAAGTCCTCAGGCAGGAATGCCACACTTTCATCTAAGGTCTGTACTGTTCCTTGGAACCCCGGCTCAGCGAACAACTGCACCTGAGAACAACAGAGGTAGAGAATTTTATCACAACATCAAATGAATGATGCATCAAAAACGGTGCTTCTTGCGTTTGTGGTCTGACGCAGTGGAATGAAAAGCCTGGTGTGACTGCCCATTAACGGATTAATTAATTCAGATTCACAATCAATGCAAAAGATGTGTATAACATGTGCAAATTCCATAAGGAACAATAACAGAAATTTGCGTAAGTCCATTAAACTCACCTTATATCTGGACAGTCCTTCGGCCTGATCCTGCGACAATAAATAAAATATAAGATGCCATGGGAATACAAATTAAAGCATGGTTTTATTACGTAACAATGTAACTGTAACATTGCAAAAATAAGGCAGATATTGCAGATAATGATTACCAAAACCACAGGCTGAAGAGACAAGATCTTGAAGTTGTGTGCTCCCCAATCCTCTGGATTGCCGTAGAGACCCTTCTCTAACACATACAGCTCACCTGAGAAGCGCTCCTTCTCGAATGCTATCCACCTGTTCAGTCAGATGTTAGAGAGATTCACTGACGGGCTTACTTTTTAACCCACCAGATCTAGGACCTGATGTAAAAAAAAGTTTGAGTACATCCAAAAAAGGCATTGAAATAAGGGTTGCACTTTATTTTACAGTATGTGCACTTTTAGAGGTAGATTCAGGGTTAGTACCTAGTAATTACCCAGTTATTATTATAATAAGTACATAGTACGTACATGGGGAACAGGAATGTGAAATAAAGAGCTACCAAAATGTGCTTACACAATTTTCCATGCACATATCGTAATTTATGAAAAATAAACAGTGTAAATATCTGCCCACTGTCATATGCAGATGAGGATATGTATAGTAAAACTAGGCCTTGTAAGCTCCATATATGCTTATTTTGGGGAGGAGACGGGGTGGAGATGCATGTAAGCACACTATTCCACCTACTGGGTTTTATAAATGGAATTTTGTGCAGGTTCTGGCGTATGCATGGCTTTATAGATCCGAAAATCTTTGTGCGTACCCACACTTTTAGAATGAAATCTACGTAAATATATATATGTACGGTATATACACAAGGACAAAAACTTCACATACAATAAGGAATATATGGACAGTTGAATGAATCAGTCTCAGACAGTAAGCAAAATGTCACATACTAATTTCAAAAAATAAATCACAAGTTCAAAGTATACAAAAATATCTGTAACTGATACATAAAAGAGACACAATGACATGTGAATCAGTGTTAATATGAACACTATTGTTTTACTCATCTCATAATTTCATTGAAGTACTGTATCTTATCAAAATCACACCTTTGACACTGATGCTACAGTGACACGTGTTCTAGAGAGAGGAGTTTTATGTGTCTGTTGCATGTGAACAAGAGGAGAGAGAGACAGGGGTTCTGGGTGTGTTAGCAACACCATGACTAAACTTTTTGTTTAAAAAAGACATCTAGAGTACGAGTCTGCCTCAGGATATATGACACCACACACTCATGTGCCACTCCTTTAATTAACACCAGAGCAGGTATGAACTTAAACCAGGAAACAGCTTTAAAACAACATTTATCAGTTACAGAGTGAATTATACAGCTGTAGTCCAAAAATTGCTTTCAGATTTAGTTTATAGACCTTACAGAACTAGCTGATGATGGATTAGCTGACAAAATCATGGTCCATTAATCATAAAATATTCACACACTACTGTTAAAAAAAAGTTTGGGGTCGGTAAGATTTCTTTTTTGTTTTTAAGGCTGCATTTATTTGATAATAACAACAGTAAAACAGTATTGTGAAATATTATAGGTTATAATTGTTTTCTATTTTTAATATATTTTAAAATGTAATTTATTCCTGAGATGGCAATGCTGAATTTTCAACATCATTAATCCAGTCTTCAGTGTGACATGATCCTTCAGAAATCATTCTAATATGCTGATTTGCTGCTCAAGAAATATTTCTTATCATCAATGTTAAAACCAGTTCTGTCATGACAATTCATGACGAAGGGTTTGGCATGGTAATGGATATGACAATGTTGATATGTTTGGTCTTGGTAAAATAGATCTGCTACGCTGCTGTTGCTGCTTTTATTGCTGCTGCAGAGCAAATACTGCCAATCCATACACGACACGCTGCTGTGCTGCAGACATGCTGCTCCTGTACAATATAGCGTACATGAATTACCCGTAGCAGATCTATACAGGTGGAGCTGGGGAAGGTGGATGGTTTCTGAAAGCGAACTGCACTGCTAAGGCAAAAGCTATCCAAGTATTTTGAAATTGGAGCACGCAATGCTCAAGCTCAGGAGTCTTTCATAAATAGAAAGTTCAAAAGAACAGTATATTTGAAACAGAAAACTTTTGTACATTATAAATGTTTTTACTCTGTCACTTTTTATTAATATAATAATTAATATAATCAAAATAATAGTATTTTTGTCTGATTTCTAAATATATTTTGCTTCAAAGCAGAGTTTGTAATGTTTTGATTCATCAAATTGGTTTGTTTGGTTCATGACTCTGTATTGTAATTTTCTTTTAATCCTAATGAACAAAACAACTGAGAATATACTGCCAGAACCAAGGCTGCTAAAAATGTGAGTGGTGACTTTTACATTCCTGAACAATGAGTTAAATAATGACAGAATTATCATTTTTGACTTAACTACTGCAATTTTATCTGTTAGCAGCTGCCTACAAGAGCCAATAAAAATTTCACTCACAGATTTATAGCCATATTAAAGGGCAAAGGTTATGAAAGAAAGGAAGAAAAAGAGAGAGTGATGTCTGAAGTAGGGAGTTTAGATGTAGATAAAGCTGAAGGAGCAAACAGACACTCACACTCCAGAGAGGACTTCCACTGATTGTGTCTTTATGCCGAAGCCAGTGGCTTCCATACTGATGACAGGTTCCAGCAGGTCCACATTCATCCCTCTCTCATTGAAATCCCGCTCACTGAACATTCTCACGTGAGGAGTGATGAAATCCTACAGAAGGACACAAAACCACGAAATGACAGATAACATGAGTTTAAGTCAGAAAAACACAGGGCTACACAGAGTTTATTAATGTGAGGAAGTTATATTTTACATTGTTTATTTTATATTAATCTCTTAATCTTGATCTCTTTTGGTTCATAAATGGTCTCTGTGTACATACTGCTAACACAGGACGTATAGAGAGGAACCTCTCTTCCAGTCCTCCCCAGTCAGTGAAGTCTGCATACTCTCCTTCCTCCAGAAGATACTGGCGCCCTTCGAATCCTGGCGCAGAGTATCCTACCCAGCTATGTAGGAACAATAACATGAATCACTGTCAGAGCCAGCTAAAGGCAATAAACCAGCAAGAATCGAATATATGTGTAGATCTGCAGACTTTCTGCAAAAACCAAATCCTACAACATCAGTCTTACTGTCAAAAAAAGTACACTCACAGGCCACTCAGGATCTTCAATGAGCCGACAGAACAGAGTCTCTTTCTACTGGTGGCGTCAGGACTCTCAGTCTCCTCTTCTTCATTCTTCTTTTTCTCCTCTTCTTCATCAAAGTTGTAAATGTTCCCTTCAATCTCCATGTACTCCCCTTGGAACATTGGATTTTCAAAAAGTACTGCCTAATTTCAGACAGAGAGAAAAACACTTAACTTTCTGCAAAATAACTTCCAGTCAAAAACATGGAGCAACATGAACATTTTAAGCAAGTTGTAGCAGTTCAAGATATCTGTTTAGTGCATGTTTACATTGATAAATGAGTAACACTTGGGTTCATTAGTTAAATACATTAGATAACATGAACTAATAATGAACTGCACTTATACAGCATTTATTAGTCATTTGCCAATACATTATCAAAATCTTTTTAACATTAGTTAATGCACTGTGAACTAAAATGAACAAACAATGAACAACTGTATTTTCATTAACTAACGTTAACAAAGATTAGTAAATACGGTAACAAATTAACTAATGTTTAACTAATGAACCTTATTGTAAAGTGTTACCGATAAATGATTAATAAATAGGACAGAAATACAGATGCAATAACGCATCCTGTGTGAATAGCCCTCAACACACCATCCCAGAATATGACCTAATGAAACACTCTGAGACTTCTGTATTTTCATACAGTAAAATACATGACATGCTCAAAGTTTGCCTGGGGTTTGTTTATGTGTGTGCGTACACTTGTAAGCAGAATTTTCAGAAATCTGGTAATTCTTCCTCCAGAGTCGGTGAGCCTCAAGGCCTGTATACTACACTCAGACTTTAGAAATGTCAGGAACTTTGTCAAATAAAGCCTTGAGAACCTTTGAGGCACATTTCACACAAACTAACCCAGCTTCCTTAGTCCATTATATCCTCTTTTACTGCTTCTTATAAGTAATATTTTGATGCAATTAAATCATTATGGGATCACATGCCTCTGCTGTGAGATACATGTACTGCCAAAGTTTAGACTGCAACTAACTGTAGTTTGAAAGTCAGACACAATGCTGCTGTTTTTTCACGGCTCAGAAATCAAAAGAACAAATGCTGGCAAATAACAAGCATAAACCCCGCCTCTGGGCATGCTCAGTCTGGTCTAGACTACCTGCACCAACAGGTACATTTAATTCCAGGCTGTCCAGAAAGTCTTTCACCAAATAAAAGTGCAAAATCAGTCTTTAGTCATTACATTTTTCTCAGTGAACTACACCTATTGGCACGGACAGTGTTCAATGAGATTTAACATATACAGCTTATACAGCTTACCTTAACTTCATTGGGATTTTCCACCTTAATTTCACCCTGTGAAAAGCATAAGGAACAATTTTATATGAATCTCTGTGCATATATTTTGTTTATAAATGATAAAGATAGAATGGCATGAGTGGTATGTAATTACCATTTTCAAGGGCCGCAGGGATCCGACAAATGGGGTGGGAAAACCCCAGTCCTGAGGGCAGGGATAAACTCCTTCCTCCAAAACAGCCAAAAGACCCTGGAAACCTGGGTCACTAAAGACCATCCATCTACAAACACACAACTTCAGTAAGAATAGCTCTAACAGGATTTTTTAAAAAACAGTTTTAAGTATTGTGGTAACTTTCATTTTGTAAATTAAAAACATGCCAAGGCAGAAAAAAAAATATTTTGAAAATGTCATCTCCATCCAACATGCAACAACAAGAAAACAACATTCCATTCAGACACAAAGTCTCTTTCTCTCTCAAAGTCTCTTAACTCATCATAGGTCACATGCTTTAACCTCAAAACATTCTACTTGATCATGCAGTGAGGACAAATATGAGGCTTGTGTCCTTCATCTCTCATTTTAGCTTCGAGAGATCAAAGTTTTGCTCCCACATACTACTGTTCAAAAGTTTGCGGTCAGTAGGATTTTTGAAAGAAAGAAATTCATACTTTAATTAAGCAAGGCAGCATTAAATTGATCAAGTGACAGTAAGGAGATTTATAATATTACAAAAGATTTCTATGTTTGTTTTTTTTTGTTTTTTTTTCTATTCATCAAAGACTCATACACACAAATTTTGAACAGCACAACAGATTTCAACATTGATAAAAAAAAAAATAATAATGTTTTTGAACAACAAATCGGCATATTATAAATATTTTTGAAAAATCATGTGACTGGAATAAAGGCTGCAAAAAATTCAGCTTTAAATATATTAAAATGAAAATAGTGTAATAATATTGCACAATATCATTGTTTTTACTGTATTCTTGGTCAAATAATTGCAGCCTTTGCGAATATAAGACACATTGAAAAAAAAAACTTTCAGATCCCATATAAGCAGGTGTCGGCATTTATTTAAGATCATAAGCTTGCTTACACTCCACTGTGGACTTTAATGGACCCAGTATTCTGAGGAATACCAAATGAACAGGTTTCTATGGTGTCATCGCAGAATGAAGACATTCGGCCCATCCCATTCAGCTCCGTGAACAGGTCTATTTTTGGTAAGCTGTAGTCCTGAGAGGTAAATATCAATGCAAATCAAGGATCAAAGCATGCACGTTAGTGTTTCATTTGCATTTTTCAATGCATGTTATACTTTTTATTCAAGAGACTCTGGGTAATTTTACTGATTAGTCAGAGTACTGAGGTCAAATGTTGATGCACGTGACTCAAGATTTTAGACTTACCCTTAATGCAAGCCTAATAGAGCCAATAACCATGGGCGTAGTTGGAAGTGGTAAGCCGTTTGGCCCCACCTCCTCACTGGGCTCTGTCTCCGCCCACTCATTTGCTAAGTCTACTGGCCCCTCCTCCAGTGCGATGGATCGGCCCTGAAAGCCTGGCTTTTCATACAGCAGCCAGCTAAAACGGGACAAAACAGGAAATATTAGCAAACTTGCAAATTAAATTGTCACGAGATTTGTCACATTCTGAAGAGAGGAAGTGATTGTTCTTACCATCCTCTGATGACCTTAACGGAAATGAGTGGAGAGAGTTTAAGAGAGGTTGCATCCTCAACGTCTCTGAACACCTCGTATGCCTCTCCTCCAAAATTAGGTTGTTGGTATATAACAATCTGCAAGCAAAAATATTTAGACACTCTCATTTTCCCTTGCTTATTTGAAGTACTGTAAGAGCGGATAATGAACTGAAAAGTAACAATAAACTAGTTGTGCTAAAATATATACTAAATAAATTTACTACTATAAATATTATAAATTATGATCAATTTTGTATAGATTAGTATCTTAGTTTTGCAATACCTTTCCAGGGCGTCTGTGGAAACCTCTGACACCTGATGTCTAGAAATCAAAAACAAATTGTTTTATGTTCAAACATATTTCCATTATAAACTTAAGAAAATTAGGACATTTTTTAAAATTACTTTGAGAGAATGACTGGACCTTTGTTTAAAAACAACACAGCTCTCTAAGGTACTGTGATCAGTGGTACCTATAAAAACAAATTGAAGCCTAGAGGGCTTAGCATTCCTCTTAAATACAGAACAACAAAAGTTCCACTGATAAAAGACCAGGCAGGTACAGACAACCTAAGAAGTTTCAAAGGTGAAGTAGCGAATAAACTATAAACAAATGCTTTAAACACATTAAAGGGATTGTTCAAAAAATGAAAACTCTTTAAAATATCTTCTTTTGTGTTCAACAGAAGAAAGAAACTCATACAGGTTTGGAACAACATGAGGGTGAGTAAATGATGAAAATTTTTTGGGTTGAACTATCCCTTTAAGCACTAGAATATGTAGCACATGCTGTTTACTATAAGCAAGCCAAAGCTTAAAATGAGAGGACTTTTAGAGCTCCTATGTATTCCTCATGGGAGACTTTTTGAAACAGTGGATATTCTGTATTAAGAATCTCTCTACTACCTCTGCATAAGTTGGTGAGAGGCTGGTGGGTGTGAGCAGTGGAATCGGTTGAGTGCTGTTGGATGGAGATGTTAATCCCGATATGCCTTGCAGTCCCATGTTTGAATTAAATGTGCTGGAGGTAAGACCGATATCCAGTGCAGGAAGAGAGCTAGTGTCAGGCCTTTGTTGGCTTACTGTGTTGGATTCTTTGCCCTTATTCATGTATTTCTCCAATAAGTCAGGCAGCTTGACTTCTGAGAAAGTTGGAGGAGGAGGAGGTGACGATGGGCTCTTTACTGAATCACCAAGCCCTTCCCTTGGAGCTACGACAGCATGGGACAGCGGTATGCCCTTCTGCTCTCCTGAGGTTGGCACCACCACTGGTGGTGGCGTTATGGGGGACTGAATGCCATTAATGAGAGAGCTTGGTTCATTTCTTGCTTTTCTTGACGTGTTTGGCGATTTCACGAGGTTTGAGATTATTGACATTCTTTCCAACCTTGAAGACAGTTTTCCAGAGCCTTCAGTGATTTGTTTTTCTCCATCATTTTTCTCCTCAGTGACAGTAAGCTTATTACCTTTGTCTTTTTCCCGTCTAGATGAAATACCTTTATAAAGCAGGCTGTTCTCAGCACGTTTGGACATTGGGTTGGTTTTTGCCTCATCATTTTTCTTCTTAATAATCATGGCTGGAGAGGGGTCTTTGGGTCCTGCAGTTTTTCTTGTCCCAAACTGGAACTGTTCTGGGTCAAGTATCTTCTCAAAGTGATCCTCTTTAATGGCCGGCATGGCAAAAGATGGCGACGGCATCTTGTTCTGCCCATGTTTTCTTGGTGGCAAAGAGAAAGGGGAGCAGTTCTCTTTAATGTTACGAATGAAATCATCAAAGTCATAAGAAGTGTCGAGCTGATTGTCATCACTTGCAGAACAATCCATACGTCTCTCGGTTTTCTTTTTTTCAAAACTTTGGTCAACGTCTAACCAACTAGATGGTGCCTTGTTATTTTGTGAAAGGCTTTTGGGGTCCAAAGGAAGATTCTGAGATGTAAATTGTTGAACGCTGTGGTCAGATGGTGGTTTCAGCTTTTGCAAGTTTGTAGCTGGTAGTTTATCTTTAGTCTTCATAAAATCCGTGAATTTCTGGTTGGACTCTGTATTTTTAATTCGGACCTCACTCTTCCTGTCCACTTTGTGAATCAGTTTATCTGGTATTTTTTTAACTGATGGAAGTTGCTGCTCTGAAGTCTGATCACCTTTTTGAACAGGTTCTGGTTTAGAAGCAGCCTCTGGAATCGTGATGACTGCCACTGCTGTCTCATCAACTTGCTTTAATGTATTTGATTCATTCTGTTTGACACACTCTGGGTTTGTTTTATTTGAGTCTTCATTCTGAACCGGTTTCTCTAATACTTTGCATTTACCACTTTCTTTATTTTTAACCTTTTCATCTAGTTGTGTAGTTGGTTGTTTCAAATCTGAACTCAGAGCATTTTTCACGCTGTGCTCGCTGGTCTCGGTCTTCTGGGTTGTCTCAGATGAATTCTTTGAATTGACTGGAATGATTTGATCCTGAGAAGAGCCAGACTTCTCCATACCTTGAGTGTTCACATTACTGGTTGTCTCTTTCTGAAACCCAACAAGAGACTTCTCTTTGACAATATCTGGCAGCTCATTGGACACAACCTGCACATGTAATTCTGTTGAAACAGGCATGTTTGATTCTGTCTTTCGTTTTATGAATTGTAAATCTTTTTCTGAAAGAGATGCATCCAGTTTGTCTTTGGTTTCAGCAGCACCAGATTTTTCATGCTTCATTTCAGAAGAGGCTTTTGATTGTTTAGCTGTCTTGGGTAATATAGAAATTACATCTGTCTTAGAATGAGCACATGTCTCTTCCTCGAAACCAGGACACTTCTCTTTGACAACATCTGACCGCTTATCTGGCATAGTCGGGACATGTGACTCTGATGAAACTGGTAAATTTGATTCAGTCTGACATTTTATGGTTTGTACATTGTTGTTTTCTGAAAGCGACACATCCACTTTGACTTTGGTTTCAGCACAAGTTTTTTCACCCTTTGTTTTAGAAGTGGCTTTTGATTGTTTACAAATATCTTGAATACTCAGATCATTGGTTGTGTAATGGCCCATCTCAGGTATTAAGGAAATGTCATCTTCCTTGGTAAGGTCACACCTCTCTTTCTTGAACCCAGCAAGCGGCTTCACATGAACTGATTGCTTATCTCGTACATCCTGGACATGTGGGTCTGTTGAAATTGGTAGATTTGACTCTGTCTGATGTTGCTTGGAGTATGAATCATTCTTTTCTGAAAGCGACACATCCAATGTGATTTTAGTATCAGTGGCACCAGATTTTCCACCACTCGTTTCAGAAGATGCTTTTGATTGTTTAGCCGTCTTGGATATTGGAGAAATTTCATCTGCTGTAGCAAAAGCACGTGTCTTTTTCTCAAACTCGACAATATCCTTTTCTTTAGCCATGTCTGACTGATTATCTGATACAACTGACACATGTGGGTCTGATAAAACTGATATATTTGATTCTATCTGTTGATTGGTTTGTAAATCGTTGTTTTTTGAAAGTGACACATCTGGTGTGACTTTGGTCTCAGCAGCATCAAAATTTTCACTCTCCGTTTCAGAAATAGCTTTTGATTGTGTAAAAATATTTTCTCCTGTATCAGATTTCAGAGCAGCTGTGGGTGTAATGGACAAATTTGTCATCTTCTCACATTTCTCTATTTTTGAATCTGAAGTTGCAGTTGGCTCTGCCTTCCTAAAATCTTTCTTCGGTTTAAGTTTAGTGGGACTTTTGAGATGTGGTGTTGCTGACTGTAAATCACCCACAACCTTAACAGGGCTTTTTAATTTGAGCTCTGGTGATACTTTGGCTGCAGCATTCCCAGTGGCTTGATCACGTTTGGACAACTTGCCATTACTGACAGGACCGTTAGTCGGTGATGACTCATTTCTCTCTGGCTTGGTAAGTGGCAGAGAGGCTGGTTCATATGACTCACTCTCTCCGCGGGCAACTTCTTCATCTGAGGGCTGTTTCTGAGGACCCGGTGGTGTCATTTGAGGCAGCTTCCTTCCTGTTGGTGACACATCAGTCACAAATTTTTTTGGACTCTTTGGCCCGCTTAGCTGGGTTTCGTTTCCTGGCTTCTCCTTTTCAGTGTTCTGCTCTGATTGGTCCATGCCAGTCACTGAGGAAGAGAGTTTTGCCTGGGTTTTGCTGCCAGTGTCACCTGATTTGACTTTACTCTTTGGATAAGAAACAGTACTCTTTGATGTTGGACTTCTGTCACTGACAATTGTCGGTAGTGTTTTTGATTTTTGGATATCTTTACCTGCTTTAAATACAGTGTTAAGCTTTGTTGAACCAAAATTCTCCAGTGAAGTAGGGGAGGATGGGGATTTATCATCAGAAAGTGAATTCTTTAGACTTCTTTCTCTTTTAGGCTTTGAAATAGTGTCCTGTTCTTTAGTGGGTTGAGACGTTTTTGCCATTAGTGATGCATCCAAAACATCTCTCTCTTCCATTCTCTTTGTCGGTGACATTTTCTGCTCTGGGCTAATTAATCCTGCCTCATTCTGACGTTTGGTGGACATCTGTTTTTCAGATTCTGTAGACACACTGTACACTGTGACAACCTCCACCACCTTCTTTGGTTTTGGTTGAACCTCTGGTCCAGTTTTCTTAGGAATTTTTGTCTTGGTGTCAGTTTTACTGAGTGTAACAGATTGGTCTTTTTCTGTTGGAGACCTGATCTCTTTTTGGTCTGTCTGCTTCTGCGAGAGTCTCCGTACAGGAGTCACTTCTGTCTTTGATGCCTCAGAGAGGCTTTTAATGCGAGACATTACAGCTTTTGTTTTAGGGGCAACTTGTGGTGGAGGGCTCTTCGCTTTAATTCCCCCATTTGGTCCACTTGCAGCTCTGTCTGTGCGCTTGGATGGCACAGATGAGTTTTGATGACTGCCCATCACACTATTAAAGGGTACTTTATTAATTGGCATTTCTGGGAAATCAGTAGGGTCTCTATTCTCAGTTGAAAGTTCAAAGGGGCTCTCTACATCCTCATCGAGAAGCTGCTCTTGCACGAAAACAGCACAATCTCCTACTGACTCATTTCTATGTTGGTTGGACTGCGTGACATTCACACTTTTGGAATTTGGTAATCTGGAAAGACAAAGGCAACAGCAATGTTAAGAGACAGGTATGGGAGGATTCATGCATTCATATTCTTTCAACAGAATGCATCACATTAATAAGAGATAATTTGAATTCTCCAAGCGTGAAAGAACTCTCCAATTTTAAATTATTTCAGTTCAATTCTTATGAACATGTTTGATCACATTTTAACCTTGGCATCATCATTGCACACAACTTTAACGGCTTACACTTTTAACCATGACACAGAATGATGTCTATTAATTGCGTAGACTTTTAAGATTACTCAGCTGAAAAGGGCAGATTAATCACGGGTGAACTTGCAAAAAATTATTCAGGTAAATTTATTTTATGTGAATTACTGATAGAGACAAACAAAAGTTGCTGCAGAAACCCAAGCAATCCTTATCTTGACAGTAATTCACATGCACCTAATTTCCATTGAATGGATTATCATTTACTTTTATCACAGCTGTACATAACAATGGTGAGTACAATTTAATAAAGAAATTAATATATTTATTCAGCAAGAACAAATTAAATTGATCAAAAGTGAAAACATTTATATAGTTAAAAATTATTTTTATTTCAAATAAATACAGTTCTTTTGAACTTTCATCTTGGTTTCCTCAAAAAAATATTAAACGGCACAACTGATTTCAACAATAAATATTTCTTGAGCAGCAAATCACCATTTTAGAATGATTTATTAAAGATTTATTGGAGTAATGGCTGCTGAAAATACAGCTTTGCCATCACATTAATAAATTACATTTTAAACTACATAATAAAAAACTTATTTTAAATTATAATATTGTAAAATTTTACTGTTTAATTGTGTGCATTGCAGGCATGAAAGACTTATTTCAAAAACATTAAAAAAAAATCTTATGACCCATTATGTGTGTATATATGTATATATACACACACACAGAGAAACCTAAATCTATGGAAAGATCTGAGAGTCATTGTTCATCCCATACTCAAAATCATGGGAACGCAAGTGTCATATTGCACACAGTCATCTGCACTGTACAGACTGAACAAAGGCCTCGCTGCTCAGTAACCCAACACAGACACACAAACACAACGCAACACAAGAGTACTTACATTTTCACCCTAACCTGCTGTACATTCTCCGTTATATCCAAGTTAGTCTCACTTTGGGTGTCAGTTTCAGCTTGTTCTTCCCCCTCTAGGCTTGATTGAGAACCAACAAACACTCTTTTAGCAAAGACTTTTTCGCTCTTTGACAGTTTCACGCTTCTGCGTTTCTCTTCATTGTTGTCAGCATGTCGGTGTTTAGGAGTAAGGCTCTCTTGAGTTTCCTCCTCTGGTGGTTCAGAGCTGTCTTTTAAAGCATGTAAGGTGATGTTGGCTGGCTCCGGAGCTCGAGAAGGACCAGCAGTGTTGCTGGCAGCTGCACCGAGAGCAGAATAACTCTCAGTTAGGCTGGCCAGAGCAGGTTCTGCAGAAGAAAGTGAGTCAGTAACGGAGCTCTCACTCCCCTCCTCTGTCAGGTGAGTTTCCGCCCACACGGCTCTATGTACTTGACCAGGTGAGGGAGAAGAAGATTGAGCTGACCTCTCCTCTGCCTCAGGGGAAATGGTGCTCGTTGGGGCACGAAGCTCATTGTTGCCTTCTTGATTGCTTAGTTTGCGTGATTTTCGTTTGGAGACGTTTTTCTTCCCCATGCTTTCAGTTACTGTCTGCTCTGCAGGCGGATTGTCGGAGGACGATGAGTTTCTAGATTGTGATCCCAGAGTCACCCCGACCAGCGCAGTGTAATTCCCGCCGCCTGTGATGGTGGGTTTCAAAACTGTCTTTTTGCTCTCCGTCCCACCTGAGGCAGCGGAAAACTTTGGCGTGTCAGGGGTGTGTATAGGGATGTCCGCACATTCCTTTATTGTTGTGTCTGTTGTCTCCTCTAGGTACACCTTGAGCTTCCTGTTCACTTCCTGTACCAGATGCTCAGTCTTCTTGTCACTGGAGGTCGCGACCCTGCTCACCTTGATCACTTCTACCTCTTTTACACTCTCTCGTCCACTACTGCTGCTGTCAGCAAAAGGCAAGTCTCCTCCATCTGCGACAACGGAGCCTATGCTACACACGCTGGGACTTCTGTTCCCTGGAACAAACACTGAATCCTCAATCTCTCTGTGTTGAGTCTGTCTCAGGTCCTCTGATCCTGTGTACTTGGTTGGGCTGTTTGCTTCTGGCGATAAATTCTCATCCCTGTCATCCGATGTGGTTCTGCTTTTTTTCTTCCGAATGAAAAAACTTCCAATACGATTGAAAACTCCACTCTTCTCCTCAGAACTCTGGGAGGACAAGAAAGGGAAAGACAGGTAAGAACACCAAAATAAAATCCAGATCTCAAATATTAAATAACTATTATTAAACTTAAGTACTTGAGGCTGTGCTGAAGGTGGTTACAGATTTTAAACATTAACAGCAATTTTAGTTCCAATGGGTAAATTATGATAAATGATCTTGATACAATGTGTAGGTGCTGTGTATTTCTGTATTATACTGCAAAATAAATCTTCTGAGTTGTGACATTTACTGATTTACAATTTACTTATTCAAAATATGCAAAGTAAAGAGTCACTGAATTGTTTGTATTCCCAGCAGTCTTGTTTTAGCATATTTATTCATTGGCTGGTAGATAAAAATCCCAAATCTATTGGATACTTATGCTTATTTCCCACATAGAAAAACATGGGTAGCTATGGTAACTAGTATTTGTTTTTTCCCCATGTGCCAGCAGTTCTTCCTTGATGATTATACCAATACAGGACAGCTTATCATACCTTATTGCTTCAATATCAGTTATTCATGATTACACACTCATATAGATATAAATGCTAGATAAAAAATTATGTAAAATGTCTCCGGAAAACTTGAGAAGTCCCAAAACCACCTCCTTACAATCCATGGATTTCAAAATGAACACGAGACCAACCCAGACATGGTGGGCACTTCAATATGAGTGATGCGCAAGAACATACAGTCACCAGAGAACAAGATAAAGGACCTCAACAGTACATTCAAGTCAGCGCAGAACCCTAATCAGACATTATACAGCCTCCAACAAAATATATAAAACTCTAAATATTATATTTTAAATGAATAGAATATAAAGATTGAAAAAAAACTGAATCATAAAACACATTTAATAGACAAACACAAGTACTTAATTTACAAGTAATTAAGTTTGGGGACATCTGCCCCATCTTTCATAAATATTGGCAGCGCCACGTTGACAAGAACATAAATTCCAGACTCCTGCGACAGTTATATGTTCTGAAAAAATCTGCATATAAAAAACAATTCGGAGCACCCGAGGTGAAATGACTAACCTCATACCTTGCCAATTTCCCGTTAATAATAGATGATCTTTTTCTCTACGGGGCAGTTCTCTCCTTTTTAACCTCCACCTACTAACTTGAGAGATGTCCGAATCGTAAATGAATCATTCTTTGGAGTCGATACTTTTGATGATTCGGTTCATAAAACAATTCATAAATCGGAATTGACTTCTTACTTTTGATTGCCAAAAAGAAAAGTTACAAACTAAAAAAAAAAAAAAAAAAACATAAGACCTAACTGAATGATAGTTGTACCAACATATGAACATGAAACGTTTTCAGCTGACGATGTAAATTAATTTTATTGTATTTGATTTGACTATGTTTTAAATCATGGCTGCAACATACCAAACTGAGAAACATTACATTACAATAAACCACATTAATATTCAAACCTAATCGAAAAAAACAATAAATAATTTGATAAAACGCAGCATTATACCACGCCATGACGTAAAGAATCATTGAATCATTTCGAACCAGCTCTTTTGAACGAAGTGTTCAAAAAACTGATTCACAGGGTCACTTATACTATAAAAAACTAGGACAAAGGCGGTGTCTCAAACCGACTCAACACCGAGTGTTGTCTACTAAGACAGCATTTTGTGCATCATAAACTTGCTCCGATTCAGCTCAGCAAGCGTTAAGAACCAAACAGCGATTTTGAAAAAAATGTACCGCGCATGCGAGAACACAAATCATGCTGTCTATGTAGGCACATCTCACTCTGTTTTTAGACAGTCAAAAACTCTCTCCAAACACCAAAAATAAACACAGACACTTTCCCTTAGCATTTTATCATTTTAAACAAAATAGCTGTCTCCTTACCATTTTGTCCAGCTGAGGGTGAGGACCGAGTTTGTGTATTGTTTTTCTTTTATAGGCTACAGTGTGTACCGAAATCAGGACGCAGAAATCATTGTAAGCAGTCCAAAGTTCTCAGCAATCAAATAGAGAAGAAACACACATCCGACAGGGTATTAATCCAGCTCTTTCCTCGATTACAATCAGAATACAGACCGTCTCATTCACTCGCTTGTTCAGTCGCAGACTGCTGAGCCGAAAAAATGACAGAACTTTTTGAAGTTGAAATCATTTTCTGTTTACTTTGACACCGCTCCAGGAGTAGTGCAGGTAAGTCAGCTCACTTTAGAGCTGTTGAGCAACTGGAAAAGTTAAACAACATTATTCATCCACAGTCAAAGTATGAAGACCGACCACATCCAAACAAACGCCACACCCTTCCTTTCTATCCAACGTGACTCTATACAGACCACTGACTGGGATAATAACACTAAATAATACTCCTAATAATAATAATAATAATTAAGTAACTTTATTAGCTATATGTAATTTATAATTAGAATACAATTGAATATCTTCAGTTTTACAGCTAATAAAAAGACCTTTACAACAATTACTTTACTGATTTATATGATTAATTTCTGTTTCTGTAACGTTATGTATCACTAGCATGAAGTGAAACTGCAGTGAATAAAACTGAATAAAAGGGATCTAATATATCATTATTACATTCTTATATCAAACAAACTTTGCAACTAAATGTAATAATGACACAGATATTTTTTTAACTTTTATTTAATTCTATTCACTGCAGTTTCACTTGATGCTAGTGATATATCCATAAAAACTGGATAGTTTGTTCGATCACAATCTAGGCATTGTGCTTTAATGGAGTATGGACTTAACTGAAAAAATATTCATTCATTTAAGTATTGCTTTGGATGATAAGCATATGCTAAATATGCTTACAAATAACTTTTAAAAAGGGAAGGTGTGTTCTTTGTTTGGAATCAGGTGGTTATCCATCGAAGGATAAAACCTTGAAGTTCTCTTTGTCATGGAAAACAGAAAGGCCAGCCTTCCTTAACACTCCTATTGGATTTTGTTTGACTTCACTGTTGTGTGACTTTGACTTAAGTTCTGTCAACTCAGAAGGTCAAACAGAACAGTCTAGTTTTTACAACTATCTGAGACACCCAGTCTAGAGCGGTGCAGGGAGGACATTCCCTTTGGGGTTTTATAATGGGGTTTTTCAGTTTCTAAGTAAAATAAATCCTTGTGGACTTGATGATACTTTGACGTTTTATTCTACAACATGAATTACACACACTCACACCCCAGACTGGCTTAGTTACTTTTTAGAAATATACGTATTCAACAATAAACATAACCGCTTCAAAATTCATGTTTTCAGTATGTGTGTGTGTGATTTACAGAATTTATAGAACAAAACCTCAAACATCGTCAAGTTATGTTTATCACATGCTACATTTTATAAATTAATTGAAAAACCCCATCGGGAAATCTTGAGGGAACCGGGGCAAGTTAGTCTTCCGAATTTTGACATCATCCCTGGATCACTCTATTTCAAATCTATTTAGGTAATGACCAACCTGACTAAACAGGACTTTGCATAGAATATCATAGAAACGTAAAGTACAGGGCGTATATGTGTTTTTCTGTGTTTGTATAACTAACAAATGGACGAACATGTGGACAAATTGACTTTTTAAAATTAAGTTAAAATGTATATATTTGTGTAAGGGAAAGTGTACACTTTAGATCCCTATGATATTGACAATTTATAAATTGATTTTGTGATGATATAGCCAATTTAACACTTAATTATATATTTATATAATGTTTAAATCATACTTCTATCCACATTTTTATGTTCTTTTGATGTCCATACATATTGTAGATCTACTGTATTGATGTCTATAATGTGTTCATTCAGTTATTCAGCCTGTGCTGCCCTCTGCAGGCTAAGGAGTTAAAGGTATAGTTCACCCAAAAATGAAAATTCTGTCATCATTTACTCATCCTTATGTTGTTCAAAACCTGTATGAGTTTCTATCTTCTGTGGAACACAAAAAAAGATATTTTGAAGAATGGTAAAAAGACAGTTGACAGAGTTGACTTCCATAGTATTTTTTTCCTATATATGAAAGTCAATGGCTACCATTCAACTGTCTGGTTACCAATATTCTTCAAAATATCTTCTTTTGTGTTCAACAGAAGATAGAAACTCATACAGGTTTCAAACAACATAAGGATGAGTAAATGATGACAGAATTTTCATTTTTGGGTGAACTATACCTTTAACAACATCTGATGCTGTTCAAGAGATGGTTAAATCATGAATGGAACTGAAACGGGTCAGTAAATAGGAAAACCAAATATAAATTACCTTAGCTTATATATAACTACTTAGTTCTCTAACATCAAACCATTTTTGTTAATAAATAGCCTACATTGATTATAAAATGTATGTTTAACACATTGAAGCTGTTTTTATTCACTAGTTGCTTTTTAAGTATTTTTTTTTACATTAAGTTAAACCATAGCACAAGAACACATGACTCAACCAAAGAGTCTTCTCTACAAAAACCATCTGTGCAGAATTAAAAAAGAACCACATAAAACAGCGAATACATTTCAGACAGATTCAGCGTCTGTTAGCGTTTGTTGTACAAGGAGCTGTGACTGCTGTAATCTGATCCTCTGATGAAAGTAGAGCAGGAGCTGCCCAAGGCTACAGCAAACTAGTCACAGCATAGGAAACCCAGTCAACTTCCTCTTCATTACAGTAAACTTTAGTGATGTAATCAAGATCAGTATGCTATTTTTGTTTAACAGGACAAAGTATAAAGAGAATTTTAATATCTATATATTCATGCAAGGAATCACCTCATGTGATTTCCATATCATGTCCACTTCACAAGATCCACAGCTTTAAAGTCAGACAGACAGAGACAGATAGAGCTAACTGGATCTACCTACCTTCCTGTGTTTACGAGTGGGAGAAGATGGGTCTGTAAGGGAGGCGAGATCTAGGCTTATTGTGGAACTAGCCCGAGAGCGGACAGGGGTGGGGCAGGTGTCGGTCATCACATAGTCCCCTGTTTGGATGCTCACCTCATCAAAACTCCTGTGGAACAGAGAAACAATTGTTACTGTAGTATGGAACGACTCCCAGATTTGCAATGGAGATGTAAAATATCAGTGCCAAAGACTGTAAGGGGGCTCTATAAGATTGTGTTTTGTTTTTCTGTATTATCTTGACAGATCATTTACAAATGGCTTTTCAATGCAATTAAAAGAAGATTTACAACAAAATCCTCTCTCATGTGAATCACATATAAAGAACATATTTAGGACACATTTTATCCCAAAATGAGGGGGAAAAGAAACTATAGGAAAATTTTATTATAGTGGATTATAATATTGTAGTGAAATATTATATTATAGTGATATATAGTATATCAGTGTTTTTTAATCAGCACATTTATACAGAAAACCAAGCACATAATATAAAAGTGAATTTATTGCATATATTTCTTGGATGAATGTGGTGTCATGGTCTTAGGTTGAGAATAAATATTTAAGTGCTGCAACAGCTATTGTCCTGCTCACTCTAATAGCAGTTGTGACACTACAACAACAGGACAAGGTTATCTTTTAGCATTCAAGTGCGATATGAAGAATTCATGGCAACAGCTAACAATAGATGAATTGTCACTGGCGTCTTTATACAGTACACAGCGTTCAGTTCACAAATTAAATTGTCATTCAGGTGTCATAGGGGCTTCCTGATGGAATAAAGCCCTCAGAAAAGAGTTCTCTATTCACTGTACTGCCATTTCTTAAGAAAATGAGTAACATTGGCTTCAAAAGTATAAAGTTAGAAAATCTTGTCTAGGTATTGTGCAAGTTTAACTATTGTGTAATTGAACCATTTTGCGACAAACTGTTTAACCACCAGGGAGCAGTCTAAGATTAGTTTTGATTACTCAAGTCTGCTATTGCCTTTTCCTTCACTTAGGCTTTAACAAAAATTGCATACTTCCCTACTATATAGTAGGTGAAAAACAGTATGCGATAAAAGAAGTATGTCCGAATTCACAGTACTCATAAAGGAGCAGGCAAAAGTACCTAAATTACCTGCTACTTCTGATGAGATTATGAAACGTGTATAAGATGATATTTCTCATATCTTTTTAGATAACTGGTATCAGTTAGGTTTGTTCAGTAGTTAGCCAGGTCTTCTCATGTAAATGGAAAACCTACTTAAAGTTGTTGTTCCACATTATTAAGCAAGTCAGAATCCTCATGTTATACGGGGAGGAAGAAGGATCTGTCTGGAGACGAAAAGCATGAAAGTTTGTGCAATGTCTTCCAAAAGGCATAAAAACAACAAATATTTTGCAAAAACTGAACAGAGATTATCAAACTGTCTAAAGATTTGTGAGTGACTTAGAGCGCAGAAGAACCCAGTCAGATGAAGGCTTATTAAGGGAAGTTTATGTCAAGTTTACAGTGTGTATAGAAATATATGCATTGTCCTGCATGAAAATCATTTTATATCAGAAGGCACAATCCTTCTTTTTTTACCATAGAATAAAATGGTCAGTTATAAACTCCACATATCATGCAGAAGTCATTTGTTTGATAGAAACTTCCCTTATTAGCCTTTATCTGACCAGGTTCTTCTGTGCCCTAAATCACTGACGAACTGACAGTTTGACAATCTCTATTCAGTTTTTGTAATATATTAGTTGTTTTTATGCCTTTTGCAAGACATTGCACTATTTCATGCTTTTTCATTTTTTTCTTGCTACCCATATGACATGAGGATTGTGATTTGTGACTTGCCTAATAATGTGGAGCAACCACTTTAAGAAGGGTTTCCATTTACCTAAGAAGACCTGGCTAACTACTTAACAAACCTGAAATAAAACAAACAAATGCTTTCTTCAAAAAACTAAAATCTGGATGTTCATTGTATGTCAGTAAGTGATTGATATGTCACTTGTATAATAATTTGGAACATGATGAATGAAAACTGTACAGGACATGGTACACTGACACAAATAAATACCCTTTGGAAATCATCATAGCTCTGTGACACAACTTTCATAGTGCTAGAAATATGAGGAAGATGCAGAAAATATTTGTATGCTTCCATCCTTTTTCTAGAGAACACACTATCTGAGTAAATAGCAAAAGCAAACTTCACAGCAGGAAGAAAACCTGTAACACCCATTCTGGGGGAAAAGAGAAAAATGTTCTTTGACAGGTTTGGGATAGAAAACGAAAGGCTTACAGATCCTCAGCTTGCGGCATGTCTGATCAGGCGGTTCTAACTCTTGACTCATCATATTAAAAGAGTTCACATTAAATCAACTGTGTGGGTGTCGCATGCAATAAATGGCTAATGGAATTCTGGTTTCTTAATCCGAACCGCCAGCCCTGCTTCTTCCTGCTAGTTTTAGACTTTCCAGGAATATTTTATTAAAAATCATGCTTTATATTGTGAATGACACCCATTTGTTTAGCTATGACTCAAATAAAAGAGTTCATTCTTCAATTTCCTCTTTGACAGTTTGAGCCCTCCAGGCAAATACATGACCTGGCATGTGTGTCAGTATGGGAAGCCATGAACTCAGGGCTATGGATGCTGAAAGCAAACAACCTGAGATGCCTGCAGGTTTTCATATTTAATATGAATAAGCTCATATCCAGTTTAAGATTTTGTATCATCTACAGATATCCATGAGTATTCATTTCAGTGCTTTGTGAATTCTTTCATTGTGTACGTGACACATATACTGTCAATTTTCTCTTTTCAGTCGATTGATGACCCAATAACACAGATTCTGGATGTAAAATGAGATGAATCCAATTATATACTGTGATTCAATTGTGTGCAGCAATTTAAAACTTAAAAGTAATTGCTGATCTACTGTAACTTGACTCACATAGATGTGACTACGTTGACCTGTCACATGCAAAAAAGTGTTTGTCATTCTTACTGAATGATACAAGAATCCACCTGAACTATTAAAATTGGTTTTGGTTAATAGAAATATTAGATGAAAAACTTTAAATCACAACTTAACTTGAGTTTTTGTTGCTGACATCTTAAATATTCAGCTAAAAAATTAAACCCTGTCTTATTTGGCTCGGTTTTGGGGTTTTGGAAGATTAGCACTAATACAGCAGTTCTGATCACCCAGTGTTATTCATGGATTTTGGAGGAAATGATTCAATAACACGACATTCAAACAATCAAACTTGGACTCTAAATCTGTAATCAAAGTGCTTTATGTTTTCATTACTTAGGACAATGCATTTGGGATGGTTGGGGTTATTTTTTTAAGCAAGCAAATATTTGTGAGTGCTTTGCACTTGTACAAAGATCCATAGCAAAGGCTACTCTTACTAAGGCCGCTGCCTGTAAGAAGCATTGGGCCACACCTGACTGTTACATAACACTGACATTCTGACCTAAATCCACACACATTCTGACCACCCCCCAAAGACATAGAAAACAGTCTGTGCTGCAAGTTTCTTGCAAGATAAAAGTGTGTGTGCGTATCCAGGTCATGTGTATATAAGGGTTTTGAGTGTGTGCTCACAATGAAATTCAATGCTTTTGTGTACAAGGTCCACATTTTATGTTCATGTTTACATTCATCTGAGAGAGTGTGCCTTTTGTTCTATATGTATTCTGTCATGGTTGAGTCTGAAATTACTAAATAAACACGTGTCAGCTCTTTTTTGACCCTAATGTATAAAGCAATATTCTTCAATACTTCCTACTTATTAAGGACTAGCACAAGGCCAAACACATTATTTAAAGTGATAGTTCACCAAAAGAATACAATTGTGTCTACATTTACTTAAGTTGTTACAGACCTATGGCTTTCTTCCATCAGTGGAACACAAAGGAAAGAAGAAATGTTGAAGAATGCGCTAATCTTCTTCAAATAGTGAAAGTAAATGATGAGCCAAGCTGTTAAACTTCAAAATGAAAAAAAAAAGCAGTATAAAAATATCATAATAGTAGCGTTATGTAACATGGATCCAGTGAAGCACAAAAACGACAGTTGAACGAAAACAAAGTCATTTAACGGTAATCCAGGTAAGTATAACACAAAACACGTCTTGACACAAACGAGAACAGACAAGAGAATGAGGGAGAACACAGGGAATATATCCAGGAGCACATGAGGAGTAATGAATGGGGCACAGGTGAATGACATTACACATAACACGCCACAGCTGAACTAAATGATTCTGACTAACTGATTTAACAAACTGATTATGATGGTGCAGGTAAACACAGAACCAATGAAGACTAGAGAAGTTACAAAACACAGAGTCTAAACAAATATACATGTAACAAGTAGTCCATATGGCAATGTATTCTGAAACCTTATGTCACTGTGTAAGGAACAGAGCCAAATTTAACTCATGTGAACCATTTGTGTTATATTTTTGTGTTGCTTTTTTGTCATTTGGAGCTCAAGTCCAGATCCCCATTCACAATCATTAAATGAAAAAAACCTCACTGTTATATTCTTTATTCTTTACTTATTTGTATTACACAAAAGAAAGAAAATTATACAAGTTTGGAATGACATAAAAGTGTATTTTCATTTTTGCGTGAATTATCCCTTTAACCCTTTGATGCATAATATGGGTCAAAAGTGACAGGACTGAGTTTTTTATTTTCTATATCTTTGCAAGAAATTAATTTTGTCATTCAGTATTCCAGGTATTCCTCAATCAACTTGTTTTTGATAATCACAAACCCTTATTTTGTTTTTTCCTTTCTTACTTTTTGAATAAAAATCATTTTTGTATCACTTCCCTTCTAATGCATAACATGGGTCTAAAATGACCTGTATTCATTCCCTATGTTGTTTCAATCATGTCTGAGTGTTTCTTTGCTGAATCTTTGAATTCTTTAAATATCTTGTATTTGATTTCCACAAATCATTATGTTTATTTTTCCTTTCTTACTTTTCAAACAGACAGTTTTTTACATCAATTTTACACATATGGTTAAAAAATGGCCCATTTAAAAACCTTTGATATTTACAAATTTTTGCAAGTAGGAGCATAACTTTTTTAACCACAGAAAATATTTGATATATTGTGAAAGATAACTGGATATAATACTTAAATGTTAGGCCGAGGTTACCTTGACCTTGAAATTGATTACTAGAGAGAAAGAGAAACATGTCAAATACTATTAGCTTGCTTGCTGTTGTTTTTGTTGTTTTTATTTTTTGTCATAAATCAATGCTATTGGTCACCCTTTACCTCTGTCAGTGTTCCTGAAAAGTAACAGTTTTGGACATACACAACATGGGTCGAGAGCCACACGCCTTCATTACATAAAAACAGTTTGTATACAGTGTCAAGTCCTTCAAGAGCATTACTGAAAATTCAGGAGACAGGATGTGTAAAATCATCCAAAGAAAGACAACAGGCCACAGAATGAAAACAAATGAAAAATACAATTTCATGGAAGAAATACTGATGGCCAGTAAGTTTTCTAAATGCACTCAATAATGGCAGGTGTTGCAAAAACTTTAAAAACAATTTTTGGACTGCAGATTAAATTCTTGAATGACAGCAAGTCAAGACTCCCTACTTTTAACATTATTTTATGTATCTGTTATATTGAAGAGACCTCTTTAAAGGTTATTGATTTACTTATATCCCTTTTAACACTTGAGCTTAACTGAGACTTGAGTGTTTGTAGACATTTTACAACCTCTTTTGTCAACATTGATTTATTGCAATATTGAGGTGATTTTTATTTATTTTGAAAATAAACGTGATTGTTCGCCTCACAAATCAACTGTTTCTTGTTTTTCATTTGTTTGTCTCTTATGTGTTGAGGACTAGTCTTTGAGCGTACATTCAGTATGAGTAAAATACTTCAGTACTGTTACAATCAGATCCTCTAAAACAAGTATTGAAATTGGGGACTTGCAACTTGTAATGGAGTCATTTTGACTGAATGGTATCTCTACGTTTATTGAAGAATGGTTTTTATGTATTCCTTACACCTTGAGTGGGTCAGTAGAGTGTGAGAAACAACAACCATAACAAAAAATGTAATTCTATGTGTTTATTTTGAAAGATGTGCATGAAAGCTTTTGACTCTTCCGTTAGATATTATACTGTGCTCTTCAATTGCACACTGTATATAATTTATAATATATATATAAATTATATATAAAGATCAAAATAAATTATGAGCATGCAACGTCATCATCAGTTAGTAAGACATGAAATTACAAAAAAGAACCAATAAATTTATGGCTAACACATGATGTACCACATGACAGGTATGTCATGTTTTAGCAGTAAATGATTTGCATACAGGTATGATGTTCATTTTATTCATCATCAGTATGTTTCACTAAGAATTTATGTTGTGTAGTTGCCATAGTAACTGTAGTTTCCGTAACCTTAACCCAAAATACCACTTCATTTTCACTTTGTGTTATATTTGTGTTATTTTTGATGACTAGAAACTAGTTTGGGACTGCTATCAGCTTCACCTTATACTGTTCATCAGTGTAAGCCATATTCTTAAAGTTGCGTGTATGTTAAATAAAGTTGGAAGGTACTTCTTGTATGTGTTAAAAAATTAGCTTGATTCAAATTCATAAAAATATGGGTTCCATGGCCAAACCAGTTCAGAACCACAGCTTTACACCTCTGCTTTCAGTCACTAGATTCAAAATGTGAGATGTTGAACTGTCACCAGGGCTGTTTTTTTCATTATTATTATTTCTAAAGAGCATTAATGGCTTTAAAAAACCAAAAGGTCTCACCCTTGTTTTTAATCTTGAGCTGCCTTTAAACAGAATGATGTGAAACTCGCATAACCTTTTATAATGATTTCATTTTAAGCACACACACACCCACACACCCTAAAATGTTAATCTAAAAATGGTTACGGTATTAAAACAATGTGGTCTGGTCGGTTTCACACCTTATATTGAAAACGTCAAATCAATCATTTTCACATTTAAATGATTTTTTTGTCCAAAAAACAAATATTTTTTGTGTGGTAATGGAGCGAAGAGGTTTGGTAAATGAAAATTTCTATTGTGGCAGATGGAAGGCCATGATAGGCTTTACTCAATACTAGCTGTCAGCTGTAGCTGTCATCATTTACGAATGATAAAAATGACAGGAAGCGAGAGAAGCTGTCACTATATAACATCAATCACTATGCATTCGGTGAGACACTTTCCAAGCACTTGTTTAGTCTCCACTTTATTTAATGATACCAAGGGTACTTGGAAAGATTTAAATTTTGTTAAACCTAATATGTCATTAATGTGTATGTCTTGGTTTTGGTCATTTGTGTCTGTGAATAACACTACTTGAATATATGTGTATATAGAAGGAAAGCCTAAGATATCTCTTTAGGGGAGTGGTAAGGTTAGAGTTAACAAGTTTAAAGGCGAATCATTGTAATAATGGTCATGGTAATACTAGTGATAACGCTGAAGGTTCGAGTCTTACTGATTTATTTAATTATATTATATAAATATTTAAATGGATTTATTAAAACATGGTCATACAATGGTACTTTTATTAGTGCAGATGGTTCCCTTTTGTTTAACAGTAATACGTCCAGTTCACCAGTTCGCCTCTTCACCTCTCGTCTCTAGTTCACCTCTTAGAACACCATTCTGTTACTTCTGTTACTAATCCACTCACAAACACCCGATACAAAAACAGTCAGTACTCTGACCCATCTACATATGTCTGTCAAATGTATGCATGGCTGAATTCCTAAGCCTTCCAAGATAATTCCTTTAAGTGCCTTTCCTGTAAACACACGTCTCCCTGTGTCTGCCTTCGTCTCCCTGGGATTATGTGTCTTTTAGAATGTTTCAATTTTTGGTTTTGAATTTCATGAGGTAAATGGATGTCTCAGAGTTTCTTCTAGGGATGTGGGTTTGATATCCCAACTAGAAGCGTATTTGATGCAAACTGCGCAGGATGAATTACATTGAATCCGAGCATCATGTGATGATCTCCTCTTACAGTAAATATAACTATTTTCTCTCAGGTGTTTTGGAAATCTTCTCCAAAATAACAGATGCTTTCAATCCAAGCACATATTTTTTGGTCTATAGCCCAGTATATAGGATTGTCACGAACAGAGGAGCTAAACTGAATATCTTTCCACCCTTGATAGATACATGATCAAGATTTGGACCTCAGTGACTATTCTGAATTTTGACTAAAATTTGTGGGGTGCCGTTCTTTTCAAATGATTATAGAATATGATATATAAAAATGACAACAATAACAACATTTTTCTTTATCCACCTTGTCATTAGTGATTTATTAATGAGTACAAATTACAGTTTGTGAGGTGTATAGAATGGGAATGAGTGGATTCTCATCTTAACATTATAAAAAGAAAGGTAACAAATCTGTTTAAGTGCTGCCAAACAATTAATTGAGATTAATCGAATCCAAAATAAAGGTTTGTGTTTACATAATATATGTGTGTTTACAGTGTGTATTTATATATACACAATAATTTTGTGTGTGTATATGTATATATATATATATTTTTAATATATTTTAAAAATGTTTAAATAATGATTTCTTTAAATAATCTCCTTACAATTGTTCTGAATAACTGCATTTGTATACTAAAAGGTATCTTTAAGCAATCTTTAAGCATGATTAGATTCAAGTGAAGCTGCCAGAGAATCATACATTGATGACAATACCGTACTTGTCGAAACAAACTTTATTTATTTGATTTTACACTGTTTCCATTTCAACCCCTTGGCATGGACCCCCCAAGAGCTTGAACACAATACCAGCCTCTAACAAATAGAGATCAATCAGATTTCTGTGAAATGTGTCTGGACCGGTTGAAACATCTATCAGTGAGCCTGTAAGTAATTTCTCTTAACACATCTTGAATTTTGAGAGCCTAGATATGCATCAGCCCTGTGCAAGTGTGCATTTCATATTCACATGCAGATACGACAAAAATATGCATGATAAGGGTAGAAATTACAAGATTAAAATATCAGTAGGAAGTTTTCACATCTTTATCAATAGGCAGCCAACTGCAACAAAAAGAGCCATAAATCACCAAAAGCATCAATTGCCTTTGCCAAAGCTTAAAATAACAAAGGAGAGCTTTTTAATGTGAGTGATATGCCAGACAATGAAAGCTGTTTTCTCATGTCTGTAAAAAGTTTTTCACTGGTTTTATAAGGAAGCTCTATTAAATTGCAGCTTATAGACTGATCACTTTGATATAGGCAGACATGTAAAAATACAAAAAACATTGTATGATATAAACTACAAGGAGTGATCAGCTTCTGAAAGAGTGATCAGCTTCTGTTTTATCTTGCTCACTGGGATATTTCCCAACCACTCATTGCACATTCCTACAGCATGAGTTTATGTGCTTATAGGAACATGCAGAGCTGCCCAAGACAAAGAGCTTTTCACACAAAAAGAGGGGTGAAAGTCAAGAGCACCCACCCTCCAGTACTTTTCACCAAGTTATTACAACTGATGAAGAACTGATGGTCTGTGATGATCATCTCTGGTAAACATATTAACCGTTTCATTGTCAGTGGCATGCAAACAAATGAACAATATAGGTCACATCCCCTTCTGTACATGTGTGAAATTTTCCTTAAAATAAAATGGTAACACTGTACAATAAGATTCTCTATATTAACATTGCTAAATGCAACTTATACTAATTAATCTAGCTTATACAGTATACATTTTTATCATTTAAATAGTATAAATTAACCTAAGCTAATGTATTTTTAAACAAGCGTGAATTAAAAAATGAATAAAAGTTAATAAAAGTTTTCATAGTTACTTTGAACTAATGCATTAATAAATGTTAACCTCATTGTAAAGTGTTAGCAGTAAAATGTATATTGAGATGCAGACAATGGGACTTCCCTTGATGCATTAAAAAAATTAAAAATCGAAACTAAAAGCTATCAATTGTAGTCAGGAATATAGTGTTTATTTTGTGTGTGTGTTGCCTTGGCAGCAAAAAATTCAAAGTAGAAACATGAGTCGTTCATCATGCCAAATCTGTAAAGAAACCCTAAATGTGTCTAT
Organism: Zacco platypus; assembly: GCA_038088235.1. NCBI lineage: Eukaryota > Metazoa > Chordata > Actinopteri > Cypriniformes > Xenocyprididae > Zacco > Zacco platypus. The sequence continues at coordinate 19,348,713 of CM076069.1, forward strand.
TAAACAACATAAAAATATAGGTGCTTCAAGCAAAAAGATTGTTTCATAAAAAACACTCAAGCTGTAAAACAATGGAAGAAGAAATATGAATAAGATGCTAAAAAATACATGCTAAAAACTTCATCTATGACTGTTCAGAGTGGAACAAATCCTTCTATTTTTGCTTTACAAAAGCATACAGTGTTGCACATCCAGATGTTTGCCAACCACAGTGAGTCACTGCTCATCCAGAGCTTACGAATACAAGCCTGTTTTAGAACAAATCTGGCAACACTAACAATTACTTTCTGATCTGTTCCAATCCATGCAGAATTTTCACTTAAAGGTGCAGTAAGCGATTTCTGAGAAACGCTGTTGATATTTGAAATCACCAAAACAAACACGCCCCTACCCAAAAGGATCACACCCCTATCTTGATATCGCCGCCCCCAAATTCACAAATACACTATAGGTCTGTTCGACTTTGCCTGGATGTAAACAATCGATGAGAGTAGGGGAGGAAACGGAGACATCAAGTTGTATACTTTCTGCTTCCCGTAGTGACGCTCACCCTGTGTTTGCATACTTTATCAAAGATGTGTATGTGAATTAAATGCGATATTTGTAAAATACACAGACATTTCAGAGTGGTTTTCATTCAATACTTTATGTGCTTTATACAGCGTCTGTTTGTTCAAGAATAAAGTTCAACATAAGCTAATAATATTTAAATTCCATTGAACTGGAGTCTATGTTTTTTATCAGATTAATTTTGATAAAAATGACACAATATAACATTGCAACTACATGAAAAGAGCTTTAACTGTTATAAAAAATACAGATTTGTGAACATTAGTGGAACTGAAAATGTCAGAATAAACACAAAACATATGTGATTGTTGTCAAGTGGTGAATCTGACCAATCATGAAACAGCTGAGCCCGTGCAGCAGCAGCTCTGGAGAAACTGCACCGACTGACAGAGCCGACCGCTCTCGAGGTACTTGTCATACCTCACAGTCACATGGTCTCGGTGCTGTCTCAAGTCGGACTAAATTTATAACCGACATGTACTGCTTCAAGTCAGCCACCTATTGGTTTGCGCAGGGCTGCATGAAGTCAAACAAGCCCTATGCAACACAGGCTTTCCCCCCCTAATGAGTTTATACACCACTTACTACTCATTGTCTATAAGTGTGTTTTGGTGCTTGGTCCAATCCTCTTTTAAAAGTGTTCAAATGCTTTCTGCACCTTTAAAACTTGGTTTTGATTTTGCAGATCTAATGTTTTTAGCAAATATAGTCAAACATACCGAAAACAGATTTTATGGACATTAACTATTTAAACAACTCATAAATCACCCAAATCACCAAACAAATTTTGAATGTATTTATTATATATTTTTCATATGGGCACATTTTGTTTTAAATTTTCTGATATTCAATAGGTTTGTGTGATGATTAGGTTTGGTTTTAGCAAATCTCTATAAAAAACAATGCTTCTAAAAGTTGTCGTCAGTAATACAGAAAAACCACCGTGTGTATGTAGAAATGTGTTCTGTTAGCATGTTTATGTCATGACAACAAAGCTTCCAGCGAATATCAATCATCATCATGAAGAGCTGGATTTCTCTCAACCCCCACCTGCCCGCAACACACACACACACACACACACACACACACACACACAGATATACGCCCTGCCCACAGGCAACTTTAACCATGCAGCTCACAGCAGCTCTTTCTAGTTTTAAACTGATCAGTGTTTCCACACAGACTTAGCATGGTCATAAACAGTTTGGCCTGACTTTTTAATACCCTGAAATGGCTAATGAACATGCTGTGAGTCACTTTACTTTCTCAAACTGTCAAAGCTGCCAACTGTAAATGTATACGTGTTTTTCATTTAATGTATGCAGTCCGCTTCTGTTGAGTGGGTGATCCTCAATCTTTTCTCTGATCACACTGCTTTTCAGAGGCTTTTGGTTCATTTAGTGTTTGATAGATGAATCCCAAAAAAAGCCTGATATTTGTGAAATCTACACACAACAATCCCCTTGAATTCATGTGAGCTAAATTAAAGGGACAGTTCACGCAAAAAATGAAAATTCTGTCATTAATTAACTACACATTAATTATCAGAACACAAATGAAGATCTTTTTGAGGAAATCTGAGGACTTTCTATCACTCCATAGACAGGTACGCAACTGACACTTTAACGATTCAACGATTGACTTGTGTACTTACACTATCCCAAATCTTTCCAAGAATTTTTAAATCCAGAGAAATAGGCAATTTTAACCAGGACATGGTCATTGACATCATACCCGCGTTACCCTTGGTTTCCAGTTTTATTTTGTAGAAACCATCGAAACACCAAAGAATATATTATGTGTTTAATTGCACAGGTGAGCAAAGGTTTGGATACATTAATCGACATAAAACTATTCATGTTATATAGCTCAACACAACAAGTTTTATTGTTTAAATTCTGTTTTCTTGAGTACCATGTTTGACCATGACTAATATTGATCTAGCTCACTGCAGTGTGCAACAAGTGTCTCATAATAGCCACCGAGCAAACACTACAACAACCTTCAACACACAAACGTATCTAATATGATAAACAAGCTGCTTTACCCCACATAAGCTTGACTGGAGAAAGCAGAAGCGGCGAGTGTGGCATAATAAAAGTTTGCGAGGCTTGTGTCACATACGTCTCTCATTGACAATCGCTCCAGCGGCCTCGTTCAGCTCCAACATCACTCGGCCCTGCTCTGCTTCATACCACAGTAATGTTAATAATCTCTTCTATGAACATGATTTCTGCTCGAGTCCCATCCCGATTCTCTTCCGCCAGCTGTAAACGTGAAGACAACACCTGCCATGATTCTGCGAAATAAAGGCGTAATCAAGCTACGCCTTTGTTTTGAATAAACAACCTCTAACGGTGAAAATTTTACATATTGCGCCTTTAATAATCACTGAGCAAATCAGATTATCAATCAATAAAATTAGTTATAAATCTACAGCTATTTCAGAAGTGTCAGTTCATAAAATCAGATTAAGCCACAGCAGTATAATACATATAATTGTCTCTATAAATAGACAAAGTCTATGTTTTGAAAATATTAGCTCATTAATGCTCTTTCTTCAGAAGGCTGTGACTCTACACTAGCAGGAAATTCTTGCCAGTCCTCTTCATCTGTAGTCAGTAATGGCTTTACTTCCTTTAATATTTGCCTTTAACAAATTACACACATCATAATCTATAATCAAATCAAATTAGGCTGCTATTCTGTCTCTCTTGCATCATCTGTTACGAGAGTGGGACGATACATCACTTATATCAGCCTACTTATTGAAGATTAAATACAAAACAAACTGGTTCTGTGGCAAGTGCAACAGGAAAAAAACCCTGGAAATTGTCTAGTCGAGTGTCGTTTGTCCAACTGAACCCATTTCTACTCCTGCAGTGATACTATTTTGCATATTCATATGAACATAAAATCATTTTAACAGGCTCATTGAACAGTGCCAGGTGTAGTGGAAAGTGGCATTAGCATGGAAAAGCATATCATAAATACTATTAAATGTGCAGAAATTGTTCATTATGGACACTAATAGTTATTTTTCGGTTACATGTTGTTATGCTTCCGTACATGTAATCGGGAAAGAAAAGACCACATAATTATGCAACAGATTTCTTTATTTGATGTACTAAAACAAAAGCGCACATGAGTCAATGAATCTAAAAAAGCACAAACTAATACAGGAAGAAACCTGCTATTGAAATACAAGGATGCCCCAGCCCAGTAAGCCAAAGGTGAGGGCCTAAACTAGTCAAGCAAAATCTTTCCACTTGAAAAAACAGAAGCATGTTTGTCTATTTAACGACATGTTCACTACATCAAATCAAACAAAGCTCCCCATCACACGTGATTACGCAAGTTGAAAATAAATCAGCAGTGGGATAATGAACAGTGCTGATTCTTGTCAGATTCTGCTTTTGTGTCCAAACCCTTGATTGTTCAACACAGACGAAGCCTCGCTAGAATTGTGGGAATAAAGAGTGTGTTGAACACTGACTCAGTGGAAGGCAACTAGTCTTTAGCAATTAGAAATATAGCAAATTGTGAAATCACAGAAACACTCATCCTGATCCGCTCAATACAGATCCAGCAGTGTTGTCAACCTGCTGAGTCTTTCTACTGTCTTTCCACTGTGTAATGGCATAATACAACCCTGAAATATATACAGGATGTCCTACTATTGTCTCCACTTACTACTGTACACATACTACATGGCAGTCTACAATGTCGCCATTTTAACAGATAAATCTGTCTAATTATATACACATCATATCACATCTAATTATATACACATATATAAAAAAGATATTATATATATATATATATATATATATATATATACACACACACACACACACACACACACAGTTGAACTCAAAAGTTTACATGCCCCTTGCAGAATATGCAAAAATGTTAATTGTTTTAACAAAATAAGAAGGATCATGAAAATTGCATGATATTTTTTGTTTAGTACTGTCCTGAATGAACTATTTCACATGTTTACATAAAGTCCACAAGACAAAAAAAAAATAGCTGAAGTTATAAAAAATGACCCCATTCATTACCTGGATGGTCCACGACTGTTTGTTTGTGTTGTGATGGCTGTTCATGAGTCCCTTGTTTGTCCTGAGCTCTGTTCTTCAGAAAAATCCTCCATGCAAATTATTTGATTTTCCAGCATCTTGTGCATATTTGAACCCTTTTCAGCAGTGACTACGTTTTTCGTATTTTATTGAAAGATCATATTTTTTCATTTAGTACTGCCCTTCTGATGCAACAGAATATACTTTCGTGTGGAGCATCAGTGAATGTTTGAACCTTTTTTAATAGTTGTGTTTGAGTCCCTCAGTTGTCCTCAGTGCGAAAAGATAGATCTCAAAGACATACAGTCACTGAAAAGGGATCAAATATGCAAAAGATGCTGGAAAATCAAATAATTTTCTGGACAAGGAGTATTTTTCTGAAGAACAGACCTCAGGACAAACAAGGGACTCATGAACAGCCATCACAAAACAAACAAACAGTCGTGGATCATCCAGGTGAGGTAACAAACGGGGTCATTTTTTATAAATTCTATTTTTTTTTTTGTCTTGTGGACTTTATGTAAATGCATGTCATGTGAAATAGCGGTAACACTTTACAATAAGGTTCATTAGTTAACATTAGTTAACAACAATAGGTAACATGAACTAATAATAAACTGCACTTCTACAGCATTTATTAATCTTTGTTAATGCTAATTAATTACTATATTTATACTTTAAATACTATATATTTACTGTATTTTCATTAACTAATGTTAACGAAGATTAGTAAATACAGTAACAAATGTATTGCTCACAGTTAGTTCATGTTAGTTGATACATTAATTAATGTTTAGCTAATGATCCTTATTGTAAAGTGTTACTGAAATAGCTTATTCAGGACAGTATTAAATAAAATATAACATGCAATTTTCAAGATCCTTCTTATTTTGTTAAAATGATTATCATTCTTGCATATTCTGCAAGGGGTATGTAAACTTTTGAGCTCAAATATATAATTATTATATTATTTGGCCTATTTAGGACCATGTTGTTTGTTTATAAGTGCCTGATAGGTTGGTCTCAGATTACTTATCTAATCTTTTCTCTTACCATCAGACCTTAAGGTCACACTCTGTTGCTGTCAGTACAAGACACGCCTAAAATTTAAGATTGATCGTGCATTTTCAGTGGCAGGACACCGGTTGTGGAATAACTTGCCTTTGTGCTTAAGATCTGCCTCTTCTGTACAGGGTTTTAAATCTTTGTTTAAAACATATCTTTTTAAGATGGCTTTTGGGCTGGAGTAACTGCTGCATATGGTTTTATTTTGTGTGAATTTATTGTTGTGTGCTTTTGTGATTTGTTTTATTCTGTTACTTGTTTTATTGCTATAGTTTAACTCAACTTGTCTGTGTAGCATTTTGGTCGGCCCTGTCGTTAAATAAATAAATTAAACTGAAATTAATATATTTTTTAAATGTATCCCCCAATAAACATAATGCATTTTTTTTGTAAATGTTGTTTTGCAATATTAGTATTTTCAATGGTAATTCGTATTATATTCCCTTTTTTTTTCATCAACATAAATGAACGATATGTACAACACAGCTAGCATATGAAAATAATTTTTTTGCAATAATAATGAGACATTTTTCCTTTGTGAGGGAGGAGGTGCTTAATTGTCATGATTAAAAAATGCTTCATTGATGAATAATTCTGCAGTAAGGCTTCATTATCTTTATGCAAAATATAAATTGAAATATGACTGTTCTGGACAGGTTTTGTGAGATTAACACAAATTAAGATATTAATACTTATGAATAAAAGTTGAATATACATGAATCATGACATTTTTAAAGAAAAAATTTTAAAAATCATGACTGTTTAAAGTACATTAAAAATTATCTGTTAACAATGTTTGTTAAATTCAATGATAAGAACGTTACCCTAACGAAACCTTTTACAAACTCACTACTAACATGAAATACTCCACTGAAAAAACAAAAACAGCCTTAGCTGGTTGAAGACCTGCCAGCATGGCAAAGCTTTGAGCTTGTTTAGTGGGTTCAGCTGGTTTCCTATTCTGACCAGTAGAAAACTGACCCAAAAACTTGCGCCAGGGGAACTAATGCCAGTGAACGTGGAGAGATGCATGCCAGCATATGGTGCTCATTAAAAAATGGACAGATATTTGTGAGAAAAGAGCATTAGAAATGATATGACAGATCCTCACCTGTGGTTGAACATAGAGTCCAGTTCTCCGGAACTGGTGATAAACTGTTTATCTTTATTCCTATTTTTGGACCTCCAGGTCGGAAAACGTTTCTTCTTCTTCTCGCTGGGGCTGGTGGGCAGTGAGTTCGGGAATGAGGTGGCATCTTCAGGGTTCGACGGTAAAGTCATGGACGAACCTCTGAAACTCGCGCGCTCGTCTTCGGGTGAAGTCCCCCACAGACCCTCAGTCCTGTCAGCATCTCTGGACTCCTTGCCTAAACTCTTTGACTTCCCAAAAAACTTCTTAATTTTAATGCTCATGATTGAGTATTTACGACATGTGTAAAAAAGAAAAAGGTTCCCTTTAGTCTAATGAAGATGTAAAAACTGAAAGTGTGAAATGCGCACGCTTTGTTTGCCGCGCGCTGGAGATATGAAGTTATTCACGCGCTCCTGAAGCTCACAGGAGCGTGTTGGGCGGAGCGCTCAGTTCAGGTTTGAACATCGTTGATAACGTCTTTCTTTTAAAACAGAGGTTGGTCTGGGCTGTAAAATCTCACAAGAGTAGATTTAAAAGTTAACATACTGAAACTGGAATATATAAACATGTTCTGAATGATTTATTGTCAATTTACAGGGTTTATTTAATTAAATCCAATCTCCATTTGAAGTGTGAAGCAACCACAATCAATATCTTTCGAATGGAAAGGGATTATAGCGCCTTCTGGTGGTCTAAATATATTAAAAGAAATATGAAACTTACAACTTGTAATTAAATCATATTTTTCATATATAAGTTAATATATTGTAGATGTTTCTTTATTTGTTTCTAAATGTAGCCCTTTAAATAAGGTTAATGTTTATTTCAACATTCAAAAATAAATCTTTCAAATCAAAATGTGGCAACATTCATTAATGCACTGTGAACTAGCATGACTGTATTTTTATTAACATTTACAAATACTGTAAAAAAAAAAGTAGTGCTCATTGTTCGTTTATATTAGCCTTTGTTAACAGAAGTTCACAAATGAGAGTTTATTGCAAAGTGTTAGCAATGTTCTAAACAAAACTTGTTTTCTTGGGAATTTGTTTTATTTGTAAAATGTTATTTGTGTTTCATTTTCACTTTCCACTCTACCTCAATGAGCAATGGCTAAATTTAGTTCTATATATCCATTCTGAAAAACTGTATACCTGTACTGCAGCCAAAATGTGTGGATATCCTTAATATTGAATACAGACATACTAGGTGGAAACAAAGGGGGAAAAGGCAGAAATCTGTTATGAAAGTGATATACTAAAATAATTTATACTCCAAATTTGTCATAGCTGCCAGCAGTTTATTTAATGAGAGTGCAATGGCATATGGCAAACATGCAGTGTTTTTACAGTTAACGTCAAACCTGTTCCTTGCACGCACACACACAGGCCCAATTAGAAACCTACTGAGAGCAACATTTTAACACTCAGTTACTCAGAGAGATATGGGCTAAATAGTACGGAGGGAGCATCTCTCAAAAAAAAAAAAAAACAGCAACACACTGCTGATTCCTTTAAATGCACAAAGCTGAAACAGAATTTACAAAAGTACCCTGATCCAGCTTTCTAATAACGTGCCAACAATCTCCTGTAATGAACTCAAAGTGAAAAGATGGCAAGCTGGAAAATAATTCCTACATTTTCACTCAACCGTCCACTCCATTAATGGACTGGCATAAGCAGAGGAGTGGAAAAAGAAAACAAGCCCCCCTACAACACAACCTTCTCGTTTTTGTTCCCACAGGGCATCAACTTCCAACAACAGACAGATAAGTTTCAATTAAACCATTTACTCTTATCCGGTCTCTTTTGTATTTGAGTTAATGCAAAAAAATTTTTTTGCTACCTTGAGGAAATGTATAAGGCTAGAGGTGTCATTACAAGTCAGTATCATTCTGCTACATTCAGTTCATGAATGTACAAAAGTTGCACGTTAATGTTCGAAAACCAAAAACAGTATTTACAATTCTCTATGACAAGAAGAATTGGAAAAACATGGCAACCAATTTCACTCATTTATAACTTTCATTATCATCTTTCTCCAAATCAGAAACATTAAGTTTACATTCAACATTGTATCAACATAAAATGCATTTTTTTATTCTGAGCCTTTAATCAAACTTTGTAGTCCAATGTGGCACGACTAAAGCCATTTTTCTGTCTATACAGTCATCCTTCATAGCGCCACTTCTTAAAACCAATTCATCTTCTTTAAATGAGATGCCCCTTGTATACTTGAACCCAAAAAAACATTTTGCTACTATTCAAATTATTAAGGACACTTCATGTGAAGTGCAAGTGATGTAGTTCTACCTCTAGAGCTACACAGGCATTTCCCTTCATATGTTTTGTGCCATGGGATGCAGTAATGATGATGCAGCACTCTTAACGTTAAATCAAGAATCTTGAGTGAATAAGGCAGATCTATAGAATCTCTTTGTGTAATTCGAGACTCTGTTAAAGAGGCCTTTCCTTCATCAAAAGGCCACAGGTGCTGCGAATTAACTACATGGTATGTAAGGTGCCATATCTGCAAACAAATGATGACTAATGTATATGATATGAACTTCTTATATGAGTGTCGATCTTTGATATCAACATAAGTCAATATGCACTTCATTTTAAACTTCAATAAAGCGTCTTTTGAGACTTTCGGCGTGTTCGGAGTGCTACACTGCTCTCTAAAACTCTCTAAAAATAAACACTGGAGCTTTCAACACTGTTCAAATGCGTGTAGATACAAACAAAACAAAAATGCTTCATAACTGTTCACGTTGCAAGCTTATAAAAAGCATCGTTTTTCATATTTTAAATCCATAAAAGAAAAGGCTGGTGAACCCACTCTGTTATTGCTACATAGTGTGGGTAAGAGGAATAGATATGCGTGAGCCACATGCTCACACGCTGTTAGCCATCGATACACCAACAGTATCTGGCATTTCCTGCTTTAACACTTAAACTAGGACAAAAAAAGAAAAAAATTAAAGTGTGATAACAGCTTTTCGGACGCACTGAAAATTTATGATGTCCTAAAGAGCTGTAACGGAGGAGCGAGAAATCATGCATTGGATATTTACTCTAAATAAAAGAGAAGGAAAAAAGGAGTCCATAGCTTGTTTTTTTTCTCTTTCTCGTGTGATGGAAAATAAACAGTCCCAGCACGGGGAGGGGAGTGGAAGAGATTTTGAGCCATTATTTGACAAGCCGTTTTGCTACATCGGCGTAAGCGATCTCAATCTCCTTGTCGCTGGGGCATGTGTTGGTGAACTCCTCACGCTTGTAGGCATTGTTCAGGTATCTCCAGATGCCCGTCATGTCTTTAGGGATCTCAAAGCCTCTGTACTTCTTTGCCACCACCTGCAATCCGAAAGAGAGAAGATTAACAGGTAAATCTTTCTGCTCAGTCTGTCATGTATTATGGCACACAATAATCATTTGAAGGCCAACTATATTCTGAAATTCTGTTTAATCTGAGGCAGAGGTTGAACCGTTCGATTCATTACCTTAACAATGTGGAGTTTTGGCAGCAGGTTGCAGTCAGCCAGAGTCATCTCTTCACCGTCTAAGAACCTGCGCACAGAGGCCTTCACCTCCTCCATGCTATTGTGGTCGATCTCGTCCGGTAGAGGAGAGCACAGGTATTCATCCAACTTCTGCAAGGTCTTCAGCAGTCCCCTTTCCAATGCTATATGTCAACAACAATTAAGGGTTAGTTAGGAAGAACTTTTTTTTAAAAAAGAAAACGTGCAGTGTGTTGATGCCAAAGATACTTTTTTTTCCCCCACACCATTTTGTTTGCAGTTCAAGAAATGTATGTGAACACACCAAAAGAAATATAAAACCCTCCAAACTCTGCCCAACTCAGGTGGTCCACAGAGCAGTTCACCTGCACATGTTGTGGCAAGCAGGGCAAGGCCAAGAGCAGTGGGAATGGAGCGAGGCCAGTGGCACCAATGTAACAAGGTTAAGGGAACTTTTAATGACAAAATAAACAGCCAACAAAACAAAAGTAAAGCGGCAGCTCCTCACGGATGACTGCCGCATATGCTAAAACAAAACAAAACCAAAAAGTAAATTCCAGGCCTTGTCCTTCTCTGTCGTCATTTTATCATTCCTGAGCTCCTCTGTGAGACTACAGCCACCGGCCTCGCTCTGTTCCAACGGCTCTCGGTCCTGCCCTGCTTGCCACACATGTATTGCGATTAATAAAAAATATAATTTAATCATATAATTCAAAGTTGTTCCTCTGATTTTAACCTTGCAGACAGCTTGCCACACTAAAGTTTTTTTAACTGAAAAAGACACAAAAGACAACAACAAAAATATCATAATTCACAGTAAATAAACTAATTTAATGAAAGCGCATCGAACTGTAAAAAATTAAAAGCAAGTTTAAGAAATAAAATGAAGAAAAAGAAGACGACGACTGTCAGATCAGCATATGAGAATGATTTCTGAAGGATCATGTGACACTGAAGACAGGAGTAATGATGCTGAAAATTCAGCTTTAATCAAAGGAATTACATTTTAAAATGCATTCAAATAGAAAACAGTTATTTTAATTTGTAATATTTCGTAATATTACTGTTTTTACTGTATTTGATTAAATAAATGCATTCTTGGTGAGAATAAGTGACTTCTTTCAAAATAATGTTTCCTAACTTTTGACAGATTACTTTTCTTGCGATAGGAGACCAAAGCCATATGAACTGTAGAAATGTTTTATTACTGAACTGTAACAGGAGGTCAGCACGGCTGACCGGTATAGTAGAACGGCTGACCGGCTATAGTAGACAGGTAATTAATATAATATAATATAATATAAATTATTTTACAAAATTAGAAAAAATAAAAACTGATTAAAGCAAAAGGGAGTCAAAAAAAAGAAAAGAAAGAAAAGTAATCTGCCCTCTAGAGGGAGAAAGTTCCAAAACAGAATTGCAGTTTGGTTGCACTTCTGCTTAGCTGCCACGTAAGGGCATAATTACACTGCAGTGAAAACTGATCCGGACACTTCACATACTTATCAGCACGCCACTGTTACAGGTTACCTGTTGAGCACTACACTTTCAAAAGTGACAAACAAATGCAAACTAGAATGCTAAGGCATTTTCCACTCCCCACAGAGGTCTCCTAGTGATTTCTCCTGTAGACAGTGCTGTCTGCTTACACCGAGATCATGTTGACAGACTTCAGCTGGAATATAAAGGCTATTATCACCCACAGTCAACATTTCACAAGGGTGGAGACTCTTGAAGTTAGTTTAAGTTCAGGGTCACTGCCAAATTGTTATTGAGCCGAAGAGTCTTTGAGATTGTGTGGCATTGCACCAAGGCAAATTCTTAGCGCATTTATCATTCTGACAAAAGTTCGACAACTTTTGATAATAGAGTCGCCGCTGTTACTTTCAGAAAAACTCAGTTAACAGTGTTTACTCTGTAAGTTGATCTAACTATCAAATTTTAGCCCTGCGTACAGCACTAAAGCATGTAAATGAGACACTGGATCCAAGCCCCGCGTTATCTAAACTAGAGACAACACTGTTTACATACATAACATGAGACATGGCAACCATAACCAGGTCTAATCTCTCAAACTAGAGCAATAGAAAGTATTTGTGCAGTTAAACGGAGCTTATCAAATGTGAGATTATTCAACTGAACAATGTACATGTGGTTCTTTGTGAGGTGAGAGAATGTGAAATCTTCTTTCTGGTTACCCTCGTTAGCATCAGGTTTGGAGTTCTTGATGAAGGCAGAGAACTTGGCAAATATATCCATTCCTGCAGTGTTGGATTCTGGGTGTCTGGCACCAAGTTTAGTGTACCTGAGTGTACAAACACACACATAAAGGTATAATTTAAATGAAACTTCTGACAGGGTGTTGACAGACATCTGACACTTAAATACACAAACACACTCTTTAACCTACTTTGGAGGGCATAGGATGTCCTCTAGGAACTCTTCGATCTTGTTGACATCTGTCTTGACCTCTCCATTAAAGGTGATGAAGGGAGGGTGGGTTCCTGGGGCTAGATTCTGCAGATCAGCTGGTTTTCTACCAAGAAGAAAAACATTAGCGCAACATTAATATGGCTATATTTACATTCACAAATCTTCATTAACTAACAGCAGCTTTTATATCCGGGTGGAGAGTTGAACTTTTGAATTGTGCGTAGAGCACAAAACTGACAGCAGCAGCTCATATCTGTGTAACTGTAAGTTACCGAAAGTACACATGAAAACCTGTAGCACGCAGTAGACACACATTTGTGTTGCGTAGAGCAGCTCTCTTGCACTGTATTACATAACAGACAACTAGTTGTCCAGTCCGGTTCAGTTCACACAGTGCGGTTTTTCCAAAACTGCAGTTGTGTGCCTGAAAATGTACAAGAGTGAGTTTGGTTATAGAATTTGGTTGTCACTCCCATAAATAACCCCACTGTGTGTGAACATATTAAGGACTTAAAAATACAAGACTAACAACAGTATTCTGTTGTCGTGTGGCCTGAGTTCTTGTTGAAATGAGCTGAAGGATCATTTAATCGTTACAAGTATGTTCAGTCAACTTTGCTCTAACAAATGCGATAGGAGACCAAAGCCATATGAACTGTAGAAATGTTTTATTACTGAACTGTAACAGGAAGTCAGCACGGCAGAGCCTAAGGACATTAATTAATTGTTTTTCTTTAGAATATAATAAGATGCTCTCAGGGGCTGCATACAGTTCACACAATACAGGGGTTTTCCAGAGCACTCAAAACACTCAAAAGACACACACTTAACTTTGTATAAAACCAGTTGTGGTAAATATTAACCCTACCCCTAAAAGAAATATTTTTCAGTTTAAAAAAAAATTAAATTAAAAAAAAATTGTTTTTCCCAAATGAGGATGCCCTCGGATATCCACAAAGGTAGACTGTGACATATGAAAACATTTAAGGGTTCAGGAACAGAGGGGGGATATTTCCCATGAGCCCTTGAAAGCAGGAACACTCTGATCCTACCAACTACAACAACAGGAAATGACCTCACACCTCTGGCATGAGCACAAGGAGCACCCTATCCCTCATTCTGGCATAAAAGAAAAGGGCAAGAGAAGAAAGAAAGAAAGAGAAAAAGAGAGAGAAAGAAAGAAAGAGAGAAAGAAAGAAAGAAAGAAAGAAAGAAAGAAAGAAAGAAAGAAAGAAAAAGAGAAAGAAAGAAAGAGAAAAAGAGAAAGAAAGAAAAAGAGAAAGAAAGAAAGAAAGAGAGAAAAAGAGAAAGAAAGAAAAAGAGAGAGAAAGAAAGAAAGAGAAAGAAAGAAAGAGAAAGAAAGAAAGAAAGGAGGAAAGAGAGAAAAAGAGAAAGAAAGAAAGAGAGAAAGAAAGAAAGAAAAAACAATATCTCTGTATTACAGCCTCATAAAACACGGACTGAAGAGGATACGTAGAAAGTCTGAACAGAAAGTGGGGGAGAGAGAAAGAGACTATAAATGTGGAAGTCATCATCGATGCGATTTCACTGACAACATAACAGATTTCAAAATCAAGATAAAAAAAAGAAAGAAAAAGAATCTTGCAATATTCAGACTGTAAAACTTAGTTAAGAGTCTATATAACCTCACAAGAAGCATTTTGGATTAATATTTTGGATCTGCAGCACAGTGGATACTATATAATAGCATGTTAAAGTGTCTCTGCTGCCTCACTGTCAGACTAGTGTCATAAATTTCAGTGATATACTTTTTTGAAATTGAGATTTTTGTACAAATATCGCATCCCAGACAACTGAATTTCTGACTGTGAATATCAATGTTAATTATCAGATCACTGAACATGCGACTCACCAACTCACACACACTTATTACGCACACTTTTGTTTGCTAATTGACCCTTCGCAAACAGTTTGACAGGCGATCTAACCAATGATAACGCAGAATCCGCCATCTTATCCGACAAAGCCGTCAGGGAGTAGCCTATAGTAGATTAACATTGGTTAACTTGAAATATTGTACGTACTCACATCTTTCCGCGGTTGAAACAACATTCCTTCTGATGTCCATTCATGTTTATTTGATGCTATAAATGAACTAGTATGAAGAGATGATCGGTTCACAAGCCGTTTGAAGGATCTGTCACTACACATTAAGGAGCCACTATATGGTATTTAGGGTTTAAACCACTTTAAAAATTACAATGAAACAGTTTCATATGTTGTCAGTGTCCTCTTTGCTCAGCGATGTATTTTTCACTGCAGGAGAACATGATGTGTGTGTGTGTGGTGTGTGAGAGCATGGGTTGTCGGGCATTGCAACAGGGGGCGGGTTTTGCGAAGGGTCAATTAAATTATCCAAATGATGACAATGCTGTATGTACCCATTTTATCAGATTTAAGTCACTTTTGTGGAACTTTCTGTCTACTAACTATAAAGACACACACCTCTTAAGGTCCACAGTGGTGACATTGAAGACCACACCCTTCAGCCACAGGATCATGAAGAGACGCTGAGAGAATGGACAGTTGCCAATACTTTCTCCATCACTGCCCGCCTGAAAGAGAAAGAAAAACGTGTCAGTCTGATCTCAGAAATGTATATGAAACAAATCATCAAAATCATCAAAATCGTTCCAATGACTTGCTCCACACCACCTGAAATTCCAGCAGTGAATATTTTGCAATCACGGGGTCATTATCGTACAACAGTTTCAGATTATAGCCAGAGAAAACATCTAAACCACAACAAGAAAGACATTTTAACTGTTAAACAATCCACTCCATGTTACTGAGATTTATTTGAGACTCACTTTAAACCTCTTTCTAACACACAAAACCCCTGACTGAAAAAACATTTCTAGAAATAATAAAAAAAAAAAAAACAGTGGATAGCGAGAGCTACAACATTGTAAACTAATATGGTGTCCTTTCAATACTGAGGAGACCATCCCAAGACCTTAATAGGTTAGCTCACCCAAAAATGAAGATTCTGTCATTAATAACTCACCCTTATGTCGTTCCTCACCTGTAAGATCTTGGAACACAAATTAAGTAATATTTTTGATGAAATCCGAGAGGTATAGGACTCATCCATAGACAGGAATGTAATAAACAAGGACCAGAAAGGTATTACAGACATCGTTAAAACAGTTGATGTGACAACAGTGGTTCAAACTTATTAGTGGTTAAACTTTTAGGAAGTGACGAGAATATTTTTTGTGCACAAAAACAAAACAAAAATACTTTATTCAACAATCTCTGTGTCATTCTCATACATTATTTACGTCCAGCACTTCCAAGTTCTACATCAGAACGCAGACTCATTATTGGCCGGCTCCAGCATCAGCATCACATACATACATCAGCTTTGGCCAATCATGAGCCGCATTCGGACGTAAACATGGAAGCCGTCACCGTGCTTACTGCCTCAACTGCGTAAGGATAATGACAGGGAAGAAAAGAGATTGATGAATAAAGTAGTTATCTTTTTGTTGTAATATTTCTTTTGCCATTTTTGTAATTAAGACAAAATTTTTCATTTTTGGGTGAACTAAACCTTTAAAAGTATGTGCAGACAAACCTGACTATACACATCTATGTATACAGCATACATTTATTCTGTGAGAAAATGTCCAACAACAGCGAGATCCAGTCCAACACAGAGAATAGCTTTTGGCTGCTCATGTGATTTTATGTGAGGCTTATGTTTTATGCATTTCTTTATTTTCAAATAAGGGAAATGACAGTGTTATTTTAAAAAATTAAAGCATGGGTATATGCATGTTAATGAATTCTTTAGAAGTGTATTTACTGACATTTATCATGCCAATAAAACTAAATCTCAAATCTTCAGATAGCATGTGTGAACAATTTTTGAAAGACAAATTCCAAGTGGAGATATCACCAGAGCCAACCCTCCTCCTCCACATCTCTCAGCTGAATAACACACTACGTGTGAACAACACACAAGAGGACTTCATGTTTTCTTTCCATCTCTCCATTAGTCCACTGCCAATCTCCAAAAACAAGATGCGTATGAGAATAGAGATGTTCCAGTGTGCTTCAGCAATTTAGCTAATTACGCATTGAGTTGACAGTGAGAATGACCAGACCTGACCTGAGAGACGGGTACCAAAACCACTTGAGCTCATTTAAGGTGTCACTAATTAGTCATGTATGAGTTCTCATTATAGTTAGAACGCAGCTTATTTAGGCAACGCTCAACTAATTAGACTTTGGAACAGACCTAGGGAGTAGCTAGTCTTATCAAAAATAATTGATAATATCGGAAACGGTTCCAATACTCCTTTTCTACAGTATCAATACCTGATACCTGCAACGAGTTATATATATATATATATATATATATATATATATATATATATATATATATATATATATATATATATATATATATATATATATATTTGTGTTTGTCTGTGCGGCGCTTTCATAAATTCACCACTCAAATAGCTTGAAAGTACCAAATTGACACTTCTTTTTTGTGGCTTATTGCGCTTAAATATATACACAATTATGCCAAAATGCCCATCTTGCCGAGTATTCAGGTAAATACAGAGATTTTGGAACGTAAATAGTAGAGAGAAAACGCATGTTGTGTAAGAGTATTTTGGGACCGCAGGCGACTAAACTTGCTGCTTTCGTTCATGTTAATCAAAATAAACAAACGAGAAAGAAAATCACTCACTGCTCTTGACTGAACAACTTTTGTAACTTTAATTGTAAGCATTAATCTGAATTAATTTTTTGCAATGAAGACAATCCAGTGTTATTTTACATTTGAAAAAATCCATGTTTATTTAAATTGTCCCTTTATTCAATTGTGCTATTGCAATTTTAGTTCTTATTTCATTTTATTACTGACTGCTTACTTTTTTTTTTTTAATTTTTGTAAATTTAGTTCAACGGTTCAAATAAAGTCTGCCTGTTCTCTGTGTAAGCTATTGCAAAAAAATGAGCCATAATAAGATAAATAATCTGTATGGCTTTATATATAGCAGATTTCCCCATAGAATTGAAAATGGTATAAATATCGATATTTTTCAAGGTATCGTTTCGAAGTTGGAAATTCCAGTATTGTGACAACACTACTAGGGAGTAATGATTAGATGAAATCACCAGAATTTATTGAATGAAATCCCATTCATTCTATGCCATTTCAGGAAGGCGTTACATAATCATAAATTGTCTGTTCTGGATTCTAATACATTCTCAGTTCAATAAGCCTCACAGAGCAGCACTGTATCTGAATCAGCTTTTTTTTCTTCAGCAGTGTATTGTTGTTTGCTCTCTTGTTATCTGTATGTTGAAAAGAATCCAGCAGTCCAATAAAGAACAGAAGACTTTGTTCTAGAGAGTTCACTCTCTCTCCCATCCAGACACCCTGCTGGGATCTCGTTCATACACTTTCTCTCTCTATGTGGTGAACAAAAGCTTTACTTCTGTTCAGTGCTCACTGTGGCAGGTCCTTCTATTGACTCAGGGTTCATTTTGAGCAGTTTCAAAACACTGATAAAAACTGTATTTGTGCTCCTTTCACATACATTAACTCACATACTCAAAATAAATCGTGTCATTCTGCGAAAGAAAATATGCATTATTCAGAGAGGGGAGTAAGAGTCAGAGATTTAATGGCTCAAAATGATTCAGTGATTCCTGGATTCTGCCCAATCAAAGATGCTTTAAGTGGGAACAGGAAGAGTATGTCTCCTGGGGACAGGATAACGGTTTCCATAGAGACACACAGATGTAGTGTCTGTCCTGTAGAGTTCAGCCTATCAAGGCTGACAAAAGACTACACAAAACAACCTGTTACACAAACTCACAGTCAAGAACTGCAACAGCACAGAGAAAAAATTTGGGTTATGAACTTTGGGGTTATATACTTTTTAACCTCAAAGGCTCGTCTTGCTCTGCTCTGCGATCAGTCACGGACGTATGTGGAAGTACCGGAGTAGGGAGAAAAACTCCTAATTTTCTCCTCCAACTTTTTTTGGTAAAGGGCATTTGGCTTAATCTTTGCATGTTCGCTTTGTAGACAGTGGATCTGTACTTTCACCTACGTCGCACGTGACCTTTGTAACGTGATTTTGTCATGCATGGTGGATCGCAGAACAGTGCAAGATGAGCATTTGTGGTTAAGAGTATAAATTTTATGAGCATTTGTGGTTAAAAGTATATAAAAAATATTTTTTAGAAAATAACCGATCGTGTCGCTGAATAATTTGTACCTTCCACCCAGTGAACCCCACTGAAGTCCATTATATGAACAAAAATACTAGAATGGTTTTCCTCAAAAACCTTAATTTCTTTTCGACTGAAGAAAGAAACAGAAAATCCAGTAATGGGTAATTTGTTGACTTAAAAAAAATCATCAATAACATTACGGGGCCTGAGATCATTATGGCTCTGTTTGTCTAAAGACAAAACCCTTCAAATTTTAAGGGAGTCCAAAAATAAATAAATAAATCAGAAATGGTGTAATCACAGAGGTCACATAGAGGTTATTGTTGGTCCAATCAATTTTCTTGTTGCAGTACCAGTAATGGCCTGCGGGTCACCACAGCTGTGGATTCCCCAGGGTGTGTACTCTACTCATCTGCTCCATTCATCGCAAGAGAGGAAACGGTCTTTCCTCACACAATGAGATTTAATAAGGCCAATTGTTGTTATTAATGAGGGATGCAGAGAGAAAAGCTCTGAAAAGGACATCAACTATTCATGTCCCTGCAGAATTTTATTTAAAAGCATCTAAATGTAATTACTCTGGGGTTATAAAACAACTCCAGGTGTTTTTGAATTTAATTTAATAAGCTTATTTCACCAACTACAACACATCTTCATATATAAAGCAACAAGACAAGGCAAAAAGCATGAACAAAAGTGTAGGAGCAACAGGTGGGCTTTCAAAAACTTAAAAGGATTCTCTTCTGTTTACACGTTAAACCCCCTTCGGTCTTCATTCCTCCCCTTTTTGTTTTTTACTCCTCCTCTTCTCCCTCACCTCCCCTTCTGGAAGGCCTCTGAGGATAGTGGGGAGGGGAGCAGAATATATTCCAGAAATGTCCGGCATGGGGTGTTGTAAGAAGGTTTTGTTTAGGTTTAGCGACGTCGGCTGAGGGCAAGCATTTCCTCTGACACAGCTGCTCACTCATCCAGTCTTACATTAAAACACATTCTATGACTATAATAAGCAACAGCTTCACAACACACAGGAACGTCTGTGCTGCATGTTGTTCATCTGATAGTTTTTAACAGAACTGGTGTTGTCCCATAAAATTGGAAGCGTCCAAATGACCTTTGAAAGATGCATGGTCAAAAAGGAATAGCAGCAGTGTTCGCACCACTGTTTTCCATAGATGTTGCCCTCTACACATCTATCCATTCATGTCTCACTCTCTCTCTGATCCATATGGATGACTCTCCAAACACAAACAGTGCCCTTTTGTTCAACACCTCTTAAAAACACATGGTAGCATCCAAAAGAAAAGAGAGAGAAAAAAAACAGATGGCAGTCTGAGGACGTGAAAGACAGGCTGTGTACCTTATATGGCAACACAAACCTCAAAAACAGAAAGCTTAAATATAAATAAAAAAAAAATATTAAAAAAAAATTAACCAAATCAGAGATGGATAATAAAAGACATTTTCTGTTCTTTCACCATTTTGCTGCTGAGGTTTGATTCCTTGCCAAAGTTTAAATAGGTTTAATACACAATGTTTAGAATGATATTAGCGTCTCTCAAATATGTTAAAGTCCCTGCATCTCAGATTTGTAGTAAAACGTTTTTGAATTTATTTGATTAAAAAAAAAGTGAAAGTAATATTGTGGATAAAATTTTCAAAAGAACAGAATTTATTTAATGGATTTTTTTTGTAATAATATAAATAATCCAAGGTGACAGTAAAGACAATTTAATATATAATATAATTTTATATATATATATATATATATATATATATATATATATATATAAATTATACAACTATTTTTTTAATCCCCATTTCTCGGGTATCCTTAAAAAGCATCAAGATATAATTTTTCAGCTATATCACCAAAAAAACCTTATTCATCATTACCATGTTCACTGTTAAAATGCTTTCAGTTACATTATGCCACATTCTTTCACAGGTGGTTGCGAAGTGTTTCTTAATAAACTCTATCAGGGATGGATGTGAAGTCTCTAAAGAAGAAGCACTCACAGCTACAGCTGTCCAGTGGAGACAGTGAGTCATGGTGCAGTAGCTGTGAGCATGCCACTGTCTCCATCTGATCTGCGCTCTCCGTGCGTGATCTCATCTCTTCCAGCACAGCTCTAAATACATCACAGACTGGGCAACTCAATCTGAATGCATGAAGGTGGAGTCACACACACACCCACACGTTTGTTTCACTATATTAGTGAGGATATTGAATTGACTTCCATTGATTTTATATCAGGTTAATGTTAATATTTTCCTCGCCTAACCCAACCAATCACAGAAACATATGCAAAATGCTAGATTGAAAACATGTTTTGGGCCATTTTTAACTAGTGAGGACCAGTAAAATGTCCTCACTAGTCAGTTGTCATTATATAGCATATTGCTATAATATATCATATTGCATATTAGCATATTGCAAAACCTGCACACGCACGGTCATGGCACAGCACCCACTCCTGCCCTCTATTTCAGCCTCCCTTGTTAGGCCACACTGTGAGATTCCCACAGGACAGAAATGTGTGTGTGTGTGTCTGGAGGTGGGGCTGAGGGGAAGTGCCCAGCAGACTAAATTTAGAACTTCAACCAGCCGAACTCTTCACAATCACAATGTGCTCATTCTCCAGCCTCTGTGCACGATCTGACCACAGTGTTACCTTATAAGGAAGGAGGGAAAAAGGGAAGGAGAAAGAGAAACTCTAAGACATACAGAGAGAAAGAATTTCCAATTTGAGAGAAACTGATTAAAAGAAATGCGAACAACCAAATGAATCCTGGAAAAATACTATAATATTATAGTTTTCTTTAACACTGACAAGAAATATTTCTTAAGTACCAAATAAGCATATCAGAATGTTTTATAAAGGATCATGATGCGAGAAATGATGCTGACAATTCAGCTTTGCGATGATTACATTTTAAAAACATTAAAATAGAAAACGTTTCATTTCTATTTCATTTCACACAAAAAAAAATTCGGAATCAATATATTGTGAAACAAATATACCTACCTTGTTCACATGAAACTAAAAGATATCACTAAAGATATATCCAAACTTCAATTGTAAAAATTGTCTGTGGTCATCAACAGAATCTAGCTTGTACTGAACCTGAAGCATTTCTTCTGAACATGTAAGGGAGCTGAAAGTAATATACTCTAATTGGTACCTAAAATATATTTATTCTTCAAAACGCTTAAGAAAAAAAAAACGGTAACACTTTACAATAATGTTCATTAGTTAATACATTAACATGAACTAACTATGAGCAATACATTTGTTACTGTATTTACTAATCTTTGTTAACATTAGTTAATGAAAATACAGTTGTTCATTGTTTGTTCATGTTAGTTCACAGCACATTAACTAATGTTAACTAGATTTTAATAATGTATTTGTAAATGTTGAAATTAACATTAACAAAGATGAATAAATGCGGTATAAGTGCAGTTCATTATTAATTAATGTTAAATGTAGTTAACTAATGAACTTTATTGTAAAGTGTTACCGAAAAAAAACAACTGAACATTCAAAAGAGGGAAAATTATAGGCATTTGAATTCTGCATGTTTCCAGAATCCATGCAGGCCTCCCGCACAGCACTAAGTTTGTCCAAACATTCCCAGAACATTCCTCCTAATAAAAAAGCAGACTGATGACTCACGGCCACGCTCCCAGCCTGTCATTGGTCACCAACAGCACACACACATAAACGGACACATGCAGAGTCTCGCCTGACCTACACCACTGTTTAAACAGTATTGCACCAGCTGAATAAACAAGTGTTTTTTAAATGAACAAAAACATGGAGATCGCTTTGTTCAGGAGACAAGAGCCAATCAGCTGTGAGATCTGTCAAGACTAAACATGCAGATCAATGCCACAATCTAGACAAACCAAAATGACCTTACAGGCTAAATGACCACATTCACAGTCAAATCACTCATGCTAGAAGACCTTGGTCAAATTTGCCTACATTTAACATTTAAAATAAAATTCAAATGCTGGCAATGTTACAGGTGTCTTCATACAGTGGCAATGTCACAATGGCAATGGCACTTCCACACAATCCTCTTCAAGGCCTGCGAGGAAATCAGAGAGCCAGGCAGAGCTGACACGGCTCCATTTGCTACTGAACTCTCTCATATGCCTGTTACACAAATAGCAGCAAAAGGCTGTCACACACCAACACAACCAAAAATAACCACTTTATTCAACAACTTCTCTTCCCTGTCATTCTACACCATTTACGTTGTAGACTTCTACGTCAGAAAGATGGCTCATTATTGGCCAGCTACTGCTTCAGCATCAAACGCATGCGTCGTGGTGCTCACTTCAGACAATACTGAGCTGGCGTAGAAGCTGGAAACGCTGCACTGCGTTTACTATGCGAGCAGCGTTGTATTCAAGTATGCTCTTTGCTTCATAACCCTTTAGGGTTGAACGACTGCAGTCACATGGACTATTTTAACTATGTCTTTACTACCTTTTTGGACCTTGAAATTGGTCATGACATTGCTATAGGGAGGTCAGAAAGCTCTAAAATAGGAAGACAAAAACATCTTGATTTGTTTTCCAAAGATGAACGAAGGTCTTAAGGGTTTGGAACGACATGAGGGGGGGTGATTAATGACAGAAATTTCATTTTTGGGTGAACTAACCTTTTAAAAGAAAAATACTTTAGGCATTTATTTCTATAGTGCTCTCAAATTTGTCCTAAATTCTTCACTAGTGGTTTCACACACGAAGACAAGTGGCCAAAATTTAAGCAAGGGCCGATAGCGGATAGGAGACAGCTGATTAAAAAAAATAATAAATGAAATAAATAAATAAATAAATAAATATCACTTTTCATCAGAAAAACAACGATTAGAACTGTGCAGCCCTGGTGCTGATATATAGCGCTGTTGCGCTGCCCCCGCTCATGGACCCTTCCCGGTCTTCCAAGTAACAAAATATTTTGCAACAATCATCTGTTTAACACAAACCCTCTTGTGTACTCGGACTCATTAATTCTGTCTGCAGCCATAAAGGAGGAGCAACTGACATGACAACCTTTTCATTTTTTCAGATATAAAAGACATGCCCACACACAGCACCAATAGAAGAGAACAAAATGGAGCTCCAAACAAAAAGGAGGAAACTTCATCATGAAGGCTCACTATCCTGAGATGACTGCAATGCAGCTCTAAGTTCGGAATCTGTGAACGTGACTGGCTGAAGGATAAAGAGAGAGAGAGAAAAGAAAAAGTTTGAGCTGGTCTTTTATCCTTCAGACGGTTCAGTAAGGACAGATCTCATGCAGCAAAAGCATTTGATGGTGCAACTGGAGTAATAAAATGACAAGAATGTGTCCGTGTCGGTCTGCTCTAACAGTCCTGTATCATTGTGAGAACACCCGAAAACACACAAAACTTTTCCAGACAGTAAACAGACACACTGGCATTTTTTCTCACCAATCTTTTGGGGAATTTAAATATCTGTGTTTGTAAAAGTTCCTAATCTTGGCAGCTGATTAAAGACTGAATTGTATATTTAACAATCTGAAAAAGACTAACTACTAGTTTGGGTTCAAAATGGAAGCTGTGAGAGATGAAAGGACACTCTGAGAAACAGTGCAGTAGATCTGAACGCAATAATATCAGCATATCCTGTTTATTGTCAATAGTTCCTTTAATAATGCATACAAAGCTATAGAAGTAAGGCCAAATGATGGCCTTGAAACTATAACTCTGCAGTCCACAGTGAGCAATCGCTAACATCAGCTTAAAAAAAAAAAAATCAAACCAGAGACAGTCATCTGACTCCACATCCAGCCTAAACAATAATTAATCTAAAGAGCCAATCAAAGCAGAGCAAGGGTTACTGTGGTTGCATCATCAGCACCTGAACTGTGTAAAGCACCTGAGTGACGGTGCCCTTCTGCAAAGTAAACATCGCCACTGTCACATGGTGATCTGGCTCATTTTGCAGAGCAGTCAATTCCATGTGCACACTGAGGTAGAGAACTGGATAGATCATAAAATTGTAAAGAAAATATGAACCATGAAACTCACAATTCTAGAGTGTAGATGGTGGTTGCTTAAAGGTGATGATACACAGGGCAACTTTTTGAGCAATGTTGCCAGGCAGTTTTACAGAGCAATGTTGCTTGGGTACTTTCCCACTGAGAATGGGCAACAAATTTTTATCTAAAGTATCCAGATATAAATTTGTTGCCCATTTTCAATGGGAAAGTACCCAAGCAACATCGCTTGGCAAAGTTGTAGACGCCAGTTGTAACCCAGTGTGGTCAAAAGTACCGAATTAAAGACCAAGTCGGTATCTAAAATTTTAAAAATGTGACACTTTGAGTGGATTACCTCTGATGAGCATGTGAACACAATGGCCCAACATATATGCTTGTGATTGGCTACAATGATCAAAACAGCAAAGCTGCCTGGCAACATTGCTCAAAAAGTTGCCTCGTGTATCGTCACCTTAAGATCATGTCCTCTCGTGCATTTTCACTTTAATTCAGTTTTAAAATGAAAATGATCTCGTCCAGACTGGCAGTGGCATTTCCAGCGTGCTTGACAGCGAACGGTCCGCTGATAAGATGCCCGATTTCAATTTCTCCCATGTGTATCTGTGTAAGTGCTCAGTGAAGAGCATCATTGATGTCCATTTACAACATGTTTTTGAAGGGTTGATCATTGTAACCAATCACAGACATATCTGATGAGCACGTGAACACAACGGCCAATCAGACGCGTTCGCAAATCTGCTCAACAGTGCTCAAAGCGTCACGTTTTTTTTATTTATTTTTTTTAAACGAAAACACACTAGTGTATACAGGGCCAAAATATTACTCTGGTTCCTCCTTTAAAAGGATTTTATCGCCAGTCTAAAAATCAGTAGTTCTTAACAAGTTGCATGATCGGAGCATAAATTGGCACATTTAAATGCATTCTAAAAAAAAGAATGCTTAAGGTTACATTTAACAGTGTTTCCAAATGTTTCGTTTTTAAAGATTAACTTAACATAAGCGTTACGTGATGGAAAAGGTACTACATTCCTACTCTAAAGATCTGTGATTTACCACACTTTTAGATGTTGAATAGAAGTGTTTCAGTGGAAAACCAAAATGTCTGACATCCGATAACCATGAGAACTGCAAATCTTCGCGCTGTCCGGGGCTTCATTACTGCTGCATCATACTCTTGAGAAGTCACATCAATTTAACAGACACTGATCCCATTAAACCTTTGAGGCTGATCTCTAAATCTCAAATCCATTAGAGAACACTAAAAGAACCAACTAAAAGAAAGACAAACTGATCAGATTGAGCCACACAAGAAGTGTGTTCAGAGCCCTTTTGAAATGCTTTGTATATAAACACATGCTGCAGCGTGCTTTAGCCGCGATCAAAGCAAAAATCTGAGCATGCAGGTGGTAAAGATGACCAGCAGGTGCGGCTGTACAAAGGGAGGGAGGAAAGGAGATGACTGCATTATCAGCTGCTTACAGGGGCAAGGTTTGCCTGGTTTCTATGGCAACAAAGGGGCTGGTCTTGCTGCGATGTTGTGCAAGAAGAAAAGGTGGAACAAAGATGCATTGCATACATGCTGTTAATTATGAATGAGAGAGACATAAAACGACAGAAAGGGAGGGAAATAGACCACCTTTATCTATCTATTGCAGTGTGTGTGCACTTTCAAGCAAATAAAATAAAACTCTCTTTACCCAGGCGCTATAGAAACAAAGCACACACAATGCAAGTGTCACTGTAGCTCATCTGATAAAGGCAGATTCTGTCAGTGCTGAAAGACGGTGACCTGCAGTCCCTCTTCAAGCTGTTCCACATCAAAGCCACAACAGCAGAATTGTTTTATTGCCACTCATGTGCCAATTTTGGATGCGGTCATGATCACTGAACTGCAGTAGGAAACACTGCTGTGTGTTCAAGCTGTGTCTAAATACATGACCAGCAGTTACAGACAATAACTTCCTGACTACCCCATTCATAAAATCGCATCACATGAGATAAGTACAGCATCACTGAGAATTACGTCATTTTATCAGACCGATATCAACTACTTAGTACAGCATGACATCACAACAAGACCATGAATTATACTCTTAAAAGGACATGAGGAAGAGAAAAAGATGAATTTATATTAAAGATATATTAAAGATGAAATAAAAACTGGTTTTGTGACTTTAGTCAATGTGTCTTAGTGTTCTCATATATTATAGTAATAATTTTATAAGGGTGCTCCGATTGATCGGGCGCCAATCGTTATTGGCCGAACATATTCAAATCATCTAACTGATCACGTCATTCCAGTCAGCAGTCAGCATTTATACCCAATCAGCATGTTTCTTGACATTTTTCAGCATCCCTCCACCACCGCGTCTCCTCACACTTGCATGGTTACTTTTCCTAACCAGAAATATAGGGGGTGTACTCTGGGTTCGGGCCAAAATACAGAGCTCTATAAATGATTGGTGGTCTCTATAATCAGATGACGTAAAACTCACAAGACAATTTCTCTATGTGCAGCTAAAATTACTTCAGTATATTCACCACTCTGGCAGTTCTACCAGGTGTCTGAAAAGGACAATAAATTTGACATCTTTGCGGAGAGCGGAGACATTGCAAAGACAGCAACCCTACAGCAATGATAGCAAGAAACTAGGGCTGTGATATTTTAGTGCACTTCTTTCATTCACAGCAGGGCGCATTCTTTCCTCCCTAGAAGCCCAAATCAGCTAGGTCAGTGTTTGAGTGATCAGTGACTTTTGCTAAACTGCAGGTCGTGTTTGATAATAAAGAGTTATTAAAATTGCATTAATTTGTGAAAGTGATACTGTTCCTCAAGCGGCATTCTGTGCGCTCTCCAACATGGAGCAGAACAGAGAAAAGCAAAGTGAAATGTGATAGTTGGGTTCGGTTAAATGGTTAAATAACGGTTAAATACACAAATAAAAGTCAAAATTCCAGGCTTGGCGCGTATTTGCTTAAACACCATCGGTTATGTCTTAAGTGAACATAAACAGTAGGGAAAAGTCATTCTTAAAGTGACAGCAGCCTAATATTCCTGCTGCCATCTGTGTCAATGTTAACAAGAGAAAATCACTCATTGCTCAAGTAGGTTAATCTAGATTTGATTTATACAGTGAAGACTTTGAAGTGTTGTTTTACATTTGATTACTTTGTTGATAAAGACAGTTTTGTTTTTTATTTTTATAATTTATTTCACAGGAATGCTATATTTGTATAGCTCTACGCTGGTCCTAATCACTTCTGAGAGAGTATGGAATATTCTGGAATATGTTGCTTGGCAAAAAATAAAGAGTTATCAATTCATGACACTCTCATGGCTTAATTTGTATACTGTTGTGTATAATAGTATTATTTTGGTGAATGGTATCACGATTGTGTCGGCCAATACTGCTTACAGTGATTGGTAATCTGTGATCAACGACGAAAATCCTAATTGGAGCACCATTATTGTTTTATGCATAGGCTTTTGAATTTATCTCACTTAGGATTTTTGAAAGCGTGTCATGCTTAAATAGGAAATCTAAAGCCTAAGGAAATCTTAGAAAGGTCACTTCACAACTTCCGAAAAGAGCTGACCTATACAAGTGTCTTCTAACATAAACTGCAATAATGTTCACTGAATTAATTACAGTCCATTTAATACAGCAGGGCCATCCTTTAATTAAAGCCTCAGGAATCATAAACGCCTGGTCAGCGTTTTCAAGTCTGAAATCCAAAGTCCTTAGAGCTTTAATGCACTAGTAGTTCAGTAACCATGCGGCTCAGAAAGGAGAGCTTGTGTCGCACATTTCCAAACAGATATCAGACCCCAAACATCCACCGTTAACCCCCTCCTCTTTCTGTAATACCCTCCCCTCCTCCACTTCCCTTCTCTCCCTCCTTTCAGGAGTTTTCCCGCTCTGCCAGGCAGAAGGCCTTTAGAGGGAGAGAAAAGAAGAGAAAAGCAAGGGAAAGAAAGAGGACAGCAGGGTTCCCAGTGGACAGGAATTTGTACAATTCCAGTTTGATTACTCAGAGATTCAGAGGAGGACGGGATTCTTTCACTTCAATTTATATTGGAATTAATGAAGGATTTAGTCTTGATAAGCAAAGAGAAATAGACCCCAACACCATCTCTGGTTACATTAAACAGATCTGACTAATTCTTGTATGGAGTTAAAATATGACACTGTTATGAAGGCAAAACAATGTTGCAGCAGATAAAGAAAGGTGGGTTACATGTCTTTCATTCAAAGGGTTTCACGTACAAACACAATGCCCTTTAACAGACACATCTTCAACGCTAACACAGCATTTGGGCTGTTTTGGCTCGGTTTAATGCAAGTCTGGGTTACTCTGTATCCTGGAGCTGACGGATTTCCTGCAGTCGGGATTAGCAACTGCAGATGTACATTGTTGTCGGTTTCCCATGCAACCTCTCCTCAAACCCGCGTGCTTTGTGCCTTCAGCTGAGAGAGAAAACTATATCCCTTCATTTGTGTCGCATATAACCATACAAATATAAAAGAAACGGCACATGGTCAAATATTGAGTAATATTGAGAAAACGTCTCCACCCATCTGACATTCACATGGGAACAGTGTGATCGTTCACTCTTACTGTAAAACACAATGGCTGAATCATATTTCTGACATTGTTATGGATATATTACGGGTTAGGAGATTGTGAATGATAAAAAAACAGGAATATGATTTTAAATATTTTTTATTCTTCTTCTTCAATCAACGTTACAAGAGAAGCCTATAGTTCGGGAGGTGTAGGTTGACCGTTAGGGACTGACAGTCTCGCCATTCACTTTCATCTCATCTTTTTTCAATATAATGAAAGTAAAGGTGACAAACGTTCTCGTTCTGCCTAAAATCTCGTTAGTGTTCACAAAAGAAAGTCATTTGGGTGAGTAAATGTTCATTTTGGGTGCACTGTTCCTTTAATCTCTAACGTTACTAAAATGATTGGAGTTTCTTATCTTACCTTCACAAAAAGCTCGATGACGGGTTCGTTATCCCCCTTCACACCGTTCTGAGGTACCGAGAGAGACATCCCGAACTTTTGTCTTTATACGGACGCGTTCACAACAACAAACCTCGATTTCTTCACCTTGGCACAAAAAGTTTTCCTTTCACGCCTCCCTCTTTCTCGAACCGAGTTTTTCGAACACTAATATCACTCTACGGTTTTTCCAAGCGCAACTGAAATACACAGAGTCCGATCAAATCAAGAAACTAGCTTTTCCACGAGATTCTGCTTCCTAGAAACACATCACTGGGAAAACCCGAACAAGTCCGCTACGTCTCCTCCTCAACTGCTCTCAGTCTCAGGATGGCGACGAAGAGGGGGAAAATCAACGGGAGTGTTTGAGGCGCTGATGTCATGCGCAGTGGACTGAACGGGCGCGAGCGGGCCGAGCACGTCCGGCGCGAGCAGAATCGGTACCATACCGCGTGCACAAGAACTAGAGCTTCTTGAATGTTTCTCCCCTGCTAAATTTGTATAGAAAAGTCATCTGACTTTTTTTTTAATTCTCATATATTGTAAGATTACAATGAAAGCTTTTAACAACATAGTTACCAGAAGTGTATTTCTTGTGTATTATTGTTGATTCTTCACGAGTCATTTGTCTTAAAAACTTATCGGTTTAGATAAGTGACTAGACCTTTTCTATAAAATACCAGTATGCCAGTAGCTGGCGACAGTTAAAGTTAAAAGTGAGATAATCAAAACATAAAACATCCTTATTAATGCCTTAATTATATCTTTTATTATTTGTGTATCTACAAATCTAATGACAGTAAAGCAGATCTCCCACTCCTGCTTATCTGCTGCGCATTTTTTTTAAATTCATACCAAAATCACCTTTCATTAAATTACACTAAGTATTGAACAACTTCAATAACATTATGCAATTCGCATCCTAGTTTCATCCAGTGAAGAGAATGATTCATTCAAACGATTCGCTTATGAATGAAGCCGCACGTGTGAGATGTAGAGAGACAGTTCATGGTGTTTTAATAGAAACTATTACTTAACAGTTGATTATCAATCCAAAACCCAAACGGCTAAAATAGCCGGACACAAATGTTAAAGAAATCATTTAAAATAATCTAAATGATCTTAACAGAAGGAACCAGTTTCACTAATCAAATGAATAATTTGGTTCTTCTCATAATTTGAGAAAATGGTAACAAGACATTTTGGTTTCCTGCATTTTTCAATATATCCTCGGTCCTGGAGAAGAAATACAGTTTGGAATGACAAAGGTGAGCAAATTACAACTGAATTTTTATTTTGGGGTGAACTATCCCTTTAAAATGTTATGATCTTCCGGTACACTGCAGGAGAAACAGCTGTTTCAGAAACACAACTCTCCATTACCTAGTCTGACCTCTAGAGACCGTGTGAAGACACCCTTTTCTCTTAAACATCTATGTATTCCCACAGCGTCCTGTTAAATTAGGAAGCAGGTGGCATTATAAAATAACAACCAGGGCATAAACATTGTTGCCTTGGGCTGTTTTTTGCAGATCAGACCTTGTTAACCACATTACAAAATAAGAACTCACCGAGCTTTCATTTGTGGATGCTTAAGATTTGTCTTTAGTGTTGCCAAGGTGATGACAAGACAACAGGTACAGCAGATTATCATGTGTCATCACCAGACCTGGAACACCACAGGCTTTCCACAGAACCTTCTAGAAACAATGAACTAGTGAACATGTAAAATAGCCTTGCATGCAAAACAGCCGTGCACATATTACATTCAAAATGTAATGCCATTAGTTTTGTTTCAATCCAATTGTCACCATACTGGTTTAGTTTTTACAGACACTTGTTTCAAGGGAAACAAATCAAATTGAGGACACGAACAATTATGCAACCCCCCCAAAAAAAGCATTCGAGACAAAAACATTTTTTTCTTTCATTTTAATGTGACTTTGTTCAAAGCCAGAAATTACTGCAGGGATCAACAATTTCAAACACAACTTAGGTTACAAAAAATATAAAGCAAAAAAATATAGGATGAAAACAGACTTTTCTGATTTGTTCTCATGTGCACAGTAGAGCGCTCGAGCGTTGCCACAATGCTCAGATGAACAGAGAGAGCAGCCTGCTGGATCAGCTCTCTGGGTGTTTTGGTTTATGGATCATGCACATAAGAGGACAAACACGCTGGGGTCTGCCGTCCATGCAAACAAAACACTCGTAAAAAGTCCTGCTGAAGTGAAGCGAGAATTCACAGGCCAACTTGTACATTATTAACTCAGAACTGCAAATAAGCTTTTCATTTGTTTCATTGTGACAATAAGAGCAACACAGGAATCATGAGGGGACTGGGGACTAAAAAAAGGTTAGTTTTTTTTTTTGGATAAACAGTCATCAACAGTATTGAAGGGTGGAGAAGGACAAAATCTGATCAAGAAGCTTGAGCTGCTCAATCATTTTCACATCATAAAACTCAGCAATAAACATTCCAAAAAAAAAAAAAAATCCAAAACAAACAAAAGTCTAGGGTGAATTTTAACAATTTGTACATTCTAAAGCTGAACCAACATCAAACATTTAAAATGCAGTGTGGAAGAAAAAGAGAAATGTGGGGTGTGGTAGATAATCCCTCAGGACTGAGATGATGGAGACATCTGGGCCTTCCTCATTGAGCGGAGAGCTTTCTCACGTAGGTGCTTCTCCAGATCATCCAAACTGTCTTCTACTTCACTCTCTGATTCCTTCAGGAAAGGTAGCATTAATTATGTCTGACTCGAGCATAACAACAATTATGCTTAGATTCTCACATTATATAGAACTTTTGCACGTATGGCAAAAACGGAGACACTTTTATACTACTAGACAATTTTATTCTCACTATACAGACAGCTTTAAAAGTGTAACTTCACCTTTTTCTGGTCAGAGTCTGGCTCTGCTTCCTGTCCGTGTCCTCCTGCCGCCCCTACACTCTTTTCTTCTCCACTCTTCTCCTTCTTCTGTTTCTTATGCTTCTTGTGTTTTTTCTCTTTCTTGTGTTTCTTCTCTTTCTTCTTTTTCTTCTTTTTACCACCTTCTGCATCTGAGTTCTACGGAACAAAGAGAAAACGTTTTGACTCATACAATATAAAAAGAAGCAACATCATGCATAGCGCAGTGATTTTAACACTTTTGGCATTATCTGTAAATACTAGGGATGGTCTGATCAATTGTCCGCAGATCGTTATCGGCCAATAACCACATTCTATGACACAATCACTAAAATAGGCCGATCTTACCAACCATTTGAAAACTGATGACGTCAGACTTTAGCGCCACAGTCATGTCATCACCAGTGTGGAGTTATTACGCAGTCTCAAGAAACAACTTTACAGAATAGATTGCTGAAAATCAAAAACCTGTACCGGATTAAACATCAACATGAAACGGCTACAGAAGTACAACTTCATTTTCTACTATAAAGCGACTCTCCGGTATGTTCATGTTTTCACTCATGGACGTCTAACCTTGATGGACTGAAGACTAGCAATGAAAAAGGAAATTATTTCCACATGAAAGACGGCGGATTATTACATAATCGCCACAGACCAATGGTAGTACAAAAGGTGTTTACCAGCTGTGGCGAACTTATCCGGAAATTACTTTGGCAAGCCGTTTCAAACTTGCAAAAACTTCAAACAAACTTGTGTTTTGGCCTGATTTTGTACGAAATATCACATGAGTTCGTTCTTCGATTTTTGCGTAAAGTACATCTGGGCCTTTAATCAAAGTGTTTGTCATTGCTCTTAAATAAATCTCTTTTGTGAAGATTATGCACTGTTTTGTACATTTGACTACTTCATACTATTTATGTTGTATTTCTATTTCTAGTGCTTGAAGTTTAGCGCACGAGTGATGGTGAACAACTATTCAGAACAGCTGCATATGTTTTGGATGAAAAGAGGAATAGACCATCTCTCCAAAATGCAGAAAAGCTCAAATTTATAAAAAGAATCCTGCCTTACCTACTTGAGTAGGACAAGGGAAGGGAGGACAAATACTCAGCACGTGCAGAATTATATTCCCGATCATTTTTGTATCAGACTACTTATTTTGTTAATTTAGGAGTAGCTGTGATTTTAAAACTGTGGGAGATCACAGACACAATGACAGTTAACAGATTTTTAGCATTATAATCCCCTGAACGCACACACTAGATGATTTGACCAGACTGCAAGACCACACATCTGTCAATTTCATTGAGACTCGCGAGATCAAACGTGACTTGACAACCGATGTTGTCAGCTGGTTCTCCTGCCACGTGTTCTGCTTTACAGTGAAAAACAAAATAGAAAAAAAAAAAGATAATGGATGATGATCTTTCATGGCATGTTTGTGGCTGGCAAGTTTCAGCTACAAAAGCATGCAATATCCGATAGGTGAAGCTTGCTCACTCTCATTGGCTGTCATGGGTATCATGTCAGAGGCAACCCGATCAAACATGTTTGAGATTGGGGACATTCCATTCGATCGGGACCAGTTAAATAATCATAATGACACAACACAAGAGGATTTTTTGGACCAAAAGAAAAAAAAAGACAAAAATTGTTTGCGACAAGCCTTGAATTGGGCAATGGCCCCCTGATCATTTGGGGATGCAAATCAGGCTTCAAGTGTGTGCCAGCTTTATTGGTTGTAAATATGTTCAGTTTGAGGCTTGTTGGGTCTTTAAAAAGCTAAAGTATCGCAATAGCAATCGTGATTTACAAAAATATGATTCATATTGAATAATTATAAGACCTATTAAAACGCTCATTGTAAAATTAACATTTGTTGTGCATATTAGATTCTCAATTAAAACAACAATCTATAGCATAACTGTAAATAATGTCTGTGGTATTTTCTGGAGAGAAGCACTTGGCATTCAACAGAGAGCTTAATTACTTGTATATAGCTTGAATAATCAGGATCGGTATTGGCCAATGATGACACACAAACAAAAAAAGTTAATCGTATTGGCTGCAAAAATCATTGGAGCATCCCTAGTAAAAACACGAGTAGTTTTAATTGGATCCCTTTCTAAAAATGAACGACTGAAAGTCAAAACTAAAATCAACCAAATACAAGTTTGGTGTTAAAAGCCTCAAAGCTCAATGAGCCAGCAGTCTGGAGCAAGTGAAACCCATGCTAGGGCAAGTGCGGCATACCTTGTTAGGTGATGGGCTCGGGGAGACACTGCTGTTCTTTTTGGCAGGTGGAGGTGGAGAACGACTAGCAGAGCAAGAGGGTGAGCCCGAAGCAGGCCGCTTGTGAGCCGTGAGAGGAAGAGGAGGAGGAGATGGTGAATGTGAAACCTGCCTCCTTACAGACTGGGGGCTCTGAGAACCTCTACAAATGGAAAGGAATGGAGTCAGAGACTGTTTATCTGTTACACAAATAGAATAGGACAACAGGAAAAACGTACCTCTGAGATTTGCGTGGTTCTGGTGTGCGGGAAACCCTGCGAATGGGTCTGGTGCTGTGAGATGGGGACGTCTGACGCCTTGGTCTCTGTGGGGATAAACTCGAGGGCCCATATCGAGCCGAAGGACTGGAAGACACTCGAGTTGCATGGGCAGAGGGAGAGGAGCGGGCATCTCTGCCCCGTTGGCCTGTAGGGGGATTTGGAGAGCTTCTACGATGCCGGGGTGGAGGCGAAACAGACGAGGGCGGAGTACCTCTTTTTCCTGGACTACTGCCACGGCTCCGTTTGGGGGATCGAGAGGAGCGACGTTTGGCCAAAGGGGAAGGCGATCCTCGACGCTTGGCCATTGGCGAGGGAGACCCTTTACGCTTGGACAGAGGTGAAGGAGAACCTCTGCGTTTGGACAAGGGTGAAGGAGACCCTCTGCGTTTGGACAAGGGTGAAGGAGACCCTCTGCGCTTGGACACGGACCCAGGTGAAGGGGATCCTCTCCTCTTGGACAAGGGTGAAGGAGACCCTCTGCATTTTGAAATGGGTGAAGGTGATCCTCTCCTCTTGGGCACAGGTGAAGGAGACCCTCTATGCTTGGATACTGGGGATGGAGACCTTCTACGTTTGGGAGGAGACCCTGATGAGCGTCTTTTTTGAGCTGGGGGAGGGGAGGGACTGTATCTGCGCTGGATAGGAGGAGTGAAACGCCGGTGAGGTGGAGATGGAGATCTGAAATAGGAGGAACAAAACAAAGGGATAAATATCTAAGTAGGTCAAAGAGTCTTCACAACCCAAAGCCACAAAAACTATCAATAAACTGGACTGTACCTGCGTCTTGGGGGAGGAGACGGTGATCTGCGGCGGCGAACAGGAGACGGTGATCGATGTCTACGGCCAGCAGGTGATGGAGAACGTCTCTTTCTGAAAGAGAAAGTAAGTTAAACTCAGGGTCTGATTGTAATAAAGCATCTCTCATTTAAGAGTAAACAGGGCTGGGTATATATTCTGATTCACAAGGTCACATTTAATTCAATGTAACTCAAATCAGTTTAAACTGTCTTTAAATTCATTAAAGGATTATCCCACTCAAATATGA
This sequence comes from Zacco platypus, assembly GCA_038088235.1. Classification (NCBI taxonomy): domain Eukaryota; kingdom Metazoa; phylum Chordata; class Actinopteri; order Cypriniformes; family Xenocyprididae; genus Zacco; species Zacco platypus. The sequence goes on from CM076069.1 coordinate 19,385,312, forward strand.
AAATTGTCAGTTTACTCACCTTCATGATGTTTCAAAACCAGAAGACTTTCATTAATTTTTAAAACAAGAATTTTTTTTAATGAAACCTAAGTGAACCAATGAGGTTTGTTCTTGCATGTGATTCAAGCACATTTGAGCTTCTGCAAAATACAATGAGGTTTGTTCTAGTGCAGCTAGTGGAAGCTAGTTCTGCTTCCGTTTACCATTTTTGATGTGCTCCATGTGTGTGTTGATCAATGTTTAAATGATTCAAAATAGTGTGCGCTAGGGCTGGAAAAAAAAAAACAGATTCTTGACTCACGATACAATTATTCTGCATCGATACTGATATTTTCCGAATGTATCGCGAATCGATTGAGCTTATTTTTTTAACAGCAGATGTTGCTCTAGGCTAGTTTTTAAACTGCACACTCAAATGCTCACGAAGAAGAATGCTGGACAGCGCTCGTGTGTTCGGGTGAGTCAAGTAAATGGTTAAATATACTTTCACCTCTGCTCAGAATGCGTTTATGACACGAGATTGACGTAAACAGCACACTGCAAACACCCTAGTAATTCGCTTCAACATTTTCAAACTTTATGAATGATTATTTTAGATTTAAGTGGATCAATGTACTGCTCCAGCCCTAGTGTGCGCACATCCAAATTTGTGCAGGTGCGGAGTTAAAAAGAGAAAAAAAAAATCTAAAAAATACATTTTCCTTTTTTCCTCACTTAATCCCAAAGTGAACAAAACATCTGTGAGTAGTGACCTTAAGGGGGTCTCACACTTAAAATGCAAATGTTTTTCAATCAAAATGCATTCTTGATTTTCACCTGGGGGATGCATCTCTGTGTCGCCTCCGTGGTGATGCAGGTGAATGGCTCCGCCGCCTTCTGATTTCTCCATTCCTGGCACCTGCCCCCCTGTTCTGCCTCCTTGGACCTTCATCTTCAGAAGAAGAGGATGAACCAGTGTCTGTAAGCAAAAACAAATCCAACTTTATTACCAGTTCTAAATCAAGCATCTACTCATCTATTCAAACTATATACTTTTCCCACATCTAACATGACTCAAAAGGTGCAAACACATGTGTGAGAGGAAGAAAGCCAGTGGAAGTGAGGACAAACGAGTGTGATGGACAAAAAAAGAACACACGCACACACAAAAAAAAAAAACAGTGGTAACCTGAAGAGGACTGCTGATTCTGTCTCCGATACTGACGTCGCTGCTGGACAGAATCTGCTGTTGACCCTTTGCCCACCTTCTCCTCTTCTGTAACACAAAGCAGTGGAGTCCTTCAGTGCCCGAGAAACACCCGTGCGCCCACCAACACAAACCCATGATGTGCAAAAATACACAGCCACACACACACCCACCCATGACATGCACCCTCCCTTCATCTTTGGAATGAACAGAAGAGACTAGTGAGACAAGAGCTGCAAAAACCAAATCATTAGTTAATGTGATTAAAAGTATAACAAAAAGCCAGATAGACAGGGTTCTGCCGACAAGTCTTGATCTGTAAACCTTTCTGATATGCACACAAATGCATGTTTAAGAGCCAATTCTTACCAGACTCTGATGCATCGGACCGTCTGGGTTTTGGAGAAGGAGTGTCATTTCTTCCACCAGGCCTGTGCTTCACAGCTAAAATTTTCAGATTCATTACAGTCAGAATCATTTTACTGCTTAATATCCTACATACAACATGGCTCTGATTAGAAACCGTTTCAGACATGCATCAAAAAAACAAATTAAACCATGTCAAATTACAAATAACTAACACTTCTAGGAAACAACCTGAAGGGCTGGTGTCTGGTCCTGAAGGACTGCGACCTCGTCTTCTGGAGGGGCTGGCGGGGTCTAAACGGCGTGGAGGTTTTCTGGGCGGTGTAGCTGACCTACGTTTCCCTGCTCTCTTATGGGGTGACCGAGAGGAGGAGCTGCCTGAGGAGGACCGGGAGCGAGAGCGCCGCCTGGTGGCCGAACAAGATTGGGTGAACAAAAGCTGACTAAACTTCTAGCCGTTCATGTGAGGCACATAAAAGATTTTTATAATAAAGAGGAGTAAAAAGATGAAAAACACATGAGAACATTTGTAAAACTCAGTCACACAAGTATGCTTTTACCATTCAAATATTTGGGGTTGATTATTAGGGCTGTCACTAACGATTATATTGGTAATTGAGTAATTGGTCGATAATTTTGATTTATTTTGTGGTGATAAAAATAGACCAAAGTGAAAAATAGCCTTTAAAATTACTTAAAATACATACACAATAACAATGAGGCAATATTTATGAGTTCAAATGAAGTATCAAAAGCAAGTAATCATATGGTTTTATTGAGCAGTTAAAATACATAGGCTATTATAATATGCATACTATAAAGAATCAACATGCACATTATGTATTATAACAAATGCCTGCAGAGGTCGCCAATGTTCTGGTGATTGTTGTCCCATTACCGAATTATCAAATCCTTGATAATTAAATACTGTATACTGTACATTATATTGTGGAATATTACAATATTAAAATAGTAAGGCTATTTTAAATATTTTAAAATGTAACTTATTCATGGGATGCTACATTTTCAGCAGACATTATTACAGTCTTCAGCATTACATGATCCTTCAGAAATCATTCTAATATGCTGTTTGTGTTCAAGAAACATTTCTTATTAATAATGTTGCAAACAGTTGTATAGCCTAATATTTTTATGGAAACCATCAAAAAGTTTTTCAAGATTTTTTAATCAATAGAAAGTTGTAAAGAACAGCATTTATTTGAAATAAAGGTTTTGCAACACTATAAAAGTCATTATTGTAACCTTTGATCAATTTAATGCATCCATGCGGAATAAAAGTATGAATTTCAAAAAAAGAAAAGAAAATTAAAAACTGCTGACCTGCGGACAGGTGAACGGCTACGTCTATGCCTTGAGGGAGGTCGCCGTCTAGGGGGGCTCCTACGTCTTGGAGAGATTCGCCTCCTGGGACTTCTGCGCCGAGGAGAGAACGACCTAGAAGCAGAGATATTAGCTTAGACCCTAGTTCAATCACAATTGCAGGGAAGCAAAATTGTCTAAGATAAGAAATCACCCTACTACAGATGAAACTCACCTAGAGCGGGATCGAGGTCGTTTGCGAGAGCGAGGTGAACGAGAGCGGTGACGTGGGCGATCTCTCCGTCCATCCTTATCTCTGTCCCTGTCTCTGGGTTTGGGCCTGTCTTCCAATTTGGATGTTTTGTCTGGAGATGACTCTTTCACAGCCTCAGACAAAGAGTCCGGCTTCATCTCACCCACCAGATCACTGACAGGTAAAATGGGGGGAGGGAAAGTCAGTCTAAAAATCCATGACAACAAAAAGGCAATTTTATGCACTATTTTCAGTCAAAGTCACTACTTGTGGCACAAGGTGGAACTTGCATAAATTAACATTTCAGATCATTTCAAGTTTTTTTTATAAAATTTTAGGACAGCATAGTGCAGTCAGCTTTCCATAGTTACCTGGTAGAGGAAGCCTCCTGAACAAGTGGCTCTGGTTTGGAGCTCTCTGATTGGTCCGGTTCTTGCTTTGATTCTTCTTTATTATTGGGCGGACTAGAAGGCGGCGAAGCAGCCGGGCTCGGTTTTCGGCGAGGAGAGCGAGTAGGACTAGATTTACGGTCACGCTTCACAGGAGAGCGGGACTTTCTCCTGGAATCAAAAGTGAAGCACATGGCCAATTTACAAAATTATCCATTGTTTACACTAACAAATCTACTAATATAATTTTTAAAGTCACCATGAACTCGAAATTGACAATTCTTATTTTTTATTATTATTTATTCCTGTGCACTATTATTTTTCTTTTGATTCAGGTGGTCTTATGATCTTTAATCAAAAACAAATTACAACAATCCCATCAATTCCCTTTGGACAAAATCAAGCACTGCCCAACATTTTTTTAAGGTTTAAGAAGTCATTTCACTCAGATGCATGTCATAATTTCCAATTTATGCTGACTTTAAGCAAAATGAAGGCCAAAACAAACCGTTTAGGGCTTTTTGACTGAGCTCGCTCTTTGATCTCCTTTTCCCTTTTATCATCATCTATTTTTTTCAGAGAGGCGAGTTTCTCCTGTTCGATCTAAAACAGAAAATAGAAAAACTGTTAAACACTCAACTTGTAGTTTACAATCATGTTGCAGACATGCCAAAGTCAAATATTACAAACCAATATCCAACCACATAAAACCCAATCAGTATGCAAGTTCATAACTTCTCAGCTCTTCATCATCACCTGTCTTTGTTTGATCTCCTCTTTCTTTTGCTCCAAGAAGGCAGACGGGATACCGGCGATGTTCTCCTGGGCACTTAGCAAGAGCGGCCAGAGGTCCTTCATGAATTCCCGAGCGTTCTTCCCGTTCAAAAACCCTGTCAAATTAATCTGCATCATCTTCCCATCTGGATTCTGCAACACAAACAGTAGGGAGGAAGAGAGAAGGGAGGAAACCATGCAGTTAATACTGACACAGAACCAGAGAGCTGAGCTCTGAAAGCCTACCTACACCTTCCCTTCCTGAACATCCAGTAAACAGCTGCTTTTCAACAAGAGCCCAGTACCTGTGGGCCTCAAATGTCTCTAAAACCAACTGACAATAGAATTTTATTTTTACTCATAAACCAATTGATAAAAGGATCAAAAACACTTCTAAAATGATAAACTCCCTTTGAGCATGCATTATATGTTTACATGTTATTTTCTGAACTGAGATGTACCCTCCCAGTTCACATCCCCTCGTCAAGGAGCAATAAGACCCTCCCCCACCACTAGGGCTGTCTCTTCCTGTGCAATATCAAACTCCTGAGATAGAAACATTACAGTCCACAAACAGAGTGCATCAAAACCCCAAAAAGCAAGAACAGTCCAGTTGTCTTCAGTGTGAGTGGCGCAGGCTCTGTGGGCTGGGGGGGGCGGAGAAAGGCGCTCCATTGGCTGGCCTCCGCCTCACTACCGCATCACACTCAATCACCTTGAGTTTAATGCTATATCATTTATCTAAATTGCAAGAGACGAACAAGCAATAATGAGTACAAGGCATGGAAAACTCTTTATTTACAACAAATGAAGAGGAAAATAAACCTACGAGATCCATGTGCTAAGACAGGGATGCCAAATCATGCTCCTAAAGATGTACGTTTAGTTGTAAGAATAGGGCTGGACTGGACCTAAATTTTGCAATTAAGTAGATCTCCAAGAGCAGGACTAAGCACCCGCTGTCCTAAAATGAGTTTAATTAACAATTCTGGTTCAATAAAGGTTAAGCTCCATCAGCAGCATCTGTGGAATAATTTAAGAGATTTCCATTTTTGATGCCAGGGACCAGCAAATATGATTTGTTTGCCCTCTTCAGACATATTTTTGGACCCATTTAGATGGTGTTCAGAAAAACCGTGATATTAAAAAAAGAACATGTTAGCAATTTTTTCTCTTTTTCCAATTATCTATCCAAGTATTAGAAATATTATCTAGAAAAGATTGATGTTCATATTGTATTTCTAACCAGTGACGTATACATCTGAAGATGATTTTTAATTATATCCAATTTATATAGCATTTTTCAGCTTTAAAGCTAATAAAAAAGAAAGTGTAAAAATATATTTAACAATTTATTATAATTAGATTAATTATTGTGATTAATTTTTCGATTCTATATTGGATATAATAAAATAATGGTTACTGAGGGGCGGAAAGAACTTTAAGCCTGGTTTCACAAACAGGGCTTAGATTAAGCCAGGATTAGGCCTTAGTTCAATTAGGGTATTCAATTAGCTTTTAAAAACATGCCTAAGAAAAAACATTACTGGTGTGCATCTTGAGACAAAACAATGGCACTCACATATTGACATAAGATATGCCAGTGCAAATTGATTTCAGTTAAAACGGCTCAAACAATCCTTTTAGTCTGCATCCTCAAGTCTTAAACCTTGTCTGTGAAACCAGGGGATAAAGTTTACACTGAGATGTGTGTGAAAACAATTAAATTCATCCTGTGGCCCTTGTGGAGGATTGCTGAGGCCCCTTGGTTGAAAAACACTGCCCTAGAACCCTTTTGTGGACCACTGGTAGTGCGGTTTAAAAACCCCTGGAATAATCCGTTACCACTTGAAGAAACTACAGGTTTGTCCACCTAGAAAAGTAGTCCAATTGCAAAAATTATGATTTAGGCAACATCTTTGCTCAAATAACACATTTTTATAGAATAAACTGCTTAAACGTATGAGTAAAAACAAACTAAAGAAAGACTTTATTATTCTCTGAGGTAACTGACATTATTCCACAAATGCTGTAGATCAAAGCTAAACTGTATTTAACCTGAAACATTCCTTTTAGATATTGTATGGCTATGTAATTACAAAAACTGAAAGCACCTTTTTATGTCTGAGAATAAGGAAAAACCTGTATGTATCATTAATAGGAGCAAATACCTCTCTGGAATCCAAGCAAAGGCTTCCTGAAAATCAAATCTTTAGAGACTAAAACAGTGACTAATAAAGAGTGCTTAGCTAAATTAATGAAAACGCTAAATGTGTCTAATGTCTCTCTTTGTTATTTGTATAATTTTGTGCAAATGCAAATGACAGTTGAGCTTGTCATTGAGACTAATAATAATGATTGCCTATTAAATTCCCTTGGAAAAAATGCCCATCTTACACCACTAAAGTCGTACTGCATTATCTCACATGCAATGTTACGTTTTTCTTTGTATTCTTTACTAGTTATTACATGTTTCTACAAATCGTCATTAAATTAGGCCTTTGTGTTTGAGATGTATAGCTAAACTTTGACTTTGAAAGGCACAAATGATAAAGCTGAAATGACTCTACCACTGGCACAATGTCAAGCCCTGCTTATAACTCACCTCAAAAAATAAAGCTCATCATCAAGGGAGAGTTGGATTCAGAGAGACTTTGGGCTCAGGTGAGATCTAATTAGGAGTTGGTGCTATACTTCAGATGCAAGGAATAAGATCCATATTGGTTCAGGCCTTTTAAATCATAAATCACATCAACATTAGAACAGTGCTGTTCAGAAGGAACGGTGTCACAAATCATATCTTCAGAGAGAGAGAATATCATTTTTACCCCCTTTTCTGTCTTTTTAAAGCCAGACAGACACTTAAAGACTGATGTTAGATGCTTTCTGCTGTTACATCTACACATGAAAAATGTTTCAAATAACTTTCAGCGGTTATTATTCACTGATCTTCAAACCTTCTCTCATCCTCCCAAAGAACAAAACACATCTAATATAAAATTGCAGCATGTGTGAAAAGCGCGGGAAGAGCAGAGTCGGCGTCTACCTTTTCCTCCAGCTGGTTGAAGACAAATTCGATGACAACATCATCCTCAAAGCCAAGGATCTCTGTCACACGCTGGGTGATCCAGGGCTTGATGACTTCCAGGTTGACCTTGGTCATATCCACCTTACGACACAACAGAAAACAATCATGAACAACAGAATGTATTTTTTGATAACTTTAGGGTGAACTTTTATTTGGATTAAAAATTATTCAGTATGAAATGGTCGTCCAAGGATCATTTAAAATGCTAGTGCCCAAATGTATTTTGAAAACAGTTGCACCATTTCATCTTTTTGTGGACACTATACATTTTCAGGATTGTTAAGTAGAAGGCTCAAAAGAACAGCATTTATTTGAAATACAAGATTATAAACATAAAAGATGAATCTACTAACATGAAGGAACGTAATTTAAAATCTAATGAGCATCAATGTGCAGCCTGTTTATGGTAATATGACACATTTGCACCAAAGAAAGCATTTCCATATTTTCTACCTTCTTCTCCAGACATTCTGCAAACTTCAGCTGCTTCAAAAGCTTCTTATGTTTGTTGCTGAAGCGGTTATCCTGCTCCGCACTGGTGCCCTAAAAAAAACGTTAATTCATAAAACATCATGCGATACAGGAAATATTTTTTTTCTGTAACTTAGGACAATATACAACTTCCAGTATAAGACTAATGAAAAACTGAATTATTTATACACGAATCCACACAATATAATAATGTATATATAAGTCAAGCTGTACTTCACAAATGTAACTACGATACCTCGACCACAAATGACTTTATAACGCGATAGTGGACTTTATTTGTAATAATGAGGACGATAATATAAAAAACAAATTCCTTAAATCGGTCGTTCCCGTTTAATCTGTTGAGTATTTCAGGTTCTCTCACGCAGCCGCCATTACAGCCACACTTCAATGAACACACCAAATATAGCCTTAAAACAACCAACCAATCAACCAACGGACGAATAACAAATAGTAACAACGTTTTCGACCTCTATAGTGGGGTATTTGTAAAAGAATATAACACTTACGCGGAAAAACCCCGCGTCCATTTCTGTCGTGTGTCAATATGGCACGATGTCCCAAAATCCACTGCGGCGCGGTAGCTTTTCCGTCACTTCCGGAAGATTAGTGATCATGTGCCTGTAATCTGGACTGCGTCTGGAAGCAGAAAAATGCTGCCTCCGCAGGCAGCACACAGAGGTAGGAGGGCAACAAGGCACGTCCCAATCCAATTACCCTGCCTGCTTCTCAATATGCATAGTATACTATCCATCCTAAATAGTATGTGACATTAGTAATATTCAATAGTATTTAGGGTGGATATTATACACGTGTCACATTCTGTCTTCTGAGAGACCTTCATCTGATGGATTTTTGAGGCAGCATAGATGTTTCTTTCGCTGCCTTTGAAATCCCACAATCCTTTAAACAATTTATTGTATTATTATTATTAATAATAATTATTATTATTAATGACGATTTGTAGAAACATGTAATAACTAGTAAAGAATACAAAGAAAAACGTAACATTGCATGTGAGATAATGCAGTACGACTTTAGTGGTGTAAGATGGGCATTTTTTCCAAGGGAATTTAACAGTTAGGACAGTTAGGATCTCCTAACTGTCAATCTAAAACACTAAGATCAACTAGTCAAAGGCTGTACTACTAGTTCTGAGGTCCAGTCTGCTAAAACAACAGTGAGTTTAAATCAGACATCATCAGTCAAAATGTAATAATAATATACCACAAAAATCCAGGGTTTTTTCATATTTTACAGAATTCATTTTAAAACAACACTGAACAAATACATAAACTGTTTGCTTTATTAAAGTCATTTATTTGACATACACTGCAATTTTCCACCAGTTCTGAACGAGATTCATTAGCAACTTTTGAGGTTAAATGAAAACTGAAAATTAAGGCAGTTTCAACTTTGAACACAATGGTTTTTGTGCACAAATCAAGCTTGCTTTTGGAAGGGAGCTGAATCATTCTACATATTGTTTTAGTTAAGAGTCATTTTTATTTGTCTGCACTGCACTAGGCAGAACAGAAGGCAGACTAAGACTTTCAGACAGGTAGAAGCTAAAGAACTCTCCCCTTTTTTTGCAAGGCAGCGTTGGGTGTTTTATCCAGTAGTTTTGCTCTTCTGAGTAAACAAAAATGTAAAAAATATCTCTTCACAGAGTATAAATAATACATCAGCAATGCTGAGTGATTAAGTAGACTTAATTCACACCACCACACTATACATTGTGAATCCAGAGCCCTTCGATAACTGACTCTAAATAAATTATGCCAATACAGGCAATAGTAGTTTTAACAGAAACCAAAATTCAGGCAACTGTGAATTCCTCAAAGATAGCAGTTTGTATAAAGGCAGTATCATCTTTCGATTCAGACTAGAGCTGGCAGTGATTTGAAGTTTTTCTGCCCATGGCTGTGTTGTGTGTTCAAACTGAGACACACAGTACATGGTCTAGAGCACTGTAGGGTGAATGGTGTCTGATGGTCTTTACTGTATTGTTACGAAAAGAGCGCCTGTGGGGTCAAAATGTAACTCTTCCCAAAAAGAATGTAATGATTGAATAAGATGCCGACAGCAGTGTTTTAATTATAACATCAGATCATTGAAAGTCTTTAAGGGGAAATTGGGGCCAGAACTTTACTCAGTGCCGACCTTGCTATTTTCATGTAGTTAAATAAAAAAGTGTGGTGTCTCTAAAATAATTAAATTGGACTGTTTCATCTATAATGTGTGCAATTATTATTATGATTATCAGCAGCAGCAGCATTTTATTGTTTCCTTGTTTTTCCCCTGTCCCATAACTTAAAAACTTAAAAACTATGTAAGAAGAGATCACAGAGTAGAAAGACAGACCCTGCATCCAAATATGCTAACTTCAATACTATATAGTAGGCAAAACTGTATGTGAATCAAGTAGTTTGTCCGAATTCATAAACACTTGGCCGAAAAGTACCCGAATGACCTACTACTTGTGGCAAGATTCTGAAGTGCACATCCACTGGCGACTGACGCAGGTCACACGGTGGATGTAGTATGTCCGAATTTCATTCATACTATACACATTCTCACTATATAGAACATACTTTTTAATGGTCACAAAGCAAGTATCAAAGCAAATGTAGTGCCTACAATACAGTATGTGATTTGGACGCAGCAAGAGTCTCCTGAGAGTTGAGAGAATATGAGTTTTCACTGTTGGTTTACATGTTTTCTTCACAAACATATGTTTGTAGAGAACTGTCTGTATCAGCAGTTCTCTAACTGACAGAGAGTCCTGGTTTAAAGAAATTTGAGATGAATGAGTTTAGAAATGTACTGGAAAGATGCTGGTGATTTGTGTTTCAGTCCCTGAGATGACCTGCTAGCTGACAGGCAGTCCTGCATTGGTTCTCTTTTCACGGATGGAAGCCAACATGTCCGTAACCATCTCTGACAGGCCGAACGCAGGCTTCCAGCCCCAATCCTGACGTGCATTAGAGTCATCAAACCGCACAGGCCAGCTGTCCGCTGTAGAAGGAACGTAACATTTCATGAACATTTAGATCATTGCATTAATGGATTGTTATCAAGGCATTCATAGCCTTATTTGTACTTTTGGAATTTTAAAATACATGTATAGGCCTTTAATTTGATTTTTTTTAAAAATCAGACTTTTTTAGAATATTATTTTCATTATTCAAGAAAAACACATCCAGTGACCAAGAGGCATTATGTCTACAATAAAACAAGAACATTAAAATATGGTTACAAAATGATTCCAAAAGGTTATTCACTCACGCTTTTCTTACCAATAGTCTGCCGGATGGTATCAGGATTGTACGTGACCCTCAAGTGGGGCAGGTGTTTACGGATCTCTTCTGCCACTTCCTCAGGAGTGAAGCTCATTGCTGCGATGTTGTAAGTGCGCAGGGAAAGGCGGCTTTCAGGAGCCTGCATGAACTCAACGGTGGCTCTGTGGCAGTCAGAGATGTGCATCATGGGAAGCCGAGTGTTGGAACGCAGGTAACATTCATGGTGGCCGGTGCTGAGGGCATCATGAAAGATCTGGACAGCATAATCTGAGAAAAAGAGGACGTATATGATTAAGTGAAAGTGAAAAATGAAGTGAAGGCCATGTATGGAAACCCATATTCAGGAGTTGGTGCACACACATTTGGAGCAGTGAGTATTAAACACACCAAGAGCAGTGGGCTGCCATTTGTTTGTTTGTGTTCATTCACTCCCCCACCTACATTTTCCTGCCGGTATTGAAGATTGAACCCACAACTTTCTGGTTACCAGTCTGACTCTCTAACCATTAGGCCATGACTTCCCCAAATAGGTCAGATTAGTGTTGTTTTTTTGAAGTAAATGACAATTCTATGAATAAGTGAATAAGTACAGAGGTGTTTGTCTTCATGTACAACTAAAGATTGTGTCTGTAAATGAGGCTGGTTACCAGTGGTCCCTCCTCCTGGCTTGGTGTGGGCAGAAACAACTCCTGGGTATCGCAAGCATCGGAAATCCAGACCATATTTATGGTGGAGATACTGATCCAATCAGAACACAGTTAGGATGTTAGCATTTCATAATAACATATAATGTAAGTCAAGGGTTGCCAATTTTTTTTTTTTTTGTCAACCGAACATCTTAGACATAATATATATTTACTTGAAGTACCCCTATTTTTTGTTAATATTGCAATAATTTTACAACACTTTTGCATGTTCACAGTTCTCTGATGATGATGATGATAGTAATTATTAAGAATAAATTTATTTAATTAAATTGAAGCCTTTGATTTGATAATCTCACTAAGCTATATTGTGATTATCATACAGTCCCATTAGCTTTTCATCAACTCACAAACTTCAGTTTGGGAATCCCTGATGTAAGTGAGAAATTGTTCACATTAAAGGGTTAGTTGATCCAAAAATCAACATTCTGCCATTAATTACTCACCATTGTGACTTTTGTTCACCTTCGGAACACAAATTGAGATATTTTTATTGAAATCTGATAGCTTTCTGTCCCTCCATAGCGATCCAACTCAACTACTACTTTCAAGGTCCAGAGAGGTATGAAAGACATCATTAAAGTAATTCATGTGACTCCAATGGTTGAACCTCAGTTTTACAATGCGAATCAAGTGCTTTGTTTGCACAAAAAACATAATTTACCACTTTACAAAAATATTTATGCGTGTTGTGTTCAGACTTCATCAACTCAACGTTAACGACAACCTCAAGTGTTAACGACAGCATCACGACGCATGCATTTTGTTTACACACGAGAGCTTTCATTATCACCTGAACACCCTTTAAATAAAATAATTTTGTAAATAAATTGTTAAATTATGTTTTTTTGCACAGACAAAGCACTCACAATCCTTCATAAAATTTAGGTTAAACCAGTGGAGTCACATGGATGATGTCTTTCCTGCCTTTCTGGAACTTGAAAGTGGTAGTTGCTTTGGATTTCTATGAAGGAACAGAAACCTCTCGGATTTTTTAAAAATATCTTTGTTTGTTTTCCAAAGATGAATGAAGCTCTTACGGATGTGGAATGACACGAGGGTGAGTAATTAAGAACAGAATTTAAATTTTTGTGTGAACTAACCCTTTTTAAGCTTATGAAGTATATATGCATTATACACTATTTAAACATATTAACTCCTGTAACAATGAACATTTAGACAAATCATAATTTTCAATTATTATTAAGTAATTAATTTCCCAGACTAACTAGAACATAAAAAACATCAATCTTTACTTCCCCCATCAGCTCTGCATGGACTTTGGAAACTCCATAAATGGTCCGAGGTCTCTGGATGCAGAGGTCAGGGGCCGGGTCGCGGGGAGACGAAGGGCCAAATGCTCCGATGGTACTGGGCACAAACAGCCGCAAACAGTTCTCCAGAGCCAGATCTAACACATTATGCAGACCTGAAGAAAGAGGAGTGGGTGAGGGGAAGAGAAGAGAAGATATCAGGACAGGGGCAACAGGAGAAGGACAGAATGTGGGACGTCAGGGATAGTGGAAACCTTACGTTGTAAATTAGGCAGTCATATAGCACATAGCACCTAACTCTAACTCTTAAAACATGTGTGACTGAGTTTTCCCACCTGTGATATTGATGGTGCGGGCGAGTGCCATGTTAGCTTCCCCAACAGCACTGAGCAATGCACTGTAATGCACCAGCCAGGTGATTCTGTTATTCACAACTAGCTCCCTCAGGTTTTTATAGTCTAGCACGTCAGCGTATACAAATGGACCTGTGAGATAAATCACACAACAAAGGAATATGAATGAGGCCAAGTGACTGAAATGTAAATAAGGTTCAATTTGTTAACATGATCATGAACTACCAATAAACAATATTTATCACAGCATTTACAACATTAATCTAGGCTAGTGTTCATTCATAAATAAAATAAAAATACAAAATTCAAAAGCTTGGTACAATTTGTTATGTTTTTGAAAAAAGTCTCTTATGCACACCAATGATGCATTTATTTAAAAAATAAAAATACAGCAAAAACATGCATAATAATATATGCGATAATTTTTTTGAAATATTATTGCAATTTAAAAATAGCTGTAATTTATTCCTGTGATGGTACAGCTGAATTTTCAGAAGCCAGACATTTTTTTTTTAGGATTGATGATTAGACACTTCAAAAAAATGCACTGTTTCTAAATTAAAAATATTAACTTTTTTTTTTTAAAACAAACTTTAGAATGGTATGTAATTGATACTATAAGATTAATAAATGCTTTAAATATTTATTTCATTGTTATTGTTTCATCTTAGTTATTGTATTATTTAATGTTAACATATAGAGCCTTATTGTACAGTGTTGCTGAAATGTATTTGGAGAGCTGAAATGTAAGAGCCATGTGAAAAACAAACTTATACTATAAACTTTAACAGCCAGTTCTAGGCACCACACTGTCCATGTGGCTCTATATATATGTTGCACCTTATGCAACCGTCTGGCCATATCAGAGTCGTATCGAGAGTCAACATACCCATGTTATAAACTTCAGCTGGAGGCCTCCTAATATCTGACAGGATGATGTTTTCCTTTCCATACTGCTCCCTAAAACAAAATAAATAAAAACAAAAGTGAAATAACCGTTTAGTGTTTGCAGAATTTCGCAGAATCTACCTCAGAAATTTAAAAAAGGTTAAATTTCCACAGCAAATATCTATGCAAACCAATATTTAATCTATGCAAAGTTGTAAAAACTGTATCCTGGAGTCTGATTTCAATTTTCTCTCATGCTACACATCTTTCAGCTGTTCACTAACCTCAGCATTTGAGCTAGACCAACTCCAAGTTGTCCTAGGCCACCTTTTAACAGGAGAAAAACAATGAAAGGAGTTTAAACACGTTAGCGACAAATATTTTATGACCTGAAATGTCACCACTCACAATGCCACAAACGAGCAGCATGTAGGCAGAATAATACCCCTAAACCTAAATATTAATTAAAAATGTCACTTTTATGTGTATATTATTTTTTTAAATGAATACCCGGAGGTGAACGCACAATAAAAGAAAACATGATACCACACACCATGTGTGATCTAACTATATAGTATACAACTAAAAAATACAAACACAGTGATTGACTGATGCCTAAGACAGTATTGTGAAGATTTTGGTGAGAGCTTAGAGCCCATATGACGCTATAGTGTGTCTGCAAATCCTAAGTCATTTAAAATAGGCTCCAGGATTGTTATTTTTCATACATTTTTCACCTCCACTTTAACTGGCAGCCCATTTACTCACTCTTTACACGCTATTGCACAAGCATAAAACAGCCGCGCGCTCCATTGTGCACACGCTGCGCGCTTTTAACGCTGTTTATTCCCAACCTATTGTCATGGCGATCAATAGGATCGTCTCTTACGAGGCATGGAAAACAAACACAGAAGACGTGATGGAACTGCTGACTTTTTCCACCAAAACGTTAGTTTGTCACACGTTATTTAAGCAGTGGAAACAAATGGCACCTGTGATCAGGACTCGAGGACTGTCAGTGGGAGGCTCGGAGGACTCGTTGCCCGGCCATCGGTTGATTTGACGCGGCGACAAACTCATGCCGCGAACCGACAAACCTTTACACAACGAGCGGACACACAACCGGACACCTGACAGCATGTCGTCTATCTGTCAGTTAATAAACATATCTGTCATCAAACCGAGGGGACAGTTCAGAAAGAATACATTGTAACAATTTGACATTTTTCTTTGATTAAACTGAAAGCCAAGTCGTTATTTCATCTTTAAAAGTGAGTTGATTCATACTCGACTAATATGTAAATCGGTAGTTCAAGAAAAAGCGCAACTTCTCACCTTGAGCTTATCAAAACTTGAAATCCGTGATGATGAAAAACTCGTGTCTTGCACCAAAATCACAACATTGCCGTGGTGTATCCGGAGGTGGAAAATTGAGTAAGTAAATAGTGCTGATAAGAGGGATTTTCATGGTATTTAACCATTAGAATTAAGAGATTACTGTCCGATTGGTTGCCGGAGGAGCGCATCGAATAACCATTGGATAAACAAGCTGCCGGAGCAGAGAATGCTGGGAAATGTAGTTTTATCGTTATGCTAGCACATACTATCGCGTGATAATGACTGTGGTGTCTATTAACGCTACAAGAGGGCAAACTTGCTGACGGGCTGCCCACTCCGGATTTATATTGTGTGGGTGAGTTTAGCTGAGCTGGGGCTTTACCCCTGAGGACTTCATTGGCCAGTGAGATGTTATTGTGTGTGCGTGTGTGTGCGCGCGGGCGCGCGCAAATTCCCTTTTATAATTTTATAGTTAGATAATATATATTTATAAAATGCTTTAATGTCAAACATGTAAAACAATAATATAGCCTAATATAATCATTTTAATAGAAAAAATACATTCTATAAAATAAAAATAAATTCTAAAATCAAATAAAAAAAAGTAAAAGTATCAAAATGTCACAATACAAACACTCTGATAGGAAACATTTTAATAATTTTTATTAAAATAGTCCCCTAGACAACAGTTATTATTTGAAAATATCTGAACGCTGAATGCGGCGATTAACTAATCAGAATCAAGTATTCCAGAGAACTGTGCAATAATTCGTCATAAACCACTTTCCAATTGCAAATGCTGTTTGTACAAACATGTATAAAATCACCTTCTAGTAGGTGTTTAAACTTCTCACATTCACCTGATTTAACATTCCGCTGTCTAACTGAGTGAAAAATGTTTCATCTTTGATGCTGTCTCATATAATCAGAATAAATTCCAATAACGAACTAGTTAAACACACTACAATAAACACATTTATTGAATCATTTATATTAGCATTTTGCTTGAAAGTAAGGCAGACGTCGGTCAATGTGTCTGATCTTCAAATGCTAGTATGTCTGATTACTATTCAATGATCAGATTGTTTTCGTAAATGACATTAGATCTGAAATATCTGATTGGCAGTAATACTAATTTTATTAGTCTAATTTTATTTTTGCCAATAAATGCATAATAATAACAGTGTATACAATGCCCTTTCAAACATGAGGTCACAAAATAGTCAGCTCATCCATGAGGTTCTCAAATGGGGTCAAGGTGTCACAGTGTGTACTAGGCACATTATTGGTCCGGTCAGGTCCAGCCCTCTCACGGTGCTCTTTCACAATGCTCCACACCTCCTCTCGAGCTTCCTCCATGTTCTGAGCATACTCAGTCCACCTGAGGAACAGCCCTAACCACAAACCCATACAGAGATAATGAGGACCCTGTGACATTAAGGATGGAAGTGTATGTGTTTTTTCTCTCAAAATTAGACTCTACATACTAATAATACCAATAAACTCAAATAACATAATCACATCACAGCTGTAACTTTGTATTTATGTGTGTATTTACTGAATGACCTGGACCTAACCTGTCCATAGTTGTAAGGACTGAGGATGGACTGAAGGCCAAATGACCAAATCAGTGGGTTCATACAGTGGGTTGAGGTACTGCTCTTGAATATCAGGACTCAGAAGGGACTGGAACAAACAGTGTGTGCTCTCCTTCACTCCTGCAGCACATCTATTACAGGATTAAATTTAAAAAATTTACAAAAATTAAAAATAAATAAACTATACAGTATACATGTACTACTGCTCAAAAGAAAATCATATTTTTATTCTAGAATGACATAAAATTGATCAGAAGTGACTTTAAAGTCTTTTACATTACAAAATTTTACTATTTTAACTTTCTGTTCATCCATGTAAATTAAAGTAATAAAAATATGAAGCAACACAAAGCACAAAACTGATAATAATATGTTTCTTGAGCACCAAATCAGCTGATTCAGAAATCATGTGTCATTTGAAACTGAAGGATGGAGTAATGGCTGCTGACATTTTAAAATATACTTTTATCCAACACAGTTATTTTAAATTGTAATATTTCACAATATTATTTTTTACAGTATTTTTAATCAAATAAATTCAGCCTTGGTGAGCATAAGAGACACTTGTTAAAGAACATTAAAAAAATATTTTAACTTTTGAATGGTATGACGGATAATAATGAGTGTCATATAAGGATAATTTGTGCCCACCTCTCCTGCTCGTTGTTACAAAGAAAGGTTCCATAGTTAGAAGCGTAAACCTCTTGTGCCAAGCGGAGCAGCAGGGCCTCACTAAACTCCAATGCCAGAGGAAATTGCCGCCACACCTGCCACACACAGTCAAGCAGCAGCAGGAAGGATGGGCACTCCTGCTTCAGACGGGCATGAGAGTATGCCGAACGAGCACAGCGCTGCTGGAATGGGTGTCCAGCCTGAGAAACAACAAACATACAATTCATCAACTTTACATCTGACATCTGAGACTACAATTGGATGTACTTTAGTAAGTGGCTTTGTTGACATGCAACTGTAAACATTCACACATTTCTCAAACACACACCTGAGCACAAATGATGTTACACAAACAAAAATTCACCTGTATCCAGTCCCTCTCCAGTAGGCAGAGAAAGCCAGTGAGAGTTCTAGATGTGGGGTCTAGAATAAGTTGAGCCAATGAGCTCACCAGCAGTGTACTGTCTGTCCCCTCAGAGCCATGCACAAGCACAGAGTGACCATCCCTGCAAAAAATAGACCACATGCCAGAACAATACATCCCAGATCCATGCATAAGTACATGATTTAAAAGACAACAGAACTAATATATAAGCTAACATTCAAAAGAAAGAAACTAATTCAACCAAAACTGACATCAAAAGCATCAAAACATATAATTCCAAATATATATTTATCAATTACTTACACAAAGGCAGTCAAATAAAATAATAAGAGAGAATGCAAAAAGCAAACCACAATAGTAGTTAAAGAGACACTACAGAGATTTACATTTTTCATTGAAAATTAATTATTGAGCCAGTACATGAAAAAATCAGTGTTAAACTATGTTATTGCCTTATTCTGAGTCACTACAGAAAACCTACAATAATTTAATAAAACTGCAATTTTATGTTTCAACCACAGATGGTGCCAGTTAGCCCAGAATTCTGTATTGTCCCTTTAAAGTTTAAACGACCAAAGTAATAGATCTTCCCACCTCTCCACACACTCCACCACTAGTCCTGCAGTGGACAGCGCACTGTGAACATGAGAAAGCCATTTGGAGTTCTCCAATTTACTGAGCCAGCGGTCCACACTGTGAGACGGGTCACTACACGCTTCCACCAGCTTAATAAGACTCTCCTGCAGAACCTTTCCCCTGTACATACATGATGACAAGCACAATAAAAGTCAAATGTGTCACATAATTTCAGACAATTAAAATGTCTTGTAATATTCCCTCTCACCTTTCATGGTGTCTATTGATTCTTTTCCAATAGCTATAAAAGGATTTAGACTCAAAACCTCCTCCTGTCATCCGGGCCTGCTGGGCTTGCTGGGCAGAACGCAGATCGATGATGTAACCCAACTCTGACCCATCAATCACAGCCTGGAGAAGGAGCTCATCCTCCTTACATCTCTTCCTATTGGCTCCGGTCAAGGGCTGGCTGCTTCGCATGATCACCTAGGCAACGAATACAAATAACTTTTTATTTTGTATAATTTATGACAGAATTTAAAATTGAGCTGTATGATACATACTTTGAGGAAAAATGATTGAATGCTGGAAACAATGTTACACCTTTGTACTGTTTTACTGCTTCACATGGTTGAGACATGGCGTTAGCCAGCTATGAGAAAATCGGTAACACTTTACAATAAGGTTCATTAATTAAACATTAATTAATGTATTAACTAACATGAACTAACCATGAGCAATACATTTTTTACTGTATTTACTAATTTTCGTTAATGTTAGTTAAAATACAGTTGTTCATTGTTTGTTCATGTTAGTTCACAGTGCCTTAACTAATGTTAACAAGATTTTAATAATGTATTAGTTAATGTGTAAATTAACATTAACAAAGATTAATAAATGCTGTATAAGTGCAGTTCATTATTAGTTCATGTTAACTAATGTTAACTAATGTTAACTAATGAACCTTATTGTAAAGTGTTACCAGAAAATCAGTACATTTTTGAAAATGTATCATTTAAATTCATTTAGAATTCCTCCTATGAATGCCTGCATGTATAATTCAGTTTGGATAGTTTGCTAGATTGTTTAGTGTCCATGGAGTGAAAATGATGGAGAGGGATTCATGTTGCTGAGTGGAGTGAAGGTGCAGATGCAGCCTCCGTTTTGTTGCCAGATACAGTTATTACAAGGGCCTTTAGACTTGATGTGAGACTTTAGGAAGTTAATAAAGTGGGAAGTGGAAAGTTGCAAGTAAGGAAGGCATTTAGTATATAATTTCTCACCCTCTTATCATTCCAAACCAATAAGACGTTCGTTCATCTTCAGAACACAAATAAAGATCTTTTTGATGAAATCTGAGAGCTTTCTGTTCTTCCATAGACAGCTGCGCAACTGAGACTTTGATGCTTCAAAAGGTTCATAAAGAGATAATAAAAACTAATCCATATGAATTTAGCAGTTTAGTTCAAATTATCTGAAGAGACTCAATCACTTTATATGATGAAAACATTGAATTTAGGCTTATATTCATGTAAACATTCATCAACTCACACATTAGTTGTGGTAAACGGAAGCTCAAGCATGATTGCTTGATGTGTGCGAGAACCAGTGAGGTTCATTGTCCACAAGAGGTTTGTTCTCACAGGTCGAGGAGTTTATGTTCACTGATCAATGTTTATATGTGAGTAAAAGCTTAAATTAAATCTGTTCATCCTATAAAACGATTGAGTCTCTTCAGATAATTTGAACTAAACTGCTAAATTCATATGGATTAGTTTTTATTATCTCTTTGTGAACCTTTTAAAGCATCAAAGTCTCAGTTGCGTAGCTGTCTATGGAAGAACAGAAAGCTCTCAGATTTCATCAAAAAGATCTTCATTTGTGTTCCGAAGATGAACCAATGTCTCACGGATTTGGAATAATAAGAGGGTGAGTAAATAATGACAGAATTTCCATTTTTGGATGAAATACAAAACAAAGTTAAAAGGTTATGCTAAAAAGATTCATAAGAGCACTAGACAAAGTTCTTATCATTTATATCCATATATAGCAATTCTTATTAATACTTATTAAAATTACACGAATAATAAACAAATCATAAATTATTTTAGTATTAACAACTTATGATGCCATAAATAAGGTATAATTTAACAATGTCTGTTGACCCCCCCAAAACAGACAGAACAGAGAGAATGTACCCAAAGTGTAGAATGGAAAAAAGCTTCTGACAAAATACCCCAGACCTCACTAATTTTCGAACCCTGGTTATGGCCATGATTTGAGATACAGGAAAACATCATACACTCACCATTCCGTTCCTATGGTGACAGTAGGAGAGCACAGGAAATCTGCCGCCCTGTCTGAACCGGGCTGACTGGACCAGCTTCTCATCATCCACCTCGCGAGGCACAATGACCGCACGTGGATACGACGGGCATACAGAGAAATCTGAGTTTACTGTACTGACTCTCCACCTGTCCCACTGCTCACACACACATGCACATATTATGAACATACACAACATATATACATATATACACGTTTATTTAAATAGTTATAAACATATTCTTATAAATAATTGATTTTATATAAGATAGATACAGCATATAAAACTGATTTAAAAAAAACAGTGACAAGTAAAAACACTAATTATGATACAAATATGATGTTGTGCCAAAAGGACAGGAAGTCGGGACGGGAGATAAACATCTACAGCTATGGGAAAAAATGAAGGCCAGTGAAACAGCTGTGAGAAGACAATGGGGGATAATTAAAGCTATGGAAACAAACAAGGCATAGAAGAAAAGAAGGCAGAAGATGCATATGGAGATGCATTTGGATGAAAATCTAGTTGCTAACTATAGAGAAAGAGATGAATTTTAGTGTCACACACGTCTCACAACTGCTTTTAGTTTCCTGTGGCAAACAAAGTGCTTCCTGTTTGACTTCCTTTCAGGAAACTAAGCAAAAGCTTGATTTTGTAGAAATGATTTTGAGCATGACTTGTTTGTTTTTGTCTATTTCATTGTGTGTTTCTCAAAGTGAGAGAAAAACAGGATGACATTAACTGGTCTGAAGCAAAGGGAAGAGAAAGTGAAAGGAAGAAAAATACAGCTCACCAGTCTTTCTGTTTTTTTGTAATATTGTTCTATTGAGGACAGGCCCCACGGGCCATTCAGAGTAAGGTGTGATGGTCGATAGAAAAAGGGATACATCTCTGTCACACTTTCCAGAGCCGAGAGAGCCTACAGAGACATGAGACAATATCAGAGTGTACTCTCATTAAAGATGAGGCAGTGCTCGTTCTGACATTCACTTTACTGCCAGTGTCTAGACTAGAGTGAAGATTGGCTTCTTCTTTCAGAAGATATGCTTGATGGCATCTTTAGTCATCTTTGCAAGTAATCTTAAAGGGATAGTTCACCCAAAAATGAAAATTATCCCATAATTTACTCACCCTAAACCCATCCTAGGTGACTTTCTTCTTTCAGCCAAGCACAAACACAATAAAAGAGTTATATTAAAAAATGTCTTGCCTCTTCTAAGCTTTATAATGGGAGTGAATATAATTTGAAGCACAAAAAAGTGCATCCATCAATCATAAAAGTAATCCATACAGCTCCAGGGGGTTAAGAAAACCTTCCGAAGCGAAAAAATGGGTTTTTGTAAGAAAATATCCATAATTATAATTTGTAATCACTAGCTTCCGGTAACATCCATCCGCAAATTCATGAGAGTCGAGTTCAGGCATATGACGTAGGATGTAGGAGTAATGTAAGTTTAGGTGAGAAAAGACACCTTGCGTGGTTAAAACAAATAGGGCTGGGCAACAAACTCAAATATTACTCCTCTGATATTACTCTTTAAAAATTCTTGTTTTAGACTTCTAATTCATGATAAGTGTTTAGTTTTGCTCTATCCTCTGCACTTCCGTGTTCATCAAAACATCTTGTGTCAGAGTCGAGGTCACTCTTCGACCGGAATTAGTCTTGCGAACTGGAAGCCAGTTATTATAGTTTATAAAGTTATTAATATGGATATTTTTCTTATTTTTGGGTGAACTGTCAGTTTAAGAGATGGTCCATAATATTTTGGATTTTCCAGGATACTTTACCACCGACAATAGGAAAACTTGGTAACACTTTACAATTACAATTTATATGGTTCATTAGTTAAACATTAGTTAATGTATCAACTAACATGAACTAACCATGAGCAATACATTTGTTACTGTATTTACTAATCTTCGTTAACGTTAATGAAAATAGTTGTTTATTGTTTGTTCATGTTAGTTCACAGTGCATTAACTAATGTAAACAAGATTTTAATAATGTACGTATGTATGCAGTTCTTTATTAGTTCATGTTAACTAATGTTGTTAACTAATGTTAACTAATGAACCTTATTGTAAAGTGTTACCGTAAACTTTTGTAGATATTAAACATTTTCTTAATAGATTCCTTTTTCATTTTATCGGTATTGGCCAATATTGGATGTTTAATTGTGCATGGTAATGTCCATAATTTGTATATTTGGATAAAACATTTGCCGTCACCTAATACTAATTTAAAGTGAATCATTAAAAACACTAATAATATAATAAAACTGCTAAATGTAATCTTTAGCAAATCTCAGAATGAAACTTCATTTTTCATATTCCACATTATGTTATGAAGCCTAAATTCACTTTTTAATTTTTAATATTTTACTTTTAAACTATTTCCACAAAATAGTACATAATGTAATATCAGGCGGCACTTATTATTTACAGAAATGTAATAAGCGCAACCCTAATTTTATTGTATTAGTGTATTATTGTATAGTACTGTTCAATTCAATTCAACTGTTCAAGTCCAATCAACGTAATCGCACACGTCTCTTCAACAAACTGCTTTATTTGAGGTTTAATTTAGATCCGTAGCACAAATGGTTGGGGACAAGTTACAAGCCAATATTTAATATTTAGTGTTAGGAGTTTGTTCAAATGTACTACCATTCAAATGTTTGGGGTTAGTACGATTTTTTATTTATTTACAGTATTTTTGATCAAATAAATCCAGCCTTGGTAAACATAAGACTTCTTTTAAATACTTTAAACAATCTTTATAAAACAGACAACAGACAGTAGAGTACCTATTCCTAAAAACAAGCAATATTAATCCTTGTCGCAAGCGCGACTAGTGATAACTATATTTAGTACCTCTATAGAACTGGCTATGTTCAGACATTCCTCCATTCCAGGAATTTCCAACTGAAGAACAAGCAGGTCTTTACATTTAACGGTGATAGTACCAGAGGATCCCACAGTCCTGTATTAGACACACAGACACACACCCCCACACACATTTTTTAAGAACAAGCTTTCCTCACATTCTCAAATTCCATACAATCATCCCCACTGGGGCCTCAGTAGTGACAGAAGCAGGAAGCAAAAACAAGCCATGTGCGTAAGGCTAGCAGAGAGACAGTGAGATAAATTGAGAGGTATGACTGAGCTCTAAATAGAACTTTAATAGAATGTAAACTAACAGTCCCTCTTGTTGTATCTCCATATTTGGATGTTAGATTACAAACATAAATATATATTGCACATCATGTACATGAATATTGCTGCTTTGCATGTATATAAAGCACAAAAAGCATGTCAGAGTGATATGATCTTTTGGATAAATGCTCGTTGCAAAGCACAAATGATCTTGCAAAACATGCTCATTCTGTTCTCCATAAGCTAAGAACACATTGCCAGCACAGCTCATTTTAGAAGGTGCCTTCTTATGCTGAAATGAGATGCTGCCCACTGCTACTGCTCTCCTCATTTCTTAACATTACCGTATAAATAATGGCAGATCCCAGATCAGAATAAAAGGCAGCTTCAATGAGCAATGACAGTCCATACATCAAACATTGGGCCTGGTTTAGCAGTGTACCTGGGGTATCCGAAAAGATTCTCGACACTGACACGCAGGAAAAGTGATGGGTTATATTAGAGAAAGAGAGAATTAGAGTTTCATATTACAGAAGCAGGTCACTTCAGAGATCAGACACATGACTCAAATGCGATTCAAAGATTAGATGGCCATATTAATGAGAATTATGCATTTACAAAAGAAATCTGTGTTGTTGTTTTTTAACATGTTTCAGCATTGATCAGCAATAAAGCTACATACATGAAAAAATGCTGCTAAAACAAAAGTGTGTGATATGGTAACACTGAACAATTAACAACAATAATTTAAAAAAAATACTTAACATAACTGAACCAACTTAAATATTTTTGGTTACACCAACAAAACGAAACTGAAATACCAGCAAACAAATTTAAGCTGGTTTACGATGGGTGTTTCACCCCAGCAGAGAATAATTCAACTCCAGCTGAGGAGAACAGCTGTCTCTCTACCTTTTCTCAATGGCATCGATGTTCCTGAGGAGAATGAGAAGTTGCCGGGAAGCTTCATCTTTTCTGTCTGAGAACAGAAGGTGGTGGCTGGTAACGCACAAGGTTCCTCTGAGCGCTGGATGGAAAGGTCTTCTCAGGGTAACATCTTCAACATTAGCCGTCTTGATGTGCTCCGACAACTCCATTTCACAAGGACAGCAACCACCATCTGGTGGCTCTCACGCGGAGTGTAGAGAGCTGCTGGACGAGCCACTACTCTGGGTCTCTGTCTTCCGCGAATGTTATAAGGTTATCCTCTACAAAACTGTGTCGCAAGTATGATGTTATAAAACTTACCGGCATCTGGCAACTATAAAATAGCACTAAGCGACTGTGCACGAGCGACGGGAGGTGTGTCTGCTCGTGCGACTCTGAAGCATTTTGTTTGCTTCTCTACTTTCGTTTCCGTTCTTGAAGTCCCAGCCCTCTTCTCGTTTTGTGATGTTTCTGTATATTGTTGTGGCTGTTTTTTCTTCGTAATCACTCTTCCGGACATTTCAGCGTATTGGGGCAATAATTAGACCTACAAAACACAGGCCTTTAGAACTTGTGAAGCAATTTGTTACAGTATTTGGTGATTTTACAACTGAGATCCTTGAGACTTGGTTGTCTCTGCACCATGCTGATGGTGGTGGTGATGATGATGGTGGTGGTGGTGATGATGATGATGATGGTGGTGGTGGTGGTGGTGATGATGATGATGATGATGGTGGTGGTGGTGGTGATGATGATGATGATGATGGTGGTGGTGATGATGATGATGATGATGGTGGTGATGATGATGATGATGATGGTGGTGGTGGTGGTGGTGGTGGTGATGATGATGATGATGATGGTGGTGGTGATGATGATGATGATGATGGTGGTGGTGGTGGTGATGATGGTGGTGATGATGATGATGATGATGGTGGTGGTGGTGGTGATGATGATGATGATGGTGGTGGTGGTGGTGATGATGATGATGATGATGGTGGTGGTGATGATGATGATGATGATGGTGGTGATGATGATGATGATGATGGTGGTGGTGGTGGTGATGATGATGATGATGATGGTGGTGGTGATGATGATGATGATGATGGTGGTGGTGGTGATGATGGTGATGATGGTGGTGATGATGATGATGATGATGATGGTGGTGGTGATGATGGTGGTACCAGCAGGACAAACGAAGACGGAGAGCTTAAGCTACAGAGAAAACATGAACAAAAAAATGTTTACAAAATGTTTACAAAAATAAGGGACAAAAATGCTGAATGAAGTGTCATTTTCAACTCAACTAATACAAATCCAGTGTAAGTTATGTATTTTTAAAATGTAGTCTGGTTAAGACAACTAAATAAAATTCAGATAAAAACAAAAATATTTTTTTTTTCTTGCTGTTTTCTTTATTGTTTTGTCAGGATTGAACCTGTTTTACTTTTTAAAAATCAATTAAATATTTGTTTTAAATTTAACAATGTATGTCTTCTAACATTTTAATACCACAAATCATCAAACGTGATGATCAATTTATTCTCTTTTTTTGCTTTTTGTATTTCAATAGAATTAAATAATGTGAGATTATCAGTCTTCACTATTGTTGTGTTAATAACAGGCTATGTATTATTGTAGTATTTTTCTAAATATTTGTAATGGGCTCCCTTGCACCCCCTTGCGGCTCTCGGGGGGTCCCGGCCGGGGCCCTGTTTGAAAACCCACTAACAGGCCTACCGTTCATTTGATATCTGACTGATTCTGATGCTAGATGTAATAGATTCTCTCTGCAATTCTTCAACATCAGCAGTAGATGGAGACATTCTGTTATAAAACAGTTGCACAGACTCACGTTGGTAATAATTGCTGTAATATGTTTAAGGATAAAAAGTGTAAGCGAGCTTTGGGCCACAACATACATAGCCTAAATATTTACTGTCATTTCTTACTTGCCTTTGAGAAACTATATTGCTTGATGAAAACATTTTTTTCACTTTAGCCAATGTGATTTGTGAGTTGTGTGAGAAAGCTGTTTAATAGGGTTTAAGGGTGTCAGTGACCCCTTGCCACGTGAATAGTTTCACAAGAACACGAAATATAGCATCTGGCCTCAACATACAAGTTCAGACTGTCTAAAGTTCTCAGATTAAACCCTGTTCGAATCATTTGGCTTGAGAACATGGGCGGTCACTTTTCTGACTATATAAACATGAGCACAGCACACCTCTTGAGAGAATCACTCGTGCACATGACCAGTGCACATGTCTGAGCAGTCACAAGTCACAGTCTCGCCCAGCTGGAATGAAAGCACAGTGATGGAGTTCAGAGAGCTGGGAGCAGACGAGAGCTCCGAGGGAGATATGGAGGATCTGGATAGTGTGAAAGCCTTGACAGAGAAACTCAAACTCCAAACGCGCAGACCGTCGTATTTAGAATGGAAGGAGCGGCTGCAGGCTCGTCCGTGGATTGATGCCACAGACAGTTCAAACGTCAGCGGCCCAGGATCCGTGGAAAAGGACGACTGGAGAGATGGGGTGCCTTATAAGAATATATGCGGCTTTGATACTATAGACGACGCGTTACAGTGGCTCAGAAACGAACTGGTATTTATATTTCATTAGCTTTATATTTTTAACTTTTGACTAAGTTTAGATATGGTTATTGTCTATAGGCTATAATAAATAATATAATTATCTATCTGTCTGTCCATATACACCATCAGTGGTTTTGGGATTTTTAAACTTTCTGCTTTCTTTGGGTCATTTTGGGAAGTAAAAGCATTCCCCCCCAAGTTATTCTTTAACATCCAAGAAACAATACCATTTAAAAGTTTGGAGCAGTATTTTTTATTTATTTATTTTTTATTTTTTTTTGGAAAGAAATGCTTTTATTCAGCAAGAATAATATATAATTATTAATATAATCAAAAGGGACAGTAAAGACATTTATAATGTTGCAAAATATTTATATTTCAAACAAATGCTGTTTGATTTTTCTATTCAAAGGATTCTGAAGAAGATGCATGGCGATATTTAAACAGAAATTGAAATAATATTTCAGAAAATTACTGTTTTTTCAAATTGCTGAGCATATGAGACTGCTTTCAAAAACTTTTAAAAATCTTATGGACTCCAAACATTTGAACACTAGTGTATAAAAAGCCAAATTTCTAATGTTAAATATAATTATATATATATATATATATATAAATAATATGCTGTACATGTAGTATAAAATTACATAAGACAACAGTTGGCTAAAGAGGCAGACTGCTGTGAAGTGAGATACATGTCAACTGATGTTGAAATATTTAGCGTAGTACAACACAGGTGGCATGACTCTAGTCTCTTGGCGTATATTACACTTAAATGCCATACAGCTGCAGAAACTTGAGTGGGTGTTCGACAGAAAGGTGTTGACAATTCCCTGCATGTGTGACTGCTGTTCAAAATAATTTAATCTCATAATTACTGCTGGCTATCGAAGTATCTGCCTTTAGCTGCAGTCCACAGCAATGTGTGAGCTTTAAAATCATTCTCTCTTTCTTTCTCTCTCTCATTTCTCCACAGAGGGAGATGCAGATGCAGGATAACCATCTCGCACGGCAGTTGATTCGCTTACGGGGGGAGATCCACAGGCTGAAGGTGGAACAGGTGTGTCACCGTCACAAAGAGATGCTGGATGACGCCACGTATGAGCTGGAGGAGTGCGAGGAGGAATCAGACCTGCTGTGTGACATCCCCATGAAAGCCGCCTTCACTCTTTCCACAACCCTCAAACATCTTGGTCTCACCAAAATGAACCTCAACTCCAGACGATTCTCACTCTGTTGAGAGGCAGACGCCCCTCAAGAAAACTTCAAGCTGAACTTCAGTTGTATTACTGACACTCGAAGCCAAAGTTTTATTTCATTTAAATTGGACTATAATAATGATAATTAAAAAAAACTTTCTTTTTCTTCAAATCACTTAGCCTTATTGAACTTTGACTGGCGGTCATGCAGTAACCAGCAATACAACAGCTAGCCACTGTTTTAAACCACTTGTGAAAGTGGACTCACCACAGGTCTGAGAAAGTCCTCAGAGTTGGGGAAGAATTTATATTTCCATTTGAAATCTGACCTAATCTAAGAATCAGGAGGAACCTGCTTCTGTGTCAAAAGGCGTGGGATTGGCACACACTCGCATCGGTGTTCCTGACTGCTCAGAGGACGAAACACACTCCCATCAGCTTGGCTGTGATCCCGGACAGCAGTCTCGCAGGAAGTGTCAGTTTGTGTTTAGACATTTTGTCACCTTGATTATTAAAACCTAAAAATAACCCAGACTCTAAGGCTCAGAGCTGCAACAAGTGAAAAACTGTTCAGCCCACTGTCGGTGGTTGGTCTACCAAACCTTTTTTGCTTGATGTTTGAGAATTTTGTGCTTGGGAAACTTTCTTTTACACAGGGAGGTTATTAGAATTAAATGATTTTTTTTTATATATATTTTTAATATGGTGTTCTTTGTACTTCCACAGAACCCATTAAAGTCCAGATTACTTAATTACAAGCACTGGAAATATAGAAGTGCTTTTTTGCATATATACTGTAAATGCTTTTGTCAAAAGCTTCATGATCAAAGAGGACCTTTTATATTTTTTACAAATTTTGTCTAGGGACTGAAGGTGTATTAACAATTTGTTAAAAATAGATGCTTCTGTTCAACAAAGATGCATTAAATTGATTAAAAGTGAAAGAAAAGGCTTTTAATTTAAAAAAGGATCATCAGCCACTGGAGAAATGGCTGCTGAAAAGTTTGTTTTGCAATCACAGGCATTAATTTTTAAAATATATTAAAATACAAAACAGTTATTTTAAATTGTAATAATATTTCTATTTTATATATTTACAATATTTACTGTATCAAATAAAAACAGCCTTGGTGAGAGTAAGAGACTTAATTTGAAAATATAACACAATCGTACAAACTCCGAACTTTTGAACGGTAATGTATTTTAGATGTTTTTTGATTAATCAAATGTTTGATGTAGTTCACTGTTAAGGGTGTAAAACATGCTTTTGCTTTCAATCAACCTGTTTACTGAAACTGAACACAATGACTGACTTTTAATCTAAAAACTAAAAAGTGCTTTAAAAGTTGCCTTAAATTAATAAAGACGCCTTAAAATTAATTTGAAGGGATATTGTATTGAATATTGTAATTTTAAGAGAAAAGAGAAAGACATCCTTCACTGTAACTCCTTCACTATAATGAAAATTTGATAACACTTTATTTTAGGGTCCAATTCTCACTACTAACTAGTTGCTTATTAGCATTGCTGTAGGATATTAGCTGTTTATTAGAACTTAAAGTATATATTAAAGGGTTAGTTCACCCAAAATTAAAATTTGTCATCAATTACTCACCCTCATGTCATTCCAAACCCACAAAACCTTTGTTCATCTTCAGAACACAAATTAAGATATTTTTGATGAAATCCGAAAGGTTTTTTGTCTCCCATAGAAAGCAACTTACCATCATTCAATGTCCAGAAAGGTATTAAAGACATCATTGAGACCGTGTCAGTCTCCTATGCAGTTGACGCAGTGCAGCGCTTCTGTGTTTTTTTAAGTGCAAACGCAGATTCAATATTGACCATCTTCTGCGTCATCGTCACACTCATGCGTCGTGGTGCTCATGTGAACCGCGTCGGCCAATATTGAGCCGGCGTTCGGACGTAAACATGGAAGCACTGCACTGCGTTCACTACGTCAACTGTGTAGGAGAGTGACAGGGTAGAGAAGAAATTGTTGAATAAAGTCGTTATTTTTGGTTTGTTTTTGTACACAAAAAGTATTCTCATCACTTCATAATATTAAAGTTCAACCACTGCAGTGATATGGACTATTTTAACAATGTCTTTAATACCTTTCTGAACCTTGAATAATGGTAATTACTTTGGTTTCTTTGGGGGATAAAAAACCCTCTTGGATTTCATTAAAAATATATTAATTTGAGTTCTGAAGATGAAAGAAGAACTTATTGGTTTGAAACGACACGAGGGTGAGTACTTAATGACAGAAATGTAATTTTTGGGTGAACTAATCCTTTAATCCTACCCAATATCTAAACATAACTACTTTACTAACTATTAATAAGTCGCGATTAGGAGTTTATTGAAGAAAAAGTCGTAGTTAATAGTTAATTAATAGTGAAAATTGGACCATACTCTAAAGTGTGACCAAAAATGTATAAATCTTGAGCACATCATTGTTGGTTTAAATTTGTAAATGAATTTATATTTGTAAATACATGCATTAAAAATCTTCTAAATGTACTCACAGTATTGTGTTGATTTGTGTATTTGTGTAATTATCCATACTGTTTTGTGCAGGTCTTATCTTGCTTTTATCATTCCATTTTGCACATCCTGACATGAACAAACTCAAAGGGTTTTTATGCAGTGTTGTCACAGGAATGAAAACAGGGTATTTATCAGACAAGGCTGAATTTATCACGAAATGAGTCAAACAATGGACCAATTGCTTTATCGATTGTAACTGCAGAGACAGGACTGGTTGACAGAAGGAGCCATGTGACTGCCAAGAAATGATCTCATGCTAGATAAATATATGGAGAGAGAGAGAGAGACGTTAAAGAGAAAGTTTTCTTTCTTAAAGCTGTTCTTGACACTGATATTGCAAGCTTTTGTAGTTTATATCTCATAAACCCAGTGGCATTAGGGCAAGAACCTTTATTGATCATCTCAAATGAGGGCTGCTTTAGAATCTGCCTTTTAACAGAAACATGAACTATTTAGGTCACCTGAGAAGACAAAAAAGTGTTTAGTTGTGTTCCAGATACAGATTTCCTTGAAGCCTAGAATAGAAAACAAACACTCTGCCATGGAAAGTGTCATTCCGCTTTGAGTTTAAATGAAACCATCATGATAACGTACCTAACTTTACCTTTATTTGACGTGAATTCAAATTGTTCTGTTACATATATGGACTATTTGCATGTTATATGGGATTAATAAACTTTATTTCCTGGAAAAAAATAAAAGATTTACATGTAATACGTTAACATTTTTTCAGACCAATATAAGACGAAATATATTCAAATTTATTTGCATATATCTTTTTGCATAGAACTATTTATAACCATTTATAATAATTACAATATTTAATCATTTCGATTCTTATTTTTCCAAAGCAGCTTTACATAAAACAGTACCGTAAAATTAGTGCGATGACGAAAGTGAAGAAAATCTCCTTAGAAAGAGACACAAATAAAATTATTGAATTATTATTGAACGTGTATGTTGAAAGGAAGGAGAAATGAACATTTATCACATAACTATGCATATTTGTTGTTAAATATTTTGGTCACACTTTACAATAAGGTTCATTAATTAACATTAGTTAACATTAGTTAACATGAACTAATAATGAACTGCACTTATACCGCATTTATTAATCTTTGTTGATGTTAATTTCAACATTTACTAATACATTATTAAAATCTTGTTAACATTAGTTAATGTGCTGTGAACTAACATGAACAAACAATGAACAACTGTATTTTCATTAACTAATGTTAACGAAGATTAGTAAATACAGTAACAAATGTATTGCTCATGGTTAGTTCATGTTAATTAATACATTAACAAATGTTTAACTAATGAACCTTATTGTAAAGTGTTGCCAATATTTTTAATCCTGTAAATTTTCCACAGATCTCCTAGCACCCCCTTGTGGTCCCTGGGGCTCCCAAGACCCCAGTTTGAAAAGTTTTGATATGTATTCACAATCTCAAATCATCAAATGAACATTTGCTCTCACAAGAGATGTAATTGTGAATATGTAACTGCTTGTTACGATCTGCCCCACTCAACATCCCCCCTCCCTTCACACCCCCCTCTTCTCAACCACAAGACCCTCAAAGAATGGAAAAACAAGCCATTGTTTCAGTCTTTTATTCAAATTGCGAACCAAAAACTAAACAAGGAATCCAGCCAGGATTCGACATACTGTTGTAAAACTGACCCTAATGTGGTTCATCTTTTTGAAGGAATCTAACTGAGTAGTATATAATAAATATTTTTAGCATATAACACCACCCTGCCCCCCCCACGCAGCCAAAAAAACCCCACAACACCTATTTCTACTGTGATCTCTGGAATCTGGACCACATGAAAAACCTGGCCAAAAGTCTCGTTTGGTAACATAAATCAAAATAAATACAAATGACAGAGCAGGCTTGGGCATTAAGTGTCTAAATTAAGATGAGTGTTCCTGCAGCAGAAAGTTAAAAAAGGTACCTCATTTCCTTTGAATGTTTGGGCTGTGACTTCCTGCAAATGCTTGCTCTATCTGCAGCCTGATGCCACAACAAAAGTGTGCGGTCTGCTCGGAGAGAGCAAAAAACAGCGAACAGGGTTAAGAGACAGATAATGAAGACATGAGATGGGTTAGCATCATATCCAAGAAGCTGGTTGAAAAAAAACTGTAAAATTTGCTTTACCTCGACATTTCCTTTTGTATACTAGTTTACTATTGCGTATTGAATTGGACTATTGAAAATTGCACATTAGGCCCATTGTCTAACAGAGCATTAGCATTTGATTCAAAGTCAATCAGAGGCCTGATTTTCTTTCTTTTTTTTATTTTGCAAATGGGCATAAATACAGCATAGAATAGCAATGTACGTAAAACTTTTTAGCACGAATATTCAGTTTTGTGGCTCTATTCAGTACAAGTACAAGCCAAAAACCCATGAGTGCCGTTAAACTTTCCACTCTTTGACATCATGGCACCACAAAAACAGGTGACAAGTGGAGTCCTGACCCAGAATCCCTCACTCCAATGACACCAGCTGCTCAGAGTAGTGTGCACCTGCTGAAAACAAGTTAAATATCAGCTCAAACACTTCAACGACAGGAAGCTCTATCATCAGCTTGCTTTGCAGCACTGTGGTGTGCGTGTGTGTGTGTGTGTGTGTGTGTGCGTGTCTGTGTCTGTGTGTGAGTGTGAGTGATGCTTTCACAAAATGATGTGCCTTTGTTAAGGTGGGAAGTCGAACTGTGACGTGACTTACACAACTTTAGCAGCACATGTCATCGAAACACGCCGAAGCGTTACAGATCTCATTGCTTTGTTTGTAATCTTGGTTTAGATGTATGTGGCGAAATGTGTTCTTCATAAAATATAAAGCTAACGACATGGCAGTGCCTGAGCTGGCAAATCACTGATATCAGCATCTTCTGTCGACAGAAAAGGTGAGTTTTACTGGCGGCTTGCCACTTTTTCTTCACTTAAATTGAGGTCCAGATGAATTTTAATGAGTACAGTTTATCAGACCTAAAAGTAAATGTATTTTCAGGCAGCCAGTTTATATATAATAAATGATCAATGGGATGAGACTTTGCAAGCTAAAACTTAAGCCTGAGAGTCTGAGATAACAGACTGATAGCAGAGAGTATAGAGAGCAGATTATACTCACTTAAAAATCATTTTATAAGGCTTAAGAAATTTAATAAGAGAAAAAGAAAAGTAATCAAAAAGAGTTTTAAGTTGAGCTTATAATATTTGATAAATATAAAAACAGTCTTTTATTTTCTGAAAAAATTCAGTAAATTATTAATAATGTACGTTATTGTACATTAAATGAAGGCATAAAATATTACTGTTCTGAAATAGAAAAGTAGATTTGAGTGTGTTCAGATTTAAATAATATCTATGCACTGTTCATATCGAAATTTCTAGAACACTATTACGATATCGGCTCCTAAGCGATCAAAATTCGTAAAATTTTTGATTTTGGTTTGAGTTTTGACACTATTAATATTAAAACGGTAAAAAAGAAAGTACTCATAGATTAACATTGGAGGCTTTTTTTTTTTTTGAAAAGGGGGATTTTCATAAATGTTGGGGCAGTGATAAGAAGGAATTCCCTGTCTTAACGGCTGTCACTTAAAATTTTCTTGTACAAATTACAGTCTCGCCCTATTCCTAATGCAAATCATTCTATCATGATGTATGTGTTAAGATCATTTATTTATTTATTTATTTTGGTAATTGTCAGTCATAAATGGTACACTTTTCTTGCGCCGGAGAACAGCTAAAACATTGAGGTAAAATAAAATAACATAACACAACAGATTGGTATTTAATAAAGTCAGTAAAAGCGAAACCTATTTTTTGGCTAAACTTTGACTGTTTGGTGAGAATCAGTAAAGTTTATCCCTTGAGTCTGAATCTCTTGACCTCTGTTCGCTCTCCAGCATAATATTGAGACAGAGACAGTGATATATAAACCATGTGATTGTGTCAGTGGGATTCCAGAGGCATTTGATCTCTTTGACTTCATTTCAAACCTATAAAAACACATCCTATGTAACAAGACAATCTGGAAGGCCTAAATGGACAAAAAACCATCTGTCATCATTTACATACCCTCATGTCGTTCATATGACTTTGTCCTGTGTAACACAAAAGATATTTTGAGAAAATGTATTAGTGTTTTTGTCCATATAGTAAAGCCAAAGAAACAATGGTTTAGGAACACCTATGTCATACAAGCATTACTATGCTTGGTTCTTCATAAAGAAATATGAACCCCAAACGTCTGACCTTGCCGTGCATCTCTCGAGACTCATTTGCACTGATACTGGTTGGGTCAGGTACAGGCCAGAGGTCAGTGGAAATTCTTGTCTCTGTTTAGAGATCCTGCTTTGATTTGGGCTGTTCTCCCAAACAATCCCAGGAGCTCACAGTGTTCAGTTTGACCCCGAGGGTTGAGCTTTTCCTGACCCAACAACACAGTTTCTCACGGGTCCAAACCCCAAAGAGACATACACATTGTGTTAGCACTTTAACTCTGATTATTTATCTGCTTAACAATGGGAATGAATGCTTTTGGGCTTCTGTGTTTACAGATGGATAAACTGCACAGCACAATCTTACATACAAACACTTACAGTTTGCACAGGGATTTTTTAATGAATGTTCTATGTTCAAAAAGCAAAACACATGGATACGGATCACTGTAATCCAAATCCCTTCATTTAGTAAGAAAACTTTGAGTGTGAGTTGGAAAAAGTGTGTCTAGAATTCATAAAGAGGATTAACCTCCTTTGCAGATCTGGTAGAGTTTTTGTTGTCGTTGATGTTTGTTTTGTTTTGTTTTGTTTTGTTTTGCAGACAGAACAGTTTGTCTTACCCGATGGAAACAAATGCATTGTTAAATATATAAACAGATTTTTGTAATGCTTTTTTTCTCTGATAAAACAGGAAATACACGCTTTACTAATTCCCTCTTTGTTTTCCAGGAGCTACACTGATGCACTTATTGTACTCACCAATGAATATATCCATGAATTTATTGTCAGAATTATTAGAGTTCTGTTTTCTCTCATTCTTAGTAAATATGGGGAACTGCGGCTCTTTTGATCCTGATGATGAATTCTCCTATCATCCAGATGAATGGTGTGATCAATGTAACTGTCCAAAGCCTCCACCCAGTCAGGTGCGTGTCTGCTGAAGAGAATATCATGTCACAGTTAGCTACACATAATACTTCTTTTTACACGCAAATATATCAGTAACAACAAAGTTAGTTTGTAAGTTAGTTAGGGTTAAACAGACGCTCGCAAAATAAATTGCATTATTTGGCTTGTAAATATAGCAACTGTATCTTGGCTCCTTCCGTAGGCCATGTTTCAAAGTGGAAGGAAAAAAGTATCGGAAGATGAAGCATACCGTGCTAAGTGCTTTTCTTATTTTCCACTGTATTATCGATTTACACATCACAAATATGACACATTTCCACAGTTTTAAACATCTCAAAAATAGGAAACTTTTAATATTTTTGATGTAAACAATTTAATACACATTTATGATGCTAAATTTTGTGTTATATTACCCTGGCAGTAAATGACATAAAACAAATGAACACTGCTGCGACGGTGTTTCTAATAGGCCTACAGTTGAGGCAAATGTGACATCTTTCTCTCTTCTAACTACTATTGTTTTCCTTCTTTTGGAAAGTTGTGGAAATGCTACCGT